>CM042908.1:18235000-19435000 GCA_023653625.1 Triadica sebifera | reverse complement strand
TCATGATTGTACATGCCATTGTTCTCAAAATCAGTTTAATAGAAATATGGCATTCAAAAATATTGTAAGACCAAAAAGCAATGTTAGACCTAAACAGTGTAATTATTGTATGAAGATTGGTCATATAAAGAAATATTGTTAGATAAGAAAGGCTCATTGGGAACCTTCATGTGCTAACTCCCAAGGACCCAAACTCATTTGGGTACCTAAAAATCATACTTGAACTGTGATTCTATAGGTATGCCTCAAGTGCACAATAAACAAAAATGCTTGGCTAGTTGACAGTGGATGCTCAAGGCATATGACAGGAGACAAAGAACTCTTCAATGAAATCAAAAGTATTGATTGAGGTAAAGTTACCTTTGGAAACAATGCTAAGGGTAAGGTAATTGGCATTGGTTCTATTGGTATTAATGGTACTACTTTTATTAAACATAGTAAGTACCTTTGGAAGCAACACAAGTCATCCTTCAAAGCCAAAAACATAGTAAGTACCTCAAAACCTCTGCAACTCCTGCATTTAGATTTATTTGGACCTACTAGAATTGCTAGCTTAGGAGGTAAACATTATGCCTTTGTCATCGTAGATGATTACTCTAGATTTACTTGGGTAATTTTCTTAGCTCAAAAGAGTGATGCTTTTGAAAATTTCAAAAACTTTGCTAAAGGAGTTCAAAATGAAAAAGGATATTGTATTTCAAAGATAAGAAAATAATTTGAAAATCAAAACTTTGAAAGTTTTTGTCTTGAACATGGAATTTCATAGAATTTTTCATATCCTTGGACACCTTAACAAAATGGGGTAGTTGAAAGGGAAAAAATTGAACTTTAATTGAAATGGCTAGAACAATGCTCAATGAGTATGGTCTACCAACTTACTTTTGGGCATAAGCCACAAACACTGCTTGTTATATTTCAAATTGAGTTTTCAAACGACCTCTTTTAAACAAAACCTCATTTGAGCTATGGAATGGAAGAAAGCCCTTGATATCATACTTTAGAGTATTTGGATGCAAGTGTTTCATATTGAATACCAAGGACAACCTTGGAAAATTTGCCTCTAAATTTGATGAAGGTATCTTTTTAGGATACTCTACAACTAGCAAATCATATAGAGTATTTAATAAAAGATCATTAACTGTTGAAGAATCTATGCATGTTGTTTTTAATGAATCTAGTAGACTTGATCTTGTGAAAGGTAGTGTTCTTGATGATGTTGTAGGAACTATAGAAAGACTTGATCTTGGAAATGGAAAAGAAGAAAATGATCAAAGAGATTCACATTAAGATGATTCTATACCTCAAGCTCAAGAAGAAAATGGGCAAGAACTCCCAAAGGAATGGAGAATGACAAAAGATTATCCCAAGGAGCAAATCATTGGTGATCCTTCAAGGGGAGTAAGTACTAGATCTCATTTCAAATATTTAGCCACTGACCTTGCTTTTATTTCTCAAATTGAGCCTAAAAATGTTGATAAGGCTCTTAATGATGAAAGTTGGGTGATTGCAATGCAAGAGGAACTCAACCAATTTGAGAGAAGTAAAATATGGACCTTAGTACCTAGACCCAATGATCATCAAATTATAGGTAGCAAATGGGTATTTAGAAATAAACTAGATGAACTAGGTTTAATAACTAGGAATAAGGCTAGATTAGTTGCAAAAGGATATAATCAGGAAGAATGAATAGATTATGATGAGACATATGCACCTGTAGCTAGATTATAAGCCATAAGAATACTTTTAGCTAAATTATGAAATACTAGGTTCTTTTCTCTTAGAAAATAACTTTACAAAGGGGAATGTTGACACCACATTATTCATTAAAAAGCATAAGCATGATATTCTGATTGTTCAAATTTATGTTGATGATATAATATTTGGTTCTACTGATGAATTGTTTTGTCAAGAATTTGTTAAGTGTATGACTAGGGAATTTGAAATGAGCATGATGGGAGAGCTTAAATATTTCCTTGGTCTACAAATAAATCAAGGCAATGAGGTTATATTCATCAACCAATCCAAATATGCCAAAGATTTACTTAAGAAATTTGGAATGGAATGATGCAAGAATGTCAAGACTCTAATGAACACATCAACAAAATTGGACAAGGATGAAAAGGGTAAGAACATTAATGAAAAGCTCTATAAAGGTATGATCGGATCACTTTTATATCTTACTGCCTCTAGAATCGACATAATGTATAGTGTTTTCTTATGTGTATGATTTCAATCATGTCCAAAAGAATCTCATTTACATGCAGTAAAAAGAATTCTAAGATATTTACATGGCTTATTGCATCTAGGTTTGTGGTATCCAAGAAATTCATCATTTTATATTGTAGGATATTCAGATGCAGATTATGCTGGTAGTCTTTTAGATAGAAAAAGTACTTCAGGTACTTGTCACTTTATTAGAGAGTGTTTAGTTTCTTGGTTTAGCAAAAAAAAAGTTTTAGTTGCTTTTTCAACTGCTGAAGCAGAGTATGTAGCAGCAGGATGTTGTTGTACATAAATCCTTTGGATGAAACGATAACTTAATGATTATGGTCATGATATGAACCATATACCTATTAGATGTGACAATACAAGTGTTATAAATCTATCAAAGAATCTCATTCAATATTCTAGAAGTAAGCATATTGACATTAGACACCACTTTATTATATATCATGTTCAATATGGAGATGTTGCATTGGAATTTATAAGCACAGAAAATCAATTGGCAGATATATTCACTAAGTCTCTAAATGAGGAAAGATTTAATTTCATAAGAAGAGAACTTGGTATGATTGATGGATTAACCTTGTAATTGTCAAATTGTCAAACCTTAAGTGATAATTTTGCTTTTGTATCATCTTACTAGATATAAGGTAGTAAAGTTGATGGAAATTTATGTTATAAGGGATATAATCTTCATAGAAATAATTTAGTCTTCTTTTAGGACTTAATTTTATTTGATGAAAACTTTAGGCAATTCACGCTCGTGAATTAAATAGCCAAAAGAACCAATAGCTTTCACGACTTGATTCACGACATGGTTCACGACTTCAAGTAGTGAAGCCTATGTTCATGACTTCATTCACTCCTGTGAAAAGCCTTGTTCATGCCTGTGATGCATTTTCACACCCGTGAACATTTTCACCAAAAACTTACAGAAACGTTCACGCTTTATGTCACGCCTTGTTTCACGGTCATAAGTAGTGAAATTCAACACTTCACGCCCGTGACTCATTTTTTACCACCATGATAGTTCATCATTCACGTCCATGACATTCAAATGTCACGACCGTGAACAATTTCACGCCTTTATTCACAGGTAGAGCACCCTTTCAGCAAACTGTGAACACGACACTTCACGCCCGTGACTACATATTTCACGCCCGTGAAGGGGTCGACTATATAACATTTCTGCCGGTTATTTTTCACATTTCAACTTTCCAACTTCTTGAAATTGCTCTCATTTACACACATTGAATGTAACATTGAAGATTTCGGCCTCCTAGTCACAAATTTCTTCTATAAATACCATAAAAAACCCTTCCATCATCAAAAATCATCTTTCCTTACGGTTTCCTCACAAATTATGTCAAATTTCTTCAACTCTTCAAAAGTTCATTTCTTCAATCAAGAAGGAAATTGGCTCATCAAAGGGTACTAGGAAGAAATCTCATGCTCCCAGAAGGTATTCAGATTACCTAATGAACATAATTTCGGAGCATTGCCATCCTAGGTACTCAACACTTAAGAAAAGGCCTCTCATTTCATCAAGGTCTTTTGAGTGGTAGACAGTACGTACTCTTGGGCTCGAGACAGCGATGGCAGAGCAACTTCAGGCCTGTCATTTGAAGGATTTTGTGGACATTTATCAACCCATCTTGAGGGAGCCTACCTTGGAATTCTTGAGCACTTTGCAAGTGTCTCCCACTGGCATAAAGAAGTTTCAACTGTACAGGAATTCGAACACTCTCTCTGCCACAGAATTCGGAGACTTATTCAACCTACCCTCTGACGACATCCTCAACGACAGTGAAGTGGAGTTCTATGCAACTCAAGCATGAACTCATTTTGGTCTAGATTACAGCTGGGACGTAAAAAAGACCAAGAGCACTCATCTCCGGTCCCCAGTGCACAAATATTTGTATAGGTTTCTAACCTATAACATATTTTCCCGAGGAGACAGCAATGACACCATTCGAAAGTCTGAGTTTTTTCTCTTGAAGATGGCCCGAAGAGGCCTCACAGTGGCACTTTCCCGATGGTTTGCGAACCATCTCCTGTCCTTTGCCACCAAGCCCTCTGGAGACATACTTATTGGTGGGTATGTAACCCACATGGCCTTGAAGCTTGGATATTTGAAGCTGGAAAACCATCACTATAATCTCATCACAGGGCATTCTCGAGACCGATTGGATGTAGAGTCCTTCATCAAAATAGGAGCGGCTGTTCGAATTGTCCATGAGAACAACATCTACTACCACTTCATTGACATTGCTGGCCAAATTATATGGGAAGATATGACTCGGAAGACCTTAAATTTGGCCTCTAAGGTATCCAGCAGAAGAAAAGGGCTCAAGTTGAGATGGCACCTCCTCAGGTTGAGCAGGACATCGGACAATCCTCTGCCCCTACACACTTTCCCGATGGTTTGCGAACCATCTCCTGTCCTTTGCCACCAAACCCTCTGGAGACATACTTATTGGTGGGTATGTAACCCACATGGCCTTGAAGCTTGGATATTTGAAGCTGGAAAACCATCACTATAATCTCACCACAGGGCATTCTCGAGACCGATTGGATGTAGAGTCTTTCATCAAAATAGGAGCGGCTGTTCGAATTGTCCATGAGAACAACATCTACTACCGCTTCATTGACACTGCTGGCCAAATTATATGGGAAGATATGACTCGGAAGACCTTAAATTTGGCCTCTAAGGTATCCAGCAGAAGAAAAGGGCTCAAGTTGAGATGGCACCTCCTAAGGTTGAGCAGGACATCGGACAATCCTCTGCCCCTACACACTTTCCCGATGGTTTGCGAACCATCTCCTGTCCTTTGCCACCAAGCCCTCTGGAGACATACTTATTGGTGGGTATGTAACCCACATGGCCTTGAAGCTTGGATATTTGAAGTTGGAAAACCATCACTATAATCTCATCACAGGGCATTCTCGAGACCAATTGGATGTAGAGTCCTTCATCAAAATAGGAGCGGCTGTTCGAATTGTCCATGAGAACAACATCTACTACCGCTTTATCGACACTGCTGGCCAAATTATATGGGAAGATATGACTCAGAAGACCTTAAATTTGGCCTCTAAGGTATCCAGCAGAAGAAAAGGGCTCAAGTTGAGATGACACCTCCTAAGGTTGAGCAGGACATCAGACAATCCTCTGCCCCTACACCAAATTTGGCTCAGCAAGTGGTTGACCTCCTAGCACCAAGATTTGAGCAGCTGCAGGCTTCCATGGATGAGAGGTTAGAGAACCTCAAGGACTTCATAGAGTCTAGGATAGACAACCTCGAGGCTGAAGTTGCTCGTCTTAGGGACAGGATGTCTGGATAGATGTTAGGCTAGATGGTAACCTTGATATGTTTGTTTGTTTGTTTGGTTGTTTGTTTATTTTTAGGAAATTTTAAATTTCCTTTCTGACTTTAAATTACTCTTGTTTGTACTTCTCTTTTTTAGAATTAATATAATTGCTTTGTTTTTCCATTATGGTTTATCTTTATATTCTTTTTGTTGATGACAAAACAGGGAGAAACTATCAATATACTAAGATAAGTGCAAGCAATACTTAATTTTTGAATCAAAATGGAGAACTTAGCAATATAAAATTAAGTAGGGAGAAACTAGCAATATATTGAATTAAGTGCAATATTGAAATTTTGATTCAAAATGAATATGCAAAGTATGCAAATGAGCCTTATACACCTTACATATATCTTAAGTATACTCTGTATATACCTTGATGTAAGTTACATAATTCAATATGCACTTGATATACTCTAAATATACCTTACATATACTTCATGCTTTAAAAGAGAAATTTGGTATACATTGGATATACTTTGCATATAACTTGCATATACTTAAAACTAGAAAGTTTATTTTGATGTTACACTTCATCATTCTCTACAATTCTTGCACTTCATCATTTTTTATCCTAAGCATCTTTTGAGGGAGAGACTTCTCAAAAGTACATATTGCTAGATTATTTGTCATCATCAAAAAGGGGGAGATTGTTGAACCTTGAGGGGTATTTCTATCATTTTGATGATAACAAATAAAATAGCAATAATGTATTTTAACATACTTATTTTCTAAGTCTATTAAACAGGGTATGGAATAAAATAGCAAGAATGGAGAATGGAAGATTAATCCTTGAAAGATAAAATTGAAGAAGCAACATCATTCACATCCGTGATCCTATGTGTCACGTCCGTGGGTAAGTCTAGCTCCAACAAACCAACATTTGAAGTTCACGACCATGAAGGAAAACAACAAACTGTGAATGAACATTTAAGTCACGCCCGTGAAAGAAATGTCACACCCGTGAAACTACATGACAAATTCTTCTAGAGAGATTCACGACCAAAGTCACCACTTGGACCACGGCTTGGAAGGTTGTCACGCCCATGAAGATATATGTCACGTCCATGACCCAATATTTCAAAACTTTTCAGAATGCTTCACTGCCAAGGTCACCACTTCAGTCACGACTTGGAAGAATAGTCACGATCGTGACACACAGAGTCATGCCCGTGAAAGATGAAAGAGAAAAATATCAGGCGCGATTATTAGGGTTGGTGCAATGGCTAGTTTCGTATTAAATGCATTCTAACGGCTATAATTCGCCATGAGAGTATAAATGCAAGTCATTTATGCATTAAGTACAAGAGGATAGCTAATACTTCAAATCAAAATCTATTTTTAAGCTATTTGTACATTTAATACTTTCAAAACAAATATTTTATTATATGTAAAAATCTTTTTGCTCATCATTTATTGAGCAATAAAGATTTGTAAGTGTTTTCTCTTTGTAATCATTTTTACTCAAGTGAGTTTTGGTTATTTCTGGGTTAAGAGTAGAACACTTGTAAGGGTTAGTTGTGTGAGCCTGTAAAACACAAAGAAAGGTTGTTTGTGTGAGCCTGTAAAACACAAGGTAAAGGTTGTTTGTGTGAGCCTGTAAAACACAAGGAATTAGTTATTGTGTGAGCTATCAAAACACAAGGGATTTATGGGTTAGGTGTGAGTCATTGTGAGAAACACCATAGTTGGAAGTGAGCTTGTAAAACTCCATTGTAACACTTAGTGTGTTAGTGAAACTCCCAATTGCGATTAGGGAGATGAGTAAGGTTTTTTAACACCCAAACCTCTATAAAAATCCTTGTGTCAATTTTCTCTATCCCTACTAAACTTAATTTTTATTTCCACACTTTAAAGTTAAAGTTTTTTTTAAACTCCAATTCAACCCCCCTTTCTTGACTCAATATCTGGGCAACCGATGGATTTTCTATGATCATGAGATGATATATACCACTTGTTTCCCTGGAGTTCATCTATGATAATTTAGTATATGGGCATGACAAGAAATTTTTATGAGGTTACAATAACATTAACAAAATAAAATTTATATGATAGTATAATCTGATATTGATAATGAAATTATATTTTCTATTACCTATGAATGACTATTATCATAAATTACTGTACCACTGAATTGTATAACTCAGCGCTGAAGTTTATTTTTCTCTTACACAAATTTGAAATGAAGATAGAGCGACAAACTTTGTTGATATAACGTTACTAATAGTAGACTCTATAGTATGAAGCCGAGTAGCAGTGGTAGCTACTCTGAACGAGTTGATATTTTATTTGTATTTTACTATTTTAAGACTAATTTTATGTAAATAAAATTTTAAATTACATAAGTGGGGTGTGTAAAGTGTGAAGATTTTTATATATTTATTGTTTGTTATTTAATTTTAGTTTATACATATGTTTCAAAATTTTCTTTATTATTATTTATGTATATGTTTAAAAAAAATTACAAAACTGTAATACTGTTTATCTTCCTGGTATATGGTGGTGTATATAAAGGGGTAAAAGGTGTTATACTTTTCCAATAGAAAGAGAAAGTTGCACAATACAAATTCTCATAATAGTACAAATGAAAGAGTTGCCCTTAAACACAGATTTTTCTCCATTTACTTCTTTATATGTTTTGAAAATATTTTTGTATGAAGTGATATGACAAATTGCTCTAGAATCTAGTCATCATTCTTCATTTTTAACCATTAAAATTTTAGTAAAAACAACAACAAAATCTTTCTCCATGACATTGACTTCTTTTTTTTTACCTTTGTGAAATTTATAAAATCTAGCCAATGTCCCATTTTACCACATATAAAATGAGGTCCTCTTTATATATATATATATATATATATTAATACCATTGTTGTAATCAAATTTCTTTTTTTTTTCTTTTTCTTGGAAAAAGTCTTATTTTATTATGAAACTTATTAAAATGATGCCTTTATTTCCATGTCTTCCAGCTACTTTATCACCCACTTTGATTTCACGTTTATTCACTCCCCATTCTCTCTTAAATAAAGCTTAACAAGATAATGAACCTAGTTCGCATCGCTACTTTCTGGGAATTAGAGAATTCGAATGATGTGAAATTCTTAACATTACGTATGTTATCTTTTTCAATATTAACAAATATATCTCAATTCCAAGTCTCACATTCAATTTGAATGTACTGAAATAGTTGATCCAAATTTAAAGATTTTATCTAATGTTTTAATTTCATTTGGTAATCTTTTTATGAAGGTGAAAGTTTACTAATTATTATATATACATGAAAAGTTTTAGAAATCGGTTCATCGATATGAGAAATAATTTTATTTAATTCATTTACTTGATCAACAATAGGCTTGAAATCAACTATTTTAAAATCAATATACTTGTTAATTAGAAAAAAAATTATTTTCAGCATTTTCATTAACGTATCTTCGCTCAATAGTAACTCATAACTCATATGCAGAATAACATTTTTGGAAGACATTAAATAGGATATTGCTCATTGCATTTAAAATTATCGAGCGATACAAAATCATCTTCAATCCATTTTAGTTGTATATCCAAAAGTTGTCATTCATTTATTCTAGAATATAGAAAATCTTGACAACTGTCAATTGATATATTATCTTCATATTCTAACGATTTTAATTCATTTCATTGAATTTTTCAAGTCTCTCTACATTTTGATATGGTTTGTATAATATGGAAGACTCCATCGAAATTGGAAAATGTTATTTTAAACTTGTTGTAGGATATTTAAAAACAATCTAAAAAAATGTAGAAGTGAAGAGAAATTATAGAAGCAAGGGATTAAATATTTTTAGGTAAGATGTTTGTAGAAATATTTTTTAGAATTTTAATTTTTTTCATTAGGTGCAAGTGAATTTATAGAAATTCTGTTTACATGAAACAATACCTAAACAAGAAATCAAAATTGCACCTTTAATTTTTTCTACCACAAGAAGTCTAACTCAAGTTGAAAAGAAAAGAATCGGAGGCATAATTTTGTGAATTGTTATAAAAATGAGGAAGTTAATATTATATATACATGTTTAATGGGTAGTTACTAGCCGTTTATGCTGGTTAGTTTTTACAACTTAAAGAATGCAGCAGTTACTGGTCCCTACGGATACAACTATTCATCAAACACATGTAGGAAATGTAACCGATTGACTACTTTACAGTTGCAAAGTTTGCAACTCTTCATCAAATATATATATATATATATATTAAATTATTAAATAATATTTATATATTATATATAACAACCAAACAGTGTCTGGATCTAATACCCTGTAAAGTTGGTAACTGACTTAATATAAACATGTAAATTTTTGTAAGAGAATTCTATGTGAGGTAGAATACAAATACATCTTAAGTAGGAAAATACAAATAAAATTGTTTTTATTTACACATAATTATCTATTCCCTATTAAGAGCAAGGTAGTCGTAAATTAAAGAAAAATCTATAAAGATGTCATATTAAATGTGTCGAATCTTTTAACAATACTTTTACATATGAAAGTGCATGCACTACTATATTCATTAACTTTGTTTCAAATTAAATTTTTGGCTGAATACTGAAGTCTCTATATTTATCACCATTGATTATTTTATTTTTTGTACTAATTTTTTATACACTCTGTCCCATGTATTTTTTTTTTGTTACAATTAGTTTTAATTATTTCATTTTGGATTCGATTGTAGAAGTATAAATTTTTATCAAATCACATGGCACATTAATACTATATCAAATTAATGAAAACAATTGAGCCTTAAATTGAATAATTAAGGGGTTGATTATTTTAATATATATATATATATATACGGGACAAAATAATCAATTATGACAAATACAATACAAAAAGCTACACATATACTAAGCCTAAAATTTTTAAAGAGTTAATTTCATATTTCGAATTCGGATCAATTGACACCCTTAATACCCATAGATAGAACTTAGCAATGTGAAATTACTTGTGCAAATAATATCTTCTACTAGAAGGAAAAATATCATAAATGTGTCATATTTAATGATTTCTATCGTTTTCAAAAAAAAAACGTCTCTTTTGCTTGAAAAAATGCTCAAGCTATTATAAGAATCAAGGCTTATGGAATTAAAATTAATGAGTTCAATGATAACTTAAATAGATTATCAATATGTCCTTTTGCTTGAAACAAAAAAAAAAATTGATGGGAAATATTTATGATATGCTGTTCATAGTTAATTTTCCTTTCTAGAGGATCATATAACAGAAGCACATTATAGAGCTTCCATTTCTGTCATCTTTTAGGATATATAATCCCACAGTTAACTAATAAAAATTCATTTTGTTTGTAGTTAATAGACTTTTAGTGGAGGAATGAATAAGAACTTAGAAAAAGCCACATACTTTGACTCTTGAACTGTGTGCCTTTCGGATTCGTTGAGTTCATGAATTTTTATTTGTCTAAATTAAGTCCTTTAATTATTATTTTATCAAAATTATACCCTTCATTCTCTAAAATTAATATAAAAAAATAAAGTTGAAGTGTGTAATTTAAATAGAATCAAAAGTTTGAGGGCTTAATATAGACAATATTAAATTCGAAAGGTTTTAATCATAATAAAATAAAAGTTTGAATGATTAATTTTAACAAACAAAAATTTAAGGGTTCAATGAATAAAATATGTATAGTTCAAGTTTAGAAATACGCATTCTTCCATATATATATATATATATATATATATATATATATATATATATATATATATATATATATATATAAATAAATGATTACTATGTCCATGGGTAATTAACAGTTATATTTCGGTTAAAAATCTAATGATCTTAATTAATTTTATAATAATTATAAGTATTTAATTCTATAATATTTAATATTATTTAAAAAAAAAGTCTCTATATGAAATAAATAAAAAATAAATTGGGTAGAAAGGCCACTGGGACTTTTTAGTTCACTGGATTTGGGCCATTTGGTGTGTCGAAATATGCTTTAGTGTCATCCAAATTTAGATTGAGCCTGTGGGCCCAATACATGAGAGAATATATTTTCCTAATTTAAATTATATTAGCTTTTATATTTATTAATTATTATATATAATATGCATAAAAAATTAAAAATAACAACAATAAAGTATAAAATTAAAAATTAAAAAAACAATTTGTTAAATATAGAAGATATATATAATTTTATAAATTACAATATATTTAGATTGCAAAAAATATATATACATATTTAATGCTTGTAGATTCAAAATTACAGTCATATTCAGTAGTCACATAGTTTATGCAATGTTTTCAGACTCAGCCGGCCGGCAAATTGGGAAAGAAAGAAGATAAAGAGTTAAAATTTCGATTAAAGTACAATCGAACTTGAATTGGTTAAAGTAAAAATTTTTTAAAATATAATATTTAACATGTTCTATACATAATAAAATATAAAAATAACTTATAGTATTTTATACACAATTTATAGCATAAATAAAATAAATTTACATGGAAAAAAAATGAAAAAGAGAGTAATAAAACAACATAATGCTATTCAATATAATAGAAAATAACAATACCACATATATTTCTTGTTGGTGAATAGTTATTCGTGTCTTTTAATTACATTTGTAAGTCTAATTACTTTCAATTATACAAACACTAGTGGGGACAAGCCAACACTTCTACCATTATGGAATAAGGTTGGACTTTTGTTTTTGGTTCATAGCCAATGTAAGTACTCTTAATACATAGTATGCAATTTAATAAGCATATTCAGCCACCTAAAACTAAATGACCTATACTGGAAACATGATGCCAAAACTAGTTTCTTTTTGGGGTTTGCCCATCTATCACTGTTGGGAGGAAGGTCTCAAATCCAAAACATTTCATGAGAGGCAAAACCTCATATGCTAATGGGCAGGAGCCCTGGGCGCCCAAACTAGCTTATTTGATTGTATGAATGGGCCTATATGTATTATCTGGTTGTGAGATACATAGACAATTACACACATTGTTTATGATGCCATATGTTTTGCAGCAAGCAGAGCATATAATTGACAATCCTACTGAGCACTGATTGAATTCGCAAAATTCACAATTAGCACAACAATGGCAGAACTACTCAGTAATGAAGAATGCATAAAAAATCCAAGTTTTTCATTAAAGTATATATACCCATATTATACTCATAATCTTTTTCATTAGCCCAATTTCCTCTTTCTCCACCATCAAGTTTCTGCCTGGATTTTTCAGATTTCCTACTTTTCAAACTTGAAACTGGGTAAGTCTAAAGTCTAAAGTCTAAACTCTACTTGGCTCTTGAAAATACTTTGTTTCTCATTAATTCTTGATGTTCATCCATTCATATGAAGTTACAATTCTCAGAATTTACTGGAACCATGGTCAAAAAACCAAATTTAATTTCGCATGAGTCCAGTCAGAAGAAAACTTACTAAAGAGGAAGAAGAGCTTCAATTTTTCTGTCACC
The DNA here is from genome assembly GCA_023653625.1 of Triadica sebifera. Classification (NCBI taxonomy): domain Eukaryota; kingdom Viridiplantae; phylum Streptophyta; class Magnoliopsida; order Malpighiales; family Euphorbiaceae; genus Triadica; species Triadica sebifera. The sequence goes on along the minus strand of CM042908.1, from coordinate 19,421,929 downwards.
CCACCAGTAAACTATATTTTAAAGCCTTACTGCAAACTAAATTTCAATGATAAATAAATAAAATTTTATAAATAAAAATATAAAATTCATTTAATTTTAGTAACTTTTGATCTATAATTTCTTAAAAAAATTGGGTCACAGGTTAGATTGGGTTTGAGTCAAATTCTGGGTGTTTTTAGGCTGATTGCTTGGATTTCAGGCTCAAGTTGGGTTTAATCCTAAAATTTGCAAGTTAGATTAAAGTTCGACTCTAAAATTTTCTTCGGGTTCGGATCATTTTTTTTCTAGACAGATAGGAGTTGGGTTAGAAATTATCGAAGTCTATAAATATTTTTATGTTATTATATACGGAATGCGGGAATAGCATTATTCAAAAATGATTAGGATTTCATCGCGGAGTGACTGATTTTATTGAACCTCATACAGGGATTGTCTCTGTTCTTCATGATGATATATAGGGTGTCTCTTGGCTGGGTTTAGTGCCAATTTAGAGTTCTTTTGTGTTGTTTTTGGGTCTCTCCTTCCTCTTTGTATTAAAAAAAAAAAATAAGGATTAGGACTTGATTGTACAAAAGGAACATATAGAACTCAATTGTAAAATTCAATAACTTTCAGGATTTCAAAAGTAATTATCCTAAAACATCCAAAAGAGGAAAACGGGAAAACGGTGCCGTTCCAGGTGGGGTAAGGACTAAGCTAATCTAAACACTTAATATAAAAATAATTTAATATATCATTTAAAAAATTATAAAAATAAATCTCCAAAAACTAAACTAATCTCATATAAATATATATTAATATGATATATTACTATTATTTATCTAATAAAAAAAACTAATATATTATTTAAACATTATATAATATTAAAAAAATAAAATATATTCTTTAAACCATCTTAGTTGATCAAGTGCCTCTTTTACTGCATTGCTGTCTTTCAGCACCAATTTTATAAATAATAAAAAAAAATCACTTTTCATACAACAAAATTAAATCTTAATTGTGTGTGATCATTGACCATCTCAATAGCAAACTTATCTAGACTTGGTATATCCTCAAATATCGACCAAGCCAATAAAAATATCTTTTTCATGTCAGATTTTTTATTCTTTATTTATTTTTAATTCTAAAATTACCATTCAATTATTTAATAAAATTTCATTAAATGATGGCAATACTTATGTTATATGGAAGATGAGTTAAATGCTAGTAGGTATTTCTGTTTTCAGTAGAGAATTCGGTGATTGCCCATTTAGTTTGCTATGGAGATGGTTATGATGGTCAGAAACATTGATAGGGACCTGTAAAATGGCCTTTAGAAGTGGGATATAGAAACTATTTCTTAAAAAACCCAATTGACCTTAAGTTGGAAGAAAAAAAAAGCCTTAAGGAGCTATCTTCTTACTAACTGAAAAGATGAGAATAATGTAGGTTCTTAAGGTACCATCAAACCTGAAATATGGATTATAGATTCATAATTTGTTCACATGTTTGCATGATACATTCTCCGAAAATGGTAGATTTGATTTTTCTAATAAATTGTGGAGAGTAGCATTGCAAGAAGTATTGAGGGACTAGAGCAGACAATTTACTGGGAGATCAATTAATGAGCTTCAAAGTATATTAATTGGTTAAGTTGATGCAAAATTAAATTGTGATGATTGCTGTAGTTAATGACAAGTGTTCTAAAAATTAATGAGAAGTTTGTAGTAATTTTTTTTACCTCATCTTTGCCAATAATTCCTTTCTAAGAATCACAGGCTTCGATTGATTCTTCATAATTGCAATTCTTCTATCCTAGTTTCTACCAAATCTGACCAAGACCCAAAGGAGATATTTCAAATTTCCTTTCTTTCATCATCATAAAAAGGCCAGGTTGAAAAAGATTGGATCTTGGATTGAGAATTGGGTAAAGAATTGCATAGCAGGTGAAGCTGGAAAGTAAAGCCAATATATTAAAACTGAGCAACTTCATAGATGAATAGTAGAATGGATATGTGGCTATTCCATAGAATGGAGGTGAGTTTTGGAGGCTTAATGCTTATTCAAGTGCATGAATTTCTCGGCAAATAAGCCACAAGCAAGAGCCTTATTAGGTATTCCATTTCCATCAACCTGTTCAACTCCTTCCGCAAAAACCACACCCATACCCAAATGCAAATGTGGCTCAATATGGCAATGGAATGCCCATACTCCAGGGTTATCTGCCACAAACCTTAGAGCAGTCCACCCATGAGGGAAAAGCACTGCTGTATTTCTGTAAGGTGGATTAATCAAGTTGAAGTTTTTCTCATCACCCTTTTCGAATTTGCCATTTCCATACCCTAAAACCCAGAAATCATGGCCATGCAAGTGCCATGGGTGAATCTCACTAACACCCTCTTCTGCCATATGTGCATTCTGAAGTATGACATCCACTGTGGACTCATAATCAAGCATGTAAAGCCCAGCTCCAAGAGTTGGGGATTGTGGTGGCTGCTCCATCTTCAACTTTTCATTTGGATCAGTGAGGTCATACTTGAGGGAACCTAAGTACGGAGTGGTAGGTAACACAAGGGAAACATTGCTGATAAACCACTTAGTATAGCCGTTGATCTTGTTTTGGGTGTTGACTAGGAAGATCTGAGTGTCATATTTATTGGGAGGCTTTCGGGTATTCATGTGAGCTAAGATTTGGTCAGAAAATTTTTTGAAACTTTCAAAGTCATCCCATGTAGGAGCGTTGAAAGGGGGCAAGGTAGGGGATTTTGAAATATCAATATCTTGATAGTTCAAAACGGTTAGGGCTCTACTGGTGTCGGACTTCCTCGCTATTTGACTTACAGAAATCCAATAGTTTTCTGGCTTCTGATTTGTAGTAATTAACACAGAGTAGCTCTCTCCTGAATATATGTACAAATGATCCGTCTCAAATGGTTGCACATAATTCCCATCCGCTTCTACCACCATCATCTTGTGACCCTGCAAAAACCCAATATATGATAATTTTCTACTGGGCATACAAAGAGACTAAAGGTTGGAGAGATTTTAAAATCTATAAATTTTAAATTAATGGATTGTCAAATTCATAAATTATAAGATTTATATCGTTTGATTTAAATGTAAAATCAATGGATTAATAAAGTAATTTCTTTTACATTTATATTTGATTCAAACACCACAATTCATTTTCAATTTTATCTTTTACTAAATATTTGTAATTTTATTATTAATAAAGCATTTTCTAGTTTTTTTATATCAAATTTATATTTAATTATGAAATAATATCATTTAGAGTAAATTTTCTAAAAAATACGATTGATGAAATTATTATTATTTTCAAATTTGAAATATGTTACAATTTTTTCTCAAAATTCTATATAAACTCATTATATGTATTATGTTTATGAATAAAATAATTCATTAATATTTTTTCTTTTTCGAATGGACTCGTTAATATTTTTTAAATTTATATTCAAACCATTAGTGATAAAATAAGTGAAAATAAAATTAAAAAAATTGAAAATTAGTTTTTATTGTATTTTTAGACTTAAAGGATAGTTTTAGAATACTATTAATTGATTATGAACAATTTTGGAATAAAAAAATATGACAATATTTCTTCATGGATAAAAATAATGGATTTTAAACTTTTCCACCTAAGAGGTGGGAAATCAAATAGTTCCAAAATAAATGATTTTGGTGAGTGAGAGATTTTCTAAAATCCATGAATTTTGACATTTTTTAAATAGTCAAATAATAAATTTGAAATAAATATATTGATTGTTCTAATTCACTTATTCAAAATTTTTCAATCTAAATATAGTCTAACAAAGCTATAAGAAGCAAGAATGTGAATTGGTCGGTTTGATTCTTAAGTAAACCAAAATTGTAAATTTCGATTTTAGTTTATCAATGTATAATTCTATTTAAATTCTGATTGAATTTTTAAGAAAATTATTATCGCATTTTGAGGTTGGTTCAGGTGGATAATTGTCTTTGTTACTTAACTCCTAAATCAGTTTTTGAGAACTAACTTTATAAATTTTGTGCTAGGGTTTTGTTGGGGTTAAACCGATACACATTTCTATTCTTAAGTGTTAAAAACCAAAGAAATTGAACTTTACAAAAAAAAAAAATTGAACCGAATTTCAATTCAGTTTGAGATATATAGTTTTATCGGTTTGGTTTGTTAGATTTCTCAACATTAATAATCTAATAAAAAGAAAAATTATGATTATAAGCCTGAAATAGACTAATAAATTATTAGAGTGAGAAGAGTTACCGCAATGGCAAAGTGGAGAGAAGCAAGGGCAGTGGTACTAGCAATTCTTAGCCTGTAAGCCTTGTTTGGTAGCACTTTGAGGATTGGGGGTGCGCAATGCTCCCCTCCTTTCAATTGGCACTTTGAGATTGGTGTTTTGCTATATTCTGGAGCTATTGAACAATGATACTGTCCTCTGCCATTTATCAGAAGGGTCTGAAATTGAAGCACACATCATTATTTAGTTCCGTACAAAGAAAATAAAATATATATTTAGCAATTGCATATGCCATGCACAATAATTTTATTCAATTATAATAAAAAAATGCATTTTTTAACACCTCAAACTTGTTAAAATTATTATATTTTTATTTTATTAAGCTGTTAGATTTCTAATCACTTCTTAAAGTTTCAACTTTTAAATTTTTTTAGTTGAGGGGTTCAATAGAATAATTTTGATACATTAATTTAAGGATAAAAAAATACATTTTCCATTAAATAATCAAGGTAAAAAATAAAAATAAAATAAAAGATTCATTGTATCTAAATAAAAAAACAACAATCTGTATTTTTTAGATTTTATACTAAAACCTGTGTTTCTTGAATATCGTACGAGGAAGGATAATATTAATAGATAATAAAATGGGAAAAAAGTATTTTTTTTAAAAAATAAAAAAGAAAGAAAGAGAAGATTTTATTTATTTATTTTGGTAGATAAAGAGAAGACTGCATTTGTTTATTCACAAAAATGAACCTGGGGTTCACCAATCCAGCGCATAGGATTGGAGGAAAGGCGAACTTCTTGGTGCTGAGAACTTTGGTGCCACCAATCACTGAGTAATATGTTAAGTTCATCATCATAATGAAATGGCTCTGTCTCTCCTTCTGCCACGTCTACTATCAATAACCCATATAGCCCAGCTGATCTTTGCATCCCATAGTGTCCATGGTAAAAATATGTCCCCGCCTGCACCATATTTTTACTTTTTATGCAATTTGAGTAACCTCGCTTTCAATACGAAGCTACCATATATATCATATAAATAATATATATCAAAATCAAGAAAAATTTTATATTATACTGACATGGCGCACTCTGTGCAGAGGAAATAATATCTATTTTTTATATTTTTTTAACAGAATTTAGTATTTTTTTAAAATTTTATCAATTAAATCAGTAGTTAAGTTTTAAAAGATTATATATTATTATTTTCAGCTATAAATGTCATATATCAATAAGAAATTTAATATAAATAAAATTATTGATTTTTTTACCTTGTAAACATTAAAGTATAAATATTATATTATAAAATTATAATCTGAATACTAATTTTATTCACATCTAAAAAATAATATTTATTTAAAAATAAACAATCATATTTTCTTCGTCCTCATTTGAAGCGCAGAATAACATCTATCTATATATATAATTAAAGAGTTTAATATAAAGAAATAAAAGTTTAAAAATTAAAAAATGTTTATTGTATAGAGACCAATAATAATAATAATAATAATAATAATAAAATGTTGAGGATGAGATTCCTCTAATTGCATGTGAAAACCTTGCTATAACCAAGAAAATGAAAGAACTAGTTAATATTAATATATTCAAATTTTTTAAAAAAAAAAATAAAAGAAAGATAACCTTGTCAACAGTGAACCTATAAGTAAATGATTCACCAGGATTAATAGTACACTGTGAAATGGAAGCAGTGCCATCCGCCCATGGTGTTCCATGCTGTCAACATTTAAAGCAATATTTTAGACTTAATATAATAACATGTTATTCTTCTCGTCAAATCTTTAAAAACAAAGCTCCAGCATATCACGTGCAAAGACACGTGCTTCATACTTCTAACTCAAAAAAACCTTTGTACGTGTATATATATATATATAACAGAAATAAATGTCGAAAATATATAAAGTATCTCGGATTTAAGACCTGAATTTCTGCTATAGTTGCATACGAAGCTATGTCCCTCATAAAGTATCTCGGATTTGAGACATGAATTTCTATTTTAGTAGCATGAAAAGTTTTTCTTCTCATATGAAATATCTCGAGTTTGAGACCTTCTTCCATCCACTAATAATAGGTGACAAACTAAAAAATAGAAAATATACTTATCCAGACTTGGAACATATGCATTATTATTCGTGTATATATTAAGATGCACAACCAAAAATCATTTAAATATATCTCAGTTCTTCTAAAAGTTACATACAGTGGAGGTTAAGATTATGAGGAAGAAAAGGAAAACCTGACGGATTCCGTGCCAATGAATAACAACACCCTCAGTATGAAGCTTGTTAGCGAGAGAAATATGAATGGTATCTCCAGCTTTTGCCCTGATGGTTGGCCCTGGGAACTCCCCATTGATACCCATCACTATGTTTTCAACACAGTCTGGAGACCAAAACATATACTCTATATCCCATTTTGCGAAATACCCCAAACATCCTCCGAACAAACACAACAACACCAACCAAACAACAACTAATCTCACTCCACCACTACCGCCCATTTTCACTGCTTGATGCTCTATGCTCTATCTATGCATTCCCCCGCATATATTTATAGCAACAAATCATAACTTGACGCTTGTCACCTTGTCTTTGTCTCCCAAAAACAAAAAAGCAATTCAACTCGTTATAATTATATTCCTTGCATATTGGGACCTTTTTTTGCAAAAACATCACGTGATTATTGGGACAAGTATAGTTAGTCCCTGCACTTTTCAAAATTGTGTACTTTAGTCCCTCAACTGAAAATTTATTCAGTTGACTCCCTTAACTATTAAAACTTGTTCAAACTATCAAATTCATTTAATCTATTCCTGAAGCCAGCAATTTTGAACTAATTAAACAACAATTAGTGAAATATTTAGTATTTAATTGGCAATAGTTAAGAGAGCGCGTTCAAAATCGTTCGGTTTATATTTTTCCCTTAAAAAAATTAAAAACATAGTTTATTATTTTTTTTATCAATTTTAAAAAAAGGTAATTATCGAATCTAAAACAAAAAATATGAAAATTTCAAAATATGGTTTTGTATTTACTATTTTTTCTTTTAATAAGCTTATTTAATTAAAAAAATCTTTCATATTCAAAAACTTATAATTTTTATGAATTAAATTCCAAAGAATTATCTGAATAACAATTTTGAGTTTAATAAATAGATTTTGTTTTACTGAAAAATATAATATGAATTGCTCATCTGCTTAATATTAATATTACATTTAAAAAGAAAAACTTAGTGCATAAAGTTGGATCGATTACAGATCCCGGGTAAAAAGAAAAGTGCGTAAAGTTGCTTTCATTTCGAAGTTATATATAAAAGAAGCAGGATAAAAAAAATAAAATAAAAAAAGATTTCGTCTTTAAATTTACCCCTTTATTCATAAATTATTAAAAAATGACAAAACCCAATAAAAAAAAAGTTGAAAAGACAATTGTTTGGAAGATTAAAGAAGCACAGTGCTTTTTTTGGGTCAAAGTACAAAAATGTGAATATCAATTTAAAACACATAATTTGATGTGGAATATTCATGTTCCAAAAAAAAAGTAATGTGGATAGGAGCCATATGTTCCTATTTTTAAATTTTTAAATTTTATAATATTTTAAAATTAAAAATATATTAATCCATGATTTTAATTATTAATTTTGAACTAAGTATTTGATCTCTCAATTAAATTTTATTCAATTGATTAAATGCAAGTATTTATAAATAAAAATTAATTAGAAATTTAATAAAATTGATAATTGATTGACTGAGAGTAAATTAAAATTAAAAAACTAACATACTTGTTTTTTTTTTTTTTTGCATTTATACTCCTTTAAAATATAAAACAAAATGTAAATGCAATTATTCAAGAAAAAAAAATGCACATATTACTTTTTTATATTAAATCTTAAAACTATTTTATAAATAAATTTTATATATTATAAAAATTATTTATGTCAAATATATTCTTAATAAAACATTGTTGGAGATGGTGGCATCCACCTCAGCTAATAGCATATATATATTACCCTGCATGCATCTATTATTATTATTATATTTAAAAAAATGTTTATAAGTTGTAATACAAATTAATTGTTGAATTATTAATCCAAAACTAGTATGTTTGTGTTGACATTTTCCAAAATGCTTCTAAAATTGGAGGCTTGGAGAGAACCTGATTGTTGAATTATTTTACAATACAAATACCCTGCATATGGCTGCATCTAATTTTTTTTTTTTTTTCAGAAAAGATTTATAATACAAATACTCTGATTGTTGATTTAATAATCCAAAACTAGTTTTTTTTTTCTGTCAAAATTTTGAAAAATACTTTTAAAATTGAAGACTTGGAGAGAATCGAATTGCTCATACGCTAATTAATCAAACTCAATTTAACTTTTACATATTTTGATTAAAAACAAATATTAACTTTCACATCAAAATGAGAGCTCGGCTCGGGGATGACTTTAGTCTGATAGAGTGAGAGATCGCAAATTAATAATCGTTATATTTATTTCTACTATCGTAAATTATTGAAATAATTCCAGAATTTCGTTACTGATACTAATATGTTATTATATTGTTGACCTTATGATAATGATTTCACATTTATTGCTAATTAATCTGTCCTGTAATTTTACACAACAACAAAGAAATTGAATTTGTAAAGTTCGTTCACAACTATCAACTTCAATTATTGCCCTAATTGGTCCCCATTGTAGTTGCAACCGAAAGGAGATCACAAATTGAATATTACAATTGGATGGCGTAAGAAAATTGAGTTTGAAAATTGTCCATTGTACTATAATTATAAATTTTTTAAATGCAATTAGACTTAATCCACTAATCAAATGTTTAATTCATTATTTTATCTATATAACTTTTTTTATATTGGATTTCAAATTTTATCCATATAATCAATGGTTATTTCTCTTATGAAAATTTCAAAATTACAATTATACAACAATTAGTTCTGTTTTTTTATAAGTCTGATGTTATATTATAGTTGAGTATGATAATTATTTAAACTAAACTTTGATTCTCTTAAATTAATATTGAAAATATGGTTAAGCTCCTCTTTAACGCTTCCTTGAAAAAAACGTTGAAAATGATTTGACTTTAGAATTATTTTCAGTTGTTTTTTTTTTTTTTGGAATAAAAAATAAAAATTGCTGGATTTGTGGTATAGTAAGATTCGTTTTCTTTCGCACGCCAAAATTCAGAATGAGATCAGAATTGACAAGACAACAGAAACCCACTTTAACTTTATGGTATAAAATTAATAATGTCCTACGGGAAGACTCAAGAGATTTTAAATTTCTGTTAATTTTTTTTTGTTTTTATAAAAAAAGTATATCCTTCATTGAAAATTAATCGCCTTTTACTAAAATTTAATTACATTTCTTTCATTTTCGTCATATTTTCCCCATCTCACCCACATATATTCTCTCTGTTTTTTTTTTTAAGTTCTTATCAATTATTAAATACTACCTGAAAATATTATAGTACAAAAATATCTTTTAGTATATTTTCATATTCATAACAAAAATTTAGCTTTGTCCACAGGAAAAAAAGGCACATTTTAGGTTCAAATTAAATACGAGTTGTGGTTTGTGATTTGCTTAAAATCATGATGGAAGCATATCTGGTCTCTTCTATTGGATTATTTTACAGCCATTTTCTTCTCCCTTAAATTAAATTTGAAATGAGATAAGTTTATTTTCTACTTAATTCTATGTAGTATCAAAATTAGCAGGATATTCGAACACTTATAGACTCAGCTTGGAATTGATGTTTGAAAAAAAAAATGTGTTTTTTAAAAACATTTAAAAAATTACTTTAATTTTTTTTTTACTTTTGAAAATTGATTTTAATGATAAATAAGTAAATAAAAATAAATAATAAAAATATTAAAAAATTAATCAATTAAATAAAAAAATTTAATTCAGTTTTCCAGACATTCAATACCAACTCTAAATGCAACGTTTTCTCAAGTTAGTGGACGAGTATTACAATTTATTATCTTTAAGCACTAACTTACTCCACGTTGTATTCTACTCTCATACCAAACTTGAGAGCGAATGTGACATTGAATTTTCTCATATTCGGTTGATTATAATTATAAAATATTATTTATAATTACTTGCATAATTTTTTTATCTCATTAATCAAAATTTTATTTTCAAATGTTTTAGTTATCAAATCCAATTTTTGAACGAAAATTTCATTTATTTCCCAAAATTTATCATACCAAACATATCTTTTGAGTATATATTAATATTTATATTTTTTATTAGCTTCGCAAAGATTAAAATTAAAATTATATTTTGATTTAAAAATAACAATATACACTTATCATTTAATAAATTTAAAAGTCTAATAAATAATTAAATTTTATTTTTACAAGGTAAATTTTAATTGATAATTATAATATAAAAGGAGTTACACCAAAATTAGGTGAATGAGCACAATTGTTTTTCCCTCATTCTCACTTTTTTTTTTCCTGCACTTTGGCATGACATTCTCTTGCTTTACACACTAAAGTAAAATCCTAAAATTTACCTTTTATTTATCCCATCTTTTTTTATAAGTTTCCCTCAGAAAAATCTAAACAATTATCTCAAGCCTCATAAAAAAATTGAAAGAAACAATGGTTTTAATTCTCAAAAATTTTAGATTGTTTCAATTTAATATAAATTTATTTGGCTCCCTGATAAAAAATTTATGTTCCTTCCTAGGATGTATTATATCATAAATCATTGACTTTATATGCATTTGCATGCATAATTATATCAAGTATGTTAATCATTTGTGTGCAGAAGGAAAAAAAAAAAAAGAAAAGAAAAGGATTATTGAGAATTTTTCTTAACAAATTAATTTTTCATTTTGGTATGATAATAAAGTTAATGTGCGATTAATTTTAATTCAATTAAATGATCCATGAAAATAAAACTAAATCATGTGTATAATTTTATACTGACACCAAAAACAGAAGCAGAAAGTGAATTCTAAGAGTTTCTAAATTGGTGGGAATTCCTTTATTTTTTCCCCTCTTCTGTGGAATAAAAAAGAATTCTTATAATTGTTTTATTAAAGTATATCCTGTAATTTATTCATTTATCTAGATGTACTAATAGATATAATATAAAATTAATAAACAATAGTTACTTAAATTGAGTCTATTGCAGATCAATCTCATAAATATATTGTAATGTATGCCAATTAATTAGTTCTTATTTTACTCGTACATAATAATTTTTTTTAGAATGATCCAAAAAATCCAATTTAAGAATGAAAAAAAAAATTCAAAATTACAATTAAACAAGTGCAAAAAATTGTTATCCTAAATAATAATAATAATAATAATAAGAAATTTTCGTGACTATATTTTGAAAAGGTAGTATGGACAACATGACATAATACATTAGTAAAAAAAATGTGAAAGGCTTTTGATAATTTTTTTATACGAAATTTAGTTAATATATATACGAATTTTTATATTCACTCCAAGTATAATTTAGATAATCAATTTAAATTTTAGATATGAATTTTCATCATTTAGCGATAAAAACTTTCATCGCTAAATGACTGTATTTTATGGTATAAGTTCGGATTAAACTCTATAAATTAGCGATGGACTTTCATCATTTAAAGGTATAAATTTTTGAGGTTAAATGACTGTTTTTCAATTGTGGTTATGAGTGAGATGAAAATGGAAGTTTATATATTTAAAATTAAAAAAAAATAGTTCATAATATATTAGAATTTTCGTAATGAAAAATCCAAATGTGAACATAATCCAGAGGGAAAAAATAAAGCGGCAAAAAAAGGAGGGAAGATGTTGATAATTTTGTCATTTGATCTACGAATAATTATTTACTGAAAAAAGCTACAACTAAGGAAGCGGTATGGACAATGCGAACAGAACCCATTGGTCAAAAAATTAAAAAAAAAAATCCATGAATAATTATTTACTGACAAAAGCCAGAATTAAGGAAGTGGTATGGACAATGTGAACATAATCCATTGGTCAAAAATAAAAATAAAATAAAATGTGAACGTAATCGTGAGGCTAAAAATAAGGCAACGGAAAAGGAGGGGAGATGTTGATAATTTTGTCCTTTCGTACATGAATAATTATTTACTCACAAAAGCCAAAATTATTACTATTTATGATGAAAGGTGGACATGGGCCACGCACTTCTTTCCTTTAAGTACTTCAATGATTTTCTCCCTTCACTTAGTAAAATTAATATTAAATAATTTATTAAAATAATTTTCCGTAATGTTAGGCCAGTATTTTGTCGCATCATAGCATATACGATGATATGCATATATAAAATTTTAATGTCGGTTATTCTATTAAATGTCTTTGTAACAGTATTACACTCTTGGTTAATTTTATCTGTACTTACCAAATTTATATCATAATTATAATTTAGTTATAAACAAATTTGTGTATTTATTTTAACATGGAGGAAGTATCTTTTTAAATTGAAAAATGAATAAATCATTGTATTGTCTCTCTGTTTTTACAACAAATGCAATTATTTTACGACCCAAAAAAAAAAGTGAGTATGCATTTAACGCGTGAGGCCTGAAAATTTGCATTTTTTTAGTAATTCAAATGAATAAATATTAAAAATTCAAGAATTGAAATATGCTTTTTTTTTTAGAAATCTTTTATCGCCTTGTCTATGCTATTTTTCCTTAGAGCATGTTATTTTGCCTTTTCTTAAATAACAACTAAATTGAATAAAATCAGAGGTATTGCGCAATTGAACAAAATATACATTCGAGGACTTAATGAAATAATTTCTCTTTTTCGAAAGAGAAGAAAAATAACTAACTACTGCAAAACTCTTCTACAGAAGGCAGCTCCAGTCACGTCGCCCAAAAGAACAATACCAGCCCAGCAGGTGGAATCTCATGCCAAATAGAACGATCAATTTAATTAAAAGCTAAGTTGGCCAAGAAATATGTCAACCTATTAGCTTCACGATAGACATGAATAACTATAACTTACCATTCTTGATAAAGTAGCAGCCCGATTCTGCAAATCATATCCCCATTACGCACAGAGGAGTTGGAATGAGTAGTGAGTAATCCAACCACACTTTTGTTGTTAGTCTGAAGAATAATCTTCCTCCAACTTTTGTCTCACGCATTTTGCAAGCTAAACAAAACACCACAAAAGCTCTTGTAACACCCTACCTACAATAACTTAAATCCCACTATACATATGGATGCCACATAACTAGAATTGAATTTACCTGTCTGAATTAAAACTTTTTTTAATATGTTCTTATGTCGATAATTCATTTAATTCAATCTGCATAAAACCATTTCCTGTATCTAAGTATTAATAAAAAATCAAACCATATATATCCTAGGTAATAGTTTCCCTTATTATAAAATCCATAATTAATCAAAATTTATAATCTTAATTACACATATTTATTAAAAACTAAATCAGCTATATATATATATATATCCCAAAATGTGCAGAAAACAATTGAAATGAGTGAAATGATAATACAGACCTAGCATGAGTCACTCTGACTCGCTCTACCTTCACTTCATATCACTCAACAGTCTACTGGCTACAATCTGCGTGTAGAAAAATTCACACGCTAAGCTACTGAAATCTTAATGGTACATATTTGTATTTAAATTCTAACATGCATTTATATAGTAATATAACATCACATATTCATAGACTTACCTGTGTGCTTAGCCATATTGTCAAACATGCAACTATCCACATATTATCTTATCTATACTGAATTGATACCCAAACATTCCTAACATACATTTCATAAGTTATTCATATCATCATAGTTATAATATATTCTATCATATTAGATCATATCATTTAACCTTTGGTTTCATATATCTAAATTCCAGTTTCTACCTTTTTTTTTTTTTCCAAAATGTGTATGCATTTTGATTTACTGATTTCTGTATATTGTATTACCAATTACTAGTTTCTTAGCTCAATACTCTAGACTTGGACTACTAGGATGCTGGTTGTGAAATATGAGCACTCTTACCCGAGCTTAAGCCACCATACTCATTAATTATCTCAGTCTGTATTGCTTTGCATAACTTTTCAAATCAGGAGTGCTCTTACTCGAGCTTAAGTCACTCTGACGAGTAAATATAATATCTGCATGATATGGGTACAAAGGAGCTCTTACTCGAGCTTAAGCCACATTGTCCTTAAATAATCATGAACGCTTTTATCCGAGCTTAAGTCATCCTAACTACAATATAATAATATACTACGGTACCGTATATAACACCCGTAAATTAGGGCCTAAAATTATTAAGTTAAATAAGTATATTAAATGTATATGAGAAGTATATGTGAGGTTAAGAGTAATACAAACCATAAAATAATGAAAAAATAGGAAAAGTGAAGTTTATATCGTTCACACTCGTGACAGAGTTAATCACGGTAGTGAATGTCAATAATTTCATTTTTAGAAGTTGAAGATCTTCACGATCGTGATACTAGTGTTCACGCCCATGAAGATCTGCATATTTAAATATGACAGTTTTGTGTTTTGACAAAAACTCATGCAATTTCAATTTTAAACCCTAGTCACCACTTTTTGAAACCTCAGAAACCATTCTCCGTCAAACTCTTTCAATTTTAGTTGATTAAACACGAAATCTCCACCATAAACAGAGTAAAAAGGATTAAAAATGAAACTTTCCATTGTGGATTGGAAATAAAAAATAAGTAGGGTTAGAACATGTTCTGAACCCTAAAAATTAATATGCATTCATGAAACAAAGGTAAGAAAACATGTTCTCCATTGTTATTTAATCTAGTTTAATTCGGTTTAAAGGTAAATAAGGATTATAAGCTTTAAATCAATGAAAAGTTAATGCTTTGGTTAGTTTACGACATAATTAGGTTAATATCAGTATTCGTATATTAATATAGCCTTTGATTTCATGTTAGGGATTGAAACAGAAGGTGCAGTAGCCCACTAGAGGCAGTAGACGAGAGATAATTGAGTTTTAGGGCTCCATTATTAAGGTTTGTACATATAATCATTTTTATTCAAAAATATTGTGCTTGTAGTATGAATGATGATTCTGAAATTATTATTGACATGAAATAATTGTTTTGGTATTGTTGGCATCATGATAATTGATCTATTAGATGCTGAGATGGATGATGAAATTGATTCAATAATAATTAAGCATGAAAGGATGTCATTTTGTTGATATGTAAGGCATTAAGCCTAATTTGATTGATGAAGTATGATTAAATGCATGTTTGTAGTTGAATTTGGTTTCTAGAATATTGGAAGTGTTGATAGGAGTGACTAACATTGGTTAGCCTTAGAACCATTGCATGTTTGTTGTGAAAATGTGCTTACAACAGTGCTGAAATATTGTTTCTACCTAATGTGTCACGCTCGTGAAGCCAAGCTTCACTCCGGTGAAAAATATGAAATTCACGCTCGTGAATATCATGAACCAGTCACGGCCTCGTCACAGGTAAACAACCCGTGATATAAAATTTTACGCCTATGAATGCCCTGTTTCTATAAATGAATAATTGGATTTATATGATGAGACTACTTGAGTATGATATGCATACACCTTTGACATGATTAAGTGAGATTGTATACAATATGATAACATAACTAAGGAACTTGATTATGCACACGATGCTCTACATCAGAACATGTTATGTGATAATTTTGTTAAATTATGAAATATGACGTAATTGATACTGATAACCAGAATATAAATAAAAAATATCAATTCTCTATTTAAGGACTAGTTAGGATAGGTGACATGTCATTGAGGGAGTTACGATACCGTGGAAATATTTATGCATGCAATTATTATAATTGCTCATCAGGGTGACTTAAGATCGTGATAGAGCGCTCCTAATTTGAGGTGCGGAATTTGCACATATGCATGCAATTATTATGTTGCTCATTAGGATGGCTTAATGTAACACCATTCGATATAATTAAGAATAATTCCAATTAAACCAAAGATGATATGATGCAAATGAGTTAAAACATAAAAAATTTTAAACTTTGATGCACCATAACCATGATGACTTAAAATAAAATAAAAACACTTTTAATATCTTGAAATAAAGCTCAATATAATAAAAGTTTAAATACAAACTAGTACGGGTATACATAAGCTCAAAGTTTTACAAACGAGTAATTACAAAATTACATGTCTCTGATATAAAAAATACGTAAATCTATAACTACCAAACTCAACAAAAATAACCAAAAATATATACAATGACTGTATCATCCACCTCAAGAATATTCGTTGGACTTTGATCACCGGGCGTATTCCTCTATCGCTCCACACATAAGCTCCAACTTTATACATTGAAAGTTCATGTGCTAAGCAACTCATACCTAGTGGTACATAACAACATGTAAGACATATAACAAAATATATATAATATGCATGATATACTTACCAACCAACCATGGCGACTTACCTCAAAGCCTGCACATACTTCATATCATACTCTATATGACATATCATTATGCTCTCATGCATTCAACACACATCGTATATGGCATACCAAACTAGTATGTATATCATATATAACATAATCATTTATCTTACCTTTTTAGCCGTTTTACTCATAACTAGACTAAAATGGATATGGATAACCTAATATATGGAGGAAACTCTCACCATTAACCTCTGGACCTTTAAATATATAACCCATTGAGGAAGCTATACCCATTAATCTCTGGGCTTTCAAATAAATAATCCACCGAAGAAGCTCTAATTGCTAACCTCTGGGCCTTTAAATATATAATCCACTGAGGAAGCTCTACCCGCTAACCTTTGGACCTTCAAATACATAACCCATCGAGAAAGCTCTAATCGCCAACCTTTGGGCTTTCAAATATATAACCCACCAAGAAAGCTCTCACCGTTAATCTCTGGGCTGTCAAATATATAAATCACTGAGAAAACTCTCACCGCTAACCCCTAGGCATTCAAATATATGAACAACATAGGTCACTCAGTATCGAACTCCCCTCAATGACATGCCATCTATCCTAACTCTAGTTCTAATTAGAGTATTGGGTTTAACCGTTATTTTATATACCAAATAGATTTCATATTAACCATGTTCCATATTTTATATACATATGCCATGAATCTCACCGTCATTATTGTCACATTGTTTCCATACCATACTTTAATCATATAACAAAGGTCTATCATCTCAACATGAAATCACATTGATTCACATGAAATTTACAAGTTTTTTTCCACATTAATCACTACACGCCCATGAATAACCTTTTTATGGCCGTGAAGCACTACTTCATGAGTAATTTACTCGTGAACCAAAGTGTGATTCATCCAGTGAATTAGCACACATTCATAGTTGTGATCACTCTTTCATGGGCGTGAACCATACTGTACAATTGCTCGTGAATGGGTCTGCCTCAATAATAAAATCCATTTTCACGACATTCATGCTTATGAACCCTCTATTCATGGTTATGAATTTGGAAAGTTTTCCAGAAAATAGAGCATCACAACTTCATGTCATTCTCACATGCAATAATATATACGATTGACTAATGTCAACCACCCTATCAACATTCTAGCATGTATTTTAGCCATTTATTACAAACATATATTTCTAATCATGTTCCTTAACCAAATTAATTCATCAAACACCACAATCTAACATGTTCACATATATCTTCTCATTATGCATATCAACTCACATTATGTATAAACATTACACCTAGGATGAAGATTAGCTAAAATTTGATCTCTTCAAGCTTGTCCACTCCCTTGAGATAGACTTCCAGTTCTCTCTCCAGGTCCTAGTAAGATGAAGAATGCTTTCTTAGTCTCCAGAAATCGACCAAAACCCATAAAGGTATAAACCAAATTTTCACTTTGTAACCCATAACTCTCTCTTTCTCACTCTTTCCCTCACTTTTCTTATAGCAACAAAATCTCTCCAAGATTCAAGATTCAAGCTTGTCCACTCCCTTGAGATAGACTTCCTGTTCTCTCTCCAAGTTTTCACCTGCTCTACTTGCCTAGGCTTTAGGGTCGTGACTCATCTCTCACGGGCATGAACCTTCACGGTGGTGAAAAAACTCTTCACGACCATAAAGAACCCTTTCACAACTGTTAACTAAAATCCGATATTCACGACCGTGACACCCATTGTCACGGACGTGACTTAATCCCCTATTTCTCACTAACCAACAACATAACTTATAGACTTTAATTACGAGCGTTACACTTAAGCTTGGGTAAGAGTGCTCTTAATTTGAGATGCAGAATTTGCAATATAAATAGACACAGATAATAAGTAGGGTGACTTAAGCTCGGGTAATAGCACTTCTGTTTTACAACCCACATCTGGGTAGTCTACGTTTAGAGTATTGGGCTATAAAATCAGAACTCGGTAATACAGAAAGTTGAATACAATGTATAGAAATCAGTGATATAGAAAGTTGAATACAATGTATATAAATTAGCAAATCTGAATACATGACGATATATAAATATGATAACTGACATGTAATGCTATTCTGATGGTGAACTCATTTATGCGATATATGTTATAAGTGTGTTGAATTTTATGCAAACCAGTATGATTAAACTACTTTGTGAATATTATGTATTTATGACAATATGGACAAACACAAAGGTATGTTAATAAATATGAGATATTATATTAATATGTAAATGCATACTAGAATTTAAATGCTTATATATACCACCAAAACTTTTAGTAGCCTAGCATGTGATTTTTCTCGCATGCAGGTTTGGAGTCGTAGACCATTGAGTGATGAGAAGAGAAGACACAGCTAGTCAGGGCAATTAGAGTTGACCCGAATTAGGTATGTTCATTTGTTCATGCATTTTATTTATTTTTCCGCATATCAAGGGATAGAGATAATTAATTCCTATTTTGATAAAAACATGTATTTGGAATTATGAAATTTGAATCAATATGGATTTTGTAATAAAAGGCTAGTGATGTTCAGATGGTTATAATTTGAAAATGATTGATCTCTAGTTACATTGAATGATTGGTATGATGTAAAAATCTTGATTTTGGAAGATGTAGAAAAGTTTTAATTCAAATAGAAAGATATATTCGTGTGACATCTAACTGTACAGCGAAGGTTTTGTCATGTCTGTGCAGAGGGTACTACACTGTAACCTCTTCAATGATATATCATCTATCCTAGCTAATTCTCGAATAGAGAATGAACATTCTTAATTACTTTTTGTGTATAAAAATAATTTATGTCACAATTATAGATTTACATAATCAATACTTGTCATTCTATTATTAAAGCATCGAGTGCTTATTCACTGTTCAAGTCATGTTGGCATATTATACATAATCTCATATAAACATACCAAGTGTGTGTATATATATTATACTCAAGTAGTCTCATCATATGAATCCATTTATTCATTTATGGAAACAAACTCGTGGTGAGGCCGTGACTGGCTCAGATCATTCATGAGAGTGAAGCTTGGTTTCACGGGCATGAAATCATTTCATGGGCGTGGCATATTTGGTAGTAACCTAATTCAGCATTGTTTTAAGCCAATTTCACAACAATCATGAAATGGTTCTAATGCTAACCAATATTAGCCACTCCCATCAACACTTCCAATATTTCAACAACCAAATTCAACTATAAACATGCATTTAATCATACTTCATCAATCAAATTAGGCTCAATATCTTACATATCAAACTAATGACATCCATACATGCTTAATTGTTATCAAATCAATCTCATCATCTATTCTAGAATCTAACAAGTCAATTATCATGATACCAACAATACCAAAACAATTATTTCATATCAATAATCATATCAGAATCATCATTCATACCACAAGCACAATATATTCGAATAAAAATGCATATATGCATAAACCTCAATAATGGAGCCCTAAAACATAACTCATTCGCATTTATTGGCTTTGATGGGGTTCTCCACCGATAGTTTCAGTCCCTAACATAAAAATAAAGACTATATCAATGTTCTATAATGACTTTATATCAAATTAAACTATAACTAATCAAAGCCTTAACATAAACCCTTAATTATCATTCCCCTTATTGAAAACGAAACCAAAGTATTCAAAAATAAAAGAAAACAAACCCTTTACCTTTGTATGGACAATTACAAAATAGTTTACACTTCTAAAATGTTTTACGAGACTCATTGCTTTTGATTTCAATATCTAAAATAAATTTTTTGTTTTCAACTCATTTAACTCCCTTTTTACGGTGAAAATTCATGTTTTATCAACTAAAATAAAAAAGAGAGCTAAAATTCATGTTTAATCAACTAAAATAAAATAAAAAAAGGATTAACGAAGAATGATTTCTGGGTTTTGGAGGATTTGATGGCTAGGTTTTTGGTTGAATTTTTTGTGAGTCTTTGTTAAAAAATATGAAACTGCCATATATAACTGTAGGACTTCACAGGTGTGAACTATAGTATCACAAACGTGAACAATAATGTCACGGTCTTGAAGATCCTCATCTTTAAAAACTAAAACTCGCAACATTCACAGCTGTGATTAACATTGTCACAGATATAAACGATGTAAATTTCATTTTTCCTATTTTTTTCATTTAATTTCATATTAACAAACTTTTATACCTCTCATATACTCTCAATATATCTTTATTTAACCTATTAATTCCAGGCCCTAACTTGTAGGTGTTACATTTCTCTTCTCCTTAAATAATTTCATCCTTGAAATTACCTAATATATTGTCTCTGAATAATTTCATTACTAAGATTTCATCATCTTTTCACTTTCCCATGTAGCATCTTCTGTTGCATGGTTTCTCCATAATATTTTGACTAATGGTATGTGTTTATCTCTGAGTTCCTTGATTTCTCTGGCTAGAATCTGAATTGGTTCTTTCTCATATCTCAAATCCAATCTCACTTTAATATTCTCAACTAAAACAATATAAGAAAGATCATATATGTATCTCCTCAACATGGAGATGTGGAACACATCATAGATCTTGATCAACTCTAGTGGTAGAGCAAGTCTATAAACAATTGGTCCCACTCTTGCTAGTATCTCATAAGACCCTATGAATCTCGGGCTCAACTTCCATGGAAAGAATTTGAGAAAACTCTTGTCTCCCACTGCATACTCGACATCTTTCCTCTTGAGATCTGCATGACTTCTATCTATCTATCAGAAGTTGTCTTTAATCTTTCTTGAATGTCTCGTACCTTTTTCTCAGTTTTTTGTACTAAGTCAGGCCCCACTAATTTTCTTCTATCGAGTTCTATCCAACACAAGGGTGTTCAACACTTTTTACCATATATTGCCTTATAAGGAGTCATCTTGATATTAGATTGATAATTGTTGTTATAAGCAAATTCCATCATTGGAATATATTTATCCCAACTATCTTCAAATTCAATCACACAACTCCTTATTATATCTTCTAGGATTTGTATGACCCTCTCTGATTGACCATCTGTCTGGGGGTATAAAGTTATGTTGAAACTGAGCTTGATACCCAAAGCTCTCTGTAGACTAGCCTAAAACTAAGAAGTAAACCTGGGGTCCCTGTAACGGCTGGGTCTCATCCACAGCATGAGCCCTACCTCAAGTCCACAGGACTGAGCCCACCCGCCGTCTCACTGAGACCAACGGGCTGCCGGGTCCATGGCCCAATACCCCCAACCCATCACTGTCAGCCCTTTACAGACTGCACAGTAGGTTGTTGAAGGCAAGGGTCGAACCCTTGACCTCCCTTTAGCCTCAGTAAGAGACTACCAATTGCACCATGGTACAATTGGTAGTCTCTTATTGAGGCTAAAGGGAGGTCAAGGGTTCGACCCTTGCCTTCAACAACCTACCTGGTAAGCAGGAGATGGGTTGGAGGTATTGGGCCATGGACCCCGGCAGCCCGTTGGTTTCAGTGAGACGGCGGGTGGGCTCAGTCCTGTGGACTTGAGGTAGGGCTCATGCTGTGGATGAGACCCAGCCGTTACAGTCCCTATATGAAACAATGGAAATTGGCACTCCATGAAGTCATACTATCTTATTGACATAAAATGTTGTCAGTCTGCTCAAAGAAAATTCCCTTTTATAGGCACGAAGTGAGCTGACTTCGTAAGTCTATCCACAATAACTCATACGACAACAAATTTCTAAGAAGTTACTAGCAACCCAATTATGAAGTCCATAGTAATTTGCTCCCATTTATATTCTAGTATTGTGATGACTGTAGTAATTCTGATGGTGCCTGATGTTCTACCTTGACCTGCTGATAAGTAAGACATTTGGTAGTATACTATGTAATATCTTTTTTCATACTTGTCCATCAGTATTTACACTTCAGGTCATTATACATCTTCATGCTTCCCGAGTGTATAGTATACTGACATCATGTGCTTCTTGTAATATTTTCTATCTCAGCTCAATAATACTAGGTACACATAAATGACTGTAGTAGTATATTCCACCATCAGCCTCAACTGTATGACCTGGTCTCTCCTTCTTAGAGACCAACTCAGTTGTCTCAACAAGTTTATTATCCTGTCTTTGTTCATCAATAATCTCCTGATTAAATGTTGGTTGGATGTGCAACTCGGCCACTATTTTTCTACTTAATGCATTAGCCACTACATTGGCTTTACCTATATGGTAGTCAATCACACAGTTGTAGTCTTTTATCAGTTCTAACTATCATCTCTGTCTCAGATTAAGATCTCTCTATGTAGAAAGGTATTTCAGACTCTTATGGTTTGTGTAGGTGAAATATTTCTCCTCATAAAGAGAGTGACATCATATCTTCAATGCAAAGACAATGGATGCCAATTCTAAATCATGTGTGGGGTAATTCTTCTCATGAACCTTCAACAACCTAGATGCATATGCCACTACCTTGCCTTCTTGCATAAGTATACACCTCATTCCATTATGAGAAGTATCATTGTAGATGACATACTTCATATCAGGAACTGATTGTGTCAAAATCGGAGCCTCTATTAACATCTTTTGCAAACTATCAAAACTTTCATGGCATTTCTCGGTTCACTCATATTTCACATATTTTCTCAGTAATCTGGTTAGAGGAAAAGCAATCACAAAAAACTCTTTAACAAACCTCTTGTAGTAACTAGATAACCCAAGAAAACTTTCTGATTTCTATCATATTGCAGGGAGACTTCTAACTCATAACAACCTCTACCTTGCTAGGATCAACCCGTATACCATCTAATGACACAATGTGTCCCAAAAAAGCTACCTCATCAAGCTAAAATTCATATTTCGAGAACTGAGCAAACATTTTCTACTCCCTAAGTATTTGTATCACCATTCTCAGATGTTGATCATGCTCATAAGGTGTTTTAGAATACACCAGAATGTCATCAATGAAGACTACAATACGCTGGTCTAGGTAGGGTCTGAACATCTTATTCATCAAGTCCATAAAGAAAGTTAGAGCATTGGTTAGCCTAAAAAGCATAACCATAAATTCATAATGCCCATATCTGGTTTTAAACGTTGTCTTGGCTATATCTTCAACCCTAACTCTCAACTGGTGATACTTGATCTCAAATCAAATTTTGAAAACATACTTGCACCCTTCAACTGATCAATTAGGACATCAATCCATGGTAACATCTGTATGTTCTTGATTGTTACCTTGTTCAACTATCTGTAGTCTATAAATAATCTTATAGACCCATCATTATTTTTTACAAATAATAGTGGTGCACCTCATGGGGATACACTCGGCCTGATATACCCATTCTCTAACAATTCTTGCAGCTAAGCTTTAAGCTATTTGAATTTTGATGGTGTCATTCGTATGACGCTATTGATATGGATGTTGTGCCTGGAGTGAGCTCTATAGAGAACTCAACCTCTTTATGAGGTGATAATCATGGTATATCTTTAAATAATACATCTGGGAATTTATTTACAGTGGAGATATCCTCAAGTTCTAGACCTCCCTTTCTAATATCAACCACATAAACCAAATAGGCTTTTCGTCCTTTCCTCATCATTTTCTACTTTCATCATTGAAATAACTCATGGAAGCTGTGGGAACAACTCACCTTCCACTTTCACACCTTTCTGTTCTACAATTTTCAGCATCACAAATTTTTCCTTGCAGTTTACAACTACACCATGTTATGTTAGCTAGTCCATGCCCAATATGGCATCAAACTCCTAAAAAGGCAACTCTATCGAGTCTATCAGGAACTCTGTTCTATGTACAATCAAAGGACAACCTTTATATACCTGATTCACTATCATGCTATGCCCTAAAAGATTTGTAGCTTCAATTTCGTATTCAAGATTCTCACTGATCATATCGGGTTATCTAGAAGTATTTGTGAATAAATATGAGTGTATTGAACCCGAGTCAATCAATGCATATATATAAGATTCATAAAGAGAAAACATACTAACAATCATATCTGTAGTCTCTTGGTCCTCTCTAGCTCTCATAGCATAAGCTCTAGCTGATGCTCGGCCTGGTCCTAGCTTGTTGACAGTCTCAGAAAATGCTTGGGTAAGTCCTATACGACTCCTAGTCTTCTATCTAGGCTGAGCTAAAGCTGACCTTGTAATATGTGTCGGTGCACTACCAGTAATCAAAGGACAATCTCTCCTTATATGATCCTTAGATCCGTATCTATAACTACTTGTACTCCTCTAGCACTTTCCTCTGTGACTTTAGTGGCAGATGCCACAAACTGGAATAGTTTGGCTGGTAGCTTGTGTCTGACAGCTACCTACTATAGATGTAGCTCTAGAGGGTTGCCCTCTTCTATATAAACCACTATGAGTAAATCCTTTGTTATGTCCCTGATTCCTTCCATGAGACTGTCCCGGATGGAACCGAATCTTCTTGCTTGAATATTGGGGCACTAGAGTCACTATATGACTAGCAGCTTCCTCACCTCTCTTTCTCTTTCTCTGCTTTACACTAACAGCAGTTGCAATCAACTTGATAAAGCTATCATGCTGAAGATTAGTCACAAAGTTTCCTATATTTGCATTTAGGCTATACTCAAACCTTCTGCACTTATCTTTTTTACTAGTGATCATTTCGGTGGCATATTTATCTGTCGAGTAAACTCCCTTTGATACTCAGTCCTGTCATATTTCCTTGTCTGAGGCTCATAAATTTCCACTTTTTCTCATCCATATAGATCGGAGGAACGCATTATGCCTTGATTTGATCACGAAAAAGTTTCATGTCATAGGCTGTGGAACCTCTGGTTCCAGTATGATTGCCTTCCACCAGTCAAAAGCAACTTCCTGTAGCAACGAAACAACATACTTGGCTTTCTGATCCATGGCCACATCAAATTCATCACACCACATCTCTACCTTTTCAATCCAATACTCTACAACAGCAGGATCAACGTCATTCATTCCTAGAAAATCAGTAGCTCCAAACTTACGGCACTTGTCCAGCTGTACCCTAAGCTTCGGTGGTAGGGATGGAGGAATTGGAGCTGGCTGTGGCACAACCCTAACAATCTATTATAGAAGATATGCCATCTGCAGCATCAAAGGAGTTTGGCCTTGTTCGGCCTATATTAGAGCTTGTTGGTCTGGGACTGGTATTGTAGTTGGACTCTGAACATTAGCCAAATTGGGCTGATTTAGTGCCACAAAGAGTGGAGAGCTATGGCTCTCAGTCATATCATTAGATTCAAATGTCATCTTACTATAATTTTACAAGTTGACAGAGAAGTAGCTAAAGTCAGAGTTTGACAAGACACATGTATGCATGCATGATAACCCCATAATGCACTCAAGATTCAAACTGCCTAAATCGGGGTTTGGATACCACTAAATGTAACACCCTTCATACAGTAAGGTAAACTCCACTGTACAGACGGATGTCACATGACTATAACTGAATCTACATGTCTGAATTAAAACTTTTTCTAACATGTTCTTATGTCGACAATTCATTTAACTCAATCTGCATAAAACCATTTTTTGTATCTAAGTATTAATAAAAAATCAAACCATATTTGTCCTGAGCAACAACCGCCCTTATTAAAAAATCCATAATTAATCAAATTTTATAATCTCAATTACACATCTTCATTAAAACCTAAATTAACTATCTGTATATATCCCAAAATGTGCAGAAAACAATTGGAATGAGTGAAATGATAATACAAACCCAACACGGGTCACTCTAACTGGCTCACTTCTCTCCATGTCACTCAACAGTCTACTGGCTGCAACCTGAGTGCAGAAAAACCCACATGCTAAGCTACTGAAAACTTATTGGTACATATAAGCATTTAAATTCTAGCATGCATTCACATAGTAATATAGCATCATATATTCATAAACTTACCTGTGTGCTTGACCATATTGTCCAACATGCAACTATCCACATATTATCTCATTTATACTGAATTGATACCCAAACATTCCTAACATACATTTCATAAATGATTCTTATCATCATAGTTATAATACATTCTATCATATTAAATCATATCATTATGTATTGCATATAATTTAACCTTTGGTTCCATATATCTAAATTTCAGTTTCCACTTTATTTTTTCCAAAATGTGTATGTATTTTGATTTACTGATTTCTGTATACTAGATTAACCAATTACTAGTTCCTTAGCCCAATACTTTAAACCGAAACTACCCAGATATGAGTTGTGAAATAGGAGTGCTTTTATTCAAGCTTAAGCACCATTCTCACTATCTCAGTCTATATTGCTACGAAGCTTCTCAAATCAGGAGCGCTCTTACCCGAGCTTAAGCCACCCTTATGAGTAAATATAATATTTGCATGCATATGGGTACAAGGGTGCTCTTACCCGAGCTGAAGCCACTTTGTTCCTAAATATATAACATAATAATATACTACAATACCGTAACCCGATCAATAGCATGCCACATATCCTAGTTAGTCCTCGAATAGAGAATGAGCATTCTTAATTACTTTCTATGTATAACAATCATTTATGTCACAATCATAGATTTACATAATCAATACTTATCATTCTATCATTTAGAGCACCAAATGCTTATTCATTGTTCAAGTCATGTTGGCATATTGTATATAATCTCATATAAACATACCAAGTGTGTGTATATATCATACTCAAGTAGTCTCATCATATAAATCCATTTATTCATTTATGGAAATAGGGCATTTACGAGTGTGAATGGTATATTCACGGGCATAAAACCTTATGTCACGGGATGTCCACCCGTGACAAGGCTGTGACTGGCTCATGATCATTCACGTGCTTGAAGTTCATACTTTTTATGGAAGTGAAGCTTGGCTTCACGGTCGTGAAATCCTTTCGTGGGCGTGAAGCTTGACTTCACAGGCATGACACATTAGGCGATAACCTAATTCAACATCGTTTTAAGCCATTTTCACAACAATCGTGCAATGGTTTTGAGGCTAACCAATGTTAGTCACTCTTATCAACACTTTCAATATTCTAGCGACCAAATTCAACTATAAGCATGTATTTAATCATACTCCATCAATCAAATTAGGCTTAATATCTTACATATCTACCCAGTGACATCCATACATACTTAATTGTTATCAAATCAATTTTATGATATATTCCAGAATCTAACAAGTCAATTATCATGATACCAGCAATACCAAAACAATTATTTCATGTCAATAATCATATCAGAATCATCATTCATACCATAAACACAATATATTCGAATAAAAATGCATATATGCACAAACCTTAATAATGAAGCCCTAAAATGTAACTCTCTTGTTTCTACTACCTCTGGTGGGGTTCTTCACTGTCAGTTTCGGTCCCTAACAAGAAAATAGAGACTATATCAATGTTCTATAATGACTTTCTATCAAATTAAACCATAACTAATCAAATCCTTAACATAAACCCTTAATTATCATTCCTCTCATTGAAAATGATACCAAAGTATTGAAAAATCAATGAAAACGGACCCTTTACCTCTATATGGACGATTACATAGTAGTTTTACACTTCAAAAATGTTTTATGAGACTCGTTGCTTTAATTTCAATATCTAAACCAAAATCTTTGTTTTCAATTCATTTAACTCCCTTTTTTACGGTGGAAATTTGTGTCTAATTAATTAAAATAAAAAATAATTTGTGTTTAATTAATTAAAATAAAAAATAATATTAGGTTTTTGGTTGATTTTTTTGTGAGTTTCTGTCAAAAAATACGAAACTACTATATATAAACTGCAGGACTTCATGGGCGTGAACTATATTGTCACGGTTGCGATGATACTCAGTTTCAACATTCACGACTATGATTAACATTGTCATGGGCGTGAATGATGTAAACTTCATTTTTCCTATATTTTTCATTTAATTTCATATTACCAAACTTTTAACCACTATATACCTCCCATATACTCTCAATATACCTTTATTTAACCTATTAATTTTAGGCCCTAATTTGCATGGTTACAACTCTGCTAAAAAAGAAAAGCATTTCCCACTTTAGTTGTAAAACCACCAATCCAATTTCCCAAACTTTCACGTATGATACCCTTAGCAGTTGTCTCAACAATACCTCTTCGAAAAGCTCCATCTATATTAAAAGCAATAAAGCCCCAGGGAAGAGCATCCTAATTGATCATAGCTTAAACTTGAGAGTTTGCGAGTGTATCAAAAGTGTAAATGTTGGACCTGGTTGAATTGGAAATGATGTTTTCTTTAATGCTACCTAGAGTCCATTTTCCAGCAAAAAATAGACTCAGTTCGCCATTTTCAAAGCTGTCAATAAATGAAACTAAACAAAGAAGTCCTCTCAATACCCAACATGGAACTAAACTGATTTTAGAGGTTACAAAGCATCCAAACATCAAAATTCATCCCAATGAAGCTATTGTGATCCTTTGGGTGAAGAGCTTGTACCACACATCTATCGTCGTCCTACAATCTTTCAAAACATGAGTTAAGTTTTCCTCTCATGTATTACAAATAGTATAAGTAGAATCTATCCCCAAATGCTTGCACCTCCTCTTTTCATTAGTGAGAAGTCTACCATGGAAACACAACTATAACAATACTTTGATACGGTGGAGACCCTTTTAGTACCACATAAAATTCCACAACGAATTATCTTCATTTCTCTAAACAACAATTAAGGAATTATAAGTTGAAACAACTAAGAACCTCTCATCTGAAGATAAATCTCAAACCCTTATGTCTTATCTTGCTTCATTATGAGGAATATAACACAAGTCAAAAACACCAATCAAGTCTGTAGAAAGGAAATCAACAAGGAAATATTTTTTCCATGAATTATTGATAATCGCATCTTTAACAACCCAATCATTAGAGATTCTAGGCATAACACGAGTAAGAGAATTAACCAAAGTAACCCC
Organism: Triadica sebifera; assembly: GCA_023653625.1. Lineage (NCBI taxonomy): Eukaryota > Viridiplantae > Streptophyta > Magnoliopsida > Malpighiales > Euphorbiaceae > Triadica > Triadica sebifera. The sequence goes on along the minus strand of CM042908.1, from coordinate 19,392,246 downwards.
TCCAAGCTAATTATGAAAACAAAAAAAGTTGTTTCGCCATTTCCTATAGAATAACTTGAATTTTCTTGAATAAATTGCTAAGAATTTAGCATGCCTCTCCATATGGCAGAATCATAAACCTTAAGAGCAGAAGGTAAGAAGTACTTGAAGTTATCCCTACAATATTTACCCTTCAGCACTTTCACCCACAAAGAATCAAATTCAGTGATAAAGCGCCATAATAATTTTGCTACAAAAGCCTTATTTAAAACCTCTAGATTCTTCAAACCAAGCCCACCACAATCTTTTGATTGACAGATTTTATCCCAACTCACAAGATTAATCCTCCTATCTGTTCCATCTGAACCTTAAATGAACTTCCTACACATAGAATTAATTTTTTCTATCATTGATTTAGGAAGCAATGTTGTTTGCATTATGTATGAAGGGATGGATATAATAACAGAGTTAACCAAAGTTACCCACTCTGCTAGAGAGAGTGTTTTTGACTTCCAATTACATGGGTGTTTTCTCACTTTCTCCTCAAATAATAAAAATATTTCCTACTTGCACCACCGTGAATACCTTGAACACCAAGAAAACACCCCAACTGCTGTGTATATTTGAAACTCGAGCTGGAAGAGAGATTGACGACTAACATTGTTTGAAACACATAAAGAAGTCTTAAATTGGTTTATTTTTTGACCTGAGCACATACAAAAATCCTTTAAGACATTTTGAACTCCATTAATATGATCAATAGCGACTTTAGCAAATATGACAAAATCATCTGCAAAAGAATAAATGAGTTTAAGGACAACCATTTCTTCCCAACCGAATCAATTTCCAAAGCCCTTATTCCATTGCATTTTTTATCCATTGAGATAGTTGCTCCATGTAAAGAATGAAGATATAAGGGGATAAAAGGGTCCCATTGTCTAACTCCTCTCGACGGTTTGAAACTAGGAAAGAGTTTGTCATTCCAAATGATACTGGTAGAACTAGCCCTCCATGTTTGGAAAATAAAATTGATGATGTGAGTAGGAAACCCAACATCAACCAAAGTATCATAAATGAAGTCCCATCTAAGTCTATCATAGGCTTTCAATCTTGATCATAACCTAACCTTTCTTACCTTGTTTTCTCCTCATTGAATGGGCCACTTCTTAAACAATAACAGCATTGTAAATGATTTGTCTATTAGGAATAAAGCTAGCTTGAGTAGAATCTACCAAATGACTCAAACTTGGCTTAAAGAGATTAGTGATAGCCTTCATAAAATTTTTATAAACAACTAGCAACAAGCAAATGGGGAACAAATCTAATATAGAAATCGGGTTAGATTTTTTTTGGAATGAAAGTGATAATGGCTTTACATAACTCACCTTGGATTTCCTCCCTATTAAAACTTATTTGAACAAATTAAATAACAGACTTTTTCACACATCCTAACTAGATTGAAAAAAAGCCGCACATAATTCATCGTGATTAAGGGCTTTAAAAGGTTTCATAGAGAACAAGGCCACTTTAACCTCAATTTCTAAAATCGGCTTCAATAAATCATTCAATACAGTAACAGATAAATGATGGAATTTACCACTAATGGGATAGGCAGGGGCAAATTCCACCTTTTCATTGAAAACTGATTTATATAAAACCACTGCATATTGTTGAAGAATTATTATCTAAGCACCACAAACCATCATTCAGTTGAATTTGGTCTATTCGAAGTTTCTTTCTATTGAATTTGTTGTGTTTAGCATGGAAATATGCTGTGTTCAAATCACCAGCTGTAATCCATTCAACTTTTGCCGGCAAAATAATTCTTTTTGATGAAGAATTTCCTCATACTCCTTTCTTAATTCTTTTTTCAATTGAAATAAAGAATCTAAAAGATTGGTCTCTAAAGATTTCTCCACACCCTGGAGGTAAGCCAAAATTCTTCTTTTTTCCGTTTGAAAATATTACCAAAGACTTCTTTGTTCTAGGTTGAGACTTTATCAGTAAAATTCTTCATTTCATCCATTATATCTCCTGAATAACCCCAAGTATTTTCAACAAAAGAGTTAAAATCACCATGTAACAACTATGGGGCTGAGAGCAGAAAAGGAAAGGGCCCATGAAGTTATCGTTTAGAGTAGATAGCTAAAAGAATCGGTATATGATCAAAGGCCACACGAGGAAGATGGTGAATAATAACATCTAGGAAAAGGATACACTAATTCATATTAGCTAATCCTCTATCTAGCCTTTCCATCACTAAACCCCTTTTCTAAGTTAACTTTGGACCTTGAAAATTGAAGTCAATCAATTGGCAATCATCTAGGCATTTCTGAAACAAATGACAAGGATGACTACCCCTTACTGAACCACCAATCTTTTCACTGAAGAAAAGAAATGAATTGAAGTCCCACATAAATAGCCAAGGGTCGGAAACCGAATTCGGATAATAAGGCATGCACCTGTAAAAGTTTTTCTTAAGCATAAATGAGGGGTTAACATAGATTGCCGAAAGCAGGAAGCTTTGAATACCTATAAATTGAACCTTCATATTGACAATCTGGTAGTTAAAAGACAAAATCTCAACATTGACATTTTTTTTCCATAAAATCCATATCCTTCTGAGAACCCTTTAGCCTTAGTTCAGAAAGAGTAATTAAAACCCAGCTATTTAACAACCCAATCAACACTTTCACACTAACTCTAGTTTCAAACAAGACAATACATGAAAGATGTTATTGATTAACAGCATTTTTAATATAGCCCAATGTTTTCGTGGATGCAACTCTTTGAAAATTTCACACCATAATTTTGTCAACCATTTAAGAAAAAACAATGAAACACAACTTAGAGCAAATCTGACCAAACATCATTCTTATCTAAACCCAAACTAGATAGATTGGTAACTCCCTCAAAGGATAACTTATCCCCCTCAGTTAAACTTTTCTCTAACTTATTTGACAAATTTTTACATGCACTGGTATTTGTAGTGTGCTTTGATTTTTCTTTATTTTTCCATCAGGCAGTTTTCCTCCACTGAAGTTGTTGATAACTATCTTTCCTTCCCTACTAACCAGTCTATCCTGTATAGAGGATTGAGACTTGGAAATAGACTAGGTAGTAGGATGAGAAATCCTGATGGCTGCATGATTTGTCTGGTCCAAAACATTAGAAACCACATTACTTTCCTTACAACAATCTACTAGATTATAGAATACTTGTTACTGGTTGACACATTCTGGCCCACCACATTAGGATCTCTATTTTTTTTATAATTATTTATTCCATTCTCTTCAATAATTACCACATTTAGATATGTCTCGTCCATCTCCACATCGTTTTTGTGAATGCCCTTACCTTTATAGCATTTTTTGCTAGTTGGAATCTCCCAAATAATTTCATCATTATCTCCCACCACTCAGGGTCTTCTTCCCCTTGGTGTTCTTCTAGAATGAATGGCTTCCCTCTTATAAGAATCTTTGACCTCCATAATACTTTCGTCATTCTCTATTTCATCATCTGGATGGACATTGATCTCCTTAACTAAAAAAAAAAAGATTATTAACTGGTTCAACATCTTCCTCCTTATTTTCAAGAACTGTAAAGCAAGACTTGAAATTTTGCTTTTCGACCACAATTTTATTTCTTTTAGTCTGATTTTTCCCAACCTCCTTATCTATTTGCTTTCTATTGTTTTGTCCTGATTTTTTTTCCTTTCTTTAGAATCATCATCCACGTCCCAAAAGCATGATCAATTGTGGGTCCACTTTCCTTTTCCTCCCCACTCTTCTTATACAACAATATACCTTCCTCATGTTTAATAATATCAACTTCTTTGACTATATTATCGCTCTGGCATGCCATGTCTGTGTGATCCACTAAACCACAATGGTAGCAAATTTGAAAGAGACCTTCATACTGAATAATGAACATCTGACCTCTAAATTCAAAAAAGGATTTCAAGGGCTTGGTAATATCCAGCTCAATTGCAATCTGTGCAAACTTGCCTCTGTTAGAGTTTAAGGTGTTGTAATTCACTTTCACCAGCTGTCCCAATTTGTTACCCATAGCCCTTAAAACCTTTTTGTGGTATAGATGTATTGGCAATTCGGGGAATTGAACCCAAGAAACTACCTTGGTTATCTTGTTCAATTCTGTGAAAAACTCTAAATGTTAAGGGTGCATAATGAGGTACCGTTCCATCACCATCCACGGACCATCAAGAAGTGCATGATTGTAATCTTCCTCCTTGTCAAACTGAACCAAGAAGAAGTGTCGTTCCAAATCTATCACCTTATTTCCACCATTAGGTTTCCACAATGAGCCAATTTTTTCATTCAACCGATCGTAACTAATATCCCATCCTAATATTCTCATGACCACTGTTCTCTTCCATGCCTTGATAATTTGATTTTCGAAGAAGTCAGATAAATTGAGAACAAATTAGAAATCCTTGTCCACAAAGGATATAGAATTATCTTCATCCATATCATCATTATTGATCATTAAAGTACCGTTATCCTCTGCTTCAACATCATTCTCATCTAAATTCCCAAGACAAGTTTAGGAGTTAAAACATATGTTTTTCCTTTAATTTTACCTACTTCTTGCCCTACTTTTCTCTATATATATATTGTTTAATTTTTTTTCTAAATTAAAAAAAATGCAAATAAGGTATTAAAATTTTTAATTCACTAAAATAATAATTAATTTGAAAATATTTTTTTTTCTTATGGGTGATCTATAATCTCTATATTATCTCTGATGGAGCTTAAATTCCTAAGACACATTTATAATATTGTACTGTACAATATATATATATATATATTAGGAAAATTTAAAAAAAAATCCAAATTTTCATTTATTTTCAATTAGATATCTATTTTTTTTGGATGGACACTTAACATTATTTTTTATTTTATACAGCACATCTTCATTCTCTCTTCCATTAATTACTAACAAAAAACTGGTACGACTAATTTGATCAAGGTTTTTAATAGAAAAAGAATAATAAAATGTTGGATTTTAAAAAAAAAACTCTATCTTGTATGATATTTTATATATATTCTAATATCTATTATAACCTTAATTCTATTTAAAATTTTTTATGATAAATATGTGATGCTTATTTTTATTATTTTTTTTAATTTACGATAAAAAAAATTTTGAAAAAAATGTGTTAGGTATTATTAAACCCAAGGACAAATTACAAGTTTTAGTTCAAATGAACAATGGTTATGTTAATATGTATACATATTAAATTAATATATATCAATGTTTACACGGACCCAATAAGGATGTAGGCTTTACTTTAATCCAAAGACGGAATAACTTTAATTTGGGCCTGCTGAAGCAAAAAGACAAGTCCACCACTTTTAAAAATACAGTGGTATTTTGGTTAAAATTATTTTTTGAGTAAATATAATATTACAACAATTCTAATTGGTCAAGAAACCATCCAGGGTTGTTCACTAGTTACAGGTGTCGCCCATGTGACATTATATATAGGGCAACATTTATTAATTGAATGACTCTTACCCCTTTTGAGGCAAATTTTTTACTTTTGTTCTTTTGGTTTATAAGTTTTTTAATTTATGCAAGTCAAGCTTCTTATTTGTGTAACATTTATTTTCTATTATGTTATATTCTGCAATTCATTCCAACTAGTGAGTCTGGCAGTGCTAACAACTAGTTAAGAACAAGACTCTAAGGGTAGAGACCAAACATGTTTACAATAGGGAAATAATTCCTCACTGACCACCAACTTTAAATAATGCAAACTACCAATCTATTGCTTAATAAGTAAGTGAGACAAATTATGAAATGATGTTGAATGTGATGACCCAAGTGACAACCGTGATGACACCAATACTGGAAGACAACTATAATATCGATGCATGGTTGCAAACCTCAGTTGAAACATCCGTGAATTAACTTAGATATGAATAAGAGTTTTAAATATCATATGATACGTTACATATCACCTGTTATATAATGTTTTTGAAAATTTTAATACGATACAAGATAGATATATCTCTACTAATTGAAAATAGCAATGTAATACCGTTGTATTATCAATTATAAGCGATATGGATGATATACACCGATATGAACGTTAAATAACAGTCAAAAAAATTAAAATTTATTTAAATATTATTAATTTAAATTATAAATATAATTTTTTTAAACTATCTGAATGAAAATATTATTACTTCTTCCATTATCTTAAATTCTAGAGAGAGATTAATTAGTAATAACATATGTAATTATTTATATGCTTGTAACACAAACACACACATATACACATAGATTCTTAAATTTTTTCACTTAATATGTTGATTTTGACTGCTTTAAATTAAATTATTATTAATTTAAAATATTAATATGGAGTTAATCTTTATATTAAACAATTTGTTCTCTAATCTACATAATCATTAAGACGAATCATATTCTAAATAAATTTATCTTACAAAAGATAAGATTAAAATAAATAACATTTTTCAAGATTATGAAGTCAATACATTTGATGAAACATGATATCAATGATCCTCTGTGACATTTTTTCTAGCGATGATTATTTAATTTTACAATATATATATTTTTATAAATAACAAATTACAGATAACTCCTTTAAGATTTTGATTTTAACAGATAAAAATAAACTTTAAAAAAATTAATAGTGCATTTCTCTGTTTTTTTTATAAAAATATCGTTTGAGATAACAATTAGAAAAGTTAGATCTTAAATGCATTAGTTGTTTTACAGTTGTTAATAACGGGCTGAAACTCTTATAAATATTATTAGGTTACACATAAAATCTAGAAAATTCGCACAAAAATATTTCAAATATGAAAAAATCGTATGACGTATTGCATTAGAATATTTGAAATTTATATAATATTAAATAAATGAGCATTATCTCAAACAACAGGAAAATGCACTATTAATTTTTTAAAAATTTATTTCGGACTGTAATTTATTGAATCCTAAAAAATTCATACAAAAACATCTAAAATATGAAGAAAAAAAATCATGTGATGTATTGCATTGAAATATTTAAAATTAATACAGTATCAAATGAATAAATATTATCTCAAACTACAAGAAAGTACATTGTTAATTTTTTTAAAAGTTTATTTCAGTCTATAATTTTTTAAAATGTCAGAAGGGTTATTTATAATTTCTTCTTTTATAAATGTAATTTTTAATCTTTTTTATATTGTTTAATTATAAGGATGAGTTTTTTTTTTCATTATTTTTCTCTTTTTGAAAAATGTGGTTTTTCCTCTTATTCAATAAATTTTCTATTTACATATTAAAAAAATCAAAATATTATTTTGTAATAAAGTTGTTTTACTTAATAGTATTTATTATCCTATTATTAAGAAAATATTATGTAATTTATATTTTTTTAAAATAATATTTTTTTAAATATCTATTAACTTAATATATTATATATGAAATTTTGTTGTTTATTTTTTGTTGATTTAGATTATTTTGATAGTTATTTTTAGAATTTACAATGTTGATAAACAATACAGTCTAATACAATCTAATTTGGATGGATACGATTACAGCGGTTACGATGCCAATACGTTACGTTACATTTGACTGATATTCGAAACCATAGGTAAGAGTTAGTAAGGAGTTAGGAGCGAGTTGCTCAGAATATTAACCATTTGGTTCAGTCCATGGAGGCCATGACTGGTGCGAGAGTAGCTCAACTGCCCCTTCAACTACCGGACTATGACTAATTTCAGCTCTTGTGGAAGCAGGAGCCAAATGTTGGTCACAACCATTGCCACATTATCCACCACCTTATCAAGATGCCCAACAACCACTCCTATAGCCATATCAACCACCTTATCCTCCAGGACCGCAACCCGTGGCTTCAGCTACACCTTACCCTTTACCAACAGGTCTGCAACATTAACGTCACTAGAGGTACAATCAAGATTATTATTAGCAGCTATATCAATCAGCTGGAGTGCCCTACCAACACCCTGGTGGTGGTTATGGGTATGGAGACCATGAAAGGAATCATCTGATAGAGGTTTTGGAAGGGATGGAAGTTGAAGTAAGGGGAAATACAACCACATATAGGAACCCCTATTCGAAATGGATTGACCGCATGTTCCCTTTCTCCATGAATTATAAAACTCGGGATTTTACTTTATTTTCAGTGGAAGAAAATCAGTCCACAGTGCAGTGTGTAGAGGCTGCTAGCAATGATTATCAGAGGCGAGGCTTTCCGGGAGTTCCTTAACCAAGACAACCATTTCTTGGTACACCAACTTGCCCATCAAACTCTATCTCCACTTGGGAAGAGATTTTCACTCTGAGTTCTTCAAAGCATCACTGACCATAACTATAGCAGACCTGACGAAGATGATACAGAAACCAAGTGAGACGGTTGAACAATTGGCTTTAAGGTTTAGGAGAATGAGGACTCAGTGTCAAACACCCATATTTGAGAAAGATTGTGTAGCACTAGCTTTGAAAGGGCTTAATTTCAATATTTGAGAACACTTTGAAGGTCACCAATTCAGAGACATGAACAACCCCATCACCAGGGTGGCAAATTATGAAGTTGTTCTTAAAGAAAAGAAGCAAAAGCGACCACCTATCAGAGCTCATGAGGAGCAAGTTCATTATCAACATGACTAGATCGCGATCGGGGAGGCAGAAGAAAGCTCTAATGATGAAGTATGTTTGGATGAATTGGAAGTGGCCAAGCCCTGTGAGTGTCCAGCCTTAGCCAAGTTGCCAGTTAAGGCAAAAATGGTCGGCGTATCTTCTAAGCAGACATAGGCCATGAAAGATTATTCATTTGACATTGCAAAAGCTAATGAAATCTTCGATTGGTTACTAAATGATAGGCAAATTAGCTTCCTTGACTACCATGTGAATCCCTCTCCTTAAGAAAGACATGGCAAAGAGTACTATAAATGAGATAATTCCTGGAGGCACAATACTAAAAACTATGTGACTTTTTAGAATATGATCTAGAAGGTAATTAATGATGGCCTTCTACTTATACTTGGGAAAAAGTTTTAGAGCCTAAAATCAACATTGCCATAGTGTGACCTAACTTTTTACGGTCGTTAGGATCAAGGAGATATGTAGAAGAATGGGATCCAGGAGGCCAAGACATAGAGTTGAGTTGTCTGAGCCCTCTAGGAAAGGATTAATTGTAAGGATCAAGATTGTGATAGACCGAGACCATCTTGACGAGAAAATACTAGAATCAAAATTAAAATTGAGATCGCTGCTGAAGACATTGGAGAGCAATCAAAATAAAGAAGCGTGATAGAGGCTAAAAAGGAGTTAGAGAGCAAAAGCTTGTAAAGAATGTGGGTCGTCAGTAGAAAAGCAGAGCAGAGCCAGACGACCGATGTCACCCAAACGAGCAGCAGTAAAGGGTCATGACAGATCGGAAGAGTGGAAGAGGAGCTAAGGCAGTGAAGGGTTAAGGTTTCATGTTGCAACCTCAAAAGGAAAAGAGATAGAGATATAGTCCCAAGGAAGGCATGTTTGCCAGATTGGGTGGCCACCCTAAGCCCGATAAGTTATATATGATGAAAGGGGTTGAGGGACTTTTGACCAAAACCTAGAAGCATTAGTTGCAAAGAAAGTGACAATTGAAGAAAGCTGTGGAAGGTCAGACTAACTTGGAGGCAAAGTCGGCCAGAGAAAATAGGGATATTGAGGTAATGATCAGCTCTAAAAAGAAAATGTTGAAGGTATAGGTATCTAAAGAGAGAGAAGTATCCCTTGCAGAACAAAAAGGTGAGCAGAGTTGGTGGGAAGGTGACTAGGAAACTATTGCCCGTGACCTGGAGGCAAAGTGATAGCCCAAAGCCCAGAAGCAAAAGACAAGGGAAAGAACATTTGTGCAGAAACCATTGCCTTGCTTGGTCTGACGATCGGTGCAATTACATTGCTAGTACACTACATGACTCAAAGAGGGCAGCGACCTACTTTAGATGGGGACGTAATTGAGCCGAAGGAGGACGACACTGTAAACGATACTTTGGAGAAGCCAATAGAAAGCAATGACGAAACACATAAACTGTTATATCTCAAGGCCGTTGTGAATGGCACATGGAGTTTTGATAGAAAATGGAGCTGTAACAATTATCTTGTCATTGGAAATTTGAGTTTTATTAGTTTTGCCAGTATTATTTTTGAGGGAAATATTAAAATGGCTACTTTTATTATATTGTATCAATAACGTGCATCGGCAAGAATATATCTGCTGTCTTCCTATCAAAATTATTAATTATACTCACAAAAATCAATATGCCTTTTCTTTATTTATAGTTAAATACGAGTGCAAGATATATTTCCCTACCCATATCATAATTCAATTTAATTACAAACTCTGCCATTATATGTAGAGTAGAGTATGCAGAGGATATATTCTTGTTTAAACGTGTAACTTATCAGAATTTATTTGAATTATAAAATGCATTATCTGATGGTTGAATTGAGTATCAAACATATAGGAAGCAAACCTTCTACTGTTCATACCAGCAACACGTTCAGCGCACAAGCTCGATCTTCATCATTGACAGTAGTGTCTCTGAACTAATGATCACTAAATAACACCTTTAACTTATTCCCAATGGCAACAGAATTTTGAAGAAATAAGAAAACCATTAGAATGAAGAACAAATATATCGTACAAAGATGTAAACCCTTGGCTAACATTAACATTATATCAAATACAAATTCATGTCCTAAATCTTAGAGCAAAACTGCAGTTTCAAATGCTAAAAGCATCAACCAGTCTTTGAGCACTATACAAATATATCAGAGACTGCATTTCACTATTTCCGTTACACTATTAGGTAAATTCACTTTTCAATTGTTGACGTACATGTGACCCTGTTATGTGCTTCATGAGCAATTTGTATCATAACTCGCAAGCCCCAGCAACTCCGGACCTTCTAGTCGAGGATTATTCTCAAAGCTACAAAGAACAAATAAAAAAATCTCATGAATTCACCATAAGAAAATGGATGAAAAGATCTCGATTTTTATGATATTCCACTTATTTATAGACAGCAAGTTTTCAGCATCATGTTTATATTCCACAACAAAATAATAGATAGACGTGTCACTATAATCAACTTTCATAGATGCAGGTCCACAAGATAGGCTACAGAAAGCACACAATTTCTCGTTGCAATAAATCACTTTGCACTGCTGAAAAAAGGAAAAAAAATTTCATAACAAATGAAGCAGTATTTATGCATGACTACTTCAGCTACCTTGAAGCTCAAGACTCAGCTACATGAAAATAAATAACTCTGGTTGTTTCAAGACAAATAAATTTAAAAAAAAAGGAAAGAATATATAACAAAAAAAACTTTTCCACTGTTTCTACAATCCACTATGTCGCTGCATACCAAAATCTAAAGTCTTGAGTATTAGAAAGGTCATACTAGGACCTAAGAGCATCACTACACTTCTCAAAATCTTGATCTCATTTTCCAAATAAATTCATAGATCTTCTCAGGGCATCTAGACCATGCAATTTTACACCCCAAGTGGCAATAATACAACTCATCAATAAGCGCTTTTCATTCTCGCATATAATGCCAAAATTACAGATGGCAGTGCCAACTGTGGTGCCCATGAAAAGTGCCCTACCCAAACCTGATTATATATCCCTGCTCAAACCCGTTTAAAATTATAATGTTAATACTCGTACCCATTCCAAACTCGATCAATACCAGAATCGGCTTAATTATCCATTTATCATTAAAAAATTTAAAATAAAATAAAATAAAAACTAATTACATAATTAAAATTTTAAAAATATACAAATAGTCTACCATAAATTTCTACAAAGTCAAATAAAAAAACAAAATAAAATATAAAATCTAATTCAACACATTCAAATTAAAATAATTTATCAAATTGTTCACAAATATTCGAGTTCATTCGAGTTGCGGGTACCCGAGAGCCTCTACTTGTACCTTACCTCAACCCATGATAGGCTTAAATATTATTACCCAAATCCATCCCAAAATCTGAATAAGATTACCTATTAGGATTTAAATGGATCCAGATAAACACGCATATCCATGAAACCCAAACCCACTGCCACTCCTAGGTGGTGCACAACCAATTAAAAGTGAGCATATAAAATCAGAATTATTTTTCAAAAAAAAAAAATCTAATATTATGATTCATGACACCATCTTAAATTTTCCAGCCCTTTCTTGAGCATGGAATCCAAAGATCAACAGGTCACATGATCATGCAAGGACTTGAAATACTTCACTCAATTATCAATTCCAAGTATCAAAGTGATTAAACAGTCTCCTCAAGCTTTTGGGCTGGGAAAATATGCATAACAGCTTACTTGGCAATTGGAATTTGTAAATGTCCAATTAAACCAATATATTAACAGGGCACATTAAACAAGGCTAAAATGCCTAGCTGCAGGAGGGAAAAAAAACAAAACAAACGATAGAGCACATAAGCTATTTCATGTCTAAAAGCTTTAAGTATCAAAGTGGTTCAGCAGGATCCTGCAATCATTATAAAAAAATTTCAACTCTTGCAGTGCTGCTTCTGAGTCCCTTAGCACATGCATTAATAATTCAATATCACAAAATAGCAAAGAACCAGAACCACCCAAACAGAATAAACTCAGTACCTTGACAAGGTATATAATTTTTTTTTTTCAGGTAATTCTGTTGGAGAACCTTCAGATTGGCTGAGAAGAGGGCAGATCATGGATAATGCTCAGGCTGAACCTAGACTAAAAAAGTAAAGCCAAAGCTTTGCCTCACAAATGAAGGCAAAGCATGGCCCAATACATAACTTTCAAAGTCAAGCCAGCAATATGCACAGAAACAATTCACTGCGCTCAGCTGCAATAAGGCTTGCTAGTAGTTCCAACACTAGCCCAAACTATTCAAGAATTCTATGATGTCTTGCCCATGATCAACTCTTGTGACAAGTGCAAACTTGTTCAAGTCAAAGGACATAGCTCTCAAATCCACTAACTTGTTAAAGGAAATACACAATGAAAAAGTTCAGTTTAGTGTTGTTTCTGGCCTTCTAATAACTTTAAGTCTTCAAAAGCAACTTAATTCAAAAACTTAATTCTTTAACTTTCGGCAGAAGTTGATGTTTTAACAACTTGAAGTTTGTGCAGAAGCTCAAAAGCAATGCCGAACTCCCTCTCTGTTCGGCCGTAGAATAGAAGAGCAACAGTAGATTGTTGCTCTAGCTGTACATAAATAAAAATTTCCAACATATACTTTCTAGATGAGGGAGCAACTAAATAAGAACACAAGTATGAAAATATAAAATGACATATACAATACAGAAAATTGAAATAGATAGTTCCTCTTCAATAGTAAAAAATACTACGAGAATAAAAGAGAATAGAGAAAGACTAACATTTATCATAAATCAATATGTGAAAGCAAATGACTAGTGTCCCACTCCCACCCACAAAAGTGAGCAAAAAGAGACGAAAAAGTGGAGGAGGAAGGAGAGTTTTATTTATTTTATTTTTTTTGGGGGGGTTGGGGGGGGGGGACATCAAAATTCACAATGTTAGATGAGAAAATGATTGGGAAAAGGGGGAAAAAAGCGTACTTGTTCAAAGGGATATGCTCAAATGGACCACTGGTTGGAATCGTACCACATAAATCATTGTTTGAGACATCTCTGCAAAAGAAAAGGGAAAATTTGGAGAATATGACAATTCAACTAAATTGTAGGAGAGAGAACATGTGCATATGCATATTTAGCCATTAAAAGAAAGTTGAGGTAATACTCACACAACTTTGAGGCTTGAAACACCCACTAGTTCCCTGGGGATTGGTCCACTTAACCGGTTGTCATTAAGACGTCTGTCGACAGAGATTTAGTGAGAGATGAAGCTGGATTTTGCAATGTGACATGAACTAATACTAGAGGACACCCATGTAACACAGACATTAGCTTCAATGATATGATGGTAACAAACTTTTACCTAAGAAAGAATTTTGGAGACATCCAACTAAATTGTAAAGACAGAAAGCTAACCAACCAACCATATTGAGCAAAAATAATTTACTTGGCATTGTAAACCGAGGACCCAATGACTAATCTATCTGAACTACATTTAACTTTTGTGGCAAGCCAGAAAATCCGGATAGTAAAGTCAGCCAAATCTTTAAACTGATAGAAGAAATGCGAGTTGATGACTCACAGAAAGACAAGGGACTTCAACTTCCCCAATGAAGGAGGTATGGTCCCTGAGATATTGTTGTTGTACAAATCCAAGCTTATGAGGCCCTTCAAGTTACCAAGCTCACCAGGGATGCTTCCTTGAATATTGTTCTTATAGAGCTCCCTACATTATGAAAAACTAACCCAGTGTCATCAGAACAAAACTAATATTTCAAAAGAAAGCTGCTTCTGCTGCTGTATCTGAAACATGATTACATAAAGATTTTCTAATTAAGTTAGAATTTCTGGAGGGGAAAAAAAGAAAGAAAGAAAGAAAAAGAGAATCAAAAAAACATTTAATAAACAATGCCACTAACTGTAGATACAATTGCAATAAAACAAGCAGGAGAAACATACAGATATTGCAAATGCTCCAGCTTTCCAAGTTCGGGTACTAGATGTCCAGATAAGTTTGAGTTCCCCAAGTCCCTGTAGAAAATAAGATTTGCAGAAATGTGATCACAAAATACAAATACAATAGGCATACAAATACAAATTTCATGTTAGAGAAGTCAAGTAGAATAATATCATCACCCAGAAAATATAAAAAAAGCAAAAGAAAGAGCATGTCAAGTATCCAAAAAGTATAAAAGAAAAAAGACCAAGGCATGCCAACACAAAAGTTGAAAAACTACCAGGCACCAGCTATGGCAAGAAAATGCAATATGTTCCCAGAAGCACTACTGCATGGAGAATAATTTTTTTTTCTGCAGTTTATCCAGAAAAAGAGAATGCACCGTACCTCATATGATATCCTTGTACTAGTGTGTTTATTCCTGTTTGGCATTTCTTGTTCTAATGAAGGGAGACAATGAACAGATAAGCAGCTGTCCAAACAAGACAAAGAATAGACAAACAATTGTAGAAAGAAATGGTAACTTCTCCATCTCCTAAACTACGCATATAAATACATTACAAAGGAGAAGAAAGGTCAAGGAAATTTTTCTCAGGTCAAAAGACAACATGTTGAAGTTTCCATTTTCAACCAATGCAGAGGCATGAATGCTATAATCTTCCAGCACATATTTAGAGAACTCCATAGTCTAGGTAGCAGTTATAATCTCTACATGAGCCAACGCAAATATGTGTTTAGTTCAGCAATCTCTATAAGCAACTGTTACCATAATTTTACAGACGTGATATTACTAATTACTTTGCACTATAATGATGATTATCAGCCAGAAGAGCAAACAAAACTTAAGAAATGAACATGATAAGTATCTATTAGAATTTGCAGAGAATAACCAAAAAGAAAAAAAAAAAAAAAGTCCTCCAAAATATATGGTTCTGCTTGTAAATCCTCCAAAATTCAGACAGATGAAAAGACCCTTTCAGCTTCAAAATTTCAAGGCAAGTACAATCCTAATGCCCCAATTTATGTATAGAGATGTTGTTTTCTTTATTTGAATCCTAATTAAAGCAATAAACCGGTTTTCTAGCAGCAGAACGAATGGGCTTACTTATTTTCATTTCAAACACAATCCCACACTATTTTTTTAAAAGAAATTTTAGTCAAGTTCTATAACAATCGCATCAAAAATTTTGAACATGTACACAAATTAACATAAAACCAAAAAATGAATAGAAAAACAAAAAGTCAACAAAGTTCAATAAATAGAAAATTAAGGACAGAACCATCCATTCCCAGCAGAAAAGATGCAAATCAAAGCCCCAATAAGAATGGATACAAACAAGGGATATATAGAGGGAGAGAGAAGAGTTGAAATACACTCGGGTAACGCGATTATCCTGATTGCAGGTAATGTGGAACCAAGTACAGGGGTTGACAAGCGTAGGATCCCAGCCTCGGAGAACATTATCCGGATCCGATAAGCTCTTCCTTAGGGTGTATAGAGCATCTCCTTCGGAGTTGGCAGAAGCAAAGGAAACTAGGGTTGAAGTTAGGATTACAGTTAGAGAAGCTAAGAAAATCCACGGCCTGATCGGCGGCGCCATGGTTGACGCCTGAATGGAGCTGCTCAGCCGGAGAGCAACCTTGCTGGGGTTCCAACTTGTAATTATTAAGGAGGAGAAAATTCTAGGTTTTTCAAAGACAGAGAGATAGAGTGAAAAAGATTCTGATAAGAGGAGGATCGGCTTTGGGAATATCAGAGTAAAAGATGCAGCACGCCCTTCTTTTTTCTACTTTCTTTCTTTTCTCTTCTTATCATGCTTTCCTTATTTTACTTCTTTTTTTTTTTGTGTGGGGGGAGGAATATCATATTTCATTAAAAATAAATAAAAATGCAATAATCATCTTCATTTTGTTTAAAAAAAAATGTGTAGATGGGTATTTTCACTAGTGGGTTTTGAATTGAAGTCTCTTTTTCATCATTTACCGAAAATTATTATTATTATTATTATTATTATGTTGGAGGCAAGAAAATGAATATATCTATTGTATAATCCACCGTCTATGAACATTTTAATGAAAAAAAAAAACCAAAAATAATAAATTAAGTCAGGAAGGAGAAGATTTTTCTTACTATTTTCTTCCGTAAAAATTAATTGAGTGTGGGAAAGAATATTGACTCTTGAATAAAAGTTATTGTGCTCTCAGACCGATGCATCATAAAAGGAAGAAGAATACCAAAAGCCTTCAATCTAAGATTTGCCATCAAGGAAGACCATAGATTCCAAGTCCCAATTCAAGAGTCCCCACCACTCCTTGTATTATATCGAAAAAGCGAAACTAGGGAAAATGACTATGACTGATCGGTGGTTAAAAAAATTTAATTTAATTTAATTGAGTAATTATTTACTTTTTATATTTTATTTTTCAAATTTAATTAGAAAAAAATATCTATTTATATATTTTTATTTAAAAGTAATTTTTAAAATTCAAAAAAATAAAATTATTTTTTAAAAAATATATTTTTTTAAATGCACTGTCAAATGGTAACTATGAAGAACAAAACTCCATAAAAATCGTGTCTTGGGTAGCAAAATTACTCCACAAAATGAGACTATGACAATAAATTAATAAAATAAATGAAAATAGAGTTAAAGATAATAGATTTTGGATTATCAATTACACAAACTAAATGTAATAAAAAAAGGGAACAAACTCTGTAATTTTTAGAGTTGTTCAAAGAATGTAACTATCCATCAAGACCATTTAGCCCAATTTAAATCAATCCAATATTTTTATTTGTAGTGCTTTTTAGTCGGCTTAGATAAAATTTATCCACCTAATTTTGTAGTGCATGGATCAGGTTGGTATAAAAACCATCAGGTTGTGGTTCATTTAGATTAAATTAATTCCATTCTTCTCTCTCTCTCAATCGCTACTTTTCTCACCATCAACATCTCAATTTGATTGCAACATCATTAACATCGAATCAAATCGCCATAGTTGTTGCTCGCTAGTACCCATCAAATGTGAATATTGTCTACTTTCTTATATGTTTTTATAATTTATTTCAATAAGAGATGTTTTCTTTTTGGTTCGATATTGTTTTAGTGTATAGATCCAAGGGTTTTTACAAGAAAAATATTTAGGTTAGGCTTTTGTTGTATTTCTACAGATTGTTTGGAGATTAAACTTATTACCTATAGATCCAAGAACTGAAATAACACATATGATTAGCAATAAAAAAAAATCCTACTGCTTCCCCATTTTCAAACCTAAAGAAAAAAGAAGATTAACTCTCAAGATCTATTAATCCATCAAACTATGAAAGTGATAATGAAAGAAAGTAATTATAAATTGGAATAAGTTTGGAGAACTGTCTCCAACCTGACCTGCAGACTTTCCAACAGTTGAGCCAATGAAGGAAGTAGAAGGGCCAAAAGAAATAAAAGCATATCAAGAACAAGCTAAACATAAATCACATACAAGTACTAGTGAATCTTGATTCTTAATGATATTTGGATTTCTTGGATTATTTTTCTTCAGTGTATAAGTGAAAATTGGTTTCCTTCATTTGTTTATTTTCAATTAATTTCTATCTCTCTCTTTTTTTTTTCTTTTGTTCCTTTCTTTTTCGTAATAGGCTCTAATAGTTCAGTTCCATTATGGTGTAACACATTAGAAATGAATTACATTGATTGAAAAACAGAGGACTGTTAAATGAACTAATTGAATGAGAGTTCTGTTTAAATGATGCATGATGTAGTGGATCATAATAATGTCTTAGCATTTTCCTAGATACCCTTATCCTATATTATTTATATTAAGATAATTTTATGCTCTGTGTAATCCCTATATATGTTTCAAAGATCGTACTTAGCTAGGCATTATACTATCTATGTAGACCTTCCAGAATTTCATTATAATAATCTTTGATGAAATGTGGCGGGTTGTAGGTATTGGTGGCTTCACAAGCAGCACTAACAGTAATAGGTAATGCTACAATGTGCATAGCTACATTCCATTATGGTAAGGTTGTTTTCTTTGGAAGGGCTTCAACTAAAAATTGAGACAAAATGATCATTATAAAAATTAAGACCAAAGATAATTATTATTTGATTGTATGAATTTTCTTTTATTATTGAAATTATTTTTTTCTATAGTAGAAAATTATAGTGTCTCTTTATTATTATCCAAATGCAAAAGTGGGTTGCATTGAATTCTCTGGTTGAGAAGTGTATCTAAGTGCCAGGTAGAATTTTAAATGAAGCATTTCTTGGTTAGAAAGTATTTTTAGGTTTCAGATCAAATTTGTCTTATTCCTTATTTGAAAAATGTGTGTAAGGCTAGTTAAAACTAGTTATTCAAGTTATTATCAAAGTTAATTATCTTAGTAGTAATAATGACTGTATTTTTCTGTGGCATATATATGTATAAATATGTGTAAATGTTGATTTGTTGTATTTATAATGTTATTATATATATGTGTAAAGGTTGATGTGATTGTAGATGTGAAAGGTTAAAAAGTGATTGCATTCTTTTTATGGTTTTAGATGGATAACCAAAGCTCTTCATCA
Source organism: Triadica sebifera (assembly GCA_023653625.1). Classification (NCBI taxonomy): domain Eukaryota; kingdom Viridiplantae; phylum Streptophyta; class Magnoliopsida; order Malpighiales; family Euphorbiaceae; genus Triadica; species Triadica sebifera. The sequence goes on along the minus strand of CM042908.1, from coordinate 19,373,094 downwards.
CTTGTTGAAAATGAAGATGTTAGAAGTAGAAGTACTCCTCATTTTCATCCAGCTCCTACAAAAAAAAATTAGTAAGTTGCATTATAGAAGAAGGTTAGCTGTTTGGGATCACTTCAAATTAATAGAATGTGGTGATAGAACTAGGGCAACTTGTATTTATTGTGAAAAGACATGCATGTGAACCTAGGAATCATGAAATTAGTAACCTATGGACAAATTTGAATAATCAATGCTCGGGGTATCCATATGGACTTAAAAGTGTGAAAAAGGGTTCTAGTTTTAGGTCTAAAAGGGGGAAAAGGGTTAGTTCTAGTGATAGTCCTAAAGTAAAAAGTTTTAATGTTGAGTAACTTAGAAGGGAGCTTGCAACAACAATAATAATAGATGAATTAACTTTTAGGATTGTGGAAGGGGAGGGATTTAAAAGAATCTTAAATGCTTTAGAGCCAAGATTTCAAGTTCCATCTCATATTATTGTTGCTAGAGATTGCTTGAAAATCTCTAGAAAGGAGAAATTAAAGTTAAAAAGTGTCTTACAGTCTCAAGGTATATGTCTTACTACTGACACTTGGACATCAATTTAAAATCTTAATTATATGTGTTTGACTGCCCATTGGATATATAAAGAATGGAACTTACATAAAAGAATTTTGAACTTTTGTTTAGTTCCTAACCATAAAGGAGAGACATTTGGAAAAATGGTGGAAAATTGTTTGTTAGATTGGGGAATAGATAAAATTTTCATACTTACTGTTGATAATGCTAGTTCTAATGATGGTGCTATTAGGTACTTAAAGAAGGAAACTAGAGATTGGAAAAGTACCATGTTAGAACATGAAGTTTTGCATGTAAGATGTAGTGCCCATATACTGAATCTTATAGTGAATGAGGGTTTAGAGGAACTTCATAGTTCTATTGTCAAAATAAGGAATGCAATAAGGTATGTTAGGTCATCTCTTGCTAGGTCACAAACTTTTAAGACATGTGTAAAGAAAGTAAAAATAGAAATCAAGGGTCTTCTATGTTGAAATTAGATGGAATTCTACCTATAAGATACTAGAATTGGCAAAAAAATTCAAGAAAGCTTTTGCTAGGCTAGATGAGGTTGACTCATATTATATTCCTTACTTTGATAAAAGCAAGAACATTGGTCCTCCAAGTAAAGAAGATTGGGCAGTTGCTAGAGTGTTTGTAAAGTTCTTAAGACTTTTTTATGGTGTGACTTTGCGACTTTCAGGCTCATTATATATCAAATCAAATGTTTTCTTTTCATAAGTTTATGGCTTTGATAGATAGATTGAAAACTTTAATGGTGAATGGGGATGATATCTTAGTCTATATGGCTACACAAATGAAGAAGAAGCTAGATAAATATTAGGATAATTATGCAAATTTGAATTTTTTTATTGTTCATTGCGGTTGTCTTAAATCCTCGGTACAAGATGACTTATGTTAGGTATTGTTTTAGTGAAGTTTATGATGAATTAAAAGCCAAGGAAATGGGGGATAAAGTAGAAGCAACATTGAATAGGTTGTATGCTCATTATTTAACATGTGATTTCTTTACTTTTGCAACCTATAGTTCTACTAGCCAAGCTTCTGAGGATATGGTTTTAGATGATATGGAAGAGGATCAAATTGCTAGCTTTCAAACTAAGTATTTTAGTCATAGGAAAGGATTACAATGTTTAGAGAGTATATTAGAGGTAGCAAGGTATTTATTAGAACAATGTGAAGAAATTGGTGATAAATTTGATGTGTTAGGATAGTGGAACAAGGTATTTGTTAGAACAAGGTATTTGTGTGAACAATGTGAAGAAATTGGTGATAAGTTTAATGCCTTTAATTATCTATTCCTTTCTCAAGTGGCCAAAGATGTCCTAGTTATTCCTATATTAACAGTTGCTTCATAATCGACATTCAATGCAGATGGCCGAATATTGGATCCCTTTAGAAACTCATTATCCCCTTTGATGGTATAAGTAGTTATTTATTGTCAAAATTGGTTGAAGTCAGCTCCAATTGACCTTCGTGAAGCTATGGACTGAATGGAAACATATAATGAGCTTGAATCAGGTGATCCTTGACCATTGTTACTATTCTTTTTTAAGTTATAACATATGTTTTTTTGATAACTTGTGTTGCTCTGTTTTTTTTAATTTTAGAATTTGCAAGGTTGAGCTCACTCTCAGTTCAACAATAATTATTTGTAATTGGAAAATTTCATTGTAGCATTGTATTTATGATCATTTTTTCCGGAGCCAATTTCATGTGCAAAAATAGATTATGGAATTCGCATCATAGATAATAAAATAGAGAACATCAATAGAAAGGTATGTTCTCTGACCTTCATGCTTTTCCTTTTCTAAATCATAATGGATGAACTCTTTCTAACCTTGAAGAATGAGCTTTTTTATTTTGCATTTAATTGTTTGCAATTTGCAGGTCTTCTTCATTTTCACGTTTTACAATACTTTGAATCACAATTATCAACTTAAGGTATGGTGTATTCCTAATCATTTGTAGTCATTTTACTTGTGTATTCCAGTTGGCAAATAAGGTTGAAAATCCTGTTGTTATAGTTAGGAGCAAAGATTTCAGAAGAAGTAGCAAGCTGAATTAATTCTTTGCAGAATGCCGCATCAAAGGTACATTACAGTTCACCTGTATGCTACAAACAAAGTTGTTTTGCTTTCGATGCCTGATGCCTTTTTATATTCTCTAGGAATGCCCAAATCCAGCTTAGGACTTCGTGGCTATTTCTAAAAAAAAGGACTACATTTAAGGTATGTCAGTTTTTGCTATTTACACAAATTTCTGAAACCATATTATGATTTGTGGTCTATATATTCCTATATAGTGGTTGATTCAAGATTTTTCTTTTAATCTTACTCAAAAAAATTTATAATACTAGTGTGATAAAAATAAATCAACAAATGTGATTGTAGATAAAGATGATTGTGCCTAATGCTTTTGTCAATATTCTACTGTCATGTGCATAGGTCTCGTATGCTCCGACATTCATCTTGCATGCATTTCTTATTTCTCCTATGCTCATAAATGATCCTTTTTATAGAGTATAGCTTTATGTTAATTTTACAAAATAAAAGCAAGGAATTGGAATTCTACCGTAAGTAAATGTAAACACTAAATTTTTCAATTGCACATACATAATCATTTACAAAATAAAAAGCAAGGAATTGGACTTCCACTCCCTGCAAATGAGAGTATTCTTTTGAATTTGCTTGATGTTGGTTAAATTGTTTTCTTAAGGTGACAATTTTTCTTCATTTGAATGATAGCTATGGAATTCAGTGAACTATCAAAATGAAATGCTAAATTTTTGTGGTTTAAAATTCTTCAACATTTTTCTTAGACCTTGTAACCATGCATAGTGAGTTACTGGTATGTGCAAGTCTGTACTGTAGAGTGACTATTAACTCTTTTACATTCAACTTTTTACCTTCTTGTTTAGATTTATTCAATATATAAAGAACCATAACTTTTTGCACTTCTTGTATAGTGAAGTGCATGGATGACTACACTTTCAAGTTTTAGACAAATAACTTAAACTTTTTTAGGTAGTCAAGATTAGATCATGTATAAGATATTCCTTCAAAAGCTGAAATATGGAATGCATTTATTTGTTATTTGCTTATCTTTTGCCCATCTTGGAGGAATTGTTTGGTTATACCGAATTAGATTAATAAAAACTACATAATAACAATCTGTTAATTTTTTTAGAATCGGTTGCTTTTAACTGTATTACGTTAGGGACCTTATTTAAATGCTTCTGATTCTTCCATGGATCGAGCTTTTATTTGAACAGGGAAATGAGGTTTGGAATAATTAATTATTCCCTACACATTACATGGGACTATAGATTTTAGTGTAAATTATGAAAATTCTTCCTTTTTCTAGTGTTCAGTATGCTGGAAAAGCTGACTGTGCTCAACATAATTCAGGAACAAGTTTTATCTATGACGGAGAATCTAATGGAAAACAAGTACAAATGGTGGATGATGGCCATGGGACAGTAGATGAACTGCCTATCTCTAAAGGACACTATAGTGGTGCTTCATATTTTGATTGTCAGTTGGAAAGCCAAAGATCATATGGAGATTTTCATGATTTTCTAAATTGAGTTTTAATAGATGTAAGCTAGACATTGTAATTGGAGCTTTTTCAGTATGATTTTGTATTTTGAAATTGTCATTTAAAGTAGTGGTTTTACTTTATGAAGCTATTATTGAATGAGATAGTTTGAAAGAAAATAGTTATGTGCTGAATTTGGGATAGTATGAAAGAAAATAGGATATGTTCTTAAATGGAAGAAATTTGAGAAATTTTGATGCAAATGAATAATTATTATTTTGTATAGCTGTTGAATTTTAGTCCAAAAAAATAGTGAAAATACTAATATTTTCTATTTAATTATGTAAAAATATGAATTTTTGTAAAAAAAAGGTCAAATTGGAAAACTGGATAAATAAAAAAAATGGATAAATTGAAAAACAAGAAAAAAAAGTACAATCTAAGCGCTGAATTTGATATTTGGGTGTTTATTGAATTCAATCCAATCCAATCCAATTCAATATTCAACCAACCCATCGAATAATATTATTGGGTTGGGTTGCTTTTAAGTGAATAAACCATCCAAAATTTTAGTAACAGGTCAACCCTAATAACTTTATTATGACCTAATCCCTCATTTTAAAATAAAGGGCGAAATGCAATTATTTTAAGTTTGATTCTTAATTATCACCTAGATAATTAGCTTAAAATTGTGTCATCCTCATTCAAAATAAATAACGAAGGCGATAGTCTATGTGAGAATATCAATCTTATATTTGTCTAATATATTTTATTTAAATGTAAATTATACATTTGCACAAAAAATACACACACACACATATATATATATACATATACATATATACATATAGGACAAAGTTTTAATAGTTACTACATTATTTGTCCATCTATAAATACTATTTTTCAACCGTTAAATTAAAAATCTAATGATTCTAATTAATTTTATAATAACTATGAAAATTTAATATTATTTAATATTAAGGTTATAATGGTTATCCATAAAGTCATAACCATTGAAAACTCTCAATATATATATATATTCTTCAACAATTGTAACTTTAGGCAAAACAAAAAAGGAAATTTCATTAATGATCATATAGCTAATCAACATTTTGTGTGCTCTTTGTATATACCTCTTGGTATAGACTTTGTGAATGGATTTGTTATCATATCATGCGTATATAAGTACATCACATTTATGTCTTAACGTGTAACAATACCTTTTATAAAATTGTATTTGATGTCTATATGTTTTGTTTTGCTATGGAACTTGGGATTGTGAACTGTTTTAACCAAGTAACTTCTTACATTGCAAATGAATATGCTACTAATTCAGCATCCATTATAAATAAAGTGATATAAGATTGTTTCTTACTATTCTATGATATAACACCATTGTTGTGTAAGAAAAAAGATTTTGAATTAAATTTTCTTTCGTCTAAATCTCCTTCACAATCAGCATTTGTGTAACCTTTCAAATGCATATCACTTCTTTGATAACAAAAGAAGTAATCGGATGTTCCTTTGAGATATCATAAGAAGTATGCTAATTGGGGTGCAAGGAAGACAACTTGTGCTTTTGTAGGAGTGTTCAACCGTAAAGGAATTGATAACTTTTTATAGTAGTATCTTGCTTATACCAAAGTAACTCCATAAGACCACACTGATAGGATTAGTCAAAGTTGACCTAAGGGCTTCATACGTAAATTCCATTTTCTCAAGGCCTCCAATGCAAATAATCTCTTCCATTAACTCATTTACTCCTACTTATATAGTTCACCAAGGTTCCACTTCACTTAGTTTATCATTCTCTTCCATGTGAGTGTCTCTCAAGTTGTTTAGCATCTCACGCACTCGGCGTTTTTGTCGGAGAGTTTGAACTTTTATAGATGTTCTTCTAATATTTGCCATGAATATTCTATAACAAACACAAAATATAAAAATTTAATTGACTATTTATTTACTAATAATTAATTTAAAAAGTCAAAATTTGAATTTTTTGTTGACACAAATTTGATCGAACAAATTTTCTCTTGGAAAAGAAAAATATTATTTGAAATAAATAATGATAATAACCTCTTTTTTTAATAAATAAATAGATTTAAAAAAAAAAGAATTTCCCAATAAAAAATGTAAAGGGATTTACAGTTTCTGCTTCATTTAATAATGAGTGCAAGGCTGCATTATAAAAGATGGCTAAAATTTTGAAATTCTAATCAAGTGAACTGAGTTCAAATCCCAGCAGTTACACTTCCCACATCCTTTTTATTTTACAATATAACTTTTTAAACTTTAAAAGCATTTATCTTTCTCAATTTTTTTTTCCAAATAAAGCGCATACTATACCATTTTAAAGTTATTGATATCTACTTTCATTTAAGATCAATATTGCATACCAATTAAAAATGAATTTTTGGCCAAAAACTCAACAATTAACACTAATTTGCAATTAAATTTAATAGCTCTGTTACCAATATTGGAATTCAAAAAATCACGTAGAAATAACATACCCAATATCACATTTATGCATTAAATTATACAATCACATTGTATATAATAATGAACTGTCTAAAATTAATTAATGGCCTAAATACCTCTTATATATAGAGGCCCAAGCTTTAACTAAGAAGATGAATGACATTGACAAAGCTCCAAAATCTCCTTCTTATTCTAAACATTTCTTCACAGTTTAAAGAATAATTGAGAGAAATAAAGAGCTTTTGTTCAAGTGGGAAGTCATCCTTCTCTAGTAAGTTTTTTATTTAACTTCTCATTATATGAAGACATGAGATTATGGTAACTACTTTGTAGTTATCAACTTAATCTTTTGTTAATTTAAATTTAAATAAAACGGGTCAGGTCACACCATGAGTACTGAGTGACCCGCCCAAATCAACATATTATTTTATAATGTTTTACTTATAAGTTAACAAATTCAATTAAATTATATTAAACTAGTTAACAATGTTAATTTAAAATTTTAAAAATTTAGAAACTCCAAGATGCACTTCCTCCTTTTCGTTTTTCATCATAAAAATTTCTCATCGATTGATTTGTATATGAATAATTTCAAAATTTCTCTTGATTAATATAATTATTTTCAAACAGTTTAGGATTGGGTCAAAAATTATCAACTCTAATTACTTATATGCATATATAAAAAAGTTTTTAAAATAAAATAATCATAATGAATATTTAATATTTAATAAACAATTTATTGCTAGTAATTTTTTTGGGTCTAAACCATTGTTTTCTAAAACCCTATCAAGTTTTGACTAAATCTTGTTCGAATCAGAACCATGAAGATGTAGAACTCTCCTAGCATAAATTTTCCTCATTTACAAGACTTGTACTCAAAACTTCACTCAAAGGGATATCACTAGTAAATTTTTATTAAATATTTCACAAATTTTTATTGAGAACTATAAACCATATTAATAAAAATAAAAATTATTTTTAAAATTCGTAATTTGATTAAAAAAAAAAACAGTAAATTTCATGCTTTTCCCCGGTCAGAGAAATAAGGTAAAAAAAAAAATCTAAACGGTATCATTTTGCTTTTGAAATTAGTTGAAAGGGCATTATTGAAAATACATTGTATTTACTACAATGATTTTCAACCCTATTTTAATGTATAGCATAGATTTCTAAATTTCTTAAAAACTTTATTTCTTTGAACAGAAGAGGCTTTTTTCGCTATAAATGACTAATCAAGAAAGACTTGCAATGGTAATAGGCCTACTTTTAGTTGTCAAATGAGTTTGTGGAATGTGACCAATTCCTCCATATCTTATATGTAATGGAATTTCTTTTTCTAAAACATTGGTGGTGAATGTAAAAAACTATCCATATATGATGGCTTTGATGATGGATATGTGCTGACAAGTTATCAATATTCTTAACTTTGCTTGAGAATATGTTCCATTAATTTGAGTACAAATCTTCATAAGGTCATGATGGATTTGCTAGAATATATTTGGCCGTTAACCTTGTTGTTGAGATATATTATCAACAAATCCCACTTTCTTTGTGAGAAAGAGACAATTAGCTTCAAACATCATATCCTATCAAAAAGAGGAATCCCAACATTATCACCACTTCAACTTCAAATTCAAGACAAACACCATTATATTGTTTTATTGAGGCTGAATCCCACTATTTCTATATAATTGTGGTATATAAATGGTTAAGTAGGATCATTCAACATGATACTAAAATAATGATTTATATCATTTGAGTTTTATTACATTCAACTTTAAAAAACAGTTCTATTTAGAGGTGTACGAAATCAAATTAAAGCGACTATACACATATTTTTTAAGAGATTAATAGTTGAAGTTTAGTTCAATCAATGAAAATTCTTTGTTATTTTATCCAATCGAACCAATTAAAGTTGAATTAAACTGTTAAAATTTCAATTCAGTTGTTATTTTCTTCAAACGTTCAGTTCAGTTGCACACTCTTGGATACATCACTACTTGAAAATTAGTAGTTAGCGGATTATTCGTGACTTTTTAAGTATTAAAAAATATATTATTAAACATGCCATACCATTCATGATCTTTTGTATTTTTTTGTGGTTATAAAGGAGGGAAGAAACTCAAAAATAAAAATTAAGCAGCAATTCTACGTATCCAAGAAACCCCACTATAATCGTCAAACAAAATTTGCTCAAGACCTCTAAAAGGTTAGTCCAAATCAATTGCCCTTTTGAAGTAATTGAGATCTTCATTAAATAACCAGTTCGTTACATGATTTCTTTCTCTAAAGACATCATCTACACGAAAATCCTCTAAAACAGCAATCAATTTACAATAATAATGAAAAAAATTGGAATGTTTCTTTATATAATCACCCCCTTCTTTATCCAATCCGCAACAAGTTGAGAATCAACTTTTAAAATTACTCTTGAGTAACTTCTACTAAGGACAAGAAAAATACCTTTAAAAATTGCACGTAACTCAGCTCCCGCAATAGCACAATAGCCAATATTTACCACTGACCATTACAATCACAAATAAGATCACCTCCTTTCATAGATCCTGAATTACTTTTAGTAGGATGACAATTGGATCCGCCTCTAGTAGTGCCCCTCTCCAAAAAATATATTTATATATTTATATTATTTATATATAATAATTATTTATATATTTATATAATTAATATTTTTAAAATAATAAATAAAAATATAATACATATTTAAAGTAAAAAATATTTTGTATTTAAAAAATTATGAATAAAAATAAAAAATATTTTTAATATTAAAATAAAATAAAAAATTTTAATAAAAACCAGTGAATAGAGCAAGGTTGAAAATCCCTATTCTCATATGTTGCAGGGTTGAGGATTTCCGTTCTCGTGCAATACGAAAACGTGGATCCAAAAAAATTTTCGGCAGGATATGGGGAGGGATCAAGGAACAGAGCGGGATTTCAAGGTCAATGATGGAAAATTTCGTCATGAATCTGTTTCGTTGCAATTCCTAACTTTTAAAGCAATTATCAGTATTAGGTTTCACCCAAGAGATAGACAGAATAGAACAACCAACCCACTGATCAACATAAGAATTACAAATCATGTTGATTTTCCATTGTCTTTTAATTTGCATCATTAACTTTGATTTGGTGTCATTTTTTTAATAAAATTGTCATAAAATCAGTAATGCATAGGTTAAAAGTTTATCAAGTTAAATTCACTTTATATTTATGGTGTCTCATATGGGAAAGTTTGTTCTAAAAGCATTCCAAATTAGATTATTATTAACAGAAATATATATTGACGTGATTCTAAAATTAACTTACAATTAATTAACAAATCATCTTGCACTTTCATTTTTTTTTTAATTTTCGTTCGTCTGCCTCTTCTCACTCTGAGGACCCATCATGTGACATGTTTTGACCTGAACTTTGAGCCTAACATGTTTCTTGAATTTCCTTATTACAATAGTAAAAACAATTTATCATTTAACGAAGTTTAAAACGTGAAATAATACAAGACTATATATTTAGATTGGATTTACTATAGATCAGTGTAATTATATTTTGTTATATACACAAAATATCTATTACTTTCCAAACATTGCTGTGTATAATTAGATAAATTTGTAAAAATCCTCATCTAAGTCAAGAAAAATCAAACAATACAATACGCAAATATAGCAGGACCATTATACTTTCTTAAGTCAGCGCTAAATTTGAAAATAGGTGAAGTAAGATGAGCCACCATGACTATGAGTCAAATGTATGAGTCAAATACCCATTTGAGAAAATTACATTATTTGTAATTTGTATTTTTTTTAAAATTATTCTACTATTAGTCATGCTTTCACGCTTCTCCCACTTATAAAAAAATTAATTACTTATTTTTATTAATAAAAAAATATTTTTAATGCAAAAATGTATGTCTTTGATAACAGGTCACCAAAATAGCCAACAAAATATACTGAGGTTACCAATATTAATGCTCATAGGAGATCATTAATATGAGACCGATGGAGAATTGAGATCACTAATATGGGAGACCGGCCTCACTGGGATTGTCGCGTTGGAAGATTGACACATCCAATTTCACCAAGAGGAAAACCACAAGCAAAGTTCACTAGAAGTTGCTTGTCCGTACTAAACATTTGATAAACCTGACAATGATAGGTGGGGTGTATTTAATGCACACATGGCAGTAAGAAGACGCGAGATGGAGATTTAGATGGTAAGGAAGGTGCCTACTTTATAGGAAATCATTACATAAGGTCGACTAGGATCTCGCGAACCGAGGTAGGACATGACAATTACAATCTACGATAGAAGGGAGAAAAAGATATAGAAAAAGCTTATGAAAAGAGGTAAAGAGAGATAACCAAAAAAAACATACATCTTGTACATATAAAAAATATCCCTCTCTCATTTTCTAATTTAAGCATCAAAGTGGCCTCACTGTTGAAGAACCGGTCGATCATTTTTTATTCTCGCTGGTGAAGAACTGGTCGATCATATTTTATTCTGTCTCTTACCTTGCATGAACCAAAATAAGGGAGGATCATAGCTCATATTTATCATTTGGTGCGATGAACGTGGAATGGTTGATGAGACAAAAGTTGAGAGGGGTAAAAACTCTGCTAGTTCCAACATTGAAGGAACCCCCCAATTAACAACAACCACCTTACATCCCAACATAACACCCTCTTTAAACTTGTAGAATCTTCTCGTTGTAGAGATTTATGCCTCAAGAGATACTAGCGCAGAACCACAGTCAAACTTGCTTACTGTTATGATGGAGCCTATGGAGGCTACGAAAAAAATGCGATGGGAGATAAACAAATTGAAAAACAAACAAACAGATACCACTGTAACTACAAACACCAACCAACAAAATACACCACTAGAAGATGACATCCCAGAAAACACCCCGCTCAGAAAAAAAACATGAGAAACCTTGCCTAATCCCTTTGAACTATCAATCACTAAAGCAAACATATATGACACCATAAAACATGTTATGAAAGAGCTACAATCTCAACACAATGATTTTGATTATAGCCTGAGACATACATTGCCTCTTTCTAGCCATATTCTACAATATACATACCCAAATATCAAGCTCCCACGCTTACCAACTTATGATGATGCAAGAGAGTCCAAAAGCCATGTCTCCCAATTTTGTACTACAATGACCTTGTACGCAAACCAAGACTCAGTTTTGTGTAAAGTTTTTCTTATGACCCTTATGGGTCTCGCACAATAATGGAACTAAGGATTAAAACCCATAAGTATTCATTCCTTAAGTAGTTAGTGCAAATATTTAATATGAGTTTTGTCACAAGTCTATGAATGAGGAAAGTGTCAGTTGATCTCCAAAAAGTGTATCAATAGAAAGAGGAGACCTTGAGGGAGTTTGTTGAAAGGTTCAATAAGAAAGCAGTAATAGTGGATGATCTGGATCGCAATGTAGCAATCAAAGCTTTTATAACGGGGACCACATTGAAACTCCTTTATAAATCCCTAAACCTCATCAGGTTAAGGATTTTGGGGTTTTGACTTAAATAAGGGAAAAAAATATTTATCCATTTATACTAAAATCAAACACATTTACTGATCTATGCATTTTTGTGACAAGTAGACTGTGAGAGACACATGATCGCTGATCACACTGGCGATATATGTTCTGACTGTGCAAGACACATGGTCGCCAGTTACACTGGCGATCTATGTTCTGACTGTGCAGGACATATGGTCGCCAGTCACACTGACAGTTTATGTTCTCTATCACTATACATCGCTAGTTACACTAGCGATTAATGCACATGTACCCATGACACTGTTTAAGCACTATTCACTCAAAATAAAATTTGATATTGTAAATAAAAAAAATTATTTGGGTTCTCTACAACAGTAAAAATGAAAAAATAGTTCCGGTGTCAAAAAAGAAAAACTGATAATTCATTAAAAAAATTAACAAACAAAATAAAAACAATAAAAAAATAAAAATGTCATTGTTCATGCAGGCACTGTTCATGAACAATGACATGCACGAACAATGATATTTTTATTTTTTTATTTTGTTTATTAATTTTTTTATGAACTATCAGTTTTTATTTTTTGACACTATAACTTTTTTTTATTTTTACTGTATTATAGAACCCAAAAAAAAATTTTAAATTATGATATCAAAATTTATTTTGAGTGAACAGTACAGTAATAGTGGGTGAACAGTATGATTACCACTATAAGTGGCAATCATACAAGCTATATTGCTAGTATAACAGGCGACCATGTGTCTTTCACAATCCCTCCATCTCCACCTAGCAAAAAAATGCATAGATTGGTAAATATGTTTGATTTTAGTATATATGGGTAAATATATTTTTTTTCACTTATTTAAGTCAAAACCCCAAGGATTTTCACATGATTAATGATGTGTGCATGCTAACACATTCAACTAGAGAAGATGATAAAAGCAAATGGAGATAAGCCTGAATTAAGAATACTAAACATGGTGAGATTAGCCGAGCACAAAGAATGTTCCTCACCATTTTATAAAAAGACTGGCCAAAATAACCTCCCACCCTTCCATAACAAAACTCATCATAGACACAACTACAAGGACAAGTAGTAATATGAAAAGAAATGCACATATTGAAATTGTTCCATGAGTCAAATGTTGATGGTTGTGAGACACACAAGAGAACAACTAAGATAGCCCTCAAAGACGAGAAATAAGTACCTAGAGATAAAAGATAGGTGGAAGTACTGTGACTTTCATAGAGACCACCACCACAATACTGGAGAGTGTTCACAACTCAATGAGGAGATAAAATGTCTGATCTAGAGATGGTCCCTAAAATAGTTCATGAATACAAGTGACTTGTCGGGAGAATAGAATAACTAAAAGTTGCCCCAACAATAGCAAAATGCACCATGAGGAGAACCATCTTCAATGATTAACATCATTGTTAGAGGGATAAACCTGTATGATTAACATTTTAAAAGAATGAGAATGAGAACTTATGTAGTTTATAGAAAAAGAGCACGAAAACCCACGATCTTTTTGAAAAAAATGGAAAGTGGATCAAGAAAGGTTATGATGATGCATTGGTTATGGATTCCAGAGTTCATAACATTTTCCTTAAGAGAATTTTAATGGATAATGGAAGTGCATAAATCTAATGACTAAAAGTTCTCAAAGCATTCAATGGTTCAGTGGCAGACTTGAGACTGGTTTAAGTCTCGTTGGTAGGCCTATTGGGAAGCTAGTTGTCATTGAAAGATTAGTATGGATGACAACACAAATTAGAGACGACGACAAATACCAAGATATTTTTTGTCAATTTCATGATTTGTTGATATTCCCTTTGCATATAATGTTATCTTGGGAATACCATTCTTATACGATATTCATGCCTCTATAAATATAAGATATCTTACTATAAATGTCTAACAAATTAGGAGGAGTTTGTGGTAAAAGGAGATTGCAAAGTTATGGAAGAAGCATGCATGATGGCTTTTGTTACAATTTGAAAGAAAGGAATAACCAAGAAAAACAACAATGAACTTCATTCATTAATTCTAAAAAATGTAACTTACATAAAAACTAAAAGAATACAATCACTAAGATCATGGGTAGCAAATAATGTCATGGTCATAACTGAAGGATAAAAAGTGTTTCCTATAAATCAACAATTAACAAATAAACACAATCAGAAACAAAGAAAAATAAAAGACACACGTGAACTTCCAAATAGGCAGTCCTAAACACTTATGCATCACTAATCATTGTTTAGGAGCTACAAATGTCAAGGTTTTCTCTTAATTCTTCAAATTTGCTTGCTGGTAAAGGCTTGGTTAGGATATCTGCAACTTGGTTTTCTGATTTGCAGTAAATTAGCTCAATTTCTCCATTTTGCTGCACTTCTCTTAGGAAAAATAGCTTAATATTAAAGTGTTTAGTTTTTCCATGAAACACTGGATTCCTTGAAATTACTATTGTTGTCTAGTTATCAACAAGTATTTTTGTACTTTCATTTTGCTACAAGCTTAGATCAGTTAAGATCTTCCTCAACCATATTGTCTGATTAACTGATGCAGTAGCAGTAATGAACTTAGCCTCAGCAGTTGATTGAGCTACAACATCTTGCTTCCTTGAACACCATGAGAATGCCCCCATCCAAAAGAGAAATAGTAGCCAGTAATGCTCTTGAAATAATCCCATGAGCCTCCCTAATCACTGTCAGAATACCCTATTAGCTTAAATTCCTTACACCTCACAAATTTAACTCCAAAATCAGTAGTTTGTTTGATATATCTCAGCACCTTTTTTGCTGCTTTGAGATGCCACTCACTTGCACAATGCATGAATCTTAAAAGTATGCTCACTGCATTTAGAATATAGCCTTGTTGTTGTAAGGTACATTAAGCATCCAACTAGACTTTTAAACTAAACCTCATCAACTTTATCAGAACCATCATCTTTGTAGAGCTTTTCTTTTGCATTCATAGGGGTGTTCATCCCTTTACAATCTTCAAGCTTGAACTTCTTTAAAATCTCCCTTGTATATTTCTTTTGACATATGAACATTTCATATTCTTTCTACCTAATCCTCATCCCAAGGAAAAAAGACATTAAACTAAGATCAATCATTTCAAAAACTTTATTCATCTCTTGCTTGAATTGTTCAATTGCCTTTACCTCATTTCCAGTCACCAGTAGATCATCTACATAGAGCAAAACAATGAGAATGTTCACCCCAGTTGATTTCACATAAAGTGTTGCTTCAGAACAACATTTAGCAAACCCAAAGATTCTCAAGTACTCATCTATTCTGTTGTACCAGGCTCTTAAAGCTTGCTTCAAGCCATAAAGTGCTTTCTTTAGCAAATACACCTTACCTTCTTTTCCTAGTTTCACAAAGCCTTATAGTTGGTCTACATAAATTTTCTCTTGTAAAAAGTTATTCAAGTAAGCTGATTTTACATCTAGTTGATAGACCTTCCAATTCTTTTGAGCAGCAACAGCAAGCAAAAGTCTTATTACATCTAATCTGGCCACTGGTGCAAAAGTATCTGAGTAATCAACACTTGGAATATGTGCAAAGCCTTTGACTACTAATATGACTTTGTGCTTGTTAATGGAACCATCAAAATTCAATTTGGTCCTATAAACCCATTTTACACTGATTATTTTCCTTTTTTTTTGTATGTCTACCAATTCCCATGTGTCATTTTTCTCTATCATACATATCTCCTCCTGCATTGCAACCCTCCAACTTTGGCTTAACTTTGCAACTTCATAACAGGTTGGTTCATACACTACCACATTTCATCTCTCATAGACTTCTGCTAATGACCTGGTTCCTCTAATAGATTTGTCATCAATTGATTTAGTCTCAATCTCCTTAAGGTTGTACTCAGCTGTAACAAAGTCAAATAACTTAGAAAGTTATACCTTTTGTTTTACTTTGCTTTCAATGTCCTAATTCCATTCTTCACTTTCTACAAAATGCATGTCCCTGCTTATAATAATCTTTCCATTTTGAGGATGAAAGATTTTATATGCCTTCAAAACTTGATTGTAACCAATGAAAACACCTGACAGTGCTCTCTCATCTAATTTATCTCTTCTCACTTGACCAATATAAGCAAAATACAAGTTGCCAAATATTTTGAGGTGAGTTAAGTTAGGTTTGAAGCCATACCATGCTTCAAAAGGGGTGACATGTTTTACTGCCCTTGAAAGAAGTTTGTTTTGCAGATAGACTACAGTGTTTGCAGCTTCTGCCCAAAATCTGTTTGGTAGGTGTTTCTCATGTAACATGAACCTTGTCATTTCTAGTATGAATCTATTTCTTCTCTCACTGACTCCATTCTGTTGTGGAGTATAAGAGGTTGTAAGCTGATGGTGAATGCTTACATCCTCATAAAACTGATTGAATGCCTCAGAAGTATATTCCTTTCCATTATCCGATTTGAAAATTTGAATCTTAAAGCCACTTTCATTTTCCTCACTTGCTTTGAACTTCCAAAAGGTCTTTACAACTTCTACTTTGTGTTTCAAAAAGTATATCCAACATATTCTGGTGTAATCATCAATAAAAATGGCAAAGTAGAGGCTGACATTTAGTGAAAGAGTTCTATGAGGACCAACTATGTTTGTATGAACCAACTATAGCTTTTTAGTTGCTTTTTAAGCAGGCTTAGGAAAAGCTTCCTTACTTGTTTTCTAGTTTGACAAGATTTACATGATGAAGCCTGAGATACTATATCTGGTAGTCCTACCATAACATTCTTAGACTTCATTTGCAACATCCCTTAATAATTGAAATGCCCCAGTCTCTTATGCCACAGCTTCAAGATATCATTCTTTACTAAAAAAACAATTTGCTCCTCCTCCAATGGATTTAAAACTAAACTTTTTCCACTCATTTGTATTCTAAACAAATTTTTATCAGCTACATCTTGAATCAAACAAGATTTTCCCTAAAACAACACTTTGTTTCCTTTTTCAACTAGCTGGCCCACACTCAACAAATTTTGATCTATTTCAGGAACATACAATACATCATAAATAACTTTACTGCCAAAGCGAGTTGTAATAACAACTGTACCTTTTCATTTGACTGTAATATGTTTGCCATCATCCATTTGAACTTTTGATGAGTTGGCCTCCTTCAAATCAATAAAGAGTTCTATGTTATATGTCATATGATTGGTACAACCACTATCTATCAACCAACTTTCACTTAATTCCGTACCAGAGAAATAAGAGGCAACAAAGAGGTGGTCTTCCTTTTCTTGCTCAACAGCCTTAGCTTCCTCTTCATACTATTGTTTTTTTGATTTGCGGATGATAGCCACATGTCCCTTCTGATTGCACTTAGAGCATTTTGCATCTGGCCTTCTCCAACACTTAAAAGGTAGGTGACCTTTCCTCCCACAGTGTTGACATGGAGGATATTCCTTCTTTTGATTATGTTGTCTGCCTTTAGCATCTGCCGGTGCAACATTTGTACCACTAATACCATTGGTCTCTCATACTTTTTTCTTATTTTTCCACTTGCCCCTTATTATGCCATAATGTTTCATCAGAAAAGCTCATTCAATTTTTATCTCCTCCCTCATCAGTCTCCTCTGCTCCTATGCCTGTAGAGAGTTTGTAAGTTCTGCTAATGAAAGCCTTGATAAGTTCTTTATGTTTTCCAATGTTGTGATTGTGGCTTCATATTTTTCAAGAACTGTAACAAAGATTTTTTCAACAATCCTTGAGTCTGGAAACTCAGCTCCAAGCAATCTAATCTTGTTAGCTAATGCCAATAACTTTTTTGAGTAGTCTTTGACAGTTTCAAACTATTTCATCCTTTGTAACTCAAATTCCCTAATCAAGTTCAATATTTGCATACTCCTTACTCTTTCATCTCCTGCATATTCACTTCTAAGATAGTCCCAAATTTCCTTTGTTGTTTTTAAGGCCATTATTCGAATTAATATGGTAGGTGAAACAACTACAAACAAGCAGGCCTTAGCCTTTGATTTCCTTGTCTTTCTTTCTTTATGTGTCTTCAATTGTGCCATTATAGAGTTAGCTGGAAGTGTAGGAATCTCATAATCCTCTTCCACTACTTCCCAAAGATCCATTGCTTCAAGATAAGTCTCCATGCGCACTGCCCACATCTGGTAATTGGATCCCTCGAACACTTGTGGTGCCATTACTGTGAAATTGGTTTAAGATTCCATGGAGTTAGAAACAAGTTTAGGTCCCCTTAAGAAGAAGGCTCTGATACCACTGTTGCAATTTGAAAGAAAGGAATAACCAAGAAAAAACAACAATGAACTTCATTCATTAATTCTGAAAAATGTAACTTACATAAAAACTAAAAGAACACAATCACTAAGATCATGGGTAGCAGATAATATCATGGTCACAACTGAAGGATAAAAGTGCTTCCTATACATCAACAACTAACAAATAAACACAATCAGAAACAAAGAAAAATAGAAGACACATTTGGACTTCCAAATAGGCAGTCCTAAACACCTCTGCATCAGCTTTGAAAGGAGCCATCGAAGCCCTACCTATAGAAATTATAAAAGTTGAGTGATTAGTGGAGGAGAGATCACAATCCTTAGAGGAATTTGTATCTGTTGACAACGAAGATGGAAAGCTCTTTAAAATTGGGAGAGAGATTGATGATTTGATTAAAGAAGGCATTGTTTATGCCTTGAGGGATCACATCCACATTTTTGCATGGTCACCTAAAAACATAGAGGGAGTCAGCCTAGAAGTGATAGTACATAGTTTGAATGTAAGAGAACAGTACAGATCGATAAAGCAAAAGAAAATGAGACACGCTTCTAATAGATAAGTGGTCATTCCATAAGAGGTAGAGAAGTTGTTGTCAGCAGGTTTCATAATAGAGGTACACTGTCCTGAGTCGATATCCAATATGGTCATGGTGAAGAAGGAAAATGGGAAATGGAGAACGTGTATTGATTTCATGGATCTTAACAAGGCCTACCCAAAAGACAACTATCCACTTCCAAGCATAGATCAGTTGGTAGCCTCTATAGTCGGATGTCATATTTATAGTTTTATTGATGCTTATGCTGGGTATCATCAAATCAAAATGGGTGGGATAGACAAAGAAAAAACTGATTTCATCACGGACAAGGACTTGTACTATTATACTGCCATGCTCTTTGGATTAAAAAATGTATAGGCAATGTATCAAAGGTTAATTAATAAGATGTTTAAACAACATATTAGGAAGACTGTAAAAGTCTATATGGATGACATGATAGTGAAAAGTGCTAAAATGAAAGATAATGCAAGGGATTTGATAGAGGCCTTCCTTATTTTGGCAAGGTTTTAACTGAAGTTGAACTTGGAAAAATGAATCTTTGGAGTTTGATCAAGAAGATTCTTAGGCCTTATGATCTCCTAAAGAGGCATTGAAGCCAACCTAGGCAAGATCTGAGCAATCTTGGACATACGCCTTCCTAATACGATCAAACAAGTCTAGAGGCTCAATGGAAGGATTGCGACTTTAGGGCATTTCATATATTGTTCAGCGAAGTGTCGTGGAATGAACAATGCCAAACAATTTTCAAAAGTCTTAAAGTTTGCTTAAGCTTTTGCCGCTGCTCAACAGGCCAATGACAGGTGAAAACTTCACTTATACTTATCATCCTCGGATGAAATAGTTGGAATTGTGCTCATCAAAGAATAAGAAGGATAACAATATCTCATATATTATTATAGTGTTAAAAGGAGCAGAGATCAAATACCAAAGGAAAAAAAATTTGGCTTTTGCATTCTATATCGCTACTAGTTAGCTTCATCCATACTTTGAAGGCTTCCAGATTGTTGAGAGGATAGATCAACCTCTTTGGAAGATATTGAAAAAAATGGAGAACAGGGAAGAATCATAGAGTGGGCTACCATGATAAGAAGTTATGACGTGTAGTACAAACCTCGTAAAACCATAAAAGCACATATATTGGTAGACTTCATTATAGAATGCAGTGAAGAGACATCTGAGATCATAAACAAGCGAGAGTTATTGATTTTAGAGGTAAATGGAGCAGTTGGAAAACAAAAGGTTGGAGTAAAAGTTGTACTTAAAGGGCCAAATAATATTATCATTGAATGTGCAGCACAAATAAAAATCCTAACATCCAACACTGTGGCATAATATGAGGCAATGGTGATCAACATTCAAATTCCCATGAAAATCCACTTTCATCGGCTAGTGATACGGAGTGATTCAAAGAGGTCAACAAAGAGTTCAAAGCAAAAGATAAGGAAATGTTAATGTATTTAGCTAAGGTGAGGCAACTAATCTCAGCAATAGATGCAAACGGCACAACATAGGCAGCAAAACAAATCCCAAGATCCGACAACGTAGAAGTAAATGCATTATCAAAAATTGTACTGGAAGGAGGTTCATACCTTAAAGGAATCATAGTAGAAACCATTGTATCCCCAAACCAAATAAAAAAGACTATTTTACCGGTCACAAATCAAAGTTGGATAAAACTGATCTTTGAATGGCTAGAAGAAGGAAAAGTGCCTACAAATCAGAAAGAAACAAAGAAAACTCCTAAGCAATGCAACCCTCTACTCATTCCAATATGGCATACAAGAGGACCATTACGTAGCCCTGGCTTAGATGTGTTGAAAACCATGAAAGAAAGTATGTTATGTGGGAAATCTAAAAAGGAGTAAGAGAAGCACACGAGTTAGTTGAGACCAATGCTAAAAAAGTTTTACTATAAGGGTATTATTGGTCTACCATACAAAAAGATGCAAAAGAAATGGTTTAGAGATGCGAAACTTGCCAAAAGCACAATTGTTATCACAACGTGCCACCTAACCACCAACAACTGATTGAAGCTGTTTGGCCTTTTGCTCAATGAAGTCTAGATATTATGGGACCTTTTCTCCCAATGAAAGGGCAAAAGAAGTTTTTGATAATAACATTTGATCACTTTACTAAATGGATTGAAGCTCAAGTTGCAACCACCATCACTCAGACATGAATAATTTTTTTTTCCTTTGATGAGATCATTTGTAGGTTTGGGATTCTAGCGAAAGTAATAACGAACAATGGAAAGTAGTTCAACAATAAGGATTTCAGAACAATTTGCCAGAACTTAAAGATTGATCTCCATTTCACCTCAGTAGCCTACCCACAGACGAATGGAATGACATAGGTTACTAATAAGACCATTGTGCAAGGACTCAAGAAGAGATTGCGAGGTACAAAAGGAGAATGAGTTTAGTAGCTCCCCAATGTGTTATGGTCATACAAAATAATGCTAAGGGTAGCAACTAGTATGACCCCTTTTAGGATGGCCTTCGGATCTGAAGTAGTGACCCCAATCGAGATTGGACTCTCGAGTTTCAGGATCGCTAACCACAGCGAAGAAATTAATGATCATGAGTTAGGAATTAATATGGATATAGTGGAAGAGGTCAAGGAAAAAGCAACAATTAGAGCGTAAGTGTATAGACAGAAGGTTGCTAAATGTTTCAATAAAAAAAAGTGAGGTCAATAAGCTTTAACATAAGTGACTTGGTGCTCATCTGATGATACATTAAATAGGGGAAGTAGGGATAAAAAAACCCCTTGAAAATTGGGTCGGGCCATACAATATAAAATAGATTTTGGGACTGATGACCTACAAGCTAGCTGATCACAAAAGAAAGATACTACCACGATCCTGGAATGCACATAATTTGAGAAAGTATTATCAATAGCAAAATAGATACACAATAGCATTTGTTTACGTTGTATCAACTATTTTTGAATGATCAGTGCAAAAAATGTCATCTTTTCTATTGTCTATTTTTTCGTTATCAAAAACTAATGTATAAAAAAAAGATAAAAAAAGAATGAAAAAATGGTCCACAGCCAAAGTGGACCCTTAATTTTCTAAGTCCTTTATAGAGATCACTATGCTAGGGAGATCAATCCGCATCCAAAATGAACTCTTATTTTTCTGAGTCCTCTATGGAGATCACTATCCTAAGGAGTCTAGTCCATATCTAAAGTGGACCCTTATTTTTCTAAGTTCCCTATGAATATCATTATTCTAGGGAGACAAGTCTGCATCCAAAGTGGACTCTTATTTTCTAAGTCCCCTATGGAGATCACTATCCTAGGGAAACCGATCCGCATCTAAAGTGGACCCTTATTACTTTAGGTTCCCTATGGAGATCACTATCCTAGGAAGACCAATCCTCAACTATAGTGGACCCTTATTTTTTAAAGTTTTCTATAAAGATCACTATCCTAGGGAGATTAGTCCGCATCCAAAATGGACCTTTATTTCTTTAGGTTTCCTATGAAGATCATTGTACAAGGGAGACCAATTTGTAACCAAAGTGGACCCTTATTTTTTTAAGTCTCTTTTGGAGATCACTATCCTCAAGAGATCGGTCTACAACCAAAGTGGACCCTTATTTTCCAAATTCCCCTAAGGAGATCACTATCCTAAAGAGACTAATCCGTAACTAAAATGGACCCTTATTTTCGAAGTCCCCTACGAAGATCACTATCCTAGGGAGATAGCTTCGTACTAGTTCATATAAAAACTACAAGTAATATGAGATAAACATTGTTAAAACATCAACACAATAGAAATTAAAATTTATGACAGGAGAAAAAGATGAATGACAAAAGACAAGTATATTACTATGAGTGGATACAAAAGGAAAAACAACAAAAACAATAATTCATCATTTTTCTTGAGTTTGAGTTTGAGTTTGAGAGGTATGCTTGTCCACATTCGTATTTTTCTCTAAATGATTAAAAACTAGAGTTTTAAGAGGACATACAACAGAGATATCTAGGGGAACTTCTTTTGAGGCAATCTCAACCTTCTTAGATTCTAGAAAACTCAAATTGAGTAGAAGAAATTTTCCTTTGATGCAAGTAATAACATCTTCCCTTGCATCTGTTTGCATCTCTAACATCCCATCTAGATACTTGTTTCTTAGCTACTTAATATGCTCTACCTCTTATTTATGTTGAGTAGCTTTAATCTTAGCCTCCGACCTCATTTTCACAACCTCAACATATCAGAGTCCAATTTCTGATTGCATTCTATCCATTTTAGTGCTCATGTTCCTTTTTTATTTTCCAAAGAAGCAATGTGCTTCCACAGGGAACTAATAATGGTATCTTTCCTGGATAATTGTTTGGAAAACTCTTTCTCTTAAAAGGCGATCTCCTAAGAAAGACGAAACCCCCCATTTTTTTTTATCTTTTTTATGCAATTTTTTCTTTTAGTAGGAATTTTTCAACTTGAAGCATTTCCAGTGCACCCCGGAAAGTGCTCATTTCTTTTTTCAAAAGCTTTTTTTTTCTATTGTCTCTAAAGGCCAAGAGATTTAATTGGACAGAATACACAAAGGAATACAAAAATTTATTAGCAAAACTCCAAGTGACAAAACTATGATCTCTAACAAACAACTTTTTATACTTGCATGGGTAGCATCATTATGGCATTTTTAAGCTGGTTACCCTCAAATACAACCTTTCGTAGATCAACATATTTAGGTAGTTGGCATGCCTTCATCAGAGCATAACAAATAGAAACCTTTTGGATTGCAGCAATGCTACCGGCTGCCTTATGAAAAAAGGCTACAACCTACTGGAAGTCGACAAAAACTTGATCTATGGTGAAAGATGATCCCTAGTAAGGGGACCATTCTAGGGTCTTTTTAGCATTAGTGTGATCACTAACTTCAATCAGATGCCTTTTCTTCCCTCTATCAAAGTTCTTTAAAAAATTTCCAGTGAACACTAGTGCAGAAAAGAATTATTCATATTTGTTATTTTATATTTTATGTGTCTATTAAATAATAGACAGAGATACATATGATATGCATTTTATATATCTGTCGTTGAGACAAATGCGTATAATTTAATTATATATGTCTGTCGTTTAGTAATAACAGACGCATATAATTAGATTATACGCGTCTGTTATTTTTAACGACAGACATATATAATCAAGTTATATGCATCTGCTATATTTAACGATAGACATATATAATCAAATTATACGTATCTGCTATTTTTAAGGATAGATACATATAATCAAATTATACATGTCTGTCACAACGAATTGGCAGACACCTATTATCTTTTTTTTTTTTAAATTAGAGGTTATATTATGTTGCTATCATTCATATAACTTACTTCAAAATTCATAATAAATTTGCTTCAATATTACAAGTCACAATAGACATCCAACATTCAAGTCATAAATACTCAAGAATGAACAATTTATAAAATATTTACAAAACAACACAAACTACAAAAATTCAATAAATCAAAGTAACACAACATGTCTAAAACAATTCACATGAAAAATAATTAATCCACAAGTTCTTCAAAATTCGTTAATTTAAAATTGTATTTCTCATTAATATGAAATATTTTACAAAAGTAAATAAAAAGATTACATACACTATATTATAAAGTAATTTAATTACATACGTCGAATTTTATCTATTTGATATTGACTATATGATCCATTTTCAAAAATCTATAAGAAAAATCAAACAAAAAATAGAAAATATGTTAAAAATTAATAAATTAATAATTAGTTATGCATCATACTTATAATATAAATTGACTAGTATTTGAAAGAACATATCTTAAACAATGTTATATCACTGATATGATATATGATAATTTTGTACATATACCTTATGAAGTAATATCCGCATTCAACACTTTCTTGTTGTTGATGACACTTAAAATAGAAAAAATGACAAAGAAAAAGCCAAATAAAGGATTATAAAATCATAAAAACTTCAAACTAATTAGTAATTAGGAATATAAAATTTTCATCGAAATGTCATTCTCTTTTAACCTTACACCTTTATTTTTTTCACTTTATATAGCATAAGTTCTATAAGTTCTAAAAAATAAGTGTATAACAAATTTGACATTAATATTGAAAACTTTACAAATATTGTAGAAACTATTAGCTTGTAGTATTATAACTTACAGTTTAATATGAGATTTCAAACTTATATCGCGGCTGTCACTGGCTAGAGGATCTATGAAAAATGTCTCACTCTGTTCGCCGTAAAATACAATCAACATTCAATGGTTACTAGAGATATACAAATATGTTAAAGTTAGTAAAAATGTTGAAAATAAAAATTATGCAAACATGAATGTAAATGTTTATTACTCCAAAAAGTATGATAGTAGAATGAAATGTTTGTCTCTTTGTTCCTTCAAAACTTCTATAATATATCTTTCAACTGTGTTGGTCTCTATGAACATCAAATAAAGCATTGTTGGGCAAAGAAATCTGATCGACGATATAAGGAATGTATTGCACAAGTTATAAAGGTACATGCATGCCTGAACCACAAAACATACATAAGTAATTATTTTTATATTTTTTTAAATCGATCTTATAATATTAGTAATAAATAGTATAATCTTACATCATAAATATACAAATGATTGAGACATCAAGCCATTTCATGGAGAAGAGTTGAGCTATATCTTCCATAACGACATGAATTATTATATCATCTACTAGATACTTAAATAGTTTAATGTCTTTAGGAACTTAAAAAATATACCCATAGATAATTTAGTAATTATCTCATACATTAACCTCATGTCACCGCTTAAAATTGCCAAAATTTTCTTATTAATTAAAGGCGTATGTTGCTTTGTAACTGATTCTTTCGATAAACCACTACCTTGTTTATTCTTTGGAGCCTTCTTTAATGGGTTGGATTTGAGTTCCTATCAATTTATAATAAATTATGACATATTATGATATATGAAATGCAATAATCTAAATTTTATTATTTTATAAGTTTAGAAATTATTGCCTCTCTAAGAACAATGAGATGTTGTGGCCATTGAACAAAACTACCTTATGCTTTTCCAACTGTAGTTAAATATTCAGTAGGCATAGGAAGTTGGGCTTCATGACAGCCAAATAATACTTCATCTACAGATACCTTGACATGATTGGGCATGATAGGTCGATTATACATTGTAGCATCAATAAGTGATGGATAAACCATCCTCCTTGCCACAATCACCTTCTTACCTTCATTAATAGTAGCAAGTATGCATGATGTAGGTTTCTACAAAAAATCAATATTAGCTAAATTAAAG
Organism: Triadica sebifera; assembly: GCA_023653625.1. NCBI lineage: Eukaryota > Viridiplantae > Streptophyta > Magnoliopsida > Malpighiales > Euphorbiaceae > Triadica > Triadica sebifera. The sequence continues at coordinate 19,346,846 of CM042908.1, read as the reverse complement.
TGGAAGTGGAAGTAATGAAATTCAAAATTTTTACCTGTAATTCTGATATTGGAACTGATGGGTCCACAGAGTGACAACTACTAGGAGTTGGGTGAGCATATAAAGGACTCATCTCCACCTCCATATCAGGGCCAAATTGAGATGACTTCCTAGTCCTCAGCTCTATCATACTCTTATGCAATATGTGCCAAAAATCTAGCAAATAATTTGACCTCTATTTTAGTCTCAAACTCTTCTATAACTTCAAGTGAGACGAATGTTGATAGTTTTCTTTTTCCAAGATTACCATAAAATTTCTTGATGGTCACAGCAATTCCAACACCTCTCACAAAGCCAGAATGTTCATGTTTTTTAAGTGTACGTGACAATATGTCATAATGCCTCTCTAGTACCCAGCTAACTTGGGCGAATTCTTCCCGTAATATCTCTTATTCACCAGATAAATAATATGTTATAAGCAATCACAAATAAAAAAAGATAATTACAATTAATGTTTGTTTAACAAGTTATACTTACTATTTTTGTTGTCACATCTTTTGTCTTTGCTACTGGGATTATATAACAACTAAAGAAAGATCGATTCTTTGGGATCCTTTCTTTCTTCGAACAGAACGAACAGAGATAGAATCAGACCGATTCCCTTTCCTTTTTTTGTCTTTTTGTTCTAGCTCTTACCCAATCGAGACTTCGATCATATAATGATGTAACATCGATGCTTATAGATGGTGATGATGAAAAAGAAGAGATGAGATCTTCAATAATCCAATTAGCCCTTTTCCCGGCATAACCTACACGATCCAAGAAATATGGATGCACATTCTTTGCTTGTTTTGCCTTCGCCTTGGCATTGATTTGCTATTAACCAAAAAAATAATAATGAAGAAGTCATTATCAAGTCTTGCATAAATGTAAATGTAAATTGCATTCTATTTCATAATTAGTACTTCATATTCTTCAAACTCATGTGCTTGTTTAGACTCTTCCCAATCTTTCTCAGTGATAAAGTCATATAATTCCAATAGTGACTTTTGCATGGATTTATTCTTTATGTACTTGATCACCAATTGATACTTAAAATCCTTCAATCGTCTTCCAATAGTTTTTAGTACAATATTTTTTTTATCATCCTGAATGTTGAACTCTTTCTGTAAAATAATATTTTAGATAAATTTGTTTAAATCTTTTTTATCAAATTTGTTAATAATTTTGAAAGAAAGTTACCTTGATATCTTCCCAAATTGTATTCTTAAGACCCTTATCGACCATATTCCAGTTTTTTATCGTGACATTCACATGGGAACATGCTACAAGGCCAATGTAGGAACTAAAAATATCAGCATATGTTCCTATTAGGCAATCAAACTCATCGAAATATATTGTCTTTTGTTTGTCCCCTTTCTTTTTCATTTTTTTGCACATGGTAGCTCCCCTAGTTTTTCTTTTTATCATGCTACTTGATGGCTCAGAATCTAGTTGTTCATTCAACTTGATTTCCTGTAACATAAGCACAACAAAGAAACATGCTAGTATAATCCACAATAATAACACTTTATTTCAATGGGAAATAAAAACAATAACAAAAATTGGTAATTATGAGTATAAACCACATTAATCATGTTACGTTTTTTTAAATAAACTTACCATAAACACGTGTGCATCAATTATTGGCGATTTTCAATCCATAAGCATTTAGTATGATCATCACGTATGTAATTTGAATCTAAAGTAACCCAATAAAAAACGGGGGAGTCTCATCAAACTAAGCATATTCTTCCTCATCTACCACATCATCGATACCAACAATACGCCTCTTACCTTGAAGAACAATAGACCACTTATTATCGTCAAGGTAAGCAATGTAAAATACTTGTTTGGCCTGTGAGCAAGAATGAATGGATCATCTTAATAACCCAACTAGCTAAAATTGATCAAAGTGATTCCTAACTCATCCACTCGAACACCACATCGGTTTTTAATCCATTTATATCAGAGGAGACGAATCCTAAATTCCTTGTAATCCTAAATTCCTTGTAATCAAGCTCCCAAATGTCTTCAACTACACCATAATATGACATTGTGGCATCTATTGGCATGGTCTTTTTAGCATTAAAAAATTCTCGTGATGAAGCTATTAGAGTAACTCTACTATTTTGCATTGGGATTTTGTCATCATGACGTTTAGTGTAAAAGGTATATCTGTTGATGTCATATCCTTCATAAGACCATATATTCAACCCAGGGCCATAGGCTAACCATTTTATGTTATCAAATACATCCTCTAGCGCTTCTAATAACTGACGCATCACTCAATCTTTAAACCATCCAATAAAAGAACAATTATGTTCATTTTTCAATCATATTTCACCTTTGGATGGATTCAGACACCTTAAAATGGACTTGTGCTTTTTTGAATATGGATGAACCTGTGTAAGGTGGTGCAACACAAGGAGATGTGCTCTCTCCTGCATCTGAGCACCAGGTAATACCATTTTAAAACCAATTGTTCCTTTACCTCTAAGTCTTCCCTTGTGATGAGACTTATGAATGCCATTAGGTTCAACACCTGATAAGTAGTTTGTACAAAATTCAATACCCTCCTTAATTGAGTAACTTTCAATAATACTACATTTTGGTCGATATCGGTTCCTCACATACCCTTTTAAGATACCCATGAATCTCTCAAAAGGATACATATACCTCAAATACACAGGACCACACAATTTAATCTCTTTCATAAGATGAACAACCAAATGCACCATTATGTCAAAAAAGGAAGGTGGAAAATACATTTCAATTTGACATAAAGTAACAACAATATTAGCTTGTAACTCATCCAAATTCTCTAGATCAACTACCTTACAACAAATTGCGTTGAAGAAAAAAATAAAGTTTTGTAATAACATTCCTCACATGATTTGGTAGTATGCCTTGAATTGCTATCGATAAAAATTGTTGTATCAAAATATGACAATCATAAGACTTCATACCTATCAACTTCAATTCTTTCATTGACACAAGACTTTTTATATTTGATGAAAATTCATATGGAACTTTAACACTATAAAGACACTCACAAAAGTTTATTTTCTTTTTTTTAGACAACGTATAACAAGTCGGGGAAATATATGTTCGTTTCCCTGTATCTTGAGGCACTAACCCCATTTGTATGCCCATTTCTAGCATGTCTTTTCCAACTTTGATCCTATCTTTTATTTTTCCTGGTATATTCAATAATGTCCCTATTATAGCATCACAAATATTTTTCTCCACGTGCATAACATCAATACAATGACGAACCAGTAAGTATTCTCAATATGGAAAATCCTAGAATATAGATCTTTTCTTCTAAGAACCCTTTTGAGTAGGCTTAAAAGGTTTGTCAAATGCATTATCAATATCTTTAACTTGTTAATAAACCTCGTTTCCTGTTAATGACTAATGAGCTACTCACATTTCAGTATGTCCGTTGAAAGACTTTTTCTTCTTACGATAAGGGTGATTAGGAGGGAGAAATGTCTAATGACTCATATAAATATTTTTCTGGCTATGATTTAAACTTTGGTCCATTGTGTTATCTTTACAAATCGGACACATTTTTGCTCCTTTCACGATGTACCCAAATAAGTTATCATAAGCCAAAAAATCATTTATAGTGCAAAATATCATGACATGTAAGGTAAACATGCTTTTATTGTATGCATCATACACCGACACACCTTCATCCCACAACAGTTTCAAATCATCAATAAGTAGTGCAAGGTAAACATCAATATCATTTTTTGGTTGTTTAGGTCCCGATATCAGCAATTACAACATAATATACTTACATTTCATAGTTAGCCAAAGAGACAAATTATAAACCGCAAGAAGAACTGGTCACGTGTTATGTTTACTATTGAGTGTGACATGGGGGTTGATTCCATTCGTACAAAGTTCAAGCCTTAGATTCCTAACTTCACCACCAAATTCAGGAAATGTTCTATCCATTGTTCTCCACTGCAAAGAATATAAAGGATGTCTCAGTTTCCTTCATGCTTTCTACCTTTTACATACCACCTTAAGTTTTTTTGCATCTTTTCCATTTGTAAACAGGCTTTTGAATCTTGGTATTATAGGTAAATACCATAATACTTTAGCAGGAGACCTTTTTTTATCCTTTGAAGAAACTTTCCCACGATTGTAGCATGACGCTCCACACCTTGGACACTCATGCAAGTCCTTATATTCATTTCGGTGTAATACACAATCATTTGGACATATATGTATCTTCTTATATGTTGCCCAGATAATGAACTAAGAAGGGGGTTGAATTGGTTAGTAAATAAAATTTCTTAACTTTAAGGTGCTGAATAAAATTAAATAGAGTAAGGAATGAGAGATATCACACACAAAATTTATAGAGGTTCAGGTATTAACAAACCCTACTCCTCTCCCCAATTTCGATTGTGTATTTTACTAACACTATGAGTGTTACAATGGAGTTTTATAAGCTCACTCCCAACTATGGTGTTTCTCTCAATGGTTAACACCTAACCCATAAATTTCCTTGTGTTTTATGGCTCACACAATAAACCCTTACAAGTGTTTCACTCTTAACCTGAAATACCCAAACTCACTTTTTAGTAATTGGTTACAATGAAAACACTCACCAACCTACAATGCTCAGAAATTATGAGCAATTAGGTTCTTACAAAGAATAGAGGTTTGTTGAGAGAAATAATTAATGCACAAGGCTACAACAAGATTAATGTTTGAAAGTAATTGTTGTTCTTCTTTTTGATATTCATAAATGGCTTGCATTTATACTCCCTCTGTGAATTAGAGTCGTTTAGGTGCATTTAATTTAAAAATAGTCGTTGAACCAACTCTTAACTTTGTGTCTGACATGTTTCTTTGTCCTAATTGATGGGCATGAATATATGTGTCACGGTCGTGAATGTTCTTCCAGGCCATAGTCCAAGTGGTGACTCTGGCCGTGAAGCTTTCTGGTAGAATTGACATATTTCATCATGGACGTGAATATTGTTTCATGGGCGTGATTGTATGATCATTCACGGTTGATATGATCCCTCATGGTCGTGAACTTTGAATAGTGGAAAGTTGGTGCTCAGCTATATTCACGGGCGAGACATAATTAGTTACGAACGTGACTTTGCTATTTCTTTGATTTTAATCTTCAAAAGTTCTCTTTCAGTCTTACTTCATGTTCTAATCAAGATATATCATGTTTAACACACTTATAACAAACAATGTTAAAAATATTATTGCTATTTTATTTGTTAATATCAAAAGATAGAAATATCCTTTAAGGTTTAACAATTTTTTCCTTTTTTATGGTGATAAATAATCTAGCAATATATGCTTTTGAGAGGTTTCCTCCTCAAAAGGTGCTTAAAATAAAATAATTGAGTGCAAGATTTGAAAGACGTATAACAAAGTTGTTTGTGAACTATTTAGGTGTATGCAAGGTATATCCTAAGTATATCTCATCACTTAACACATATATAACAAGTATATTCAAGGTATGTGTGAGATATATGTTAAGTATATCTTTTGTGAACTATTTAGGTATATGCAAGGTATATCTTAAGTATATTTCATCGCTTAACATATATATAACAAGTATATTCAAGGTATGTGTGAGATATATGTTAAGTATATCTTTTATATTAATCTTGCAAAGTATATGTGAGGTTGATGTCAGGTATATGTTATGCATATTATTAGTTAAAAAAAAGGTTTACATATTCCACACATTTCATGATAATAACATATATTTGCTAACCACACATTTGTAACCACACAATTGCATATATTGCTATCTCCTCCCCCTTTTGTCATCAACAAAAAAATGAAATGATAATAAGATGATTGTATTAAAATTAAAAGGAGAAGGATTACAAAGATTTAAAAATATAAAATAAAGTCCTATAACATTAAAAATAAATATACTTTATGAAACCTAGGACTCTAGTTAGGCTTCAAGCCTGACAGATCATCCCTAAGGCATGCTACCTCTGCCTCGAGGCTGTCCATATGAGACTCCATGAAGTCTTTAAGGTTTTCCAACCTCTAATCGATAGAAGCCTGCATCATGTCAAGGCAAGGTGCTATAAGATCAGTAACTTGCTACGCCAAGTTGGGTGTGGTAGAGGCCGATGACTGACCAACATCTTCCGCTACTTCCAGTATCGATGTCTCATCATGGGTTCGCTTTCTTTGCTGGATAGTCTGGAGACCAACTTTGAAGGCATCATAATCATGATCTTCCCAATCTATTTCACCAGCTGGAGTGGTGAAGCGGTAGTAGATATTATCTTCATGAATAATACGGACAATTTCTCCCATCTTGATAAAGGACTCGACATCAAATCTATCTCGTGGATGAGTTGGAATAAGAGTGTAAATGTGCTCATTGAGATTCAGATATCCTAGCTCAATGGCAAGGTGAATTATATACCCACCAATCAAAATATCTCCTGATGGCTTTGTTGCAATGGAAATGAGATGATTTACAAACCATCGAGACAAAACTACGGATAATCCTCTTCGTGCCATTTCCAATAAGAAGAGCTCCAATTTTATGATTGCACTGTTACTATCTCCTCTAGCAATTATAGGTTAGAAACCTTTGTAAATACTTATGCACAAGAGACCAAAGGTGGGTGGTCTTTTTCTTCTTCACATCCCAGCTACACTCAGTGCCGAAATGTGTCCAAGCTGGAAGAGCATAAAATTCGACTTCACTCTCATTGAGAATGTCATCGGAGGAAAGCTTGAAAATAGTGCCAAACTTCGCTGCTGTGAGAGTGTTCAGATGCTTATAGAGATGGAATTTGATAGTGCCGATGGGAGAGACTTGCAATATGCTAAGGAACTCGAGAGTTAGTTCCCTTAGCGTTGACCGATCAATGTCTACGCACTCTTTGAGATGACAAGCTTGCAACTATTCAATCATGCTTCTCTCAAGACCAAGAGTCTTGACAAAATTCCACTCAAAGGATCGAGACGAAAGTAGGGGTCTTTTCTTGAGAACGGCATATCGCGGATGACAATTTTCTAGAATGACGTTGAGAAGAAAATTGGTGTGGCATCTTAGAGCATGTGATTTCTTCTTTTTTTCCTTTGGAAGAACCTGGTTCCATTTTATAAAGCTTTAATGAAGGATTGGAGAAGAAATTTTCGGAGTAAATTGAAAAACCCTTAAGAGAAGTTGTGATTCTTCAAAGAGATAGATGTTTGAAAGGGTTTTATAGATGGAAATGAATGTTAAGAGGCCAACATTTATGAGAAATATTGAATTAGGATGATAAATGAGAGAATTTGTAGAGTTGAAAATGAGAAAACGGTAGAAATTTTGTTTATAGTCGATAGATTCACATCCGTGAATACTCAATCACAGGCGTAAATAATTGTGGTCACGGTTTGTTGAAGAGGCGCTCTAACAGTGAAAAAAGAGATGAATCAAGTCACGGTCATAGCATTAAATAGTCATGGGCGTGACCTAGGATTTGCACGGGAGTGACATAAATAGTCTCGGTCATGAAAGATTATGAGGCGTGAAATAAAGCGTGAACAATTCTAGAGTTATTTACTGTCAATATTCAAGGTCGTGATGCGATGTCACGGGCGTGAATCAGGCTTTTCATGAGAGTGAAAAATATTGTCACAGGAGTGAAACTTAGTTTTTACTACTTCTTCCTATGAAGCATGTCGTGAATCAAAGCGTGAAAGCTACTGGAACTATTTGCTATTTACTTCACGATCGTGAATATATGTCACGGGCAGGAATCACCTCAAATCTTTAAAAAAAATAAAATTAAGTCTAAAATAAGACTAGAGGATTTCTAAAGAAGTTTCTATGCCCTTAAACATATATTTTCATCATGTCAACCACTTCATATTATAAAATTAGTTAAGTAAATAGCATCATATGAAGGAAATAACATTCAAGGTTAATGATTCATCATACAATTGGCAAGAAAATAATTAAGACAAAGTTGATCCACCAAGCATACCAAGTTCTCTTCTTATGAAACAAAAACTTTCCTCATTAAGAGATTTGGTAAGAATGTCTGCCAGTTGATTGTTCGTATCAATGAATTCTAACACAACATCTCCATTTTGAACATGATCCCTAAGAGAGTGATGTCTAATGTCAATATGTTTACTTTTAGAGTGTTGAATGAGATTCTTAGATAGGTTGATGGCATTTGTGTTGTCACATTTGATGGGTATATGGTCCAAACTATGACTATAATCTTTTAGTTGTTGTCTTATCCATAGGATTTGAGTGCAACAACATTCTGCTACCACATATTCCACTTCAAAGGTAGATAAGGCAACTGAAACTTGTTTCTTGCTAAACCAAGAAACTCTTTCTATCCAAAAGAATACCGACATAATTCACATCCGAATATCCTATGATATTAAAAGATGAATTTCTAGAATACCATAAGCCTAGATGCATTATGTCATGTAAATATTTTAAAATTCTTTTTACATAATTTACATGTGATTCCTTATGACAAGATTGAAATATAGCATATAAGCATACACTATACATTATATCGAGCTTAGAGGCAGTAAGATATAAAAGTTATCTGATCATACCTCTATATAGCTTTTCATTAATGCTCTTACCCTTCTCATCTTTGTCCAATTTTATTGATGTGCTCATAGGAGAGTCTTAGCATTTTTGCATCATTCCATTCCAAATTTCTTGATTAACTCTTTGGAGTACTTGGATTGGTATATGAATATGCCCTCATTACTTTGTTTGATTTGTAGACCAAAGAAGAACTTAAGTTCACCCATCATGCTCATTTCAAATTTCCTAGTCATACACTTAACAAATTCTTGGCAAAGCAATTCATTAGTAGACCCAAATATGATGTCATCAACATAAATTTGAAGAATTAAAATATCATACTTATGCCTTTTAATAAGTAAGGTTATGTCAACATGTCCTTTTGAAAAATTATTTTCTAAAAGAAAAGAACTTAGTCTTTCATACCAAGCTCTTGGACCTTGTTTTAACCCATACAAGACTTTTGAGAGTTTAAAAATATAATTGGGCAAATTATGATTTTCAAAACCTGGAGGTTGTTCTACATAAACTTCCTATTCTATAAATACATTTAAGAAGACACTTTTGACATCCATTTGAAAGAGTTTAAAGTTCATATGTCATGCAAATTCTAAAAGTATTCTTATGGCTTTTAATCTAGCTATTGGAGCATATGTTTCATCATAATCTATGCATTCTTCTTGATTATAACCCTTTGCAATCAACCTAGCTTTATTCCTAGTTATTGAACCTTATTCATCTAACTTATTTTTAAACACCCGTTTACTACCAATGATTTGATGGTGTTTGGGTCTAGAAACCAAGATCCATACTTTGCTTCTCTCGAATTGGTTGAGTTCCTCTTGCATAGCAATCACCCAACTTTCATCATTAAGAGCCTCATCAATATTTTTAGGCTCAATTTGAGAGACAAAAGCAAGGTTAGAATCTAAAAGTTTGCGATGAGATCTAGTGCTTACACCCTTAGTAGGATCACCAATGATTTGTTCCTTGGGGTGATTCCTTGTCATTTTTTATTCCTTTGGAAGTTCTTGGTTGTCATGCTCTTGAGCTTGAGGTAGAGATACATCTTGTTGTTGTTTCTCTTTATCATCATTATCTTTCTCATGATCAAGATCAAGTTTCTCCATTGTACCTACAATGTCATCAATAACACTACCTTTCACAAGATCAAGCTTACTAGATTCATCAAAAACAACATGCATAGACTTTTCAACAATTAAAGATTTTTTATTAAAGACTCTATAAGCTTTGCTAGTTGTAGAATACCCTAAGAAGATACCCTCATCGGATTTAGAGGTAAATTTTCCAAAGTTGTCATTGGTATTTAATATAAAACACTTGCATCCAAATACTCTAAAGTATGATATCATGGGTTTTCTTCCATTCCATAGCTCAAAAGAAGTTTTGTTTAAAAGCAGTCATATGCCTTGAGCATCCACTATCAACAAGCCAAACATTATCCTTTATGGTGAACTTGAGGCATACCTATAAAATCATAATTCAATTTTGGTTTTTAGGTACCCAAACGAACTTGGGTCCTTGGGGGTTAGCACTTGAAGGTTCCCAATGACCCTTTCTTACCCAACAATGTTTGTTGATGCGACCGAATCTCATACCATAATTACATTGCTTAACTCTAAACATATTTTTCAGTTTGGACATACTTTTTGGTCTTAACATCCTTTTAGAAGGTGTTTGTGTGTAGTGACATACACATGCATGATGAGCAGTTGCTTTCCTAGGTGCATGCCTTTTATACATGAAGACATGATTGGTCTTTTGAGATTTCCCTCTTAAGCCATGCGACCTTTGACCATTCTTCTTATGAATAGGGGGTTTAGTGTATGTTGTGCTCTTAGCCGTTGGGGGTATTACCTCAATTGTGGAGGTTTGAGTTGCACTAAACTTAACAAAAGTAGTCTTGCGAGATGAAAATGATGTTCCATTAAATCTTAGACCATGTCTTATTAAAGGTGGTCTTTGAGAAACTATGAGAGTATCTAAACTCTCATTGCCTTTATGAAATCTTGAAATAGAGTTTCTAAGATCCTCAACTTTATTTTTCAAAATATTGTTTTCTTTAAGTAGAGATTTAGTTGAGGATTTAGAGAAATACTCATCTAATAATTTTTGAAGAGTTTCATTTGAAGTTTTAAGATCAAGATTTTATTTTTGTAAAACTTCTATTTTGTTTTTCACATTTAAAATATTCTTTTTGTAAGTATTGAATCTACTTCTATATTTTTTTAATTTTAGGTTCAATACTTCTATTAAGTTCTGCTCATCATCATCTTCATTATCACTGTTATTATCACTACTATCATTATTAAATGAATATGAGTAAGAAGGACCTACCTCATCCGTAAAGTGATACTCTGAAGCCATGAAGTATAGGTTGACCTATTCTCATTAATTATCATCTTTTTTGCTTGAGGAGGTTTCGTCATCCCATATGGCTTTGTGACCTTTCTCCCTATTATCTTTTTGAAATTTTTTCTTGTGTTTCTTGAGCTTTGGACATTCTAGTTTGACATATCCTTTCTTCCCACATTTATAACACTTTACCTCTTCTTTGAGAGTTATTTGAGGAGTGTTTGAGGTTTCTTTGTTTGAAGTTTCGAGAATTGTAAAGTCTCTTTTCAATTATTCTTTTTAATCTTTTTAAAAGCATGGCAATGTCCTCATTTGCATCATCACTCTTTTCTTCGTCATCTCCAATTTCCTCTTGAGATGTTGAAGTATAGGCTTTGAGTGCTAGAGGTTTTCTCTTTTCTGGTTCGACTTCAAGTTCTTTATCTCTTTTTTACTGTCATTTTATGTGTTAAAAGTTTGCCAATAAGCATATTGGTAGGCATGACGCTCATGTCTTCATTGACTTCTTCCATACCCACAACTCTTGAACCATAGTCTTTAAGAGGAAGGCTTCTCAGACTTTTATTGTTCACATCTTCCAAGCTCAAATGCTTTCCAAGCTTTCTCATGCCATTGATGATGGCTTGAAGATGGTTTGTCATATCGGTGATAGATTCATTGGATTTCATCTTGAAAAGTTCATATTCTAAAGTGAGAAGTTGAATCTTTTTGGATTTAACTTGTTTGGTTCATTCATGATAATTCTCCAATGTCTTCCATATACTATATGCAGTAGGACAATGTTGGATTCTGCCATATTCTTTGATAGATAGAGAGCTTGCGAGGATTGTCATCGTCTTTTTGTTCTTGAAATTCACTATTCGTTGAGACTTTGTCCAATCATCTCTTGAAAGAACTTCTTCTTCACCATCAACTCCTCTCTTGGTTGGTGGTGTCCATTCTTTCCGAACACTATTCCAGACTTCAATTCCCTCACTATCGAGATGTCTCTATTCGGAATTTCTAATGAGCATAATTTGCTCCATCAAAGTAAGCCTTGAGACTTTGAAATCCTTCACTGGTCATTTCTTGATATTCGCTAAGCTCTGATACCAATTGTTGCTAGATAAGCTCTGATACCAATTGTTGCTAGATAAGCTCTGATACCAATTGTTGCTAGATAAGCTCTGATACCAATTGTTGCTAGATAAGCTCTGATACCAATTGTTGCCCAGACAATTAACCAAGAAGGGGGTTGAATTGGATAGTAAATAAAATTTCTTAACTTTAAGGTGCAGAATAAAATTAAATAGAGTAAGGAATGAGAGATATCACACATAATATTTATAGAGATGTGGATATTAACAAACTCTACTCCTCTCCCCAATCTCGATTGCGTGTTTTACTAACACTCTAAGTATTATAATGGAGTTTTATAAGCTCACTTCCAAATATGGTATTTCTCTCAATGACTAACACCTAATCCAGAAATTCCCTTGTATTTTTCAATGGCTCACACAAAAACCAATTCCTTGTATTTTATGGCTCACACAATAAACCCTTACAAGTGTTTCACTCTTAACCCAAAATACCCAAACTCACTTTTGAGTAATTGGTTACAATGAAAACACTCACCAACCTACAATGCTCAGAAATTATGAGCAATTAGGTTTTTACAAAGAATAGAGGTTTGTTGAGAGAAATAATTAATGCACAAGGCTACAACAAGATTAATGTTTCAAAGTAATTGTTGTTCTTCTTCTGAGATTCATAAATGGCTTGCATTTATACCCCCTCTATGAATTATAGTCGTTTAGGTACATTTAATGCGAAAATAGTCGTTCAACCAACTCTTAACTTTGCGCCTAATATGTTTCTCTGTCCTAATTCACGGGCGTGAATATATGTGTCATGGTCGTGAATGTTCTTCCAGGCCATGGTCCAAGTGGTGACTCTGACTGTGAAGCTTTTTAGAAGAATTGACATGTTTCATTATGGGTGTGAATACTGTTTCATGAGTATGATTGTATGATCATTCACGGTTGGTATGATCCTTCATGGTCGTGAACTTTAAATGGTGGAAAGTTAGTGCTCAACTATATTCACGGGTGTGACTTTGTTATTTTTTTATTTTAATCTTCAAAAGTTCTCTTTCAATCTTGATTCATGTTCTAATTAAGATATATCATGTTTAACATACTTAGAACAAACATTGTTAAAAATATTATTGTTATTTTATTTGTTATTATCAAAATGATGAAAATACTCTTCAAGGTTTAACATTATATTCCATACCCATGGGACACAACATTTTCTTAGCCTCATATGTAGATGTGGGAAGCTCGTTTCCCTCCGGAAGCATGTCTTACAACAATTCTAATATTGTCGTGAAACTCTTATCACTCCACCCATTTTTTCCTTTCATGTTACAAAGTTTAAAAATGGCGAACAATTTTGTTAAAGTAGTGCAATCGGGATACAAAGGTTTATCAACATTGTTTAATAATCTCTGAAAGTATTTCGACCTTTCCACAAAATATTTCGTATCATCTATCATCTCGTCTACATGATCATTCTCTTCATTATCAATGTTATTTTCTCATTGACTTTCAAATTCATTATTATTGGAATGTGTCTCAATTAAAACACTCTCACCATACCATATCCATCGTGTGTAACATTCCTTAAAACCACGCCTTATTATATGAGATTTCACTATCTAAACATCATGAAATTTTTTTATGCTCTTATAATCAACACAAGGACATACAATCATTTCTTCTCTTTCCCTTATTTTCTTTTCCTCTGTAATTCTAACAAATTATGTAACTCCATTCAAATATTCAAATGTAGTGCATTTACCATACATCCAACTTCGATCCACATCTAACCACACAAAAAAAGGTTCAATATATATAAACATTATTGCTTTTAATCAAAAGAAATATTATATATAAGATCCTTATCGCTCCGACCTATCCTTAAACATCAAATCTCACTAGTGAATGCATATCTAGTTTTCAGATCCTAAACAAAATTGACAACGTTTCCCTTCAGTTCTCCAAGTACACAATGTAAATAAAATGATCTATTTACATACATGTACATAGAAAACATTAGAAAAATGACACCAAATTTTTTATTGAAACTAAAAACTATATATGCATTCACATCCTAAGTGAGATTTGATGTTTAAGAATAGTCCAAAATTAGAGACTATTCAAGACTTACTTCTAATGAGTAAATCTTGAATGGGTATCTAGGCTCATTAAAATTTTTATATTTTTTATGTTCTCAATGCAAAAGGTTCAATTAAATTTAAGTTGAAAGCAAATACTATATCAAAAAACCAATGATCTCTAATTATTGATTTTATAACTTAATTAATTTCATTAATATAACATAAATTGAATGAACATAATCAACTAGGCTGCATGTGATATAATGCTAATATTAATATATAAATAATAATAATAATAATAATAATAATTAAAAATTTTAAATAAAATTTTTTTTTAGCCATTTCTGCTCCATTTTTGTTCTTGAAATACACTTTTCATGCCTATTAAATAATTATAAAAATGGCAATAATGAGAAAAATATAAGAAGTCATACCATTAACACAAGGCAACATTCAGTGGGAAAAGAAATCATACCCATAAAAAATAAAAACAATAATAATAAATCAAAAACCTTGAAATATGGGAGAGTTCTTACGGCTGATAGAGCGAGAGTGCTTTGCTGTCTGGTGAGAGCGACACTTCAAACACCACAAAATGAAAAATAATGACCACAGCCTGTCGGCGAGCAAATCTCTAATGTGGGAGAAATTGTGGTTGAGCTCAGCTTTATTATTAACTAATGGCGAAGACGAAATGTATATATATGCTAACTGTTAGAGACAAAATGTATTTCATAGAAAGAGTAGCACGAGTTTTGTTGCAGATGAAATGAATATATATGCTAACTGTTAGAGACAACAAATGAAAATACTTGTATCTTGGTTTTAAAAAATTTATAGGCGTCTGTCTTAAAGTATAATAGATGTCTATTATATAACATATGTGTTTGTCATTAAATAAAGACAAACACCTAAAACTGTTTTATACGTCTAACATTAGATAAAGGCAGACACCTATTATATTTTTATTTAATGTTTAATATATCATATAAATTAAACTTAATTATTCGCATCACTATCTTTTTAATTATTATATGCATGAATCATTATCAAGATAATTAATATATAATTATATATGACAATTTATATATATATATATATATATAGCTAGCTAATTTAGCTAAGTATATACGTGTGTGCATGAAAATATACTTAGCTAAATTAGCTAGCTATATATATATTAGCTTACCAAACCTAACATATTTAATTAATATAAATATTATATGGTTAAATATCAATTTGTCTTATTTTAATTAAAATTTTTAATTAACATTGCACTCTCCAAATTAATTTGGACAAAAGTGAATAATTTTCAAAATTGTTAATGGTTTTTACATTTAAACAATATGTATCTGCTCTTTATTTTTTTCAGACATTTATTCTTCATAATATGTGTCTACTATTTCTAAACACAGACACCTAAAATACAACTTGCATTTTTTTATGTCTGTCATTTATATTAATAGAGACATATAACTAACAGTTTTATGATATATTTACAAAAATATCATCGTCTATATTTTAAACATATTTTATTTCCATAATAGACATGTATAACCTTCTTAAAACTGTTTTTGTCCTATTAGAAGTAAGAGCAACTAGCAAATCAACACATGTAGGAAGGCCTCAGTCTCCCTCTAATGTTAATAGTGGGAAATGGAAGATTGGACCAGATGAGACTTAACTCGTGGAAACTAGATCAGTGGAGACCAAACCCCCAATTGAGATAGCCTCAGTAAGAATGGTTGTGGAGATAGCAACAATATGAGTTTTTTTGTTGATGGGGGGCAATAGGCAATGGTTGACCCCCAATGGCGATCTCTTTCTCCTTCATAGTTGAAGAAGTTTTGGGGGCTTTTCCTTTTCCTATTTTTAGTCTTTTCCATTCTTCCAACTTCTTAGTTAGATTGTTGCCTTCACAAAGATAGAAACACATTAGTCTTAACATCATGATAAAAAGTTAAAGACACAATAAATACAAATTAAAAGATCATCAAAATCTAAGAACAACCTTAAACAACTTCATTAGGAGGAACCTTTGGTTGATTATATAAGTTGTTAATTAATTCAAAGCAACAATACCCCCCGAGAGGCGATCATAATCAAGTTGATCGTCCTTAGTTATCTCCATTAACCATTCTCCCTTTTGAGATTTGCATTCCACTCCAGAGGAATCTACATACACTTTTCATGCACCTTTATCCTGCCCTTGGGATCAAGCATATTCATAGTTAAGTCCCTAGCAACAGCTAGAGAATAGTTAAATGGTATCATAATCTATTCTCTCAGTGTAGGTAGATGGGTATCCCGCTCTTTAGACTAAATGGTCTCCACACCCCAGGTTTTGCCTGTAGAGGCAGCAGATGGAGGTTGGGTAAAGACCTCTAAAAACAACGTTAGGTAACAGAGTAGCAGCCACTTAATTTGCTGGTCTTATTGACCTAAGGGGAGGGGGCTAGGGTTGGTCTAGAGGAAGAACCTCTTTATACGGTTGAAGTTTGATGGGTCATCCATTTAAAGGTATGAGACAAAGGTAAGTTGTCAGTAGGGTCTAACTCTACTGCGTGGAGATTTTCAACATGCCTCCTTCATAGTAAAAGAACTTCATTAGTCTCATCATGGGAAACTTCAATGGTAGCAGTTGTCTCGTCTTTACCCATCACTAAGGCAACATATTTGTTAAGAGAATTCTCCTCATCATCTCTACTACTACCACAACCACTCATTTCTTTACTATGTTTTGGGTCAGATTGGGAGAACATTAACATAAGGATAAGAAGCGCACCAAAAATAGAAAAAAGGGACAAAAATCATATGAACAACAATTGTAGCGACACCAAAAGAAAAAGAAAAATTATGGAGATGATAGAGGAATTCGAACTTACATGACATGCTCATGGTGAGTGTCGAGCAAAAATAGCAGTAGCATAATCAAAGCAGGTACGAAGCAGCACCGTTGATACGAAAGAAGAATTAAGGTAACGAGAGAAAGAAGGTTAAATGACGGTTAAAAATTTGAAACAACGAAAAAGATAAGTCATGAGACATGATGCTTAATAATATCTCCTAAAATCGGTATAACGCTAATACACGTATACTCACGTTATTAAGGATCTGTTTGGTATTAAGTTTGGAAAAAACGTTTTTAGAAAAAAAAATTATTTTTAATTTTTTTGAGTTTTGAAAACTGTTTTTGAAGATAAGCAGGTAAATATATATTTTTTTCAAAAATAAATTTGAGAAAAACAGTTTATAAAAAATTAAAAAAATCAGTAATTAAATTAAAAAAAATTGTAAATCTGTTTTTTTGGACATTGACAACAATTCTAAACACATCTAATTTGGGGAGATATCAAACTGACTTTTTAAAAATTAAATGTTATTTGCCAACAGCATACCTATGAGAGATAATAATAATTACTAGCCTAGTCTACACTTGGACATGTAGGCGACCATTCATTGGGAGAACTATGATGACAAGTCACCAACATAGCCAACATAGGAGATTAGTGCAAATGAGGTCACTAATATTAATGTTGATGGGAGATCACTAATATCAGAGACTGGTGGAGAACTGAGATCACTAATATGGGAGATCAGCCACATCGGAATTGTCCTGTGGGAAGATTGATACATCCAACATCACGAAGAGAAAAACTATAGGCAAAGAACCATAGGAGTTGCATGTTCGTACCTATAGATATATATATATATATATATAAAAATTGTAACTACAAGTTATGCCCCATGCAAAAGGAGATGTCATGCCATAATCTATTTCTTGTACAAAAATCAAATTCACCATATCCTACTAAATCCAAATTATATATTAAAGATTTTAAAATAGTAGATAAAATGGTTGACCAAAGGACAAAAAACTCTTTCTACCTATAAAAGAAGCCATCACCACCACTACACGGAAGAAAAAGGGGAGGAGAAGGCAGGAAAGAGAGTAGAAGAAAAATAGAAAAAGAAAAAGAAAGGAAGAAAAAAAAAGAGAGAAAAGAGGAGAGTGAGGTTTAAATAATTTGAGAATTTTTCTTTGGATCATTATCACATATTACAATAATTGTAATTTATAATTTCAGTGGTCAATATGTTATAAGAGAGGTAATTTTCAGTTACTCATTTATTTATTTGTTCATTTATTATTATTATTATTATTATTATTATTATTATTATTATTTGATCTATGCATTTTAGTTATTATTTCTTGGTAATAGATGGAAAAGTGTGCCATTTATTTATTTTTATATTATCATGATTAGTATGATCCTCACTAATGGATTATATATGATTAAAAAACACAACTTCTTAAAAAATATATAATAAAAGTAAAAATATATAAAATTAGTGGGACAAAGTTAAAAGATTTTGTAAGAATTCAAATAACATTTTTTTTCTATCATACATCCGAAGTCACAAACTCCATTATATTAAATTAAAAATTATTATTATTATTATTATCAAAATGGCAAGGAAAGAGCAAAAGATATTATTTTGCACCAAATATGCAATGCTACAGTAAATGTCTATATATATATATATATATATATATATATATATATGCTATAGTGTAATGGGTTTATTGTAACTAAAGAAATGGAAATTAGAGGGAGGGAGAGACAATATTATTGACCAACTTTGAATGATATGTAAATTTCATGGATGGTTCAAATTTATTTTCGGCTTCAATTTAATTTGGCATGGGAAACAAAGTAAGAGAATTTATTTCTGCCATGAAAATAACAACTTGTCTTTACCTCAACTTCAAGTCAATTCGTATGCTCCATTTTATTTTATTTTTAGTTACATAAATAAGAAATTACCACCTTGACTTCATATTATTTAATCAGAATTAAATATCAAAATGACCTAATATAATGCTCCTACAAAGTGGTGAGATGGGGGCATATTATTCCTTTAGATTAGAAATTGCAATTATTATTTATTAATGCAGGTAAATGACATTTTTCATTGTTATCGAGGAGTTTTGTTTTATAGAAGTTAATGTCATAGGGTCAGTGATGAATTGTTCTTACTTAAATAAGATGATTTGCTGTTGAATGAAGGGGATAGGTTTTATCCCTAAGAAAGGTCCCTATTTATTGTCAGGAAAAAAAAACATAGTCTAGTATATATTTTATTTTCTCTATGCAATAATGAAATGAAAAGTTGTGATTTGAGTATTATAAAGTAAAAGTACAGAAGTTTTTTTTTTTTTTTTTTGCTTTAACGTGAATGAAGTCTCAAATCATTTAGCTGTTTATTATTATTATTATTATTATGGTAGTCATATTCAGTAATTAAGTATGTTAAAATTTATAAAATTCAATGTTAAAAAATTTAATTTATGAAAATATAAAAATGATAATTTTTTTCTGAGTTAAGCCAATTTTGATCTCTTAAGTGAGTATGTAAACATTCAATTTGAATATAAGTCCAATTTTTATAATATTTTTAAGTTACATTAAGGAATTGAATGTCAATTACAATAATAATGTATTTATATATATCCAGAAATTGGATATAGATAAGATAATAGATGAATAAAATATATAAAGTTAAATTAATTTTACTCAAATGATAAAAAGGATTAAAATTAAAACATATATTAGTCACATAGTATAAATTTTTAATTTACCTTACTTTATTCATGAATGAAATAATATACCACTAAAATATACATATAAATAAAAGCATATAAAAAAATAAATATTAATAAAATTAGATAAAATTAGATGTTAATATATTTTTCATTCATTTGATTTTTGAATCTCTAATTTATAATGTAAACCATAATTAATGAAAAATCAATCAATTCAATAATTATGATAAATGACGACTCATTTTTTATATTTTATAGAAAAATCTATAATCTAAATATATTAAATTGGTCACTTTGTACAAAAATCTCTTAAAACTCTTATGTGCAACAATATTATACATTTAATAAACCTAACAGCAGCTGGTTTAGTGCATTTAATGCTCAAACGACAATAGAAAAATATGAGATGGAGACTTGGACAGCAAGGAAGACAACTGCTCTATAGGAAATCATTACATGAGGCCGGTAAGTTCTTGCTAACAGAGTTAGAACATGACAGTTACAAGCTACAGTAGAAGAGAGAAAAAGATACAGATGAAGCTGATGAAAAGAAGTAAAGAGAGAGAACCAAAAAAACATACATCTTGCACATATAGAAAATATTCCTCTCTCACTCTCTAGCTTAAGCATCGAAGTAGCCTCACCTGTGAAAAACTGATCGATCATTTCTGATTTTGTCTCATCTTACAAGAACCAAAATAAGAGAGAATTAGTTATTAGTCACTTTTATTATAAAAATTAACGATATTTTATAAATAAAAAAAATATTTTTTTATATTGAAAAGTGCATGGCGGAAAATACTTGAGAATTCGTACAATTAATTGTTGCATTTGAAATGGATCTAAATTGAGTGCATCCATATATTCTAGGAAAAATTATAACCAACCCAATCTAAAATTTAACCAAAAAAAGAAGAAGAAAATGAGCAATTGTTATACATAATGTTCTTTGATATGCAATTTCACCCGTTGCCTTGACATGGTGATGCCCTTGTGATGATCACAATCCAGACCCTTTTGAACCAAAAAAAATATATATGTTATAGATTTTAAGAATTGATAATTATAATAATAAACAGAAAATGTCAGTAATTCCTTACCTCATCAGCAGCCAGAGCGAATTAAAGTTAAAGAATTTGTTTGCATTGTTCTCTTAAACTGGAGGCCGATAATTTTTTTTTTTTAATCGCAAAATTGAGAAGAGCAACTAAGTCACTAAACAAATAGAGTTTTAGGCTTTTATTTAAGCCCAATTATTTAATTATTATCACTAACATAAAAATTACAAAAATTAAAAACCTCAAAATTTTATAAATAAAGATAAATATATAATTTACTCATTATTTTTACACGGATTCAATATTTATAAACAAAGAAAATTGAATTGAAAAAAAAAAGAGAAAATAAACCAAATTTAAAATCTAAAGATTCTTTTGCACGACAGAAGACTCTATTAAGGGAATTTACAAAAGGGAAAAAAAAAGTGACCATAGATAAAAACACATCTCTTCCTTATAGCTGTGGAAGGATCAAAGATCAACAATTCTAAATTTTGGTTTCTTTTAAACTCCATGAACGGAAAGTATTTGGCAGCAATCTAAAATTAAAAAAATAAAAAGAAATAAAACCGTACTGATTAAAATAAATTGTGAAAAAAAAATAACAAAACTAAAAACTGAAAAGAAAAGCTAAATGGAAAAAAAAAAACAACAACAACAAAATCTGCAATTGGAATTTGGAATTCAATTGTCTGCAGCCTTCATCTTCATTTCCCAACAACCCAGAACTACAATCACCCAAAGACCGAAAAAGGTGAAAAAAGCAAAAATAAGAAAAAATTTGATTTATGAATTACAATAGAAGAGTGCGGATATATAAAACTTTTTTTAGAAGTTTATTATCATTAAACTGTCAAATTATTTTTTTTCATAATTATCTTCAATATTATGAAAATCAAGAATTTAAAAGGCATTATAAAAAAAATCTCAAAATTTTGTAAATAAATAAATGTTAAAAACTCTTCATAAAGAGCACCACGTCAGCATTCCCTAAAACTCAACTTTATATTATACATTAGATTTTTGAAAATTTTCAAAAATATCTCTTTTTAAATTTGGGGCTTACTTAGGCAAGTAATGTTCTTTATTGCAACATACTACCTTAAATATGTTTCTAGATTACTAGACCCATAAAATTTATTTAGCTTTGACATCTCAAATTTTTCAGGAAATTCTTCTCCACCAACTCTTCTAATTCCATAAGATGACCATTCTTCCCCCCAAGAGCTTGGACATGGCCTCCATCTTCTTCTCTATAGCTTCTTTAAGCTAAGGCCTTCTTCTCCTTTGGACTTTTTATAGGTTTTTGGCTCTTATTTCCTTCTTATTAGGCTCATCATCCTCTTTCATCATGTTGGCTACAAAATCTTGAATTTGGTTTGGGCCTTCAAAATGGCCATTTCAGAAGCAATAATTTCTAAAATTTTCAGCATTCACCCTTCTTCTTGGTTGTTTTCCATTGTTGGGCATAGTCTTTCTCTCTTGTGAATCTAAAAAATAGAAAATAAAGGAGCATGAGGACAGTTTGGACAAGTATTTGTATGATGTATGTTTCATATGTACAAAACATGATGCTATGGATACATGATGGATATTTGCAAAAATGGTGCGAGAAACAAGTATTGATGCATAGACTAATGCATAAAACATACATACGAAGATAGATGCATGATGTATAACTCTACAAAAAAATTATGTTTTAGCAACTGATCACTATATAGTCACTAAATCCATTTAGCAATCAGTAGTGGTCATTAAAATGTTAATCGCTAAGCCAAATTAGCAACCATAAGTAAATGGTCTCTAAATTGTGACCACAATTGTAATCTCTAATTTTAGATTACGATACAACCAAGGATATCATTTAGCAACAAAACATCGATCAACAATTGTGAAACAAAAAAATTGTCCACTAAAGTGATTACAAAAGTTGGATAGATAAATGTTTATTTAGTGACCAAATGACGTTGTCACTAAATATAGATGTAGTTGCTAAATAATGATATTTTTTAATAATTTTTTAAATAGTTATTAAATAATAATTTTATTTATTAATATTATTAATTATGGCATATATAATAATAATTATTATTATTATTATTATTATTATTATTATTATTATTATTATTAAAAATTCACTAAAGCTTCACGAAATATACTTGCTCATCATAGCTATTAAAATTGTTTCATATTCAATTGAGTAATTTTACAGAAGCATTTGTTCACATTTGTATAATTGCACAAAATAAATATTACTTTCATTTTGCAATCAATTGCTAAATACATAAAGAAGCTGCAAAGTAGGAGGCCATTTACATTTTACTACAAATCGCAAGGTATTTGGTGTGACGCTCTTGAGCAATAATCTTCCCAATTTTTTCTTCCTTTACTTAAACACTGACAACTCCAACAGCCTTACCACCCTTGCCTCAATCTCAATTTCTTCCTGCATGAAATGCAAAACAAAAATGTGCACATCATAATAGATTCTATATTAATTAAGAAAAAAGATAAAATATAAAGAAAAAGCCCAAAGCAACATAGATGTGGTTTAAAATTTGTAAACCTACAATCATATAGTAGGCGACTGGATAGTTGTGAGATTAAATAGAAAAATCACCTTTAACATAGAATTACAAGAAGTCATCAAAGACCTAGCTAGCATACTTTTGCATTGTTCGTGTCCAAAAAAGTATACATATTTATCTTCCAAATTAATGTTGTTGAATAATAAGGAAAGATGCCACAATCACAAGAAAAATAAAGATTTCAAGTCCTCATTGTGCCATAGAGTTGACAGAGAAGAAAGAAGAAAACATCTACTCCCATTATGGCCTTCTAGGAATCTCAGCTAACAAAAACATTATCAGGTGTAACCATAGGATGAATATAATATGAAATAAGTTCTTATTAATTATCACTCTGATTATTGTGAAAAGACTTCCTTACATAGCAAGACCAGCAGAATATAGAGAAGCAGAGTAAAGGAAAATGTTTCAATCAGTTGTTGTAGTGAAATATGAAATAATAAGCTGAGGCGTGAAAATATTCACTGCTCTTAATAATTTTTATTTCCCCAGAATACAGCTTCTTCTAGCTAATTTTTTTTAGCAAGCTATCTCGGCAAAAGTTGACTACACGTATATAGTTTTTTTTTTTTCTTTGAAAGATAATAATAAAGATAATAAATCATATGTTGCAGATAATGAAGCTGAAAAATAGGTAATAAAAGTTTCAGTTTTTAAAAATATTATTAATATTAATGATGGAGAATTTCTGTTACCCACTTTGATACGTTTCAAAAACTGTTTCAGTTTTTAAAATATTAGTAACTAGGAATATAACTTTAAATGCAATACTTAATGACTAGCAAATATGATACTATGATATATTTTAGTTCCATCAAAGTTAACAAATTCTGCATGGGGTATTTTATACAAATTCAAACTCTTTTTTTAATAATAATAATAATAATAATAATAATAATAATAATAATACTTTATAAATCTTTTGAAATATAAAATATTATTTATTTATACACAACAATCTCCCACATATTTTAAAAGATTTAAAGAAAATAATTTTTGTTGGGCTAAAACATAAGTATTAATGTTTTGTATCTAGTGTCTTTTGGACTACGAACTATACCTAGAAAAATAAGATGTCACACAGAGTTATTGGTAAAACTTTTACTTTCTATGAATAAACACTTTTTATTGTATGTTATAATCTTATCAATCATATTACACCCCCACAACATTTTTGTTCTACGCGATTGTGCACTAATAGGTCTTGCGCGCAATTGGTAATTTACGAGTGCTCTAGAAATTTTGTTGTAATTTCATACGAGCGCCCTCACTCCACTCACATAGATAATTTTATCAAATATATTGTACAATTAATATACCACTCCTAATGGATATGAAATTCATTAAGAGTTTTTAGTTCATCCTCTCATATAATGCAATCTAGCACCATTCACATCATAGAAAAGTACAAATTAATTATACTAGCAGAGCTAACAATTGACTTGTTATTACCCATATGAATTTTTTTATGGGATCTCCAATTATAAAGGTTGGGTTACTACCGGTGTTAATATCTTATGTTGGCTTAAGTCTCATTCCCTTCGATATTTCAAGAATTAACTTTCTTCCCAAAGGTTTAGTCAAAGAATCGGCCAAACTCACTTCTAAATTTATATAATCAATAGAAATTATTTCATCTTTTAATAGTTGTTTCACCATATCATGTCTCATATGAATATGTATGTTCTTACTATTGAATATTTTGTTTTTTGCAATATCAATCGCAGTTTGGCAATCACAATGCATAACACACAAAAGGTGTTGGTTTTAAATCTAATGAAATACATGCTAAGACGTTTTTCAACCACTCAGCCTCATTACCAGCTAATTCCAAAGATATAAACTCGGACTCCATCATGAATCTAGCAATAATTGTTTGTTTAGCTTACCTCTAAGTAATTGCACCTCCACCTAGGGTGAACACATAACCATTAGAATACCTTCTAATACATATCCTTCTAAGTATGAATCTAGTTAGCATCGTTGTATCCTATAAAATACAACGGGACTATATAGAATATCATAATTCACAATATATTTTAAATATTTCATCAGTCTAACTAAAACAATCCAATGATCATGGTTGGAACTGTATTAATCTACACATAGTAAAAACTATATCAAATAGAGAGAAGTTCATTAAATACAACAAACTCCCAATAATTTTGTGCATATTGAGACTGTGCAACAGAGTCATCTCAATTTTTCTTTAATTGTATGTTAACATTATAAGAGATACTCACTGGTATAACATCAAAATATCCAAATTTCTTAAGAAATTTCTTAACACAATGTTCTTGAGATAACATTATGCTATCATCCTTCCTTATAATTTTAACATCCAATATTAAACTTGCTTCACTCATGTCTTTAGTTTTAAGTACTACCTCAAGACAAGTACCAAAAATAAACATATCATCCACATATAAGTAAATAGTTACACACACACCATTAACAAGTTTTGTATAAGCACATTTGTCCACTTCAATAGAAGAAAGTCCATTAGAAATCAAAATTTGATCAAATTTCTCATGTCACTACTTAGGTACTTGTTTTAAGCCATATAAAAATTTAAGCAATTTGCAAACTGTGTTTTCTTGACTAGAAATAATACAACTTTCAAGTTGTATTATATAAATATCTTCTTCTAGATCATTATTTAAAAAAAAAAGAAGTTTTAACATCATTTTGATAAATAAAAAGTTTATGAATTGAAGCTAAAGAAATCAAAACTGTAATAGAAAAAATTCTAGTCACAGGAGCAAAAGTATCAAAATAATCAATTTTTTTAGCATTATATTTTCTTTTTAAAATTCATTTACAACCTATGGTTTTAGCACTATAAGGTAAATCAACAAGAATCCAAGTTTTATTTTGATTTATTAAATCATTTTCAATTTTAAATAGCATGTTGCCAAATAGAGAACCAAAAGAAGAAATAGCATCATAAAAAGATAAAGGATCATTTTCAACAATGTAAGTATAAAAATTATGTCCAAAAGATGTTTCTTTTCTTTATTTTTTACTTCTCCTTAATTCCTCAAAAGATTTTCAATACCATTTTCAGTAAGTGCATGAGAATTATTATCATATTTCAAAGGAAAAATGTGTTCAAAAAATTCTACATTTTTTTGTCTCAATAAAAGTGTTAACATCAAGCATATCATTCTGCAAAACAAGAAATTTATATGCAGCATTATATTCAACATAACCAATGAATATATAATTAGAAGATTTAGAACCAATTTTTATTTTCTTAGGGGTAGATAGTATTATTTTAACAAAACACTCCCACACTTTCAAATATTTAAGGTTAGGTGAATAATCCTTCCACAACTCATATAGTGTTTTACCAGTCTTATTTTGTAAGTAACATGCAAATAAAATAGTTTCACGCTAAAATTATCAGCACCAAAAGAACTAAAAAACATAGAATTCATCATTTCTTTTAAATTATTTTTTTTCAGCTACATCATTAGATTCAGTTAATAAGATGAAGTAATCTCATGTATTATTCTTTCTTTTTCACAAAAATAATTAAATAAAATATATTCACTACCTCTATTTGATCTAACTCAACTCTTTTAATCTTTTTATTTAATTGATTTTCTGCTGTAGCTTTATATTAAAGGAACATGTCAAAAGCTTCATATTTTCATCTTTATTTCTAAGCAAATATATTTTAGTGAATCTAGAATAATCATTTATAAAAGTGACATAATATTTTTTACCACTCTTGTCATATTTTGTTTAAATCTCCTAAATCGGTATGAATCAAATTCAAAAATTCAGATTCTCTTTGTATAGAAAAACATGTTTTTTTAGTTAATTTCTTCACAACACATTTCACATTTATTTAACATGTGTTATTTATATTAGAAATTAAACTAAGAGATTGCATTTTATGTATTTATAAGTTGCACTTACATGTCTTAATCTAGCATGCCATAAATCAATATAGTCAATTAAATAAACAGAAGAAGATACATTTTCATTAATAACATTGAAAATATTAAATACAAAAAGTCCCAAAGTTACAATAATTTTTGTCCACAAAAATATTATTTTTTATCACTACAATCTTATCAAATTTAAATGACACCTTAACTCCAACCTTTCCTAATAGAGCTACATAAATTAAATTTGCTCTAATATTAGGACATGAAGTACATCATTAAGTATCAAGGTCTTGTCAGATGTAAGCTTGAGAAGAACGTTCCCTTTACCAATAATATTTGCAGTTCCAGAATCAACAAGATAAACATGTTCTTCTCCATCCTCCACAGAAGTTTAGGAGAAAAAAACATTTTTATTTGCACAAATATATCTGGTAGCCCCAAAATCTACCGTCCATTCCTTCACATTAGCCACAAGATTAGCTTATGAAATAACCGCAACAATAATATCATCTCCTTCAACCAAGTTAGCTTTTGGCATAGGAGGATTGTCATTTCTCACTTTTTTCCTACATTAAGGTGCATGATGACCTGACTTCTCACAAATATAGCAATTTCTTTTTTTTCTTAAAAGCAGTGGAGTTAGTAGCTTTGGGCATGAAATTAGAATTATGAGACTTATTATCATACCTTTTATTGTGAGTCTTCTCTTGCACCAAATTTGAGACAAATTAAAACCATAAAGTAGAAAATTAGGAGAAAAACACTTATTAAGTTAAAAAGATTTTCAAGGAATGACTAAAGACCTGCTAATTCTCAAGGAAGAACTCTGGCCAATTATAAATACATTCCCTTTTACTGCTCTACAATGCCACACCCACCACTTCTTTTTTATTTTTCTTTTTTATCTTTCATCTATTTTCTTTTAACTTTCTATCTTTTTGTCACTTTCAAATGACTATCTTCATTAGGAGTATAAAAGAATCAATTTATTCGTGAACTACTCTACTTCAACTCGTAAAATATTTAAATTCGTCTCAAAACTAATCGACTCAAGCTCAAACTCAAATAGTTTGTAGAGTGAAATTTCAGTATCACATTCTCTTTTAAGACTCGAGAGCTTAATTGAATAGTTATTTTTTATTTTTTATTAAGTTATTTTTATACGCTTAGTATTTAAATATATTCAAAGTTCATTGAATCAAGTTAACCCGAGTTTATTTCAAATCGAGTCGAGCCAAGTATACTATTTATTAAATATTTTAGTTAATCCAAGCTTTATCGAATCAAACTCGAATAATTCAAATATTTTTTGAGTCGAATTTCAAACAATTAAAAAAAACTCGAATTTGAGTCGAATTTGAGTTTCAAATTTTTAAATAAAACTCAAATCTTACACTATATCGACTCAACTTGATTACACATTACACCCCTAATCCTCATCAAGCATCATCAAGCAACCACCCTTCAGTGAACATTTTACTTCCTTGCCTTGCCATTTTTCTCTTTTCCCAATCCCTTTCTTTACTTTTTAGATCGATTTTTTAAATTGATTTCTCGGTATTTCTTTTGAATTTATATACTATTCAATATTTTTTTGCAAATTTTTCTTCAATGAAAACTGGATTTTCCTAATTTTTCTTTTTTAATTCAAATATTTTGTTTTTGTCAACATTGCAGACCCTGGTTTTGTTGAGAATTTGAATTTCTTTTATATAAACTTCTTTTTTTTAAAAAAACAAAAAAAAATCATTTACAGGAGTTGAGGTTGCGGAAAAGATCCCTGTTGATGAGAAAGAGTTGCTGTTAGACAGTGGATTTGTGGTTACACAGACCAACTCTTTTGGCCAAACTTTTAGGTTTTTCCCTTTTCATAACAAATAATATATAATTATTTTTATTTTTACATTTTAGATTTTAGACTTAACCTATTAGGAACTTGCTAAGATACCATCTACTTGGCCCTAATTAACTACACCCAGTAAGGTAATTAAAAAGTAAATGTTTGTCCGGATTGAAATAATTAACATTAATATAATTAAAAATCTCAAGAATCTTCTTGGATATATAGTGCGTAATTTAGTTATTTTTAGGCATAAAAATGGTAAATAATAGTATGACACATACCTAAGCTCTGAATTCTCGCCACTTTAAAAAGTTATGAATATTAATCAGAGAATGGAAAGTGATCTTGAACCTAACAGAAGAAGAATGTGTGCTGTCTCAACTCTACTCCATCTGCAACAGTCTGCACATATTGACCATATCAGAAGATAATTTATGCAAGCTTCTAAATTTGAAGGCATTGGTATGATGCTCATTACCAAACACATACAATATTGAAAAGCCAACAGACTGCCTAACTTTGAAGTGAAAAAGGAAAATCCACTAAAATAAATCCAGGATAAAGTAAAGTTCAGATCTCAGTTAAGAATCTATCTATTTTCAGAGACATTTACTGCTTGGTACTCTTCACTCACCTACAAAATAAATGTTTCTTAATTTATATTTCTACAAACACTAAATGCACAAAAAGTAATTAATTATTATTACCAACCCCGAACTCGAAGTTGAATAGATCATGTGAAGAGCACAAATGGTATCGCAGACCCTGTAAACAAAAGTGAAAGTTTTCATTTCTGAGTACAAGAGGATGACAATTTATTTAGCAACATCAATGTTATAAATACAGTTTCACAAAACTTTGGGTGAGTACATCGCAATTTATATAGACAAAGAACATCTAATGTATCTTATTAAGACATTTGATTGCACAAGAGATAAGTTCATATAGAAGAACAAAACTTTAAAAAGTCAGACATCAACAATGAAATCATCCTGGAAATGCAATACAAAAACAGTTCAACATAGGATCAGGACTTCTCCATAAGATTTTGTTGACTGCACTGTATATACAATTCCTATAACCTTTTGCATCCTCACTTTCTCAAAATTTTGCAATAGTATAAACAAATGGAAAACAACTACATACATAAAGAAAGCACACGGAATGGATAGTCTTACATAGTTGCATAGTAGTTAGGCTCTGTTAAAAGGTAATTAGAAGAATTTTCACAAAAACTTTAAAATCAAAAAAGCACAACCCAAGTCATGCACAAATCCTAAGAATCTAACCTAAAATTTACAGCATGCGACAAAAGATAAAAAGAGAAGACCATAAAAAATGAGATTATATAGAAAGTTAGAAGAAGCACTTTCAAGAGCTTCTTTTC
Organism: Triadica sebifera; assembly: GCA_023653625.1. Taxonomy (NCBI): domain Eukaryota; kingdom Viridiplantae; phylum Streptophyta; class Magnoliopsida; order Malpighiales; family Euphorbiaceae; genus Triadica; species Triadica sebifera. Next base: position 19,316,337 of record CM042908.1, on the reverse strand, counting down.
GCTTGCTAATTTCCTATTCACTCAAGGGCACCTGCGCACTTCAATACTTGGTAGACAAGTTCTCTTCTCTCTTTTCATCTATGCTTAGCTTACTGCATTTTGATGGATCAAGTGAGTGCTCTAGAGACAAAAAGGCGACATCTATGATTTATAGAATTTATCCAAGATCAAAGAAACATATAACAGGTGTTAAAACAATGAGAAAACAAAGAAGATTTTTAAAAATGTATATCAGAAATGCTTCCTTTTGCATAGGAATCAATCAAAGCTCAAAAGCTTAACAAGCAAAAACAATGATAACCATAAAGACGAAGATAACATCTTGAATAATTCCCAATTAACTAAATGTAATTGGTATGAAGTAAACTTGTATCCACAGGCACCTATTAGAAGACTCAAGGAGTTGCTTGGACTAAATTTCTTTAATTACCCTCAATAATGTTAATTCATTAACATATAGAAAAGATATAACAAAATGGTTGACTTGCATAAATAGACATTCCAACTACATGAATAATCGGCGATAACGATTTTCAGAATGTTTAATTGGGCGAGGTGTCTGCACTTGTACATAAGTAAATAACCTAAAAAAATTGATTCCAACTTTGAAAGCACTTGCCTCTATGTTCCCACAGGGATAATCAGCAAATGTTGATTCACATAAAGAAAAATATTAAACTGAGAAAACCAAGATTAAAAATCTCAATCAGTTAAAAAGGAAAAAAGTGAAAGTGAGGTAATCTCAGTCGGAATAGATTCCGCAACAGACAAATGAATCAGAAATCTCCTCTGATTCAGATTCATCTTTCCCCATCGTGAACTAATGAATCTATAGAGAGAGAGGACCAGACGCAGACGATGAAGGTGCGACCTGGAGGAAGTTTTGCCTTTTCTGCCATCACGGTTTAAATTTTGCCATCACGGTTTGAATCTGGATAGAGCTCCTTCCATCTGCTGGAGCACCTAGGGGCTTTAGAGAAGAGGATGAACACTGGCCAGAGGAGGGAGAAAGGAAAAGGCCAAATTTCTATTTTCATTGCCAGCGTTAGAGTCCCGCTCCATTTGGGACTAAATATCAATTTATTAGCTTATGATTTATTTCTGAACCAAATTCATTTTGTAATATAAAATTTATTTCGGGTCTGGCATGAGCGTAATAAAAGTATTTTTTGAAAAAAAAAATTATTTTTAATTTTTTAAAATTTTAAAAATTATATTTTAAAAAAATAAAAAAAATAAATAATTTTTAAAAAATAAATTTATAAAAAATTAAAAAAATTAATCAATTAAATTAAAAAAAATTTAAACATATTTTTTTTAACATCCAAAAATAATTTTAAACATTCCATTCCATTAAATTAATCAATTGAGTAAACGATTTATTCAATGTCATTTTCATTTCAGTAAAAAAATTAATAAAAAATAAATTAGGAGGATTCTTTAAAAGAAGAAAATGACATCGATTTAAAAAAATTGAAAGACTAAAATATCCTTCACAAACAAGACATTTTCTCAATGAAATGAAAATTTTCTTTAATTGAGTGATTAACGATTTTTGAATCTCAGTCGGATTTTATTTGAATTTTTTAATGAATTTTTGGGATTTTTGAATATGGGTTTTTGTATTTAGTTTGAGGGGATATATGTGAGGAAGTGAAGTAAAGTGGTTGCATTTGGTTTAAAGAGAAATTGTTCTTGAATTTTTGAAAATTTTCTCAGCGGAACTTGAATTTGGACTTCTTAGTAGTTTTTGGGATTTTTGAACATGGATATTTTGCATTTTCTCAATACTTCTTGTGTGTTGGTTTGAGGGAAAGTACGTGAGAAACTGAAGTAAAGTGATTGTCTTTGTTTTTGAGGAAAAGTAATGTGAAAAAGTAATAGAAAAGTAAAAAAAAAAAAACTTAGCGGAACTATTATGCAAGCATGGTGTAATACTTTTTTATCTTTTTGTACGTTAATTAAGTAAAGTATTATCTCTGATTAACTAACTAAAATTTATAAATATATCACATACATAAATATACTCAATACTCTAAATAAAACAAAATAATTATTATATATATACATGAATATATTTTTATAGACTATAAAATTGTTATATATTTAATTTACCGATATATATATATATATATATATATATATTAAAATATATATAATGCATAAAATAAAAAATTTCTTTATAAACATGATATGACTATCATTGTTTATGTTATTATTGCACTCATCTGATGAAATCACTGAATCTGTAAAGTCTTGTCTATCCATATTTCGCCTTCGCTAGGCGCTCTGATACTGCGCAAGAGGTAGTAGATAACGCTGAGTTTTAATTCAATTGTACAAATTTTATAGAAAAAATCAAATTTTGTATAAATAAAATTTTATTTATTATACTAGCATGTTTTTCATGAAAAAAATATTTATTATATTTAATATCATTTAAGACAGTCATATAAAAAAATGTATCAACACCCAAATGTAAAATTATAAATTTTACATATTATATTCATAAATTAAATAAAACTCATGCATATCTCCAATTATTATCAAATTATCTTATTTTATATATAATACTAATAAAAAAATATAATGTATTTTTACCTGTTTTGTCTGTTGTACCCATAAATTAAATTGTCTAAATCAAATCCTAGAAAAATATGAAAGGATATCCGACCTAGAAATTGTATGAAAAAGGCATATATATATATATATATATATATATCCCAACTAAAATTGAATGTCCCAGCCAAAAGGTCTTAGTTGAAGTCATATATTTCGGCCGAAGCCGTATGTCCCGTCCAAAGTGGTATGACCCTATTAGTATGTCAACAAGTTTACCATATTCTAATTCAGGTTTATCTTTGGGCTACAACCACAAGTTTCACATTAAAATTTCACATATAAATCGTTTGTTAACATCAACTTACTGTATTCAATTCATGTATTATTTATCTTAGCATATTGCTCATTGTATCCAATACATAATTCATTTTTGTATTTTCCTTATAACACACATATCATAATTCACGGTCATCATTTCATTCACTTATTCTATATGCAGTTTATTATCATTCTATAACAATTATTATCCAACATATATTAAATATATATCAAGCATATACTTATTATATATCACATATACTCAACATATATTATACATGTATAACGTATATACCTCATATATTACATATATATCTCATAGATATCATACATATACCATATATATAATTATCATAGTATTTTATTTTTATTATATCGATAATTTTGTTTTAATGTATATTGCCATAAAATTTGTTGTTCACTTTTTTGAAGCAATCACCAAATCTTTACTCTTGTCCGAAACTGGTGCTCGTGGGGTTGATGCACCTAACAAAACACTCGTAATTCAGCAAATACATATTCGTATAGTAGACAAATCTCTTAACTTAGAAAAGACTGTGTTCTAAAAGAAAAAAAGACAATACTTCTTACGTAAATTCATGGCTTCGTGCTTTGTTTTAACTAGGGGTTCGCATGTCTTTTACATTATTCAAAGTATAGACTTGTGTTACGTTTAACCAAATGAACACGTCGTTCAATAATTTTAGGTTAATTAGCGTGTCAAGGTCCTACTCCTACTGTCTTAATATTATTCGTGTCGTACTAATATTCTTTTAATCCTTCTCATATGCCCAAGTCTCACAATTAATTATTATCCTTTACTTTATATTAATTTTGGGTTCTTTAGCTAAATATCAAAAAATTTCAATTAAATATTCTATTTTCCGGCTAGAATAGGTGACATCTCGAGAATTATGTTCCATTTTCACATAAGTCTAGATTAAGGTTTAAAATGCTATTTTTCTTCTTTTTAAGTCTCGGCTAAACACCACAATATCCATTGACCACTTCCAAATACTTCGGCATACATAGTTTCCAAATCTCAAAAATTTCCTTAAAGAATTGCTGGTTCTCAACCTTTGGTGCACTAACCCAGATTTCAAGCCAAACCCGTGCCCTTCTTGCCTTGATCTTCCCACTTTTTGCTTCAGTCTTCACATGCAAACAATCTTTCAATAACTAATTCCACCCATATATCCTCTCGGTCAAATGTGGAACTTGGAGTTAGAGATGGCTATTCTTCTATTATTTATGTATTCCTCATTTAAATAATTGTTTATTGCCTTGATGAAGCATGTGGCCGAGTGAAATTGTTGAGAAAGTAAATGAAGAAGTCTTTCGGGCACAAAAGAAATAAAAAGAAGAAGAAAATAAAATGGCTTAAGAAAATGGGTTTAAGAAGGTATCGGGTACAAAAGAAATATTGAAAAGAAAAGAAATAGGTTTAAGACTTTTACAAAGCGCCATCTTTTGCCACTTTACATATGAATTAAGATATTTGCATTGTGCATGTCATACAAGTGTCCGTTTGCATGTATAGTTTTAGGTTAATTAAACATTATTTAGCTCTAATTTCCTAATTAGTCATCAATCTTTCTTCCTTCAATTTAATCCGTACCTAATTTTTAATTTCTTCAATTTCAACCTCTAAATTAAATATACTAAAAATTACGAAATAATTTATTTTACGTACTTGTACTTTCAGTTTAGTGATTGGGATATTGGATTGAAAATTACGTTTTTCAGTATTTTCGCGTAACCAGACCTTTAATTTTATTTATTCGATTTTATGTCCTAAACATTCGAGGTTTGACACAAAATTATAATGAGAAGTTTGTCTCAATATTCTCTATATCCTGCTATCATCCATTCGCAATTCGCTGACAATGCAAAAATCGTATATTTTATGGTGAGACCCTGTTTTTCTATATTTTTGTGAAAAATTCAACATTCGTCGTGACCAATTTTCTCACTTATTCTTGGTTCGAATTTATACTATATCATATCATTTCCGTTTCGGTCGCGAGTGCTCTCAATTCGCTATTATTCTAGCATATTCGATCGTAGAACATGTGTATTTGCTTGGGCATAAACTGATGAGCGTGACACATGAAATTTTTATATGTAAATTTTTTGCTGACATGAAAATTCCACATTAATATTCCATTAGAGAAGTTAACAGTTTTAGATGTATAACGTTTTGTGTTACAAAATAAATTTAGAAAATATTTAGCGTTATAAATAAAATTTAAGGTCCTAAATTGTTACAATTATTGTCACTGAAAATTACCTTTTTTTAAAGCATCAATTTTATTTTTATTTTTTAAATTTTTTTAACAATTATAGTTATAATTTTTTTAAAAAAATATTTTTCCATTTTTATAATTTAATTTTTATTATTAATAAAAACTTAAAATTTAAGGATCACACTAATAAAGTCTTTAAAAAATTAATAGTAATTTAAATATTTTTTATAAAATTAATAATTGTGAATTTACTATTTGAACCTAATAAGATATAAAATGTAAAGATGTTGATTAAACTATTCTTAAATTGAGATTTAACTGAATAATTTGATTAAATTGACTTAAATTGAGATTTAATTGATTAATTTTGGAGTTAATTGATTAATTGAACTTAAGTTGAATAAACCGAGTTTAAATTAGAGTTCAATTAATTAATTGAATTGAATTTGAACTTAAATTGCATTTTAATTGATTAAATTAAAGTTTAATTAACAAATTTAATTCAATTAACATATATTGGGGATTGAATTGATTATATTATGGGTCAACTGATTAAATTAGGGTTTAATTTATTAATTGAATTTAAATTAATTAAATTGAGCATAAATTGAACTTCAATTGATTATATTGGAGTTCAGTTCAACTTAAATTAATTAAATCAATTGATTAAATAAGAGTTTTATTGATTTATTTCATTCAATTGACATAAATTAGAGTTGGATATGAGTTTTTATAGGAATTTAATTGACTAAATTGATTCAAATTAAGATTAAATTGATTAAATTGAAGATTTAATTAATTAAATTTACTTAAATTAATATTTAATTGATTAAAATTAAGATCAATTAATAAATTGGACACCAATTGAATTTATTTAAGTTCAATTTAATTAGTTTATTCGTTGATTTCAATTTCTATTCAATTTAAAAAAATATATTTCACCCTTCAAAAAAATTATTTTCCCACATACTCAAATCTATTGGTAAATGCTAATGGACATGTTCTATTGATAATTACAAATAGAATAATTACTTCCGGATTTTTATTCGTTGATAAATATCAATGGATAATTCCGTTGGTTTTTACTAAATGACAAGTTTCCGTTAGTATTTATAAATTTTTCATCGGACAAAAATCCATTAGTAGGAAAATCCCATTTGTAAATGAAAATATCATCATAATTTATCAACGGATTTAGATCCGTTTATATATTTTATTAGTAATCTGTTATATATGTAAGCAAAATTTGCCACCATATGTAAATTTATTGGTAATAATCCGCTAGTAAATTTTTTTAATTAATTCCGTTGCTAATTAGTTGTTGAATAATTAAAATTTAGTGTAAAATCTATAATTTAGCAAATATTCAAATAATAAATTACTGGGCCCGTGTACAACATTTCTTTCTAAAAGGTGAGATAGTATGATAATCTGCATAAATAACTAAACCCGATATCAGAAATTACCTGAATCCAATCCAATTTTCTTGTAACCTAAGTTTGAATGTGTTGAATGCTTATATCTAAATAGAAATTTAATATGAATAAATAAAAGTATAAAAATTAAATAGAAAAATTGCTTATAATTTAGAATTCAGAGAATACGTTGTGACAAAAATTAAGTAGAAACTGAATTCAACTACCTGCAAATTGGTGGGCATGAACAAATTGTAGGCTGCAAACCCAATTTTTCTGAGAAAATTAGTTGTAGACAGAAAGTGAAAGAGACTGACCTCATTCTACATGCCAATTGGTTACTTATTCCTTTTCAAGACACCTAAGCATATGTTTTAATATATATATATATATATATATAATTGTTTCCGATGTGACCGAATAGACAATAGACAGGTTTTCCATTATGGCTTTTATAATTGTAAGTAGGCATAGTTTTTAACTAAACGAGTGGCCTAATAATTTCTTTTTTTTATTAAGGCAGAGTTGGCTAATGGAAGACGGAAAGTATATTTATGACTTATGAAATAAGCATAATTTTTCACCAAATAAGTATATTTATGGCGTTAACAACAATTAGCCATTTTCATATTCATGCCCACTCATAATTAATTCAAGTTTCAACTCCTTTTCCAAAAAAAAAATCATCTTTTGGATCATCATCTACACGTTTGAGTTTTGATATTTTGTGAATTCTTAGAGAAAAAGTATGATATAATTAAACTCATTTAACTTGACATGAATTATTCTTTTCAGTTATCTAAATAAAATAGCATGCACATGCAAAAATTCATCTCGATAGAAAATTAGAAATGCAATAACATAAATTATATATATATATATATATATATATATATATATATATATATAAAGTAAAATTAGTAAGATACACGCACAATTGAGCTGTAATATCATTTAATAAAACATAAAAAAAAAAGACTTTAATTAGTTGCCGTTTGCAAAATCCACTGTTTATAAGTCTCTTCCAGGTGTGAATGCATTAGATTCCATATCGAAAATCACATCTTTCGTTATTCTTTATTTATTTATTTATTTATTTTTCTTTTAAATAACGATATGCTCCACGTTATAAAAGTTCTTATTTTGCTATTGGATTTTTCTGATCCAATTTTTTTATTATTTTTGACAAACTGCCAAAAATTAAATAATTGAATTATTATATTTTTGTTGTGTATAATTTCGGACATAATACATAAATACACTTTTAAATTTGTAAAAAATGTCATATGCAAACTTTAACTTTGAATCAAATTGTAAAAAGTATAACATATATACATTAGTGGATACACGTAGTAGAGAGTAAATAAAGGAATGGGACACGCACTGGAAAAAAAAATTTCATACTTTCTTTTACTGTTTGATAAATTTTTAGGTGTACTATATATTATTTATAAACTAATCTAATTATATAATATATATATATATAAATAAATTTATTAATTATCAACTAAAATAAATAAAATAATTATATATGTATAATTATATAATTAAATTAATTTTACAGATGATATGATAAATTGATTATGTCTAATAATTTTATCATTTCGTCCATATGTATCATAAAAGAGTTAGATTTTTTTACTATTTAAAGTGTACAGCAGTTGACTTTCAAATTTAGTGTGTGTAAACGGTATTTTTAAGCAATTTAAGAGTTGTATTTATGTATAATGTCCAATATCAATTAAAATAATAATTAGTGATGAAATATAACATATAAGAGAAAGTTAGATGTTTAATTAAAAAGATTATTTTTTCATGGATCAAAGATATGTTTCACCTTATTATATTATTATTTTAAAGTTACATTAGGTATCTTTCTTCCACCATAAATATCACCATCAATGGGCGTGTGTCCTCCACATTCCTCAATATCCATAACTCTCTTTCTTTCAAATATTCTCTTACTTTCTTACACTTCTGATTTCATCTTCCTCATGGCAACCGATCAAGAAACTAATCAAACAAACCCTGATCTTGAAAATCAAACCAACCCTGATCAAGAAATTGAGATTTTAGACTATTCAAAGAGAGCACAATGGCTTCGAGCTGCGGTTCTTGGTGCAAACGATGGCCTACTCTCTACAACATCTTTGATGATGGGAGTAGGAGCTGTCCGTAAGGATCCAAAGACTATGATCCTCACCGGTATCGCGGGCTTAGTCGCAGGAGCTAGCAGTATGGCTATTGGAGAATTCGTATCAGTCTACTCACAATATGATACAGAGATGGCTCAGCTGAAAAGAGAGATTAGATCAAGAAACATACAACCCAGTGAAGTTGAGGCCAAGAAAAAGGAGTTGCCTAGCCCATTACAGGCCGCCGGAGCTTCAGCCTTGGCGTTCGCGGTGGGGGCAGCAATACCATTAATAGGGGCAAGTTTTATTAAGGATTATGGTATGAGAGTTGGGGTGGTGATAGGACTAGCAAGCCTTGCCTTGCTAGGGTTTGGATGGTTGGGTGCTGTATTAGGTCAAGCACCTGTGGTGAAGTCATCTTTGAGGGTTTTGATTGGTGGATGGTTGGCTATGGGAATCACCTATGGTTTAACCAAAGCTATTGGTAGCACTGGACTTTCAGCTTGATCATTAACTAATCTCTAATTAATTATATTTTTATGTTCTTATAGATATATCTGTTTTAATTAGAATTTATATATATGAAATGTTTTAATTTTCACCCATTTTGCTTTTTCTTTTCCTTTCTTTTCTTTCTTTTGCTTTTATGATTACTATATACCTTTGTATTTATGTTTAATTAGGTTCTTTGTTTTCTGGCTTAAGAAGTATGTATAAGGATTTTATGATAATATGCTTCTATATAAATAGAAATATGAATATTTACAATTTTGAATATATGGAAATATTCGAAAATTATATTATGGATCTGAGTGTAAGATATTTTGTGTGTTATTAATTTGTACAATACCATTTTTTAATCCAAAATCTTTTCGATTGCTTGTTCGAGAACTATGATCTTTAACTCTAGAATTGAATCATTTCCTTGTATCTGAGAATAATTTACAGATTAACAGGAAGGAAGCTTAATCGGAGTGAATCAAAATTTTTCTTCTACGATTGATTTGTATTCTTTATAGTATTTTTCTTAATCACATAGATAAAAAAAAAATTGTATATTTTAAGTTTATTTTTAGAGAGAAATTTTTTTATTTTGCATACTTGATCTTATTTTTAGTATTTTTAAATATTGTAATAATTGTTATTATTGTTTAGGATAAAAATATTTATTTTTGATTTTTTTGTGAAAGAAAATAGTTGAAAATGAAGATATTTCAACTAAAAATTAGTAATATAAAGACAAAAAAAAATCGAGTTACTAGAGGTTGCAAATGATAGATTCGGTAAAAATAATATACTTATAAACGATGAATCTGCAAATGACAAATATTAGTTTAAAAATGATGAATTTGTAGTTTTAAAAGGATAAACTATAAATATTTGAATATGCAAAATCTAAATGATAAACATGTAACTTCAAAAGAATAAACCTACAAGTGATACATATAAGTTTAAAAATGATAAATCTGTATTTTCAAAATAATGAACCTGCAAGTTCACAATGATGAAATTATAAGTTGTAAACGATGAATCTATAAATGTTTGAACATGCAAAATTTAAACCTTAAATTTGTAGTTTCAAAATGATAAATCTGTAAGTGATATATATAAATTTAAAAATGATGAACTTGTAGTTTAAAAACAATAAATCTGCAAATTTTAAATGATGAACCTGTAAGTTGTAAATTATAAACACGTAAATATTTGAATATGTAAAATTTAAACGACGAACAAGCAGTTTTAAAAGGATAAACCTGAAAGTAATTCATATAATTTTAAAAATAATAAATCTGAAAATTTAAAGTGATGAATCTTCAATATGTAGACGATGAACATATAAATGTTGAACCTACAAAATTTGAACGATAAATCTATAACTTCAAAATAATAAATCTTAAATTTCAAAACTAAACCTTAAAGTTTTAAATGATGAATATATAAATGATGAGACAACAATTTATAAATGATAAACATATTTTATATTAGTTTATTTATCAAAATCCAATTCCGAAAAAACGTGTATTTTATAAAGGACAGAGTTATATAATGCAATATGAACTTGGATCATGATATAACAATTGGAAATATGTGTATATTCTCAGCTCAATTAATTCACATGTTTATATTAAATGTTTGTGAGTATGGAAAAGTTTAATTTTCTTTCAACGTCATGTAAGGAAAAAAAACAAAGAATGAAAATCCTTTCAAGTTAATTTCAAAATCAAATAATTGAGATTCAATTTAGAGTTAATTTCTTGTTATGTTAGCCTTTTTTGAACAAAAAGTTATTGTTTAATTAGTTCCTATATGAATAAAAAAACTTAATAAAATTTATATAACTTGTATACATATATGAATTGCACACGCTAGGCCTATATAAATATAAATTCTTTTATTTATCAACAATTTGTATATCGGACCCAGATATCTATTGTACTGTGGATTCAATCTACTCCACAAGTACAAATGTACTTTTATTTTTCATTTTTTTATATATTTCAAAAAATAAAATGTTTTATCATTGAAATAAATGACACACGTATTATGAATGTGAATCCATAATGTAATTTACAATTTATCAATCATGTCCTTATCTTCACTCTCTTTTTTTAAAAAAAAAAAAAGATTATTAACAGACTTTTATCGAATTGTTTACAACACATAAATAGCTAGATTTTGACAAAAGCCCAAAGTTTTAGAAGGTTTAGCCAGGAGATAATTTGATAATTATGTGATCCTCTATATAGATAGGCTTTGTAACAGGAACAAAATTGTTGTACAAATGAGTTCCAAATAAAAATTCTAGGTATACTGGAACTCCTAAAATTTTAATTTGTTGTAATATAAATATTCTAGTTAATGATTAATGAAGGACACAGCCAAATCAGACCCAATCTCTATTTTTATCTTAGCTAGGAGTAGTTGGGTAATTTAATTTTAACTCTCGTGATCCACTGAGTGTTGTTTTGTGTTTGCTATGTTTTCTAGTCTCAAAGTACCAATTAGTTGTTTATCACAATTCCTATAACTAGGAGTAATTAAGCTAGTTATAAGTTCAAACCCATTTTGGTATTTGGTATTGAAGTATTGGACTAGCAAAATCTCTTACATTCTTCATAGGATTTTACCCTGAAATATTTTAGGGTAAACATGAATCTTTTTCAAAAGGTAAAACAAACATTCAATTCAATCAAATGGTGACTTCATTGATCTCTATGGTTCTATAATTACCTTGTGTTCAGCAGGATTAAGAATATTGAAAGTTTGAAACATATCATTTCATAGGTAATTATATTATAATTTTCACACTATCAATATTAAAACTTGTATTAGGTCAAAAACAATCACTAAAATTCCATTGACTCGATGCCAGCCTTTTATCAGTATTAATTCTGCGAAAGTTAACCAATGGATTGCCAATGGTGCATGTCATTATTAAGGAGCACACAGTTAAATATGGTTTCATTTAATAAAATTATTAATAAGAATTTAATTTAACATTAGGTTAATTAAAAAAAAATTGATTATGAAGAAAAGTAAATTGTTTTCTTTTTCCCAAGCAACGAAGTAATTGTTTTAGCAGATAATAATTGGAATTTGATGCTAAACCGAATTAAGAATATGAGGAATCAAAGTGTTTCATATATAATAAATAAAAGGATATGTTGTGGTAGAGAATCTTATAAAGAAAGAAACATAAGCACATTCATAAATTTGATTGGCTGCAGAGGACCCACAGGAACCAAGAGGAAACCAGGGCGAAGCACCTCTTCGAATTCCTTTTTTTATAAAAAATAATTAATATATATATATATATATATATATATTTCAAGAAGAGCATTAGTGTACCCTTTTTTAATTAAAATTATTTTTGTGTCTTACAATTTGAATTTTAAAATATTCAGAATTAGTTTCAATTCAACTCTTTTAAAAAATATTTATTAATTTCTGAATGAAAATTTAACATAGATATGTTATTATGAGTTACATTTCAAAAGGTTAATAATATTAACTATAAAAAGTAATGGGTAAATTGCAACTATGTTTCCTAAACTTTATGCTTCTAATAGTAAGGCCCTTAAATTTCAATTTATAATAAAAAAAATGCCTAAACCTGATATAGTTTTTCTCTCATGTATTGACATGTCAACATTTTTTTTTGAATTCTCTCTTCTCCCTATTTTTTTTCCTTTCCACCCATTAAGAAACTAAGTCATAAACTTCAATATAGGTACCAAAAGAAAAAAAAAAGTTTTAAGAAAAAATCAAATAAATAAAAAAATAAAATAAAGAAAATAATTTTGTAAATTAACTTCATTAATAATATTTTTTTGGGTTATTTAAAATAAAAAAATCTAATTTTTAAAGATTTTCAGCTCCCTAATTCTATATGGAATATGAAAATATTTTTCTGTATTAAGAGAAAATAAAAATTTATTTACTTTTTAATATTGGTTAATTGGCTAAATTTAAAACAAACTTTCTCATTACAAATTAAAATTTAAAAGAGCATAAAAGTTTAGGAGTTCGTAAGTGAAATTTATCCAACAAAAAAAAAAGTATGATTTTTTCTTGAATTGTTTATCGGTTAATGATTAAAAATTGAAAATCAACCATTAAATTCTTCATGCACTGGATAACTGGTCATGCACATTCTTACCAAAAACATAATTCGATCTAATAATTACAAAAAAAATCCTAATATTTAATATAAATTTTTAATTAATCTCTAAACTTTTTTAATGTCAATTTTACCTTTAACGTTACAAAACCTTTCAATATAACTTCTCTCTAAATAATTCTGTCAAAAAACTAATGTTTTTCAAATGCGATAGTTTTTTCCTTGCCAATCCATCAGTATTTTATTAATTTTTAAAAAAATATTTTTCTGATTTTTAACTATTTTTTATTTAAATTTTATTTAATTAAATATTTATTTTTTATTTTTTATCATAAATTTATAATTTTTCAATTTATTGCAATTGTATTAGATTTATTAAACTTTTGTAATTATATGAAAAGGGGTAAATCCAATAAAAATTTAATTTCAATAGTTAATTACAACCATTAATTATAATTAAATTTTACAACATAATTCCTGGGGGTTTATAATTGTATATAATTAAATATATTAAATAAAAAAGGTTGGAATAATTTGAAATTTGGATCAAACGTTGAGAGTTTTTTTTTGTAATTACCCTTAATTTGATTTCAAAACTTTATGAATTTATATAATGAGATCTCTCAATTGAAAATTAAATTTAATCAATTGACTCCACTATCTATGAATATTTGAGCTAATTTGTTCCTACTTTAGGAAAATATTTAGTATCTAATTGCTGATAGTTATGGAGTCAACTAATTGAATAAACTTTCAGTCGGTCCATATTTATAAAATACTTAATATCTAATTAATGATAGTCATTAATCAAATTAAATTTTTAGATGAGGAGTTAATTTAGTTCAAAATTGCTATTTAAAAGAGTTAATTAAATAAAATTTTAGTTAAGGAACTCAATTCCAGAAATTCGTAAAGTTAAAGAACTAAAGTTTTATTTTATTTTAAAATTTTCCTAATTAATTCTCTTGGATATACGTATGAGACAAGGACAAAATAACAATATTGAAGTTTTCACTGAAAAAAAACCTGAAATTCATTTCCAGTTGCACATGAAGTATTGGTGAAATTAGTAAATTAATCACAACTTTAAAAAAAAAAAAAAAAAAAGAGCTAACTAAGACTTGTATATTCACGCAAAGTGCATGGTTTTAACCTCTAAAATTACCAATGAATGTAGGCCCTTGATGCGAAGTGAATGGAGGATTAGAGTTGGAGAAAAATTTATATTTGTTTAGTGATAATAATAATGAGCGGATAATTCAGAGAGTCAGTGTTGCATAGTATGTCCAGTCACGGTTCCAAATCCTTCGATTCTCCACTCCTAGAAAAGAGTGGATCAAACCAGCGACTCACCGGTTTGGAATCAGTTCATAAACATGCGGCTTGACCAGTTTTTATAGATTTTTTTATTTTTTTATAAAAATTATACAGTTATGTAATTAATACAATAAATAAATACAATTAAAATTATTAAAATTTAGAAATTAAACTTAATTGTTGAGTGAATTTGAAATAAAAAAAATTAATTTAACTTATCAATTTGTTTATAAATGAAGCAAAACAATATTAAGTTAGAAATAAATGAAAAAATTGAGGAATAAGTTAGTTAGAAAGAATGAGAATTTTGAGAAAAAAGTATTAATTTGTGTAAATTATAAATTTTTGTATAACTAATAAGTTATAAAAAAAAATGAAAATTTTGATAAAAAAATTTAACTTATTAAATATTAATTTGTTATTATGTGTAATAAATTAGATTTTAAAAAAAAAAAAGAAATTTGATTTTGAAAAAATTTAAGTTAAAATATAGAAAAGCTTATTTTTATTTTATAAATTAATAATTTATAAATATTATAATTGGATTAAAAAGCTAATCAATTTAATTTTTTTATTTGAAAAATATTTTAAATATAAAAGTTTGAATTTATATTTAAAAATATAATATTATTAATAATTAAATTTGAACATAATTTTTTTACCATTAATTAACTTATTTACGTATCTTTTTTGGGATTAAGAGAAATCAAAATTCATATAGTTTTCTTACTTTTTAAATTTTAAATTTAGATCTCTTTACTTTTTTTTTAATCAGAACCGTTAGTATTGGACGTGTCAGTCGTTTTTTCGATGGTGAAAATATATTGGTCCTAATTTTCATCTTTCTCTATTTCTTATTGTATTAGATGTCGTTTTGATCCAATCATCAATATATGTTAGAGTTTCTAACGATTCATGAGCTAACTTAGATTACATTTTATCCAAAATATTACCTCTTATGCAACAGTTTAGACTGAATTTGAATAAATTTGTTTTACTATTTGAGAGAGTACCAAATAAGAATTTTGATTTTCACTCTACCAATCAATAACTAAAAAATCTTTATATGTCTTACTATCACCAAACTCAAATGCAGTTAATAGATTAATGTCAAGTTAGGGTGAATCGGAAGATGATATTGATTTTTTATATTTTTACAACATTAAACGATTACCTTCTCTATTTTTTATCGAATCACACAAACCTTAACTAGTAGTGTCACTATTAGTATTAATAATAAAAATATTATAAATCAAACTAAATTACATAAATAAATCATAAATTAATTTTTTTACATCATTAATAGTAACATCAACATTAATATCATCGTCTAAATCTAATAATGAATAATAAAAATTCAACTAATCATATAAATCATCTATTTTATATCTAGAATGAACAATACAATATACAAGATTAATCAAATGAATAAATTTTAAATAATTTAACTATTTATTTTTTATCATATAAATAGAATCATGCAAAATTAGATTATCAATATAATTTTGAAATGCATTAACAATATTAATATATTCACACAATAATAAATGACATTTTAGATAATAAACACCACTTAAAACATATATTGCATCATTAAAAAATTTTAAAATATCTAAAAGTTGGTGACAAAATTTCTAATGTTGTGAATATAAATTAATTTTTGGTATATTATTAGAAATAAATATGCATAGTAATTTTCTATATTCATATGACTCGATGAATAATTTATAAGTTGAATTCCAATTAATAAAAACATCTCATAGAATTTGTTTTAGATTTTTTGTCATTTTTACAACAAAATCGAATCCATGATTTCATTTTTTGTGAATATGACTATAAAAATAAAATTGTTACTTTAATTGGGCATTTATACCACTCAAAGATTTCAAATTATCTTGAACAAATAAATTTAACACATGCATGTATATCTAATATAAAAAAATCTATCTCAAATGAAGTAGTATTTGTTACCGCATTATTAAAAGAAATTGAAAATTTTTTATAAACTAACCTATATTCTTCCAAATTATTTTTTTATCATTTTAAAAATATTATTAGCGATGTACCGATTATCAAAAATTCTAAATACAAGTAATTTTTTTTGTAATTATCATTTACCATCAATCTAATGACATGTAAGACCTATGTAAGAATGCAATTATCAATTATCACTTCAAATGTCACTATAAATACAAATACATCCATTTAAAAAGTAAATATTTTGTGTAATTTTTTTATTTAAATTAAATAAAACACATTTAAAGATAATTATAGGTACATGTTTTAGCAAATGAATTTTAATACATTTTGACAATAACTAGCAAAAATATTTTTTTACAAAAACGAAAAGATAAATGTATACTTATCATTTTACTAATTATTTTTTTTATTTTTTCATCGTTATATTGAAATAAATAAGAAATAGAAAAAGATGTTTGTGTACCCAAAATTTTGAGTTTTTTTTAATTCCAATTTGAGCAACATGTTTGTAGCACTCTCTAATATAATTAATATTAATTCAACTAAATGAGCGAGTGTTACATATCATAAAACAACCTTTGCATATAAAACATGTAAATCATATTATGTGCTATACATCCATAAGGAAATCATTGATCTAAAGATCTATCATTATATATATGTAATAATATCAAGTTTAGGCTCAATCGGCTTGATGTTTACAAAAATAAATGGCTTTAAAAAAATATATGTAGAAATATAAATAAACCTCATTACATATGTCGTGTACAAAAATGTAAAATATGATATATATTACTGACTCATATCGAGTATATTCTATTGTTTCTGATTTTGGATTATCTTCATTGGATCAACTTTTACTCTATCTACTAGGTACCGATATATGTGGAAAAAAATTAAACATGCATAAATATAAATCACATCGAAAATATGGCATCATATCATACATCAAGGTATAGTAAAGAAATCATCATATCATGTATTATATTTTACCTCATAGAACTCATAAAACGTTAAGCCTTTGAACTATGTATAAGTGAATAATCACTGATTTACAATGTATAACATATCAGTCATTTGCCACCATATACTTGTTCATTGCATTTTTGGTCATTGTATAATATTCATTAATTACATTAATATAATCATCCAACAACTCTCTACATGGACTATTCGGTTACGGATTGTGAATAGGGGAGCTCTCCGAGCTTAAGTCATCATGCCACTGTTTATAATCATATATGCTCCTCTGAGATCCTCAAGTCAAAAACACTCTCAGAGCTTAAACTACATTGACTGAGTAAACATATATTTTTACATACAATGATAGGATCAATGACACTTTCAGAACTTAAATCACATTGTCCTTAAAAAGAATAATTGTAATATATCACTACGGTAGTGTAACCCCTTTAATAACATGCTACATATCATACTTCTAGTCCTAGTATCGAGCTTAGATTTACTTTTTCATATCCCTTTATAAATTTGTATATAAACCTTTATCTTATAACATAACGTGTTGAATATATGAAACTCACTATGTATTATATATGCATAAGGAGTCATAAAATCATATGTTCTTTACTTATATCATAACATTAGTGAAATATATACATAGTCATTACATTGTAACTATTGAAAAAAATAACATGTAACATTTTAAATAAGATTCACAAGTGTGAACTGTGTACACGATCGTGAAATTTCATTCATGGGTACCCTTACCTATGAACCAAACCGTGAATCCAGTATGAAAGCTTTTATCCAAAAATTGCACGTTTTTTCACAAATATGAAAAAATAGTCACGGTTATAACTTTATAATATATAGTCGTGAGTCATGTAGTGACTTAAGTCGTGACACATTCTGTCCAAAATGGACAATTCTAGATTGATGATTCACGACTGTGAACCCTCTGTCACAGAGGTGAATCTAGAATTTTTGACAATATAACCATAAAATAAGACATTTAAAACAATCCATAAGCAAGGCTCTAATGGTTGTCCCATAATTACCTTTTTCTATCAACATTTTCATTAACATATGCATATATCATGTTCTAATATCAATTAAACACGTAAAGCATATTTAATCATAATTGAACTCATAATAACTCCAATTTACCTTTTCATGCTCATCTATCTATCCCTACCATCATTTATGATTCCATTTGCATTTATGCATTCTTACTTACCTCTTTTAACCATTCATGACATCATCATTCACTACTATTATTGGTACCTCTTTAGGGTCATCTATTGCATATAACAATTCAAGCATCATCAATACTCAATTAAAGCATATTTATATTCAATTCTAACCACATCATGGCATACAAAACATTTAATACATTCAACACACAACGTGCTACAAAATTTGGAATTTAAATGCATATATGTATAAACTTAACCCCTTAATAACACATGATATAACATTTAATCAAGCTTAAAAAAGGATTTTTAACCATAAAAACTCAAGATTAAGTCATAATGTAACATATTTGGAAATGATTTGATACTATAAATAGGTTTAACATGGAAAAAGTCCAGAAAAACTTGTAAAAATGAAAAAGGAACGTGATTTTTTACCAAAATTGAAGGAAACACCATTTAGATGAGAGATTTCAAACTCTTATTTTCTTGTTTGGGTCAGCCTCCACAAGAACACAACTTCCTTATGCTTATTTCTCATAAGAACTTGTTAAACTTTGATCTTTTGTTTAGAGTTTAGTTGTTTTGATCTTGAAATTGAAGGAAAACAAAAGCATTGATCTCTAGTATAAAGGAAGAACGAAATCTAGGGTTTCTTTTGGGTATGGACATGTGTGAGAGAGAAAAAATGACTATTTGCATTTATATCTGACAACATTCACGGGTATGATCTGATCAGTCACGGGCATAAAATAACTCAAAACATCATTCATGAGTGTGAACAATAAACACATAACTTATCTCATCTTTTTTTAATTTTTTCCTCAACCAAACCCTTAAACACACTTATAGCTTCTAAATTATCTTATTAACTAAGTCCTACTTAGAGCGCATTATATTTTTCTCCCCATTAAAAAATTTTATCCTTGAAATTGCCTATAGTGATGTGTTAAAACAACAAGGGATATTATGTCATCATCAATTTTCACTTTTCCATGTAGGCTCTTCTGTTGCATGATTCCTCCATAGAATTTTAGCTAATGGTAGTCTCTTGTTGCTGAGCTCTTTAACTTTTCGAGACAATATTTCAATCAACTTTTCCTCATGTGTAAGATATGAACTTATTTTTATGCTTTCGGTTATGATGATGTGAGAAAGATATGACTTGTACCTTCTTAACATGGAGACATGAAAGACATTGTAAATCTTACTCAACTCTAATAGTAAGGCAATTTTATAAGCAATTGGTCTAATCCATTCAAAAATATCATATGGTCCAATAAACCTAGGGTTCAACTTGCCCTTTTTTCTGAACCTTAGGACCTTATTCCATCAAGAAACTTTAAGAAATATTTTGTCTTCCACTTCATATTCTATATCTCTTCTCTTGAGATATGCATGTGATTTATGTCTATCAGAAGCTGCCTTTAACCTTTTCAGTATGATCTTCACTTTCTTCTCTATTTCTTGCACCAACTTTGGCCTCACTAATTTTTGTTCACGAAGCTCTATCCAATATAATAGTGTCTGACACTTTCTACCATGTAGTGCCTCATAAGACACTATCTGGATGCTAGACTAATAGTTGTTGTTGTAGGCAAACTCCATTAACAGTAAATATTTCTCTCAGCTACCTTCAAACTCGATCACACAACTTCTCATTATGTCTTCCAAAATCTGTATCACCTTGTTTGATTGATCGTTTATCTATGAGTGAAAAGATGTGCTAAAACTAAGCATTGTATCCAAAGCTCTCTAGATACTTCTCCAAAATTGAGATGCAAACCTTGGATTTCTATTCGAAATTATGGAGATTAACACTTCATATAGTCGTACTATCTCGTTCACATATTACTCTTCTAGCATGTTCAAATAATAGTCTCTCTTGATAGGTAAAAGGTGCAGTGATTGTGTTAACCTATTCACTATGACCCAAATGGTATCATACTTTCTTAGTGTTAGGGTAACCAATCACAAAATCTATCATGAATCATTTTTCATTTCCATTATGGTATTGTGATTGGATACATTAAATCTAAATGTACATGATATTCTGTCTTGACCTGTTAACATATTAGGCATCTCGTTGTTAAAGCTAGCAATCCGTGTATAATCATGTCGTGTCTATATTATATATGACGCGATTATACAAAATACGAACATGACATGATTAATTAATTATATCAAAAATTTAAATACGAACATAACATGATTTATAATCATGTTAACATGATAAAACACAATAATCAACCAATCGATTTATTTATCAATAGTCAAATTATTTATAATTAACCGATAAAATAAATTGGCAACTAGTTTAACCAATTTATTATCAAAACGGTTAATCAATTACCATTTAATTTTATTGAACCGATTGAATAATTCGATTTGGAGAGTTATTTGTCATTTTTTATAGAAATAAGTTTTTCCCTCTTTTATGTAAGTTAGCGATATGGGATTGTTTTATAAATCAAAAGCTACATAAAACATATTTGCCTGTTATTTTCTTCCTTTCTACCCAAAACTGGGTTTTGCTTTTTTCATCATTCATATCCAAAAGCTTCTTTGACACTTCATTTCTTCTTATATATTTTATAATATCTTCTTATTTTCAATCATATTCTTCTTATCCAACCATAACCATAAGTCCATAACCAACTAGCTCTCTTTCTCTCTCTCTTTCTCACAGGCACCAATTTGTGTTGTGCGAATCTAATATTGGCAAACAATATGCTTTTTAATATTGGCAAATAGTATGCTTTTACCACATATTGGAATGAAATTAGGAGAAGGAATAGAATTGTTGCACGTGATATAATTCAGGTTTGGTCTTTTTGAGTGAAAAGATAGCTCTTTTTTGCTTTTGTTAAGCTATGAACAAGGAAGAAGTAGATGCAAAATCAAAGCCATGGAACTAAAAGCTTTCAGAGTGAGTAGCCTAGGATCTTGTATCATTCAAGCTGAAGATTTTGGGTCAAGGATGGTGAAATCTTGTTTCTTTTTGTTCAAATGAGAAACAAAAAGAAAATTTTTTCCTTTTTTCCGTTAAAGGAGAGCTTAGTTCATAGAAAATGGCAAAAAATTATTTTTGTAAAGTTATTAGATAAATTAATTTTTTATTTATGAATTTGAACAATAATTTATTGTTGTTAAGTTGAAATAATAATTTTTATAATTAGTTTTGTGTTTGTTAAAATATAAATTAGTATATCCAAATTCATGTACTCATAGAATAAAAAAGGTCGGAGATGAGTTCAATTCAAACCTTTCAGAACTCTTGTATCACCAAAATAATGATCTCATAATTACTTTTATGTTTATCAAAACATAAATTTGAATGTGGCTACTTACCTAGAATTAATTTAAATAAGGTTTACACAAGAAAAGTTTCTTAATAAGGTTTATACAAGAAAAAATTCTTAATAAGGTTTATACAAAATTAAACAAGATTTACACAAGAAATTTCTTAATAAGTTTTGAATTGAATGTAACTATTTACCTAAAATTAATTTAAACAAAGTTTACACAAGAATAGTTCTTAATAGGTAACTAAGTAAGGATTTAGGAAAGGAGACTTCTTCATTCCCTTTTAGTAATTAAGAATAGTAAAAAAATTGAATTAAATGTTTTTCATTTAACTGATATGTGTTGACTTTATTTTTTATACCAAAAATAAAAAGAATGAAATGATGGAGAGAATAACAATGGAGGAATAAATGTAGAAAAATTTCTAAGATATAACAATTAACGGAGAAGGATCATATGAAGAATGTGGCTATATATTTTTCTTTATAATGGAGAAAAATCAATAAATAGAGAGACAAAAGAATTTATTCATATATAAATATGTATTATATATATTTAAAATATTATAATATATATTTGAATATTTTATATATTTTAAATTTTAAATAACACTAAAATAATTAGACAGTTCTTCAAAATCGATAAAATAACTTATTTTTAATCATGTCTAATATTATCTTAACGGATTAAGCAGGTAAAATTCATTTATGATAGTTTTTTTCATACCATAATCGTGTTGACACATTTATTATTCATATTTGTTTAACTCAAACTCACTTATGGTTAAATCTGTATTGTTTTATATCATGTCAAAAATTGTCAACTCTACCCGTTGTGAACTCTGTAATGTCCTTTTTCAACCTGCAACCAAAAACTTCCTTTCAGATCATGGTACATATTGTTGCTGCCCAGACGCATGAAAAATTTTGTTTCATGCACTTCCTTTAAGATCTTCTATTTCAACTCTATAACATTAGGTACGTAGAAGCGACCATGTTAAAACAAATTGTCATTTGTTTCAACTATGTACTCAGATCTTTCTCCCTTAGAGACTAACCCGACTACCTCAACTAGTTTGCTATCTTATTTTTGTCCAAATCTAATGTTCTAATTGAGAGTAGGTGGAATATGCAACTCTATTATAGTCTTTCTGCTCAAAGCATCAGTCACAATATTGGTCTTTCCTAGATGGTAATCGATGATGCAATTATAGTCATTGATTAACTCTAACCATCATTGTTGCCTCAAGTTGAGTTCTTTCTGAATTAGGAGATATTTCAAACTCTTGTGGTCGGTATCGATGAAACATTTTTTTTCCATATAGGTAGTGACGTCATATATTTAGAGCAAACACAATGGCTACTAACTCAAGATCATATGTGGGATAATTCTTTTTATGCGGCTTTAATTGTCTGGAAGCATAAGCAACAATATTTCCCTCTTGCATCAAGACACATCCCAAATCATTGTGACAAGAATCATTTAACCCTTTACTAAAATATGCCATAACCTTTAATCAAACTTAAAGAAGGATCTTTAATCATAAAAACTCAAGATTAAGCCATAACCTAACCCATTAGAAATGGGTCTCTACTATAAATAGATTTAACATGGAAAAGGCTATGAAAACGTGTAAAAATAAAAGGAGAATGTGATTCCTTACCAAAATTGAAGGAAACATAACTTAGATGAGAGATTTTGGACTCCTCTATTCTTTTTTGGGTCAACCTCCACATGAACACAATTTTCTTATGCTTCTCTCTCACAAAAACTTGTTAAACTTTGATTTTTTGTTTAAGGTTTAGGTATTTTGATCTTGAAATCGAAGGAAAACAAAAGCATTGATATCTGGTATGAAGGAAGAACGAAATCTAGGGTTTCTTTCGAGTATGGGTGTGTGTGTGAGAGAGAGAAAACGATTGTTTGTATTTTAAATTCGACAATATTCACGAGCGTGACCCAATCAGTCACAGACATTAAGCAACTCAAAATATCATTCACGGGTGTGAACAATGAACATATCATTTATCTCATATTTTCTTAACTATTTTTCTCATCCAAATCCTTAAACACACTTATAGCTTCTAAAACATCTTATTACTAAGTCATACTTAGTGGACATTATAATGTTTATTTTGTAAGTGTCTTTAAAATGTGTTATAACCATATTTAACATTAAATTGGTATATTTGTGCACAATAATTGTATATAATATCAAATGACCCATCATTTTTTGAATTTTTTTAAATGAATTTAGAAAATATTGAATGTTCGAATTTTTGCTTCAGATGACCCACCGCAAAACTCGGTTGTTCACCACTCTTTTTTTTTTTTGTTTTCTTCGGTTGAAATTTTGAATTCCTTTTCATCATCCAAATTTTGAATAAAATTTTTTAAATCAACAAAATTTTCACCAAAAAAATTGTTCCTTCCACTATAGATTGCTATTATTTATGATTAAATTTTATGAAAAAATTAGAAAATATTAAAAAATGTAGAGAAAGATAATTAAAAAAGAATTATAAGATTAATAAAAAATTGAGAACTAAAGATAATTAAAGAATTGGAAAAAAATTGAGATTATGAATAGAGTATAATTAGAAAGAAATTAGAGAAAAAAATAATTGAGAGTATAATTAGAGAGAAATTAGGAATATATGTAGAGAAAATTGAGATTAAATTATAGAGAGATTAAGAAAAATTGAAATTTGAGATTGTGTACGAAGTGAAAAAATTGAAACGAAATTGGTATTTATATAGAAAAAATTAAATTTAAATTTCAATAATACTTCTAAAATATATTTGTTATTTTTCAGTTATAAGAAATATTTTTATCTTTTCATTATATTTATATTTTAACAACCCCCTGGGGTTGGGAGGGGCTCGTGTCAAGGTAAAGATCATAATAATAATAATAATTTTTTAGAATTATAAAGGTCGGAACTAGTGGTTCCTAGTTTTTGGAGGAACGGTCCTAGCCGAATCATTTTCCTACCGGGCCACGATCCAGGCTAGGCCCGGAACGAGCTCGTGGCTAAGCCTACTGCATAGAATTGGCAGTAGGCCTAGAACTGGCCCAGTTCAACTCAAACCATGACCCAGTAGAGTAAGAATTTGGTCAGAGCCCTTCTACCAGAAATCAAAAATTGGCGGTTTGTAGTTTCGATTATGAAATTCATTTTTTTAAAAAAAAATTTCCCCTCCTAATGCAGTGTAGCAGGTGTGCCACTGCCACATTTTTTTAATTTAAATAATTAAATATGTTAAAATATAAATATAATGAAAAACAAAAATACCCCTTCTAAAAAAATAACAATTATATTTTAAGAATTTTAATGAAATTTTAATTTTAATTTTTTCTCTATAAATACCAAATTCATTTAAATTTTTTCACTTCTTACACGATTTCAACTTTTTCTACATATATTCTTAATTTCTATATAATTACACACTCAATTATTTTTTTCTTTAATTTCTTTCTAATTATTTATGTGCATGCTTCAAATCAGCAATTATGGGCTTTGTTGTTAAACATGTAGATAAGCTAGTAACTGTTTTTTTTCCCTCTCTTGATGATTTAGTTTTATTAATTAAGATAATTTTGATGGGTCTGATTGTAAGAAACAAGGCAAATTGATATCCCTGTAGAATATATAGAATCTAAAAACAACCTAGAAGAAAAAGTTGATGAAATTATTTCTGTGGTAGAGAATGGTGAAGCTATTGTTGAAATACAGAAAAAGTACACAATTATTTTTGTGTTTAGGTATTTTAGTGAAGACATATATATAATGATCAAAATTGTGTACATATTGTTTTTATCTTATATGAGTTTGAGATTTGATGAACAAGAGGATCTTGTGGGAAAAGTCCACTCAATGTGCACGTATATCTCGAGAAATTGAATTCACTCATCTAAGCAGTGGGGACCAGCTTAGAAAATTCAGCAAATGCAACAATTGTATATTAAGTCATTAAGTAATATGACACTAATCTGTATATGTAAATAATTAAATATCGATATTCTTCCTTTTTTTTATCTATGTTTCTTTAATTTGGAGGGAGATGAAATAATGATTAAGGAGGGAGAGAGCATTTCTCCAAAATTAACAATGAAGTTTTTTATAAAAGCTAGATCCAGAGCATTTTATTCTGTTGGGGCCCTCTAAAGGAGGGGATAACATCCTTTCTTGTAAATGGGTATCTTGGATCTTTTTTTTTTCTTTTTTCTTACTTAATTTTATATAGAGAGAAATTGTATTGAAGATGGAAGTGGAGATGATCAATTGATAAAAGCTGAGAATTTTGTTTATAGTGACTTTATGGAGACTATAGATCTAATGCAAAAAAAAATAATGGACAAGGGGCAAAATAGTAATAAAAAAATTTATGGTGAGATCTTTTATTTATCACGTTAACATTTAACTGATTTAATTGAAAGTAATAGAAATGATTTTATATTACAAAATTAAATTAAAAATAATTTTCTGTTACAAATAAACTTTTAGATACTGAATCGTTATAAATCAAATAATTGAAATACCGTCTTAATTTCACAAAAGTAGGCTAGTCCTCAACATTTCTATGCGGGAGATTGGCTATGTAAGTCTTTCACTAGTTAATTTATTTATTTATTTTAATAGCATTAGTTATTATTATTAATAACTGTTTTTTTTAATTGGGACAATGAAGATTTTGGATTTAACAAGAGCAGATATAATGTAATGGAGGTGAACAAGACAAGCTACGAAAGGTGCATAGGGGAAGATTTTATAAGAAACATTACAAGAGGAAGAGAGGTTTTTAATCAGACTGAGGCAAAGCGATAATATTTTATAAGCAGTTTAAATGGCCATCGTTTGAAGGTACTCAAAAGTTGGGATCAATGTTGAGTGCAATCCTCCTCCTTCCAACTCTTATTCTACCTTACACCCTACTGCTGCTGCTATCCTCCTTTCAGCTGCTCCGCTCTTCATCTTCCTCCTTTAATTTAATTTTTTTTAGTTGTATCAACACTTCAATGTGTTTCAGATTTTCTTTATTTATTTTTGTATTTCTTTCTGCCTTCTATTAATCAATTAATAATAATAATAAAAAACCTCGATGAAAACACCAAAAAATATCGATCGAAGTCAAATCATGTGTTATGTTGCCTATAAATCAGAAGACCTAGAAACAGCAGCGTGCTCACTTCATTCATCAAGTTAAAACCTAAAATTAAGACAAAACAGCAAAACAAATGAAAGCACAATGATGCCTATCCATCAAGGCATCATGTCATGCTAGCCAAAATTTACAATCAGCATCCAGAAAAAAATATAAAAGAACAGCACTAAATTTATAGTTCAGCCCCCGCTATAACTGCGCAACCAAAATCCAAAAACCATGTACACAGTATCTTCACTTTTCAACAGAAGAACATTGAGCTAGAAACCCTGTCAGCCAATTTGGGCAGCTGTGGGACAGGAGCAGGCCCTGCAGCGGTAAAGCTGCCATGGCTCGATGACGTCTCAGAGTCCTCAAATTTCATGAACTGACCCATTTGTGTGGCTGCCAGGTGAGCATAACATACAGGAGCAACTGCACAAACACAACACAAATAGATTTGAATAAATTCAAATAAACTAAAAGTGCTATCCCCACCTATTTTAATGACAATTAAATTGTTAGCAAGTGATGGGACAGTTGCAGGTGATGATAGAAGCCTGAAAGAAGCAAATCACTAATTCTGATAATATTCTGGCTACTAATACGGTTCACATTTCCACCCAAGAGCGAAATCAGCATCAACCAAATGCATAGAATTGTTCTTTCACAAAATTACGCTACCACAAAATAAAAATAGAGGAATCCTTATATACCTACAGAAATAGCAGTTGTGCTCCTTTGATACCTGCAATTATGAGCAACACCACAATTCAGACCAAGTTCAATTGCAGATCTTCAAATTTATTACCAAGTTCAATTGCAGATCTTCAAATTTATTCTTGAATATAATTTTACCAAATTAAGAATCTACTCACACATAAGAAAGTGAATGCACAAGTTCCTGAAGGTCATCCGCAGAAAAACCGACCTCATCTAATAAAACATGGTAGTGTGTCGGCCTTGTTGTACCCTGACAGGCAAGGAAAAGAAAAGTAAATATCTACTTGGCAATAAACATGGAAACCCATTAAGAACTTATACGATCTTATTAATTCTTATCCGCTCATGATGCACTCATTGCAAAGAACTACACAAACTGACTTCACACCAAACTTGACCATAAATCAAAAGATATTATTAAGACTATAAAGAAAAATTAATTACTTGATACAAACATAACCATTTTGGTACATGCACATATATTTCACAAAGATAGAAATTTGGAAATATTCATTAGTTGCCACCCTTTTAACTTTCATACCATAAACATCAGGGGCAAAACAAATAGATGCCAATGCCGCAACTACTTAAAGGTAAAAAAAACAAACTATTATTCTCTAATTACAATAGGTTTTTAATGATTTAGACAAAAAAAAATACAGAAATTTGCTTTCTTTTAAATATTCTTGTTCTCTGAATTTTATAAATTTTGGCATAACATGACAAATTCTATAACAATGTTAACCTATTTTGTGAGTAATAACTAGCTTATATGTTAAAAACTCGCAAAATTTTAATTACTCTTGTTCTTAAAATTTTATCAATTTCAGCATAACTAAACAAATTTATAACAATGTTACCCTATTTTGTGAGTCATAACCATATTTGTTTGTTATTACATGCCAAGCACATTTTAAGCTAGTTTCGGCCTCGCCAAACTGGCACTGGTATACTTCTTAAAGACAGAATGGCACATAAACTAAGGGCATGAGGTATTCTTATATTTCTGCAGTCCTGGTTGCTCACATGATTTAATTTACAGAGGTGTAGGCCCAGCCTGTAACGACAAAAACAAAACTAAGTTCAAATAACAAGGCACTTCTTTGTCAGTACTCACAATCATTCCAGCATGTGCACAGAGATAGAAATCATTGTTCCTTGGATGACAGACTTTATTATCAATAACAGTGCCTGCAAAAGCAAAATTATACAGAATTATCCAAATTGGAGTTGATGAAATACTTCCAAAGTATGGATGAGTATTTAGAGTTTAACCAGGTGGAACATTCTCAGGAGCTCCAGGCTGGAAAAATTTAGTATGGTGGTTTTTCTGCGCTACAATCACCATAAATTTGGGGTTCCATTTCTCATCAAGGAACTTGCATGCCTGGAAAAATTGTTATGAAGTTTCTCACAACCAAGTTACAAGAGAAATCACAGCTTGTCATGCATGGAAATTGATGGGCAATCAAACCTCAATAATCTGATCCAGTTCAATATTTAACACTTGGTTAAACTGAGATTCACTGACTCCATCCCTACCCACAAAAAGAATAATTATCAAGACTTGAGAGACTAGAAGCAATCATTCAAAAAATATGAATGAAAGACTCAAATCAAAACTGCCAAAAGCCAGCACCACAAATAAATTCTCAAAACAATTTAATAAAAACAAAAAGTAAAGTCTATTTAACTTCATTAATCTCTCTTAAAAAAATTTTGTTTCTTTGATTTGCATATCGATATACTACTTTTAAAAGAATCAGAAACAAAAATGAAGCACAACGTATACACATCCACTATAAATGTAACAGAAAATAACACCTGAATATAATTATCTGTTCTGGTTTCCTTTTCCCTGAACTGGTATAGAAGTCTAGCAGAAGCTCCCTAGAGGAAAAGAGTAAAAAAAAAAAAAAGCAACATGATATAAGCATTCTGTGAATTAGGATCCAGAAAGAAACATACAGTTATAGAATCTCAAAAAAAATGACAATTTCAATGTTCCAGTTGAACAACTGTCAACCAGTCATAAGAACCAAATCCCACCTCATCATCCCTTCATCCCTTGTCTTCCCATCATCTTCTGGTACTGGCTTGAACAGAGAGTCCACCATCTCTACCTTTGGAGACTGTGTACGCACAGATGCCCTATATCGAGAAATTAACGGCCACTGCCTTGAACTGACGACCTATGATTGACAATAATAATGGGGAAAAAGTATTATCATAAAAGATTACCTTAAGAAAAAAGTATTATCATTAAGAAAAATTCCAGCTAAAATTTTGCAGACTATAAAATAAATTAGTAGAAACACAAATATTAACAATAATTTACCGCAGCAATTGATGGGATATCAGAATGCCCAGGAGAGCCATGAGAAACATCCATCCCGAGGATGATTGTAGGAATCCTAGAAACTAGTGGTATAGATGGAGAATGTTCAACTGCCAACAATGAATTTAACCCACCAAGCTGCAATATTCAAGACAACAAGGATCAAATTAATAGGACCATTTCAGAGTTGGGATAAGAGGGAGGACAAAAAAGGGTAGGAAGCTGTATCTCACTTTTGCATTTATCTTCAAAAGTACATTTGTCAGATATTGATCATTAACCCTCTGAGGAGCAATGCACTGAGTGACAATCCCAAAATCAGCTAGATTTTTCTTTTTCCAAGGACCTTGGAGATTCAACAGAATTTTCAGTTACCACAAAAGTCCAAAAGAAAGCCTCATTTTTTAGAGCATAAGAAATATCAAAAGACCAACCATAGATTTCACAGTTTTTCCTCTAAGGAAGTAAGCACAAAAGGAACTTCGGTACATCAGGAAGTTTAGACTGTATCTCATCAAACATTTTCTCCACTCTGGTGGTTGGTGGGGCATGTCTAAACTGTGGATTCTCCTCAATTACATCAAAAGGAGGTTCAACAGGCTATAGAAAAAAAAAATTACAGTGAGTGAATACGTTATACATGTTTTTTTATTAAAACAATATGGGGCAACTTACAATTCCTTTCATATCTCCACATTTCGTAAGATCTCGTACAAGATTACGAACATCACATCGTGCAGAGAAATTCACAACAGCCCATTTCTCCATCTTAGATGGCTCCACAAGTTTCTTTGGAAGAATTCAATGATATTGTCAGAAAGGACATCAAAATAGTGATCAGAATTAAAGGGAAACAAGCACCTTGTTATTAAAATTCCAGCGTCCATTTCGTGGGAAGAAATCCTCTCCATTGCCTACTTTTAGCTGTTAAAAATTGAAAGAATTGGTCAAACTTTGAACAGAACATTGCTGTAATAGTGACAAAGGCAATCAAAATGCAGCTTATGATTGAGAAACAGGCATTTAAAAAAATAAACCAAAACGCACAACAAAGCTAGACATTTACTCTTGGAGCTGGCAAAACACGGCCTTCAACTTGAGCAAAGCTAGTACTGATTGAAATACCACACGATCGTAGCATGGGTTCCGCTTCATAATTGCTTCTTTTCAAAGCCTAGAAAAAGTTATCAATGAAAATAAAATTAAAATAAGTCAATATGACACAGACCAGAAAATCTAGGGAAGGTACCCACATTGGTTAAAGTACTCATCCTTTCTTGTGGTTTTTGTCTAGATTTCTCTACCAAAGAAGCCCTTTGAAGAGTGTTGAGAGCTTTTGTATAACGTTGCAAGGACACCAAAGAACAAAGCTAGAAGAAAACAAAAATATAAGAAAGATAAATACAACACAGCAAGCATTCAGTCACACATACAGACCAATGAGTTCAATGGCTGACCTCAACAGGAATAAAAGTAGGGCGTTTCGGCTTCCCTACATTAATGCATGGCAAATCAGCAGAATAGCGCAACTCAATATGGCGATGATTGACAAAATAATCATAAACAGTTATTTCACATGCCTCTCTTTCTCCATCCCCACCACTCTTCTGCTTTAATTGAAACCTACAAAAAGCAATGAGACACTAATGCAAGACTATACAATTTTTAAGATGTTCAGAGACGATGGGCCATTTGAACCTAGAAAAAAAAATTGAAAACATGAGAAGGGAACATTACATACAATTGCTCTTTACATGTCTTCTCACTCAGACCCGTTATCTTGTACTCTTGGTTGGATGGACTAGCCTTAATCTTCAGATTTTTCAGCATCCGTTTTGCCTGTCAAGAGGCCCAAAATTAAAGGTCTGAACGTGAAAAGCAGCAGTGACACAGAGACAGCAGCACACAAAAGCTAATTACCTTAGCCCAATCAAGCTGAAAAGGATCTCGTACATTTTGATTGGCAATTAGGAAATCCACTACAGGACCGGGCTGAATGATCATGGTAGTGGATACATCTGAAAAGAAAGGTGACAAGTGAAAACATGACCGAGAAATAAATAAAAAAAAACTTAAACATGGCACATTACTAAAACATTTGTACCAATGTTCAGAGAGAGGCCTCCCTGAGTAGTTCTAAAACTTGAATGGAAGCCCCTGCACCCTAGAACACCACCTCCTACATCTGCAAAATTCCTTGGATCATTGTGAAAGAAATTCTGGCGAACAAGAAGGCAGCCCCTGTGGTAAACAGAAACAATTAGAATTGAGGCAAAGTTATAACCTCAAAAATCAAAAGATAAAATGATATTAACAAGTTTGATTTACTGCTTAGCAGCATGTTGACGCAATATAATGTCCAGGACCCTTATCGCTTCTTGTGAGTTCTCAGATTCCTGTCCACGTAATGCATTTCCAATGGCCTGCATAGGAATTTTTGCGGCAAAACTTATCTCCACTTTGAATGTTTTGGACTGATAAGGTCGCCGCAATCTCTTTCTGTCACTCTCATGAGGACTGCCATGATCATCTGGGCTTGCAATTCCATTAGTTCTAGGAAAAAAATTAACTTTTAATAAGCCACAATGCTATAACAAAAAAAAATACCACAGAAACTGAAAAAAAAATCAGAAACTTGAATAAAACTGCCCAACCTGTTAGAATTGATATCTTCAAGCACAACAGTAAACTCAAGTTTGTTGCGTGGAAGTGCACCAACAGTGAACAAGCTTTTCTCTCCATCATATGCAAAATGTTTTCCATTCAACTCAGTACCATAAGTTTCTTGCACTCTATCAATTACTTTTCTTCCAACACCCTTGCCATCAACAGGGCGACCATCTTCATATGAAAGAGAAACCTGTTGAAAGAAATTGGAATTTCAATAAACATATGCACAATCAAGTTGCAATTTACCAGATAAGATTACAAAAGAGAAAAAATTGAGAGACAAACTCTAAACATACACTGTAATGAAAAAAGTAACCATCTGTATTGGTAACATTAACTTTAAAATGATTAGTTAGGAGAGGTAACTTCTGGCCTTTGGTACCCAGGCCACGCCTAGCTATTGGAACCCTGACAACCTTTTTCTTCACTGGTTCAGAATCTGGTTGCAGTGGAACAACATCTGGTGGAATAACAGGCGGAGGAGGAGGTAAGGATTTATTTAACCCACATCCATTTGGCTCAGGTGCATCCATTTCCTAAGAAGAGAAAGATAAAATAAATGAAGGGGAAGGCCGAAAACAGAGAAATCACAAAAGCAAGCATGCAATCATATAAAACAAACGTCACTGATAACTTGGCTTTCATGGGATGACAGACACATTAGCAAAAATAATAAACAAATCACTCCACATCTGAAAAATGAGAAACAGAAAATACAACTTCCAGGAAAATAAGCTAAAAAAAATATATGCAACATGTAGATAGATAGCTTCTAAAATTTGAAAATGCCATGCCAAGTCAAGAAACAAAATGATAAACACAATAACTAAGACATAATGACACTTGTAATTAACTCCTACAAAACCAAAACATAAACTACAAACAGAGTGACATACATAATCAAGCAAAACAGGAACTCCACAAATCTACATGAAGATATCGCCATTGAAATATTATAAACAGTTTACAAACCATTAAATGTAACAGAAAGGAAAATACTAACCTCATCAAGAAAGATTGATATTACAGCTAACACTATAAATCAAATAATTTTATGGCTCGCTATAGTAAGACTAGACAAACCAGAAATCCACGATAAAGAGGAGCATATAACTACTTCATACTGATAGTTCATAATGAGGAGAGCACCAAAAAGAATTTTTGAGGAGCATCAGAAGAATTGTTGAAATATAAGAGCACTTCTTTCAGTATATAATTCGCGTGCACTTTCTTTGAGTAATTTCAAAAACAAGAAACCCATAAATTTATCAAATCTGAAAAAACCAAGAAACACCCAAACATCAAAAATAATTGAAAAAATAAAAATAAAAACCCATTTAAAATCATCACAAGTGCAAAACCCAATTCGCAAACAAAGACAAAAAAAGTCAAACACCAAAACAACAAACTAAAAACAAAAACCCTTGCTAGAAATACCAGATGCAATTACAGAAAACAAGTTTTTTTATATGTTTATAGATCAAGTTTACCTAAACAGTAGAGATATAAACAGTTTACAAACTATTAAATGTCACAGAAATACTACTTCATGCTGATAGTTCATAATGAGGAGAGCACCAAAAAGAAATTTTTAGGAGCATTAGAAGAATTGTTGAAATATAAGAGTACTTCTTTCAGTATATAATACGAACCATGAAAACAGCCGTGCTCTTTCTTTGAGTAATTTCAAAAACAAGAAACCCATAAACTTAATGAATCTGAAAAAACCAAGAAACACCCAAACATTAAAAATAATCTGAAAAAAAAAACCAATAATAACCCAATTAAAATCATCACAAGTGCAAAACCAACTTCGCAAACAAACACAAAAAAAGTCAAACACCAAAACAACAAACCAAAAACAAAAACCCTTGGTAGAAATACACATGCAATTACAGAAAACAAATTTTTTATATGCCTATAGATCAAGTTTACCTAAACAGTACTGATAATCGCTGACTAAATAATACAGCTGGGAGACTCCTCTGCAAACAGAAACAAGTATGATATAAGCGTAGATCAAGATTATAGAGGAATTGAAGTAAAATGGGTAGGGGGTCAACAAATCCCATCAACTTTAAAACACACAATTTAAAAAAAAAAACTCATTTTTTTTATAAAAATAAAAAATAAAATTTAAAATATGTCACAAAAAACAAATGCTTTCAGAGTTACAAAAGTGCCATCGCAGAGCCGCAATCCATCGACATCATCTTCAAACCTCATCCAAAAGCATGCATGGGCAAACACAGGAAACCCAAATTATTTAATGAAAAATACAGAAAAAAACGCTTAAAAAAACCTTCAAACACAAAAATATATAACACATGGGAAAACCAGAAGAGAGAGAGAGAAAAAAGAGTACACTTAAAAAAAAATGAAAACCCCAAAATAAGCAAAACCCATTACAGCAATGCAGATGATGAACCCAAATTATTTAACGAAGAAACAGAAAAAATAAGAGTAACACTTTAAAAAAAACCCTGAAAACCCCAAAATAAGCAAAGCCCAAAGCAGCATTGCAGATTATGGACCCAAAAAATAACCAAAAACAGAGAAATAAGAGTAACACTTTGGAAAAAAAAATTAAGTAAAATCTCGAGCACCCTTGCAGATGGTGAACAAACCAAAAAAAAAATACAAACAGAGCTTCAACCAAAGGCAGAGTGATTGAACCCCAAAATTTGAAAGAAAAACAGGTAAAAAAAAGGAGCTGAACACAAATCCTAAGGTTCGGAATGAGGGAAGAAAAAACCAAATTCGGAGAAACCGTAGAAGGAAGAATAAAGAGAGAAAGAGAGACCTCTCCCTGCCTTCGTTACCGTACTTTTGGGACTTCACAAATTGAAGAGAGAAAACCCACTGTCACACCCTTTTCTTAAAAAAATATGAAAATTTTAGTATTTATTATTACGAGAGAGACCCGCGCGCCTTTGTCTCTCGGCGTTATGCACTAGGACACTCCCACTTCCATCCCCTGCTACGCAAATTAACTACATTATCCTGTTTCAAAGATCTTACCTCTTCGTCTTAATGTTTTTCTTGATTGACGGTTCTGATGAATCCTAGATTATGGGGATATTGGATGACTCAATCCCCGAAGTGCACGGCCTGAGGGCATCACGAAAACAGTTATGTCACGCCTGCCTTGATTCCCTCGTGCTCGCTGGGAACTTTTTATGGATGATTTTGGGGCTGGTGAATTCAGAAAGTAGCAGATGTGTCCCTTATGGAATCAGAGTTTGGTTTGAGAGTAATTAAGGACATTTGTCAAGGGCAGATTCATAAGATACCAGAAAAAGGAAAGAAAGTTGGGATTTGGTGGGAATTGAGTAAACGGGGATAATTGTGTTTTTACTGTGGCTAATTTCAACTAGGGCGGCCACGGTTCCTAACAGGAAGTAACTAATGGTACAGAACTGACCGGTTTCAGTTCAAAATCGTCAATTCTGCAGTTCCAAAAAAGAACTGGACCGAAATCGGACCGAAACTGGCCGATTCTGGTTCATGAATCAACAATTCGACCGGTTATTTTTTATTATAATTAACACAATAAATAAATATAATTAAAATTATTAAACTTTAAAATTTAAAAATTAAAATTAATTAGTTGGTGAATTTAAAGCAAAAAATATAATTTAACTTATCAATTTTTTTATAAATGAAGCAAAAAAATATTAAGTTATAAATAAGTGAAAAAATATTGGAAAAAATATTAGTTAGAAAAAATAAAAATTTTGAGAAAAAAATATTAATTTACATAAATTATAAACTTGTACAACTAATAAATTTAAAAAAATGAAAACTTTGAAAAAACAACTTATTGAATATTAATTTGTAATTTTGTGTAAGAATTTAGATTGTTATAATAAAAAAGAAGAATTTGATTTAGAGAAATTATAAGTTATAATTTAGAAATGATTATTTTTATTTAATAAATTATAAAAATTATAATAGGCTAAAAATCTAATCAATTTAATCTTTTTATTTTAAAAAATAATTTAATTATAAAATTTTAAATTTATATTAAAAAAATATAATATTAATAATTGAATTTGAACTTAATTTTTTTTACCATTAATTAACTACGTATTTTTTTAAAGTTTAGAAAAATCAAAACTCACATAATTCTCTTACTTTTAAAATCAAAACTCATTTTACCTTTTTTTTACTTTGAATCGTCGGTGTCAAATGTGTCAATCATTCTTTCGATTGTGAAATCATATTAATCGTCAAATTGATCTTTTTTTATTTTGTGTTGTTTTAATATCGATTTGGTTCAATCATTAATACATGATTGAGCTTCTAGGGATTTAAGAGTTAAGATAAATCGCGTCTTATTCAAAATATTACATCTCGTACTAAAAATTTATTTAACTGCAACAGTTGATATTGAACTTAATAAAAAATTATTTTGCAATTTATAAGAGTACCAGATAAATATTTTGATGTCGACTTCACCAATCAATGACTGAAAAATTTTTACATTTCTTACAGTTACTAAACTCAAATGTAGTTGTTAGATAAATGTCAAGTTCGAATGAATCGAAAGATAATATTGGTTTTTTATGTTTTTGCATCATCAAATGATTAATTTCTTTAATTTTTATCGATTTACCCGAACTTTGGTTAGCAATCCACTAATAGTAGTAGTAGAAATATTATAAATCAAACTAAATTTCATAAATAAATTACAAATTAATCTTTTTACATCATTAATTATAAATTAAACACTAATATTGTCACTTAAATCTAACAATTAATAATAAAGATTCAAATAATAAAATAATCCATCTATTTTATATCTAAGATAAAAAAAAAGCATACAAGATTAATCAAATGAATAAATTTAAAATAATTCAACCATTTATTTTTCATCATACAAATAGAATCATGCAAAATATGACCATTAATATAATCTTAAAATGTATCAATAATATTAATACATTCACACAATAATAAATAACATGTTGGATAATAAACATCGCTTAAAATATATGTTACATCATTAAAAAAAAATTAAAATATTTAAAAGTTATTGACAAGCATCTCAATTTGTGGATATAAATCAATTTATGACATATTATTAAAAATAAATGTACACAATAATTTTCTATATCCATATGACTCATTGAGTAATTCATATATTGAATTTTAACGAGTAGGAACATCATTTGGAAATCTTTTGGATTTGTTGTTATTTTCACGATAAAATCGAGTCTATGATTTTATTATTTGTAGATACGACTATAAAAATAAAAATTAAAGCAATTATACCATTCAAATATTTTTAAACTATTTTGAACACATAAATTTAATACATGACATATACATCTAACATGAAAAAATTTACCTCCAATATTAAGTTGACATCTAACATGGAAAAATCTATCTCTTTAACTAATATGGTATTTACCATCGCATTATCAAAAGAAATTGAATTTTTTTTATGAACTAAATTCTATTTTTTCAAAATATTTTTTATCATTTTAAAAATATAATCGGCGGTGTGTCAATTATCAAAAACTCTAAATGCAATTAATATTTTTTGTAATTGTCATTCACCATCAATCAAATGACATGTACTATACATGTAAGAATGCATTTGTCAATGATCACTCTAAATATCACTAAAATACAAATACGTTCATTCAAAAAAGAAAATATTTTGAACAATTTTTTTATATAAATTATATAAAGCACGTTTAAGGGTATTTCTAGATATACGTTTAACAAATAAATTTAATGCATTTTGATAATAATTAACAAAACTTATTTTTTCACTAAAACTAAAAGATAAATGTTTCATACTTATCATTTTTGCCAATTTTTTTTATTTTTTTCATCATTATATTGAAATAATTGAGAAGAAAAAAGATGTTGTGCACTCGAAAATTTGATTTTGTCTTTTCTCTATTCCAAATTGAGCAATATATTTCTTTTGCAAGTGTTTTCGAAATGTGTCATAACCATCTTAAATTTGTATATTTGTGCATAATAATTATACACAATATCAAATGACTCATCATTTTTTTGAATTTTCTTGAAATGAATTTGAAAAATATCGGATATTTAAAATTTTGCTTCAGATGATGTTGCCGCTGAACCCGGACTCGATTGTTCATCATCCCTATTTCTTTGGCATCCTTCAGTTGAAATTTTGAAATCCCATACTCATCCAAATTTTCAATAAAAATTTCAAAATCAACAATTTTTTCATAAAAAAAATTGTTCATTGCACTGTGAATTGTCATCATTTTATGATTAAATTTTGTGAAAAAAATTAGAGAATATTAAAAAATTATAGAGAAAGATAATAAAAAAATGATTGTAGGATTAAGAAAAAATTGAGAATTAAAGAGAATTAAAAAATTGAAGAAAAAATTGAGATTATATAGAAGTATAATTGGAAAGAAATTAGAAAAAAACAATAATTGAAAGTGTAATTAGAGTTTAATTATGAATATATGTAAAGGGAATTGAGATTGAATTGTAGAGAAATTGAGAATGAGATTATGTAGGAAATGAAAAATATTGAAATGAATTTGATATTTATAAATAAAAAATTTAAAAATTTAAATTACAATAATATTTTTAAAATATAACTGTTATTTTTCTATTATAAAAGGTGTTGTTTTTTCATTTTATTTATATTTTAATTTTAGTTAATATATTTTAAAAAAGTACAGTGTAGTAAGGCCCGGGAAGGGGGCAACGGTAATATTACCATTAGTTTTTTTTGTTCGGTTCATGGTTTCGAACCAATACCAGGTGATTCATAGTTCCTGGGGGAAGGATTTAGACCGGCCCCTTCCCTAACTGAATTATAGTTCAGGCTGGGCTCGGAGTCAAATTAATCCGAATTAGACTAAACCGATTCAATGGGACGGCCCAACCTGTGACCAAACCTAATTTTAACTATGGTTGGTTTGTGGATGACAAATTGCCTAAGTAAAAGGAATCTTGCATGCTTAACCTATGATTGGCAATTTTCCCTCCAGAGCAAGAAAAATAATTATATTTATTATTTTATTTTTCTTTTTCCTTGTTATCTTTTGAAAATTTTCTCATAAGATGAAAATTATGGATGATAATAACTTTTATTTTTTTCCTTATTTTGTTTACTCATATTTTGAATTAAAGTAAAATAAAAATATTAAAATAAAAACTTATTTTTCTTCATTTAAATAATTTATAATGAAAGATTATAAAGTTGTAATATTATATTACTATTTTACCCATCATTTGATAGAATGATAAATATTTTATTATAATAATAAGGATAAATTTTTTTATTATGAATAGTTCTCTCATGTTTTCTCTTGGTGTTAGAAAGAAAATGAGGAGTAAAAAATAAAAATTAATTTATCTCTTCATCTTATTTTCCTTTTTTTTTTTCCAAACAAAGTAAAGTAAGAATTTTTTTTATTTTACATTATTATTTTTCCTCATTCCATATTTTTTCTTTTATCTAAACACTTGAGGATGAAAAATAAAAATTATTTTCCTCCCCTCTTTATTTTTCTTCAATTTTCAAACAAAATAAAATGAAAATATCTCCATATTTTGTATTTTTATTTTCATTCATTTCATATTTTCCTTCTCCCAAACATAGTGTAAGTCTTAATATTTTACGAAGTAATATTTATATAAAAAGTTAATAATATTTTTTTTGTCCACACACAGAAAAATAACTAATTCTACTATCATTATAAATCTCTTTGTTTTTTATAACCATATTTTGTTTATTATTTTTTTATATCATAATATTTTTTAGCTATTCATACAAATTATATAACATAGTAAATACTAACTTCATTTATTAACAAAAAATAAATATCACATAAAAATGATTGTCTTACGGGAATAAGCTATTCTATTACAAAATCAAAATTTATTCTCAGCTTTATTCTTTATACCCCTAAGTTGCAGATCTTTCTCTTTTATTGATGACTTCTGCCAATTCAAGATAGAACATAGTTGCGATTATGTTGCCTCTTCTTAGGATTAGTTATCTTACAAGCATAAATTAGATTTTGAATATCATGCCTTAAGCGAATGCAATTATCAGTTGTATATCTACGCCTTTAGTAGAAATGACAATAAACTAATATATAAATATTTGGATCAAGAAATTTTGAATGAGAGAATTAGAATAATCCATAAATTTATGTCAAATCCATTATTTGACTCTTAAAAAATGTGAAAATTCATAGATTTTAGGAAAATTTTCACACATCAAAATTCCTCATTTTTGACGAATTTGATTTCTTATCTTTTAAGTGCAAAAGTCTACCAACTGATGCCAAATTTTTTATTTTAATATTGTCCTTAATACATTAATAGTATTCCAAAACTATCATTAAATTTAAAAATAAAGTAAAAACTATTCGTCAATTTTTTTGTTTTATTTTCGATTTTTATTTATTTGTTAGAATATTAATTAAAAAATATTAATGAATCCATTCAAAAAAAATAGTGGATTAATTTATTCATAAACATAGTATAGATGATAAGTTTATCTTAGAATTTTGAGCAAAAAAAAATTGTAACTATTTTAAATTTGACAATAATGATAATTTCATCAATTGCATTTTTTAGAAAATTTATTCTAAATTATATTATTTCACAATAAAATATAAACATGATAAAAAAACTAAAAAAATACTTAATTAATGATAAATTACCAATATTTAGTAAAAGATAAAATTAAAAATTAATTGTTAAATCCATAGATTGTGGATATTGAACCAAACACGAATATAATGAAAATTAATTCATCAATTTTATATTCAAACCAAATGATATAATTTTTATAATCCATGAATTTTAAAATTCATTGATTTAAAATCCATACATTTTATGAAAATCCATATATTTTAAAATTTTTCAACGCAAATGAGGCATTGATGGAATTGGATTAATCAAGGGCTTAGGTGGCAATGGCTTAGCAGTCCAGTTGGTTGAAGCCTTTCTAGGATCTTGGATAACGATTTATTAAACTGAGAGAATTGTCTGTTCTTGACAACATTCACTCTAATAGATTTTTCATCATCAAGACTCTAATAGTTGCCCCCCATTGTTCTTCTCTTTATAATTATTAGCTTTTTCATTTATTTTTATATCCTTTATTCTCATTGCAGTATTACGAAGCTTAAAGATGCTTAAAAATGGAATGAATTGTAACTTGTTGCAAATTGATTGAATAGATACATATATGAGCATCTTGATCTGGTCTTTCTCTACAAGTTTGATTTTTATCTGAGCCACCTTATTCCACCATCTTGCTACGTATTTAATGAAGTTTTCATCTGTTTTCTGCTTAGTTATTTCCAAATCCCATAGGGATGTATGAATTTCAGTGTTAAAAGGTATATTATTATAGAAATAACTTAAATAGTTCATTTCAATCAACTTTAATGGATTTTTTCAAATCCTGGTACCGTGCCACCATTCATTCTAGTGATACAATTAAACATCTTAAGAGTTGTTTGGGATTACTATTGAGTGTGTAAGAAATTAATATTATTAGGAATTTAATCTTATTATTAGAAAATCGATTAATTTGGAAATTAGTCTTACTAGGAAAACAAATTAATTAAATTAAAAAAAAAGCATGTGACAGAGAAGAAGAAAATTAAATAAAAAAATTGAATCAGTTTGATTTTTCAATTAATTTGTCAAACCAAACTGTATTAACAAAAAAACTGAAAATATGCAAAAATTTCACAGCAAAAACAAAACGAGGAATTACAAATCAAAAAGCGATTCTATTCAATGCTCTCAATTTAACGGAATTATGCTCACCCCTATTAACACCTCCCTAGTCCCTGCAATCCTCAGCATCTTCAAAAGTAAAGAGGAATTGATTGTACTTTTGTTGCCTATACATTGAACAGTCTCTTCTGTTATTTAACTTTCCCAACTAGCACCAAATTTCTCTAGAATCTCTACCCATTTCAGTCCCTAATTTTAATATCAAAACCAATTCTTCCACACTTAAATTCCTCATCCTCCTATTATATCATCTCCACTTGTGTTTCCCTAATTCCCCCTTACTGACCTGGGTTTCTTGCACTTTTGAAACCTTAGCATCAGTAGCAACACTGCATCTCTGAACTTTCCATATTTCCTTCTAAACAACATGCATTAAAATGGGACTGTAGAAAGGAGATTAAAGAACATATTTCCCCATCCATCCTATTATCATGCCGCCCAGGGCATGTGCCCCAATGGGCATTAAGGGGCTTAGCCCCTCCCTCTCCAAGATCTCAGTTTCGAGACCCATTAGAACAAAAAGAACATAAATTTAACTAGTAAGTTTTAACTACCAAATCAAACCCCTTATAACAAAACCTCAAGCACCTGAAGAATTAAAAAAAAGGTCATTTAACTCAGGACATGAACCTAAACAATTGCCCATTTGTAGAACCCATTTTGATCAAAATATATAAGTTTTCAATTGCATCGTGCTAATCTAGTTATACAATGATCACTCAATCTACTACAAAATTATTTAAACAACATTTCTCCCAAAACTCAAATATTATGAAGCAATGTGAACGATGAACGTGAGCTTGTAAAAATTAGCCTCAAATTTTTCATTTTCTATCCAGCAACTGCAAGGAAGCCACTCAAACCAACTGGCTTTTTCCATTTCTATGAGATTTTGGATTTGTTTGTACACTAAAAATAATAGTCTGCTCAAGATTTTTTAAATGATTTTTTTCCCGCATTACAATTGAGAAATCATGATTATTTTACAGTCAAGAAATGGATGTATTCCTCCACACCACAGGGATGAAAAGATGAAGCCAACTACGCATTGTGATCATGTATTCAAATTGTTGTTAAGAATGAAAACATAAATAATCTGCAAAAACAACAGTGTTACACATTAAGCACACAAGATCTAAAAGAAAAAATAAAAATGCTAATGTAAAATGGTACGGTTGTGAATATGCAATCACCTACCAGTCAACTATTTTTGACGAGATTAATGAATTTCCCAAATCATCTTAATTTCCATTTATCTGCATTAGATAACATAGAAATCAGATTTCAGAAACATAAAATACCATTTGGAATAATTAAGCTCACTGAAAATACAAACATAGCAAAGTGGAGTTCACTCAAAACTGAAAATACAAACATAGTACAGGAATGGAATTGGGAAAAAAGGCACTGATTTCATTATTTTGATCTCACATGCTCACTGCACATTCACCATATTATCCAAAACTATCAAGTAATAGTATATGAAATGACCGGCAATCCTTTTAAATGTCGGAAGAAAATAGTTGCCATTGTAAATGTACAGCAGAAATACAACTCCACAAGTAATTATCTCCTCCAGTACAGTAGACAACCACTCAATTAATAGCCTAATCGATGTCAGAAAATTAGCTACATTTAATCATAAAATGAGAGAAAATTAATAAAATAGTACGCACCTGCACAGTATCTTATATATTTATCTTACTTTCAATTTTTTTAATAAATTAAGGGAACAAATGGAAAAAGGTGAGACACTGTCTTAACCTTAACTTTTTGTTCAAGAAATGGATGGTTATACTAAAACTTTAAAGCAAAAAAGAATACAGCCATTATAAATCTCATTAAGAGCACCCATTGTGTCAAGAAC
This sequence comes from Triadica sebifera, assembly GCA_023653625.1. Taxonomy (NCBI): domain Eukaryota; kingdom Viridiplantae; phylum Streptophyta; class Magnoliopsida; order Malpighiales; family Euphorbiaceae; genus Triadica; species Triadica sebifera. The sequence continues at coordinate 19,271,764 of CM042908.1, read as the reverse complement.
AAAAAATTGAGAGAATTTTTTATGATTGTTATTGATAGTAAGATATCCCATATATAAAACCTTAATCATACATATGTTCACTTACTTTACTTACTTGCACCTACCCTTAATTACACACCCTTCACTTATCTTACTTACTTTCACCTTTAATTACACGTCTCACCTAACCTTCAACTACCTTTAATTACACAAGAAAAAATTTGTATTTGTATCTTAGAACAATAAATTCCTATAGTCACCTTGACATTCCCCTTCAAATTGATGCTAATAAATCTGTATGCATAGTTGTCAAATCAAAATTCATATTGAGAATCGAATTTATAATTTTGTGAATCAAGAATCGAATCGTAAGATTAAGTTCACATTGATAATATTAATTAAGAATAATATATTTATGTTATATTTCATAATTTTGAAATTTAATAATGTCTAAAGATTACTAATAATAATACTAAGCAATTCATATAATATATATTTCATAATTTTTTTATGCAAAATTCTTATTAATTATAAATTTTTATAGTAATAAGTTAAAGTGAAAAACCAAATAAAATAAATAAAGTAAAATATAATAAACTGAAAATAAAATACTTCTCTCTTTGACCAACATTTCTTTCTTCAACTCCAGCTCTTAAACTTCTAGCGTTGGCTTTTTCAACTTCCAGCCCAATTATTTCTTCAACTCCCACCAAGAGAATCGCATGAGTAGAACGATTCTATATCAATTCATACAATTCATGGCAAATTCAATGTTAATTTCAATTCTCTCTAAGAATCGACTCATTTTAGATGTGAATCGATACGAATCATTCGATTCAAATCATGAATCGTACGATTCTAACAACACTGTCTGTAAGCATCAATTTGCTAACAAGAAAATTATGGCGCTGATGTGTCAGTGATTTAGTGAAGATATTTGCAATTTGTAGAGAGGTGAGATATGTGGGAGTGTTATGACTTGGCGGACATAGGCCTCTCAAATAGAGTGACAGTTAACCTTTATGTGTTTGGTCCGTTTATGGAAGATAGGGTTGGTAGCAATCTGAATGGCATTGGTGTTGTTAGCATGTAGTGGAGTAGATCGAACTTGGGAGAAACCAAGATTCGTGAGGAGACTCCACAACCAAATGATCTCAGAGCATTCAACAGACATGGTATAGTGTTCTGCCTTTGTTGATGATTTAGAGATAGAGTCTTGCTTTTTGCATTTCCAAGAGATAAGAGAATCACCAGGAAACATGCACCATTTTGTAGCAGATTTTCTAGTGTTCAGGCAACCGGCGCAAACAACATCATTATAAGTTTTGTAGATGGAGTAAAAAACCAGTTGGAAAGAATAAACCGCGATTAAGTGTCCCAAGAATATATTTGTAAAGATCAAAAAATTGAGAGAAGTTTCTTATTTTCGTTGATATAAAGGTGTCTCGAGCTCCATTCAGAGCTTTTTTGAAAATATCTCCAAGTTGTTTTTCAGTCTTAACATACCTTGTAGAAATTACATTCGGTTATATCTTTTCATGAACAAAATAACAATCAATCTCTATATACTTAGTTTGCTCATGAAAGACTGGATTAGAAACAATATAAATTGTAGCTTAATTATCACACCATCAATTTTATTAGTTCGCTATTAATGCCCCTATTTAGTTTTCCTTAATATCAACAAATATAAATTATCATTTCTTAGTATTCCAATATCCCTATATTAAGGAAATATGTATAATTCTAACCATATTAACTTATTTTTTTAATTTGTGTGAAAATCGAAGTGAATCTATTATTTGAGGATGAAAAGAGTATAAAACAAATAATAAACCATTATATATTCATATGTTTAAATGAATATAAGGTTAAAAGGGTAAATGAAATATATATATATAAAGTTTTGGGGAATAAAATGTAATTCATATCAACTTGAAAGTAAAACTTTATTTAAGTTTTGCGGAGGGAAATCCAATAAGAAAAACTTAAACCAAAACTAGTTTTTAAAATGAGAAACTAAAATGAAAACTTATGGACTGGTTAACCGCCAATTTTGATTTAGTTTCAGACCGTTATATGGGTTAACCAAATTTTTAGTTTTTTTTGGCTCACCCCCAACTAATCCCCCCCCCCCCCAATTACGAATTATAAAGAAATTTTATTCCTTCAAAATTCTAGATGGCATATGAATCCAAAGTAATGGTTGATAGAGTAATCCTTGATGGTTGGACCTAACAAATCAATATTACAAAAGAAATCAATCATACAACTACATCATTTTGCAATAGCAGCTTCAAGATTCTAGTAACTAGTTGCTTTAATCTTTGAGAAAGAAAGTGCTTTTAGGATGAAATTGAACAAATTAGAAGCTACCATCAACAATCATAACGTATGAATGGAGGAATTTCAACATCTAAAGGATAAGTAAGACGGTCCTCAATACTTTCCTCCAGATATGAATTTTTTTCAGTTAGGCAAATTATACATGATAAGGAGCCAAGACTTCAAAATTTGTAGCAAAAAGGAGGTAGAACAATGGCAAAGATCCAAGCTTCAAACTCAAGAAGTAATAACTAATAAAGCATGTACTTCAACGAAAAAAAGCAAAACAAAAAGTAGAAACAAGGAAAAAAGCTGAGATCAAACTAGAAGATAAATTTCAACAGTTTGAGGCTACAAATTGGCAAGCAAAGAGGTAAGAAAGTAAGTTTCTAATAACAAGAATAATCTAAAATTGCTTCCTCAACTCGAGCTTAAACATGAAAACAAATAATCTAATGTTAAGAAAGCCCTTGAATATGGCATACAAGAAAAAATCACTTAGTGAAATTATTATGAATCCTAATCATACCACTACACTACTTGATTACCCTAAATGTGCAATAGTTACAATTCAAATTTCAAAATTAAGTGTAGAAGCAAGATTTACAATGCAAGAATTTTGAGACAACAAGTAATAATGGCAATACAACATCATGAACAAGATGTCAAAGGTGGAGAATCGATAAATTGAGCTTTTGTTGCCCAACACCCGCTCCTATATAGCATAGTTGGCCTAACTGTCGTTCTATAAAACTTTCCTTTCACTTTGTTCGATATCTTTTTATCACATATCACCCCTATAGTACTTCTTCATTTCAACCATATTGTTTTAATTCTACATGTTATATCTTCATCTTCTATCTCATCCTCCTAGAAAACAAAGCCTAGATATTCAAAATGGCTACACTTTGGCCCCACTACCCCTTTAATCTTACTTCTCCATCATTCCTCTTGCTTAGGCTAAAACCTTTACTTTCAAGAGTATCTCTCCGCATTTTTAACTTTTGATTAACTTCCGCTCAAGTTTCATCAACTAAGACAGTATCACATGCAAACAACATACACCAAGGGATACCATCTTATATGCTACTAATTAACTCATCCATAATTATAATAAACAAATATAGGCTCAAGGCCGATTCTTGATGAACACCCACAGTTATAAGAAACTCCTCTATATATCCTATTGTGCACACAATTATATTCGCTCCATAAATATCTTCAATGGTGAATGTATAAAGAATTGTGAGGTTATCTTTATGGTTTGCATTGAAAATGTGATCAAAATAGTTTTTCCATCTCTTGGATTTCCTTACATCCATTCAAGATACGATAAGACTCATCTTTAATGCACTTAACTTGATTCATGTCCTTCCCTTTTTTGTCTCTTAGTAATGTCAGCTTGTATATATCCTTCTCCCTTTCACATGTCCTTAACCTTAGATATAGGTCAACTAGGGATTTAACTCAAGCTTCATTAATTGCCTTCTTAACCTCTTCTTTATCCTATTATATTTGTGAAAGGCTTCTCCATCTGTAGCTTACTAAACCAATATTTTTTCTCTTGAATAGCCTTTTGCATCTCCTTCCCACCACCATAATTTTTATGGTTGAAATCCTAATATTTTGGTTGGTGCCTTTAAAGCCCAATGTTTAATCCTAGATTGCCTAATACTCCTTTTATTTTTTATTTTGCCTTTTTTATTCACATCCAAGACAGCTAGCCTATGTTAAGTAGTTAAGGCTTCTCCAGATATAACCTTGCAATCTTTACATGTGGACCTATCCTTTCTAGTATGAAGAAAGTCTATTTGACTGTGATCACCTCCGCTCTTAAAGATAATCAAGTGTATTTCCCTTTTCTTAAAACAAGTGTTGACTAATACTAGATCATGCGCAAAAACAAATACTAAGATAGCATCACCTCCCTCATTCATGCTACCATATCCATATCCTCTTTGCACTTTTTGACCCATCATTAAGTTTGCCCACATGCCTATTAAGATCTCCTTCGATAAAAAGCTCTTACTCATTGGAATTCCTTGAACAACTGTATCCATATCTTCCCAAAACTTACTCTTCCTCACATAAGCCTACTTGAAAGGCATATGCACCAACTATGTTGATCATCTCTTTTTCCAATATTAGCCTCAAATGGATAATCCTATCTCCCACTCTTTTCACTTTAATCACTTTGTTCTTAAGTTATGGTTCAACGATAACACCAACACCATTTCTATGATCTCCTCCAACATACCATAACTCATAACTTGTGTTACCAATCTTTCTAACCTTGTATTCAATCCACCTAGTCTCTTGCAAGCATATAATATTTATCCTTTTTTTCATAGCATCTACTAACTTCATAGACTTACCTATCAAAGACCTTATGCTCCAACTACCTATCTTGATTCTACTCTTTTGGACGATCGTTTTTGCTTGTACTCTTCCATAACAATGTCAAGGTCATTTCCTATCTCAAACCACATCCAAGCCACGATGAGGTAGGACTCACTTCTTTATCCACACCTATCCATGATGTGGGAACCCTTGCATATACTCCCCCTCACCCACGTGACAATGTGATGGAACCTAGAGCTGACAATTTTGGACACGACACTATTAAATGACATGAAACGACACGGACTTAACCGTATATGGATATGAGCTAAACAGATATGAGTCATAACCGTGTCAACACGATTACGACACAAAAAAATTATGTCATAAACGGATTTTACCTGTCTTACCTGTTAAGACACAATTAGACACGATTAAAAATATGTTATTTTATTAATTATAATGATATGACTAATTATTTTAATTTTACTCAAAATTCAAATATATATTATAATATTATAAATATATATAATACATATTTATATATGAATGAATTAATTAAATTGATTCAATTGTACTTATATATATTTAATTGGAGTTTAATTAATTAAATTAAAATTTAATTAATTAAATTAAAATTATTAATTAAATATAAATTGATTAAATTGAAATTCAATTAATTAAATTAAATTTTTAATTTAATATTCGTGTCTATTCGTGTATAATCGTGTCGTGTTAAGTAAAATTGTATATAATCATGTCGTGTCGTATAAAATGTATACGTTTAGACACATTAAGTAGATAGTGTTTAATCGTGTTAACACGGATTTTAACCGTATCGTGTTCGTGTTTCAAATTTTTGATACGATTAGTTAATCGTGTCATATCCGATTAAGACACGATACAATTAGACACAAATTGCAAGCCCAAATGGAACCCTTTGCTCATTTAACACTCCACATAGGTGTCAATGTAGCACGTGCCTAGTTGCTATCTTCTTTTCTATTCTCTAATTCTTTCTTTATTCTAATCTATAATTTCTCCTCTCTCCTAATTTCTTCTTCAATTCATTTCTCAAATTCCGGACATTACACCTAGGTGAGCACTTTCCAACATTATATATTAGAAGTCGATTAACCCCAAAAAAAACTTAAATTATAACCATCAATTCAGTAAACCTTTTTGTTTGGATTTTTTTTAGTCGTACCTATAACTTATTTTCATATGTTATAACACTACAAATTCCTTGGTTATTAATTATAGCTAGCATATAGACAAAATCTAGCCAAACTAATCAATCTTACAAGCTATCTAACATAGGCTTTCATAGGAAGAATCATGAGAACAATTTTATAACAAAACCTACTTATCCAACTAGATATGTCCATTGCTTTAAAAGATTCAACTTTAAGAGTAATCCAATTCCAATTGATTCGCCAGACAAACAACTTCAAACCTTTCATTCCAAAAAATTTCAAAAAAAGCTTTCATTTTGATACATGCTTTCACATCAAATAATTGTTCTAGACTCATCTTCAGAGAACCATAAGGTACAAGCCACCATCTAAGTGCAACTTAAATAAATTTATCAAACTCATTATGGGAATATCCACCAAACAGATATATATACATGCGTAGACATAAAGTTTCTCCAAGAAACAATCATCTAAAATAATCTTTTATAAAGCATCAGCTATTCTGCAAAAAAAAAAAAAACAGCACAAATCGGATAATGAAGGGATATGAGGAAGAACCTATTTACTTTTTCACATAACATAAGGTTCAAATGAAAGGCAGATCTAATCAAGAAAATAACTTTTAAGGACCCATCAATCTTGTAGAAGTTACCTCCAAAAACTAGTTGGCTACCATGGAATCTAACAATTAACAGAAACAAACAAGCAGCTGTCAGCAGTAACGCATAAATCAACAAGTAAACACTCAAGAAACCACAATTACAGTACATCATAAACTTGATAATATCTAAAAAGCAATTAAACAAACAGGCAACAACAAACATGAACATTTTAGCAAGATAAGCCAACATAAGAAATTATGTTATAAGATAACAATGACTCATTCAGATTAATGTTTAAAAATACTAAAATTATTTATATGGCTTAAATAGCCTTAAATTGCAGCACTCATGAAATTGGACTTGTGCTCTACTATGAAAGTCAGATTTATGAGACGAAACATTCATTTAAATGCCTCAAGAAATAACAAGAAAATTAGTTATTCAGTTAGTAATTAGTGATAGAACATATAGTCCCAGACTGATGGCTTCTGAAGGCAATGCAGCCTATAATAGGCACAGTTTTCTTTATGTTATTTTCTATGTACGGATTCAATTTTGTCAGGCTTTGCTTCCAAATAAGCAGTGCAAGATTTAAAAGATGAGATTGCTTTTCCTAAGGAGAGCACTGGAAATTTCGTGAGACAATTGCAGTCGACAAAATAAATACAAGATGCAATGTGGACTGACTTTTTCATTTGAAAAATTGAGGTTTTTACAAAGGGTTTACAAATTAATATCAGTATAACTAATTGATGGTGAGTGACAATGTGAAAGAGATTAAAGCTACAAGTAAATTGAATAAGGTGTCCTATGAATTAGTAAGAGTTTAATTTTGGTTTCATTAACTTCTTTCTAAAGGTAATATAATCTGGCCACGGGAAGGAACCAGGCAGAAGAAGAGAAGGCAAATCATTTATTTTTCAATATGACAATAAGATGAGAACTGGAAAAAAATGGAACAAAAAAAAAAAGAGCTCCAAAACCCATTAGTCTTGACAAAATGGCATGCAAAGATGAGTAGATTGTGGAGAGGAAACAATCTGTCTTTGAAATTTCTGCACAAGGAAAATGGAATAATTATCAGTACAATGTGTAGGAGCTCTGTAGAAATAGTAATATTAACAGATTGAAGCAGTTGAGTGACACACAAGGGAAAATGGTTACTGTTTGTACAGAGCTCCGACAATGTGTAGGAGCTCTGTACAAACAGTAATATTAACAGAATGAAGCAGTTGAGTGATACACAAGGGAAAATGAAAGGAAAAAGAAAATAAATCAATTCTGAAATTTCACAGATAAATGATATTAGAGGTACAATGAGCTGGAAGGCATACGAGGTAGAGTTATTGCAGAAGTAGGCCTATATACATCTGAGATTGCCATTACATGACCCTACAGACATCCACCTATGAAACTGTATGAAATTCCTATTATAAATTCCTATCATTTTGAAAATGAAATGACTGAACCCCCCAATTTTAAGTAGCTTTGCCTGAAAGTACATAAATTTCTTAAAATTTTGAAATTGAAAATTAACAGAAGTTTTCAAAATATTTGAACTTGGCATTGTTATCAACCAAAAATTACATGACCATAATAATTGAATTTTTCGGAAGTTATTACAAAACAAGAATTTGAGCATCTTAAAAGTATGCAAATAATAAAGAGAGGAATGCAACAAAAGGTGTAACATTCCCTCCCCCAAAAGAATCACAAAACAAATCCAAGATGCATTACCAGCTTTTTATTTACAAAAAGAACTACTATCCCACAAGTTCTACAATCCCACGAATTGCAAAATTTGTGTATTTTTTATATCACATTTGCTAAACAAGAAAGTCATTTTTCTAGTCCTTATCTTCAATGGGGAGACATCATCTATGGAAGATAAGAATTTGTTTTAGATAGTCAAAACATCTTCCGTGCTAACTGACCCACCTTTAAAGCGAAGCCTATTGAGTCATCTCCTTGATCTTTCAGAAGAACCATTAAGGCCAAGGAACCTACAATCACAAAGTCACTATAGGTATACTGAACAAAAGTAAAGCCTGTTATCAACCCTAGGCAAGTTCAAGAAACTGAATCGTCATTTGGGAATGAAATAAGTCCTTCCACCGAGGTATCACCTATTGTTCTTGATTTGGGTCTACCCATAGCCGCAGTACAAGAATCCAAATTATTACTTAGGACTGAGGTAAGTCCTATTGGGTATCACCTATGGTTCTTAATTTTAGATTAGCCCATAGCCCCAAGAAATGGTATCAGAAAGTGCATGCAACATCCTTTATCCCAGTATGTGTCCTTGGAAAAAGTATCAACCTCAAACAAAAGCTTTCTTAATCATCTATAGCCATTCCCCAAACCTTATGTGAGGCACTTGGATAAAAAGGAACAGAAGCATAGAACGAAAGAAGAAATGGTGGCCTCGGTGAAAAAAAAAAATGGTAGCTAGTAGAATTACCAACTAGAAAGAGACTGGTAGATTGCAAATGGGTCTTCACAGTTGAGTATAGGTTGGATCCATTGAGAGGTATAAAGCAATGCTAGTATCCAAGGGATATACAGTCCTACGGGGTGGATTATCAAGAGATATTTGAACCAAGTGGCGATGATGAATACAGTAAGGGTGTTGTTATCTCTAGCAGCAAAAGAAGATACACCAATTGAGCCAAACCAGAAACTCTAGGAAGTAAAAGAAGCAACAACCATTTGCAGAAAGAGGTGTCGAAGATTAGTAGGAAAATTCATCTATTTGTCTCACGCATGACTAGACATAGCTTATGCAAAAAGTGTGATTAGTCAGCTAAAGCATGATCCAAGGGAATTACATTTGCAAGCTACTCATTGGGTATTAAACTACTGGAAAAGTAGTCTAGGTAAAAGAGTTTTGTTTAAAAGAAATAATAAGCTAATGTTGGAAACCTAAACAAATGTAGACAATGCAAAATCTTCAGTTGACATGAGATCAAAATCTAGCTACTACATATTTTTTGCTTGTAATTTGGTACAATGGAGAATAAAAGGGAAAAATGTGATAACAAGGTCAAGCGCAAAGTTACAGTTCAAGGAAGTGGTTTAAGATCATCCTAGACAATTTAGAAATTAAGTGGAAGGGACCTATGAAGTCGTATTGTGACAATAAACCGACCACTAACATTGCTCATCATCATGTACAACATGACAAGACAAATGGGGTGTTTGGGATTGTTGTTGGGTATCCAAATAGTTGGGTTAGAATTTTTTTGATTTAATTTACTGATTTTTTTTAATTTTTTATAAACTGTTTTTCTCAAACTTGCTTCTGGAAAAAACATATATTTATTTGCTTCACTCCAAAAACAGTTTTCAAAACACAAAAAAATTAAAGATAAAAAAATTTTCTCCAAAAGTGTTTTTACCAAATGTAATGCCAAACAAATCCAAAGCATATCGAAATTGACACCCTTTATTGAAGAAAAAATAAAAGGCAGCCAAATCCACATGCCTTCAAGGAGACAATTGGTAGATGTTTCAACTAAAGTACTTAACAGTGCAATTCTTCATGGGATTATTTACAAGCTGAGAATGAAAGATGTCTATTCTAAAGCTTGAGAGGAGTGTTGCATTGTACAACTATGTGTATATATATATTAGGAAATAAGTCTGTCATTAGTTTAGTTTCCTATATTTACTTTAGGAAGTTTCTTGATTTTTAGTTACTTAGTTTCTTGTTATTGTATCTCAAAATCATGTGTAAATTAACATGTATTAATCAATCAAAAATAAGGAAAAATTAGAATTCTATCTTCTATAGTTTCTCAACTGCACCTATTTTACTGAACACATACAGGTCCTAATATAAAAATAATAGAGGAAATAAGGACAATGTCAATAACATCAAAGCGCAGTTGGTGTAATGAAAAAAATCAAACTTGAGAATTGGCATAAAAGGAGATTCGTAAATGACATTGTTTTTATTGAATTTTAGCAGCATAAATCATAAATAGCCCTCTGTACTTGTATATTTTGCCATTTTGCCCTTTATAGCTCATTTTTTGTCCATTTTGCCTCTTAAAATAAAAAAAATTTACACATCCGCCCACCATATGATGACATGGCATGTTGAAAAAAATACATCAGTGCATGTATTACACGCGCCGATCAAGGGGCATATTATGACAATTTGAATTTGTAAGGAGCAAAATGAACCAAAAAGGAAGAATAAGGGGCAAAGTGGACCAAAAACCAGTCAAAGAAACAAAATGGAAAAAACGAACAAGTACAGGTACATGATTTTTGCCAATATTTAGCCTATACTCTCCCTAAGACTTAACGTATTATGTTATATTAATTTTTTATTTTAGGCATAAATTTAGGTGCTAAAACTTTTTTCCTAACAAAGAGACGATTCCACAATTTGCTACACAACTAACAAAACATTTCATTCAAATAATGTATAGTTGTATTTCTTGTAGATACCAATTAATGTCTTACATTGAGCCATTATTATTGTTATAAATATTTGACTTATTTCCCATTTTGCATTACACATTCACTATAAATACTCATTAAGCTTGAGAGAATAATCAAGATGATAATTTCAAACTTCTTTACACTGTATTTTTTCTCTAATTTGGTATCATAGCAGTAGTAAAAATAATTTTTTATTGCTCTCTCTAAGTTTTTTAGCTGAAACCCAAGCTGCCTCTTTTCTATTCATCTCTTCTTCTACATCAAATAGTTTTGGAAGCTGATAGAACATTTTGTACACTATGGAACAACTAAAGAGGTCTAGGATGTAGTCAGGAAAAGCTATCTTAATGTCTCAGACTCTTCTCAAATATATGAATTGATGAAAAAATCATTCCAATTAAAGCAGGGAGGTTGTCATTTGAAAAATTATTACAATGAACTAAATTCCATATTCTTAGAATTTGATTATCACAAACCCAATGATATGGAATACCCAACTGATATAGAGAAATTGAGGTAAAAATCGTGCTTCTGTATTTATTGCAGGTCATAATCACAGTCTAGATCAAGTGAGTGCTCGAATCTTGGCTACTTATCCTATACCAAGTCTAGAGGAAGCATATTCACAAGTCCACCGCAAGGCACAAAGGCATGCTACTATGGGATTAAAATATCACCTTGAAGCTTCGACAATTGTTGTCCAGAAGCACAATACAAAGACAACACTTTTTTGCACTTATTGCAATAGTGCCAAACACACTGTAGATGTTCGTTGGCAAAAACATGAATATCCAAAGTGATTCAAACTAAAGCAAGCTAAAAGGAGAAAAAAATCAGCTTAGGTTGGCTCATAATGACACTTCTTTATCTGTTGCTTCTGCTTCCCAGGCTTCTCGTGTATCTCATCAAAAAGGTAATTCTAGCTCAATTTTTGTTTCTACTATTTCTAACAATTGGATCATTGATTCAGGAGCCACTGATCATATGACTAGTAACCCTTCTTTACTTGACACTCTAGTGTCTTCTAGTGTTACGTCTGTTCAAGTTGCTAATGGGGATCCTATGCTCGTTTCCGGAATTGGGAATATCTCTTTCTCCCCTACACTCTCAATGTCTCCGGTCTTACTTGCATCTAGTCTCTCAAACAATCTTTTTTCCATCAGTAAAATTACTAAACATCTAAATTGTTTGTAACCTTTCATTCTACACATTGTGTATTTCAAGACAATCTTACGAAAATGACAACTGACACTGGTAAGGAGAGGAGGATTCTACTACTTAGAAGGGACCAAGGAATAGCAACTTGAATTTGATCTTATTTTTCAAGTAACAAGAGAAATACCTAATACAGACAAAATTATTCTATGGCATTGTAAGTTAGGTCATCCATATTTTCCTTATCTAGAACATTTATTTTCTAAGTTATTTCAAAATGTTTCAATTTCTAGTTTACGATGTGAACAATGCATTTATGCTAAAAATCATCGTGTATCCATTAAAATAAGTCTCAATAAAAGTCAAATTCTTTTTACCAGATATTTTACAGATGTTCGGAATTCTTTCTCTATTCCTTCCACTTTGGGTCATAAATATTTTGTCTTTTATTGATGATTGCTCTCGTGTTAGTTGGGTTTATATAATAAAAACTTTTGGGTTTATAATAAAAACTAAGGATGAAATAATAAAAATCATTTCTCAATTTTCAAAAATGATTATCACATAGTTCAAGGTTTTTCATTCTGACAATGGTTGTGAGTTTGTTAATCAACCTCTTGCTGATTTTTTCAAAGAAAATGACATCTTTCACCAAACAATTTGCTCATATACACCCTAACAAAGTGGGCACAGCAACGTAAAAATCACCATTTTTTAAAATGGCACATGTTTTATGTTTTACTATGCATGTTCCCAAAAAATTTTGGGTTGATATTGTCATAACTGTTATTTTTCTCATCAATTGTATGTCTATTTGTGTCATTAACTACCAAACTCATTTGCGTATGTTATCTCAATTTCACTGTAATTCTTCTGTTTTGAATCTTAGTCCTAAAATTTTTAGTTATGTCTGTTATGTGCATGTTCACTCAAACCAAAGGGATAAATTAGATCCTCGTGCTCTTAAATGTGTTTTTTCTATACTACTTTACCTCTCAAAAAGGCTATAAATGTTATCATCCTCCTACACAAAAATACTATATTCTATGGATGTTCAATTATGTGAATATCAAATTTATTTTTCTGAGAATATTTATCTAGTTCTACTTCAAGGGAAGATTAGTAGTATAAAAGAGAAACAATTGTGGCTTAAAGAAAAGAGATTTTGGATTTTAGGAGGTCAACGGGAGGACTCAACTAAGTTTCAAAAGTCTTCAGAGGTTGAGCCAGAATCCATAAAAGGAATGGAGAGACAGGATGATTTGTTTTTCAGAAAATATTATACCAAGAGAAATAAGAATGTTGATGTTATGTCTCCTCCAAGCTCCAATACTCCTCTCAATAATACTACTGAGAAATTTAGGGAAAGAAGAAGAGGAAAAAGAAGAAAAAAGAGAGTGAAATCTGAATTACACAGCTTGATTATTCCCTCAAGCTAATAGATATATATACTAGATGTAGGATACAAAATAGGAAGTAAAATCAACTACAAATAAGTAGAATCATATATTTACAGCAACATACTGATTCTTAGCCTAGAATTTAGCCTAAAATCATGCATCAGTATCTCAACAACTACCATGTCATCAGATGACTCTTCTAAAACAAATCTTGAGGTACATTCTTCTCCACCCTTTTTGATTTCCAAAATCCCTATCTTGAATCCTTAGGGTGAAGATCAAGTTAGGCAATATCCTCTTTGTGAATGAAAAGCACCTGCTAGGTTTAGTTTCTCAAAACCATCCTTTAATATTGTGTATTCTATCGCTAATTTTGTGTCATATCATCTATCAAAAACTAATTTTGCATTTGCTCTTCAGTTATCTTTTGTATTTATTCCTAGTCACTTTCAAGAAGCCTTTGACAATTCTAAGTGGAAATCAGCTATGATAGAAAAAATTAAAGCTCTCTAGAAAAATCCTACTTGGGAGATAACCAAGCTTCCTAAGGGTAAAAAGATTGTAGGATACAAGTGAGTGTTTTCCATAAAATACAAATCAGATGGAACTATTGATAGATATAAAGTCAGATTGGTCACCAAATGATACACCAGACTTGTGGAATTGACCATCTCCCATGGCAAAAATGAATATTGTTCGAGCTATATTATCTCTTGTAGTCAATCTAGATTGGTCACTGAGACAGTTTGATGAGAAGAATGCATTTCTACATGGTGATCTCTTAAGAAAAAGTATACATGGATTTCCCTCCCGGGTTTACATCAAAAAGAGATGAAGTATGCAAATTGAAAAAATTACTATATGGATTGAAACAATATCCAAGAGCATAGTTTGGTAGATTAAGTACCTCTATGAAAGAGTATGGTTTTAAGCAAGTTTTGGAATATCATACTATATTTTATAAGAGAGATAGGGATGACATTACCTTGCTCATTGCTTATGTTGATGACATAATAGTCACATGTAATAATTTCAATAAGATATATGAGCTTCAAGTGTAAAGAGTTTGAGATGAAGGACTTAGGAGCTTTAAAATATTCCTTGGGCATCAAAGCATCTAAATCTAAACATGGTCTCTTCCTCTCTCAACGCAAGTATATATTAGATCTCCTGACTGAAACTGGAAACTCAGTTTGTCAACCTATTGATACACCTATTAAGCTGAATCATGGCTCAAGTATATATCCATATCAAATTCCAACAAACAAGGAGAGATATTAGAGGCTAGTGGAAAAATTGATTTATCTTACTCACACTATATCTGATTTGTCTTGTGCAATTAGCATTGTGAGTCAATTCATGCACAACCCAAGTGATAGAAACATGGGTGCAGTGAATTGTATTATGTTCACAAAACACGGTAATCCAAGCATTGTGGATTATACAGATTCTGATTTTGCCGGATCTAAATTGGATAGAAAATCTACATTAGATTATGTATCATTTATTGGGAGCAATCTAGTGTCATGGAGAAGCAAGATGCAAAATGTGGTGTCATTGTCTAATGCAAAAGTTGAATATTGTGTTCTATATCATGCAACCACAGAACTCTCCTAGCTAAAAATATTTCTTAGCGAGCTCGAGTTTGGTTCAAAACAGCCTATGACTCTATTGTGATAACACAACAACTATTGAAATTGCAAATAACCCGGTGCAACACGATTAAACTAAAAATGTTGAACTGGATAGGAACTACATCAAAGATAATTTAGATTCTAGGAAGATAAAGGTTCCTTACATTTAGATTCTAGGAAGATAATTTAGCTGATGTGATGACTCATGGTCCCTAATGGTCCATTCTATACAGTTTTATCTAAATTAGGCATGTGTGATATCAATGCGCCAGCTTAAGAGGGAGTTAATGTATAGCTATATTTCTTGTAGATACCAATTAATGTATTAGATTGAGACATGATTATAAACATAATATTAAGCATGATTATTGTTGTAAATATTTGACTTATTATTGTTGTAATTTGTTGACTTATTTCCCATTTTGTATTACACATTCACTATAAATACCCATTAAGCTCAAGGAAATAATCAAGCTGATAATTTTCAGACTTTTTTACACTGTTTTTTCTCTACTTCATTTCAATAGTAGCATTACAAAGGGAGTTATTTTGAAATCAAAAACTTTTAGCATTTGCATATGCCATTTGAAATATTACCAAATATTGACTGAGAACTTAATCTCGGAACAAAATTTAAAAATTTTTCCATAAGGAAATTATGAAGATGGACATTCTAACAAAACCAGAGTCCTCTAAAATTCCAAAGTAAAATATGGGTTAGTATATTCTAGGATTCTTTTCTAACCGCACATAGAAAAGTCATACCCTTGTGGTTCAGATAAATTAATATAACCCAATAAAAAAAAGATGCAAAAAGACTGCCTTGCCCTTTAATTATACTTACTTTTTATTCTCCTTTGACATCTATTAATTCATTGCAAGGGGCATAGAGCTTTGCCACTTGCTCCTCTGCTTCAATGTCATTAACCACACCACGACATCGTGAGAAACCACAATAGCATGCTAGTTGTTCATCAATTGAGAAAAACCTGAATGAATAATAAAATCAGCACCAAAAAAAAAGAAAGAAAATAACTTCTTATATAGGGTTTGAGCAAAACCTATAATCATAAGTGAGTTCCTCCCATCTTTTGATATCTCTCTTTGCAAAGATGATAATATGTTCATCACCATTAACGCTTATTACTCTTGAATAGCAATTAGGCTGAACCAAAATAAAGGTAATTAAATACTGCTCAACATTTCTTAAAAAGCAGCATCAAAAATATATTATCCACAAAAACATTCGTCTTTGAGAAATACAAAAGGGGTTTCATGGAAAATAACAACCATAAAATCAAGTGAACTAAATTAAAATCTTCCATTATAGATGCAAAAGAAATAATAAAAGCGGCATTGAAGAAGCATACCTCACATGAGTGGTTAATCAGATGGGCAATACTCCCAGCCCTTGTGGCATCAATGACTCGTTCATCATCAATGCGAAACATGTAGGTCCCAGCACCCTGCATTTAAAAAAATTACTGAACTTTTTTTATGACTAACAGCTTTTTTCAGAAATTTAACTCATCCTTTTATAAGTAACAATACAGTATGCACTTATTACACCAAAAATATATGCATACCATGAGGAACACCAATGACATCATTTGAAAGGAAACGTACCACCAATGAGTTGTATATGAAGTGTTCCCTCCTGTCAGCTATAGGAGGTCTAACAAGTTCACCAGTGTATTCAATCACCTACAAATAAAATTGTGCCTCAATACCAAATACACTTTTGGAAAAAAAAAAATCATGTTCAATCAGCAAATTAATTTACCATGTCTCCAGCCCTATGTGGCTGCTTTCCAAAGATGCCAAATCCATGAATACCTGATTTGCCTAAACCAAAATGCTTGATGATCAGATAAAGACAACATCAAATGATTGTAAAGTTCCGAACCTCTTTTATGTGAAATAGAATTCACGTATAAAATTTGAATGACTTTCTCATAATTTAAAAAAGAACTCAATTGAAACGGCCAAAATACAGTCTTCCTGATAAATGAATGCATGTGAATGTGAAAATTTGTGTCTATGAAAGCAAATGTGCACAAGAGTTTGTCTATGAACAAAGAACATTTCTCATCATTTAAGACGAACTAAAATTAGAATATTGAAAGGAAAAAAGCTAAACAAGCAAAGATATTCAGGTTAGGTTAAAAGACAAAATTAAGAAATATTTTCCTCAAAACACAAATGATTACGGAACTAGAGCTACCAGAAAATAATTGTAACAAAAAAATATTTGAAGTATCTATCTCAATGCAATCAATCACATATCCTCAATGAAAACGTTGCAATCCCACTTCTTAAGATGGGTAATAATTTAATAAATATGAACAAACAAGAATAACCAAATGAGAGAGTCTGGATAAAAAAATGTTCAGAATTAATACAAAGGCACAATACAAAACATAATCTACCATCTAAGTTAAATATATTAAGTTAAGTAACTCAACTCACTCACTTCATCCTAAAATACTGTGAAACATAAGGATAACTAAACATGGATATGATGCTTTGGTGTTACAAACAGTACAAAAATCTATGGAACTTTTGAAAAGAGCCAAGTCCAATCCCTTGCCAAATACACATATATGCAAGTCGACCTAAGAGTAACACAAATGAGCAAATAATAACTACAGGTAGTTGACTTGCTATTGATTATCATAACTTTGAAAAAAAAAGTTAGAGCTTCAAGGTTATATGATAAAACTTTGGGAGTGTAAATACAGAAGAGCTAACTGAAAAAGAAAATCCATATGTTTCAGTATCTATTTCCGCAAATTATTGAAACTTCTATGTATCACCTCTTGAAATAAAAACAACCCACTTACCAAAAGCTAATCTCTTTTGGAAGGTCTGCCGCATATAATGATACTTTTCAGCCACAGAAAGAATATTGTTAGGGGCATCGAGCTGAGAGGCTTTTAACCTTTGAAGGCTAGAGGAGAATCGAGAGCCTGCAACTCCATTTGAAGGCAGTGTATTGCCTGGGGACTGATGTTGACAGTAACCACCAACCAAGTAAGGTTGATTCTCAACAAACAAGCGCTTGGAGGATGCAGCAGCAAGTGCTTCAGGTTCTTTCCGCCCTCTTCTTCCAAAATAATTGTAAGGTTCTACCACAATTAAAAGAAGGATTTGAACCAAGAAAACATCAGATTTTTGTCAACAGATTCAGCAAATTTAGTGGATAATTAATGATATAATTAAATTCAATAATATTTGCAAGCAATGATGAAAGGAATGTATAAAATCAACAGTTATTTGCCTGAGATTCAACACTTTAAAGCATGCAAAAGGACGGTGCTAGAAGAGGGAATGGGGGAGAAGAGATGAATAGCTTGAAATTATGATCCGCAAATTGATAGGTAGTAATAACACAGTAAGAACAACCACACAAGAATTTGGACAAGGCATTACCACTGCGAGCACAGCCAGATGGATTACATGGAGGGATATAATCAGAATATCGACATGTAATTCGACTAATCCGTTCATCTGTGACTGGACGGTCATTGGATGGTAGCCTGTGCTTCTTGCAAAAGGAAAGTAAGCGAATGCACTGATCTTCTTCCTCATCATCTATAGAAAGGAGATGGAGCCTTTCCTCATCCTCAAGCTATGTAAACATACAGAAAGATAAGATATGAGAACACATATCATCAATAAGCAAAAATATATGCGGAGACATTTTAAGAAATATGTAAAGTACAATAGAAAATATGGATGCTTTTAACAAAGGATAGTGGTTACCTCCACACAAAGACCAGCTGCACGTGCACAGAGTGGATGATATGCCACCCGACAAGTATTGTTTGAACACTGTACAAAGAACATTGTAAAAGGGCTACGATTAATATGAGAAGAAAAATCAGGAAAAAAAGAGATGTAACTGAATAACCATGAATAGGTGAATGCATTAGCAACCACCAAGTAGTCATACTTCATACCTTAAACAATAGTGGGACAAACTACTCAGGCTGCTAATTTGTATAGTTATGACTATTTGTTCAATTCTTAAAGCTGCATTTCATTTTAGAAGGATATAGAACACTAAATAGTCAGAGAAAAAAGTATTTTAGAAATTGCATGAGATATTTTTGCGCTTTCTGAAACAAAACTACAATATTTTATTAGAGTTGGAAGACACATGTGACATCTCTGTCTAAGCAGACAACACACATCTCGAGAAAACTCAAAATTAAAAGACTGAAGAACTTCAGAATAATGGTATTTATGTCATGTAAGGCATCATTGGTTACTCTCTAGCTATTGCATTCATTATATTTATGTGTATATTAGCCAATTAGCAGCTGGTTAAAGTTTTAGTTTATCTTTGGTTTCAAGAGTTAAGTGTGCTTCGGTAATTTCCATACCTGGTTGAATGGGCTGGGTTGTGGTGTCTTGGGTTTCCTTAGTGTCCTTCATTATAATTGTTTATTCTATAATCTCTTTATTTTTGAATTTGGAGTTTAGATCTTATTTTGATTAGACGTTCAAGTAGCTAAGAGTAGCTCTGGCCTCTGGATATACACGCTTGCGAGGCTCTACTTTTTAACAGAATTACTTTTACATTTAAAAGAACTCCCAACAATTCTGCTTCTTTAAGTGATGCAATCCAGATCTAGATGTAAATCTCAATATAATACATGCTCAAATTCCCTTCATCATACCTAATCAAAAGCATCAGTTTAATAAAAATTTACCCAAGAGGCCGTTGACCAATACTACTCATAAGTCCAACTTGCACTGTAAAAAGTCTTAAAACCTAACCTTGCATAATTTCTTGCTAATCACTCGTCTATACCCTAGTTGCTAAATACAAAGTCACCATGGAATTGCCCTGAATTTTAAGCAAGGAGAATTGAGAGCAAGAAACAAGGAATACAGAAAGTGAACTAGCACAAGAAGCATAGATCCCGCCTTCTATGCCTAAGGTCATATGATAACCTGCAACTAAACCCTTGACAGCAACAGGGACGACAAAATATCACACAAAAACCCTATATGGTTGGAATTAGGCCTCATTTAGTATAATTAGAGTTTTATGTACAATACCAGCACTCATGAAGCAAAAAAAATTTCCTAACCAAACTTTAGTTTTTTTTCTCGCTATATTCCCCCATTTCTTTATGACTTTATTCCTTCAAAACTTTTGTTTGGTAATGTAACTGTCAGCTATATGGAAAGCTAAAATTGCGCCACAAGACTGAAGAAAGAAATACCCAAAGACATAGAGCTGCATAAGCAGTTGAGCTCTTGAACTCCTATCATGTTAGAATGTGTAAGAACTTGATTCTAGAAACTCATAAATATAATCAAATTCTCAAGGGTATTATCAAATTTTTTAGACAGCTAGGAGTCTCACAATCACGCCTTTTTTTAATAAATTAGCTGCTAAACCTATATTTCAACTAGGGTATATATTTAATTTTCAGCTTTGCCTAAACAATAATCCAGTAACCTTTAAGAGTCTTTATTTTCTATTTTTATGAATTATTGAAGTCCTCGGTGGTTAATATTGGTAGCACTGATCCTTCCTTTTTTTTATATATGTTCAAAATAAAGACTGGTTTTAAGACTCTTGTGCCTTAAGAATCCAGGATTAGTTTGAATCTATAAATACCCATTCACATAATAATTTCTATTCAGCATTTGAATAATAAAACTGATAAAAGTTACAACCGCAATAGGGTAATAGTAAATCATCATGTGCAACCTTATGAGAATAAAATTGATCTTACTTGGATGCAAGCTCCATAAGCGACACCACAAATGCTGCATAAGAGCTTCCAGCGATCCTATTTAAATACAAAATATGATCAGAGGGGGTAAAATATTCTCATGCCCAGATTGAAGAATCCAACCATAGCAATCTGAACTCTAGCTCCTTGGCAATACTAACTTATAATAGTACACCATGCAATTCATTACAATAAAAGATTAGAGAAAAAAAATACCTTATTGATTCTATTCAGTCCATCAATTGGTTCCATTCTCTTGATATCAGATAAGCAAGTTTCTGTAGCATAAGCCAAGTCAACAACACTAAACATAAAGAGGAACAGTCAAGTGTAAGTAATGGTTACAAACCAGGTATCCATATGGCACAAGCCAGATGAGCCCAGCGACCATCAGTTGTAGGCTTCATAGCACCACCTAAGTCAATTTGCAGAGTGATGTAAATTATTTATTGCTTCATACAAAAAGAAGCTTTGTAGTTTTAGTATACCTATAACAGGACAAAGACAGCAAGGTGGTGGGAAATCAGGAGCCCCAGGACGGCATAAGTTGCATAGCCATAGTACACCATCAACTGGTTCTAGTTCCCCATAGCATCTGGCATGGACCTGAGTGTACATTACTTCAAATGAAACTGATGAAGATTCTAGAAGTTTCTACTATAAATTTGAAAAAGAAAAAAAGAGTTTTATTCTACACTAATATGAATGAGGAAGAATTGGAAAACAACAATGTTAATTGAATAACATGTCTGTACAAAAGAAAAGGCAAAACCTATCATTTGACCCTTGTACTTTTATTTTGACAATTTAAGCCTCAATATTTTTATTTTATTAACAATTGAGTCATTTTTTAATATTTTTTTAAAATTAGACTAATGTCGTTAGTCTGCTAATATAAAATTGTATTTTTTGTCTAACTTTGATTTATTATAATAGGCAAAAGACATACCCGGCCACTTGTATTTGCCTATTTTCACCATTCTACCCCCTTGACCAGTTTTTGGTCCAAATTGTCCCTTATATTTTATTTTTGGTACACTTTGCCCCTTAAAAATTCAAATTTTTATCATAATATGCCTTTTTTCAAGTGAAAAATATCCAAGAATAGCACGTGTATTTCACATGCCGATGTGTTTTTACGACATGTCACATCATCATGTGGTGGTCTAGTATATGTGCTTTTGAAATATTAAGTGGCAAACTAGTCCAAAGATAAAGTTTAAAGGGCAAGTTGGACCAAAAAACCGATCAAGGAGGCAAAATAGCAAAAATGGACAAATTCAAGCAAGGTAATCAAACCCGGTCCGGTCAAAAACCCAAAAAATGCAGCAAATTAAGAGTTTAAGGTTTAAACGGGGTCAAACCGGTATATGTGAAATTTTCTAAAAAACTAATATTTAACATGTATTATATATAAAATAATTTACAAAAGACATTTCATACACAATAATATGTTCGAGTTATTATAATTATGTCTAGTATTCTTTGAATTATAATTTACAATTAAGTACTGTTGAAAATTATACTATTGATTATCTATCTTTGTATAAAATAATTTATATATGTCTATATATAAATTTTTATTTACTCTCCATTATTTATATATATATATATATATATATATATAATTTTTTTAATTAATAATATAATATAAAAAATTAAATGTAAGTTTATATATTTAGAATGATATAAATATAAATAAAAAATAAAAAAACTGGAAAATCGTTCAAACCCAGCCAGGTTGACTAGTTCATAGTTAACTGAGCCGGTTCAACGACTTTTCCACCAGTCCAATTCCCCCCCGGTTTTACTACTCAAAACTGCCTGGCTTGGTGACCAATTCTCGGCTTTTCCGGTTGAACCAGTCAGGCTGGTTTTTACAACACTGAATTCAGGTGGCTAGTTCTAGATATGTCTTATCCCATTATAATATAAATTGAAGTGTGTAATTTACATATCACTCTTAGTAAGATTGCGAATACAATTCAAATATACACTTCAATTCACATCACATTCAATCCAAACTAGACAAAAAGGATAGCTTTATATTAGCAGACTAACGGCATTAATTTAACTTTTAAAAAATTATTAAAAAATAAGCTAATTATTAAATAAATAATAGTGTAGGGGCTCAAATCATCAAAATAAAAGTACAAGCGCCAATCAAGAAAAGTCAAAAAATACAAGGGCCAAACGATAGTTTTTACCAAAAGAAAACAATGGTGAAAACAAGTATGCATATTAAAATTTCTTATGGATCTTGTATTTGTTATATTTGTGTGATCCACAATGCATATCTCATGAAAGTGACACTAAAAAAAGGAGTGCAGGAACCTTACCATCATTCTGCATTTATCACACTGTAGGAACAGATTGTTTTCATATTCCTGAAAGCATATATCCACAGTCAGAGGCAAATATCAAAATCATAGTAAGACGAGCAGAAGAAATTAAGTCTAAAATCACAAATTAGGATAAAATTTGTGCAGAAAGCAAAAGGAAAAGTTAAATGTCAAGTGAAACAACGGAATGAACACTAAACTATTCATAGTCCTTTATCCCTTTCAACTCTTGAAAAAAGGCTAGCGTTTAAGTATTAATAGAACATGTCTTAACAAAAATAGCAGTCAGCACTAAGAAAGAATATTGAATTTTCACCTCATCCATATGGCAGACACTGCATTTATCAAGATCTTTCCAATCAACACGGACAGGTCTGTAACCAACAGGTAAATCCCGATATCTTTCAGAAGATAACTTGCACATAGACATTTTGGAAGAGAGTCCGGATTTTGATAGTCCCTGTCAATGCAATTGGAAATAATTATAGGGCTACAATCAAAGTGCAGGGCATTTCTTGAGAAGTGATTAGTGAATCTACATGGCCAGCAAGATCAAATATCTGTAGAAACACATCATAAAACATCAGGAAAACAGCAAAGGTTCACCCTTTTGAATGTCTCCAACACCAATTCCTGAATTCATTCAATGAGGCCACAGTATCAACATCCCACAAATCTGACTTTTAACCTTTTGATACAACACATACCTGTACTAATTGTGACACTAAAACAACAAGATGCTATAATTTAAGGATTCCTGTTTCGATAGTTTATTTGAATCCCTGCCTCATTTTTTCAGTACAATGTGGTCCTATTCATTATATCCTATACTCAACTGCTTTACCAGATTATTTTCAGCATCTCATCAAATTTCACTTTTTATTATCGACATAAGTGCAAAGATCAATATGATTATTTGCAGCCTTATAGCTAATTGATTAATTTGAAGGTGGTCCATCACTTAATACTCCTAATATGGAGCAACTAAATATGGAAAAAATTTTAAACAGAACAAGACTGTTTTGAACAACTTCAGTATGATGTTTAAGAACTTAATTCCAACTTTCTCAGCAAGGGTTCAATCTATGTACTTACTCCAACCCAAGCCAATATGCTTATCCTTCTTGGAATGATTAATTTATAAAAGAAGTCAACTATTTTTGGAAAACCATGGTATCCACATGCTAGTGCAGATCAAGGGAACACGAAGAAATTCTAGGATCTTTAAAATATAAGAAATCAGAATAAAATAAAACACTACTCTATAATACTTACAAAATACTACTTCAAAGACTATGATAAAGTGTCCCACATAAAAGGTAAACAACAAAGAGAAACACATTTTGATAAATAAGCATCTGCTACAAAATTTGTCCATTGCCATCTATGCACAGAATAAAAATAAAACACCAAGAAATAATATTCAGAGATGAAAATTGACACCACTATGAACTAAGGGGATTTTGTCAGAGTTAATGGTGAGAGATGCTAAATAGTGTACCTTTATAAGTTTCATTACTTCAGGATTGGAGAAACCAAACATGTCAGAACCAGATTCATAGAATCTTTCTACTTCGGCCCTAGAACCATTGGAAACATTGTCTTGCAATTTTCTTATTCTTCTGTATATTTTATCCCAGCAAGCAGAAGGAGTCGATCCTTTGATCTGTAAAAACATGATTATCGTGAACTAACCCTAAGTAATAAATAAAGTAATAACACAGGATGTAACACCAATACAAACAGATATGGACAGAACGAAAATAACTAGGTCAGGGCATAACCTCAACCAACTGATTTTGACATATTCCCATAGTCTGCAAAATTCACAATTCAAAAATGGAGTTCACAAAACAAAAAGCCCACCCAGATTTGAAAAAGCTATCAGATACATAAGTTATCTTTAACCTTTCCGTTTATATAGATTTTGACAGCATTATATAATGAACCATCTAATTTTCTGACCTAAACCCATTGAACAGCTAAGTTACTGAATTTTCAGGCTAACATATAATGCATTCCGGGTTCAATAGTTACAATGCAACGTGCAGCCATTGAGATAATGCAAGTAGGTGTGACAATATTTCCACTAAAAGATGAGGACAGAGAGACATTTTGCCTGTCATAATACCATAAAGTGAAATGAATTAACCACTCTAATGTCTGACTGCAACCAAATGAAATTGCAAAGTAAAACATACAATAGCACACTGTAATAAAACTGATAATAGTGCATGACAATTCTAAAATCTTGATTCATGCATCTATAGTTCTAATCAGAGTTGCATTGCAAATGGAAAAGGGAAATGCAAAACAACGTGATAAGAACATGGATACAAAATTCTATACAAAATAGGACATAAAATGCTGGGGAAACATTACACAAACAACCTTTTTTAAATAACCGTGCAAAGATAATTAGTTTAGAATAACCATTATCAAAATATTAAAATAACATAACAAAATTGAATACAAAATAAAACAAAAACTGTGTTAATATAATACCTTTCAACATAAATAAAATAAATAATTTAAAAAAGCAAAAATAAAGATGCCTACATCTAATTTCTTCTTTATCATCATCATTCTTATCACTAAATAATCATTTCTAACAAGTTCAAACCTCATATTGTTTTCATTAATTCATATTTATTGCTAAGATTTCCTGAAAATTATTTAAGAGTGTCCCCAAGGTTTCCATAAAGTTTCAATGAAGCAAAAAACATAAAAAAATAAAAACATAGAAAAATAAAAGACAAGGGGAAGCTTTTTTTAATTTTCCAAAAAAAAAACATGTCCAGCACAGAAATGTTGCCTTTTTGGAGATTTCTGCACAACCTACTTCTTAATTAGGAAGCAAAATTAGATATACATTCTTGAAAGAAGCGAAAGGTTAAATCAAACAACTCAGTATTAAAATGTTTCTCCTTTAATTGGTAAAGTACAAATCTAAGATCCACCAAAGTTTGCTGTTCATTCTCATGTCACAACAAAACTTTAAGAAAAAATTATAAGAATGATTTCAAACAGCATCTACACTTAATTACACTATTTTAGTCAGTTAAAATTTCATATTTATTGGATTATGCAAAATGACTATGACATGAAGCATAAAAATTGAAATGCTACTGGGAAAAGTAGATTGGCAGTTTCAAGAAATGCACACACAAATAATCAATATCAAAGTAAAAAATTCATTTGTAAATTCCAGGTTTATGTCATCCCTGCTGACCTGCTCCCCATCATCTAATGTCACTCTAAATAGAGGCCGAATCTTAGACTCAGCATCTCTCAATACTTCCATCTTGTACACAGTACAAACACCTGGATCTGAAACGCACAAACACAAAAAGGCAGAAGAAAGATACATATTACAAGCCCATTTAAGCCAAGAGGATCAAAAGAACAAGGCAAAGGAAGAGTTAATAAATGAGATTATAAAAATACAAATATTATCTGCAAAATTCATAGGAGGGATCCTACAAAAATACAACCTGTTATTGAAGTAAACTTCCTCAAAGCAGTATATCCTTCGGGCCAGATGAATCTATCATCCTGGAAATATTCTGAGTCCTTGACAATCTTTCCTGTAGAAGAAGTTGGAAAGCATGTGAGTATAAATGACTAACCCATTCATCAAGTCGCATCCATCAAGAAATTGGCAAACATGTGGAAATAAATGCTAAACCCTCCCATCATGTGCAACACTAATTTCTATACCATTAAAGTTATTAGTAAGATTATTTAGGTGCAACAAGGTATCCACTAATCCAAAGAAATGGATCAAACTAAAAACATGTAGAAGTAATTCTTTACTGAACATGTCAACTTATCAAAGCCAATAGCACACAGTTGCAATGTCTCATATTCTTGGGGTGAGAGGTGCATCGGAATTGAACTGCCCCAGACAGTTAAACTTTATAAAGCTAAATTGGAATTATAATTCATTGGTAATGAAATGAAATGTGATTATTGCATGTAAATATATTTGAACTATGTTCTAGCTTTAACAAAAAAATATATTATCATGAACCTTGTCCACCATGGACAATAACAACAATAGCTAGGACCCACATGTGTGTCCCCTTTACACCTAAGATTCACGGTGGAATAAGCTCACATAAGAATTTTCATTAAGAAAGATATGAGAAAACTCCTAAAGCTAAAAGAAATTACCTAGGCTTATTATTTGTAAATCCCCAATTACGTATGGAGAAGTTTCAAGGCCCCTCAATATTCTTTGTATCCCTTCATCTTTTATGCAGTCTTCATCAGAGTCTGTACTCCCTTCATCCTCACTACTAGCACTCCTGCAACTATCAGTATTCATGCTGCTTCGGAGCTGCAGCATTCTTCTTGGAAGCTTTTGTTCACTCAGATACCTAGTGTCAATAACCAAATAGTTGCATAATTGTCATTTTCACAATGCATGGACAAGCCTTGACAGCTAATGCAACACTTAGGAAAAACAAAAAAGGTTATCCAAAGTAATTGTGGATACTTTTATCCATAGGAACTTCAGGTATAGATTAATAATAAAAGAAAAATTGCAGGGACAGCCGCCGGGTCAGTGAAGTCTATACAAATAACTAATTATGTGGATATCATATATCAAAAGGTAACAAACTTAAACACCTGAAACTAACTAAGCCTTAAGGTAAAAATTTCATGATTTCTAGCCATGGGACTAGTGGTTGAATCAAATGCAGTTACAAGGAGATCACCTTATTTTCAGACTATACAATTTAAAAGATGTATTACACAAAGATACAAGAACAGGTGAAAAAGTCACCTCACTCTAAACCTTCCAAAAACTTAATATGTGATGAATGCATACTCTGCCGAGACATTAACAAGGGTATACAACAATAAACCACACAAAGCCAAAGACATTGGCATGGACATGACGACATTTCTGATTAAGTAAGAAGCATAACATACAAAAGGGTGAAATACCATAATGTAATGCCACTGTGATAAATTAAATTAAGCCGTAGTGAATAAGCTTACACTTTTGCTTCTTCCAGGCTTTGCGTGAAATGAGCTTTCTTGCATTTGAGGTGAAAAGATGAAAGAAGTCCTTTGAGAAATGAGATTACCTGCTTTGGTTTAATTCTGAAAAGTCACAACATAAAAGATGCAATCAGCATCTGAAAAAGATAGAGATCCTACAAAACAACACACATATTCAACAATCTTCAAGCTTGAAAGAGTCACAAACCTTGCAAAATCATGGGTGCCAAAAAATTGCACAAATACTGATCTTTCTCCAGAAATTTTGTTTAAGCCTTTACGTTCACCGATAAGAGATCCATCAACAACAATTGCCGGCCACATGGCATGACCTGCACTACGACAATCAAAAGACATAGTTGGTGTAAAACCTAAAAAGAGAAAAATCAATTCCCTGGCAAGATAGCAAGTCCTGTAGCAAATCCAAATTACAGCAAATTGTATCATTAAAGTTTGGTATGAGATAATAAGATTCTGTTAATGTGTCCATATGTATCGTAGTCTGATAGTTTACTGGTTGCACAATGGGCCTTTTTTTCTGTTAAGTTTGTGCTAAAAATGATGTAAAATATGTATGCTCGGGACAGCTATAGGTTTTTTTTCCCATTTTCATCTCTTAGTTAACTTGGAATGCACCTACACCTATTAATGGTTGTATGTGGCTACAAGCTTTCATTCTTGACTAGTCAACCAAAAGGATGGACAGAGACAAAATGCTAGAATCCATTGATCCCAAATGTTTAAACCCTGATTTTTTTATTTTCTTTTTTTTACAATGATACTCAAGCAGGAGCACAATTGCAGACAGATTATGAAAATACCCAAGAACCAATTATTCTTACAGGAACACAGACAGCAATTTTTAGCAAAATAAAAAACGCCCAAGAAAGCAATTAGTATCTTGTGAAACTGTCCTATAAATTCTCTAAGTAGAGTCCCTCAGATATATTCTCTATTTTAGTAACATGAAATTTATACAAATGGGAAAGAGTTAAATTCTTGAAAGTCTAAAAGCAGATATAGTTAGAGCAGACCAGTAAGTTTTGCCCATATAATATCCCCAGGTTCGAGATCTTGGCAGTCATCCAAAACGGCAGCTAATGCAACCATCTCATCATAATTGTAGCAATCTCCATCAGCACTTTTTATACTTAAAGTCAAGTTCAACTGTTCCATCTCCTCACGAGAAATAAAAAATCTTATTTTCTCATTTGAAAGAATCAAATCCTCTTCATCTCCATCTTGATATTCAACCTGCATCAAATTTCATTTCTAATTGATATCAGCCTCAGCATTATGATGCCCCTGGATATTCCACTGTTGAAATAAAAATAAAAAGATAGATAAATTGGGCATCAGAACCACACATGATGTCGTTTAGTCTCTGAAGAGTAACCAACAACACGCCCAGAATACCAATCAGCATCCAGTGGCCAATAAACCTGCACATAACCAGTAAGATTATGCATAGAAGTAAGTCAACAAACATGAGGCATAACTCTAAGCTTCAAAACTCAAGAATAAAAATATGTGAAAAATATGTGAAATATATACTGGCCTGGCATGGTAACCCAATGAACCTTTTAGGATCAACATCATCCAACCTCAACCTAATCAAGTAAAACAGGCAACCATGAAACCAAAATTTCAGAAATCATAAACACATTTAAATTGAAACACAAACTCTACCACCATCACCCCCCCCCCCCTCTCCCCACCCCCCATGCCTGCTGAGGGAGTGGAAGGCAGCAAAACTGACATAAATAATACCACATACCTCTACTCAACTAGGAAAAATAACATTACTAATGCCCAAATAAACGCTTGCTTCCATCATCCCAAATCCAATATTTCATTTTATATCGTATTCCTGCTACATTGTCTCAGCAATTACAATCCAGCTTATACAAATTGATTATTTTGGGGGGCAAAAGATTACACAGCTGTACAAGGTAAAAAAACTAACTTGAAATTAGTTTGATTGTTACTGATCTCAGAACCCTACACTTCACCCTAATAGTTCATTTTCTTTTGATAGATGGAAAAAGCAAAAACGTACCTGACCCATCTTTTCGTAGTTGCCGGCGGCAACAGAAGCGTGCGAGGATTGTGCACAGAATTACGCTTCTTTTTCCTTGAACTCCCATTACTATTGCTCACATTATGATTGCGGCAATCCCTCAATCGCGGCCGATCAAGACCTCCCAAAACGCTAGAATCAACCCCTAATTTCACCAACTCACTACTGCCAATCCTCCTCTTCTTAGTCAAATTGTAGTCCATCGAGTCCTCAGACTCGCAAACTTCAGTCTTAACAACCATACTAGGCACTAATTCAGCAGCGCGTGCAATTAACGACTTAAAAAAGGAAGGCGTCAGGGGAGAATGCCGGGGTCTCTTAGGTCGACGAGAATAGACATGAAGGATCGGAGGTCTGCGAATACTATGATCATCAGGAACCACAAGCTTCCTCGCTTTAACCTTCTTGGACATAACGTTAGAAGATCCACTAGCACTAACGCATAGGGATGCAGCGGAATAAACACGCTCGAGCGACAAGTATCGAAGCGGAGCAGTGGTGTGATTATCAACGTTAATATCTTCTTCGTCGTCGAACTCCCGGCCAAGCGGTGGCCGTTGGAGTTTGTTATGGTCTTCACGTTTATGAAGGAATGCTGCCATAGGAATGGGATTCAGTGGGAGAGAGCAAAAGAAATTGGTTGTCTTCTTTTGCTCTCTCACCCTCTGTACCAGAGTATCACTCTATAAGTAGAATAATTGGGGAAGGGAAGAGAGGACTAGGGTTTAAAGGGAAAGAAAGAAAGAGGAGGATTTTTCGATTGGGATCTGTTTTTGGAGGGAGGGGCTTGCCCAAAATTATCAGTTTCCCGCCGTGTTAGCAAATGAAGAGAGATCCCGCAAGGTTGTTTCTTCAACTTTCTTTCTTGCCCTTCATTTTGCTTTTGAAAATTTATATATATCTATTATCAATTACATATATACATACATATCTATTACATATATATAAAACCCATAACAAAGCGTACTATTCTATCAGCAGCATACTTTCAAAAATACCCATAAACAAAACGGTATCGTTTCTCATAGACTAAAACAGCCTTAATCCTTATCATCTGATGCCGTTTAATTTTGCTCATTTTATTCCTTTTTTTATTCATAACTCTATCCTAATCTTCTTTAATCTACTCTTTCTGTCGCCCTCATCTCTTTCTCAATCTAACTCTTTTCCTTTTCCTATTTCGATTTTAGAGATTTTTTACTCTCTTTCTCTCCATTGTTCACAAATTAGGTGTATTCACCTCTCTTTTTCTCTTACTCACTTCTTTCAGTCGCCTATATTTAATTCAAGCTAAGAAAATGGTGGAGCTGTGGAAAAACTGGTGCTTCTATGACATAGAGTTGATTTAGTTGCCCTTACTATTACTGTTCATATTGCCTTTTTTCATGGCAGATACTAAGTTGCACACATATTTAATTAGAAACTATGCAATGTTTTGGTTTCTAAATTTGTTGAAATTATTTTATTGAGTCTTTTATACTGAAACTTTTTTTTAATAAAAACACATGAAGCTTGAACAAAAATATATGTTTAGGGAAATATAGATGCTTAATATATCACAAACGTTATAAATTAGAACAAAAAATTAGAGGAGATTCAATAAATTAATTTTAACAAATTTAATGACCCAAACACTAATGTGAGCTTTTTTATTTGTAATATGTGAGGCGAAGGAGTAGCATTTGCCACGATGCCCTGAGATTCCCATGCTGAGGATGGAGGATAACCATGGTTTGGCTGCTGGGGTTGCTAACTTGCTCCATAACTGAGTATAAAGCATAATATAGGAACCATAAAAGTCTTAATATTTCCTTTTTTTAATTATTTTTAAGGTTTCTTTTTTTTCATATGTATTTGGAACAATGAATCTAACATTCAATGTCTTGCAATTTGCCTATTCTACAGGTTTTGTCCATTTTTTGGTGTGGTGGTCTTTGTATTGCTACATTTTATTTGTACTTATTGCTTAGGAGCATCAGGATTTTATCTATAGAGATTTTTCGATTTTGACTCAGCAACCAAATTCCTATGCAATTCACATCATATGGTTGCAGGAGAAGTTTTTCTAGGTGAGATTCAATTTCTTTACCATTAAAGCAATAATATTGATAGTAAAAAAGCTAACATTTTTATGCATAAGGCACCACCACCAGCCCTCCAATTATCTGATCATGTTAGTTTATATTCTTACTTTCCTTATCTTTCTTCTCTTTTTTGTGTTAGCCTTCCTACTTTATTAATTCAAAATCTTCAAAAATCAGTTTCTATTAATTCTTACTCCAATTGGGTTAGGAAGCCAAGCAAGTAAGAATTTTTGCATTCCTTATTAATATTATTATGAATGTCATACGTGGTTGTTTATTTGATCTCTTTATGAAGCTGCAGACTGAGACAAAATCAGAGGAGAAGGAAGACAAAGCTGAAGAGAAAAAATGAGGAGCAGAAGAAAGCATAAGAACCAAAAACCCTTAATTCTCCATTTGTTTTGTACGTGGACTTGCATTGTGCAGGCTGTGCAAATAAAATTTTGAGATACATTATGAAAATTAGAGGTTTAATTTCTTTCCTCCTTTAAAATTAAATACCTAATAAAACTTTTTTATAATTGAATAAATAATAGAATTTGATGTAAGTAAATTAATACGTGTCATTTTATTATTTGCTTCATCTATATGCTCGATAATGACAAGAATTGGCCAAAAATGAAAAATACTAAGAAAGAAAAACCCACTGTAGAATCTTAGCTAGACCTCTGACGCATATCCAGGAGTTGAGCCAACAACTGGTTTAGTGAATGAACCTGATGGTGAGTTTCTTTATACAACCTTTTACAAAGCAAGAAGGCATTCATGACTTCTAAGTTATATTGCCTGAAAAGCACAATGAGGCAAGTGAGATCATTTGTATGATACCCATTGTTGTAGAGCTAAGAACATTATTGTTTTATATTTATCAAAATAATTTTAATTTGCTCGCAAAGCTAAGGTCTTAGCCCTCAAGTATAAGCAATACTATGAAAAATTGAAAACTTAATCAAATCCATAAGACAAACACTCACAAATATTTCAATATTTTTCAAGGTTCAAATAAGGATATAAGACAGACAAACTTGGAGTGTGACACGGGGTAGAGGTTGCACCTTATGCCCTTTAGATGCCATGACTTCAGGATCAATATATATTGTTACTTACTCGCTATTATATGCATGCACTAATAAAATTCAGCTATATACAAATATAATAACGCTAAAATATTTAACATGTCTCCTCATATTCAAGTTTAATAATAAATTAGTAATTATGGAAATAATTAGTAAGATTATTTTGTTTTTTCTTTCCGAAGCATAGCAAGGGCTACCTTATAGTATCTATAAATAGATATAAAACCCATAACAAAATTACTGTTCATATGACAGTGTTTTTCCCCATTTAACCTCAATAAAACGACACCGTTCATTGTTCTTTTTTTTTAATATTGGATTTTGCACAGTTTTTGCTTCATTTTCACTCTCTTTTTTCCTCCACCGCCCTCTTTCTTCCTCACTCAATCTACTTCTGTTTTTTTTCTCTAAGTCCTTCTTCTTTCTTACTCAATCTACCTCTGTTTCTTTTCATTCCTCTCTTCTTCCCTCAAACTACTTTTGTGGAGATCCAATTCTTATTCGGTGAGTTATAGATCTGAGGCTTTATAGTCGTTCTTTTCTCTTCGGTGAGTTTCAGATCTGATTCCTCTTCGGTGAGTTGCGGTTCTGAGGCTTTGTAGTTGTTCTTTTCCTCTTCAGTGAGTTTCAGATCCAATTCTTCTTCGGTGAGTTGCAGATCCGAGACTTGTAAATTTGCTGATCCGGGTGACATTTTCCTTAGTCTTGACTTTTGTAGCTGTTCTTTCCTCTTCGGTTGAGTTGCAGATTTGAGGCTTGCAAATTCGCTGATCCGGGTGACATAAAGGTATGATAGTAGGGAATATGGATTAATGAATTATTATTATTGTTCAAATTAATATGATGGTATAACTCTAATAGAATTATTTTTTTTTTGGGAATTTATATTTCAAAATTTTTCTTCTTATTTTATCTAAGATCTTGAAAATTCTACTTTTCATTTCTTTGCAAGAAGAACGTCGAGCTAAAGATTTATTCCATGATTTTTGGATTCCCGACCTATTTATGAATAGAGTCCAAGGTAATGGATGTTGGTACCTATTTTGCCCTAATGAAGCTCCTGGTTTGACTGATTGTTGGGGTGAAAAATTCGAAAAATTGTACAATGGTTATGAAACTGAGGTAAAGAATTTGTATTTTTAACTTAAAGTGAGATGTTATTTTGATTTATAGTATTGTATTAGATAAAATTGAAATAAATAATTGGATGATATGTTCCGTGGATATAGGGTAAAGCAAAGAAGGTTGTAATAGAAAAGTTGAACGGAAATTAGGAATTAATTGATGGTCTTTTACTTTATATGATTATCTTTTATTTTGGCAAATTATGATAATTTTTGGCCAGGTGAGAGACATACAAACTACACCTATTAATTTTATTTTAACTTTACACTACATCATTCTAGCATAGCATGCAGCTATTTCTTGAATTTGTCTAAAAAAGATAGTAAAAAAATCAAGCTTTTGATATACCCAAAAAGTTTTTATAAAAAATTTCATACCTTTTAGATATTGTCTACAATCAGAAAATAAGAATAATCTCTGTAGTTAGTTTATCTAATGACTTATATAGTTGAAATTGTGTTTTTAAGATTCATTGTTTTGACTCCTCTATGTGTTTAACGTTTGTTATTTCTTGTTAACAAACTTAACCACTATTTTTCTTAACACTGTTTTAGCATATGGAGTTTCTATAGACG
Source organism: Triadica sebifera (assembly GCA_023653625.1). Lineage (NCBI taxonomy): Eukaryota > Viridiplantae > Streptophyta > Magnoliopsida > Malpighiales > Euphorbiaceae > Triadica > Triadica sebifera. The sequence continues at coordinate 19,236,630 of CM042908.1, read as the reverse complement.
CGACAACAAATGACAATTGTAAGGAATTCGAGAAAGATTTCAGTTATTTCAACATGACTGCACTACAAAGCATGTGGGTGTCTATTTTGCGTCTTTATTGTTTGAGGTCTTACTGCGATATCTACAACAATTTTATTTTTTATGAGTTTCCTCGACTTTTTTAAGTTGATGATTTTTTTTAGTACTTTGTTTGCTACCAGTTAAATGGGGAGATAACAACATGTTGTGAACTCATTTATGTTATAGTTGGAGCAAAAAAGAAACTGTGAGAGGCGGAATTATCTCTTTTAGGTTTTTTACTTTCAATTATTAAAATAATTTTTGCACACTCTCCATTTTTTTTAAAAAATTTAGCCAATGGAGGTGAATGAGAAATGTGATAGAATAAACTCCAATGTTTTTGTGAATGTCTGCTTTAGTTTTTGTGGTTTTTCAAGTCCAAATACATAGCACATTTTAGAACTTAAATGGATAGGTAGTTATAATGGAATAGATTGTAATATTAACTGAAGAGTTAAACATTTCAGACTATTTCTACAAACCATAATGAAAGGTTGCTTTGTAAGAAAAAAAATCGGTCTTTTAAAATTCAAGGCATCTCCTAAATTTCAAGGCTATGATGCAACCTATCTTTTCCCTTCAGGGTTTGATCATCCAAACAACGATTGTTGTAAATGGGAGAGAATCGTGTGTGTTCCACCACAAGTGATCACATGATTGAATTCTCTTTAGAATATGAGGCACTTAGATGATTTAAAATGTCTAAATTGCATATTCTCCGACTCCAAACATATGCTTATAACTTTAAATTCAGATTTTTTTCATCAAGGAATTTCTATTGTATTGACATTTTTTATTTACAATATTGCAGTAGTGTTCTTTTTTTTTTATCATACATCATATTTCATTGTTTGGTGAATGAATTTGAATTACTATTATGAACACAAGAATTATATTATTTGTGTAAAGAAGCCTTAGGTATTTATTTTTCTTATTCTTAATAATTTGTTTTTATATTTTATAATGAATAAGTAATGAAATTTATTTTCTTTATCAAGTGTGGAAGCAAATTCAGGTGAACATTTAGTTTAAAACACCATATTTCTTTACAAGTTTGCTAGGACAATTCCTCAAAGGGTTTGAAATATGTCATGAAAGACTTGGCTATTTGTAAGATGTGCATATATAGTCAGATGGGTTGCATTTAGTGCATTCAGAATTTAGATATGCATGAATTTTACTAAACTTTTAGCTTTTTATAGGCATTAGAATGTTAACCAACTGATGGACAACATTATGCTCTCGCCTGAACTTAAAAAGCTAAAACAAGTAGCTTGAATTGTGAGCCTTTGCAACTTTATTCCTTCTTTCTTTTATGTTTCATCCTTATTATTGGTTATTTATCTTGCACTAATCTTAAGAATAATAAACATAAAGGAACTCAACTCAAACTCAGCAACTCATGTCCAGCAAGCAACATGAAGGAACTAACACAATCTATATGTTGCTGAGTTCCTTCATATTTATCTATTATTGTATTGGTTATAAGATTTTGCTTGTCGTTGAGGATTCGATAGCTTTTGTCTGGTGAAAGCTCCATAGGCCCCTCAATAAAACTTGACTCATGTGTGGTAATTTTTCTTTTTTTTTCTTTTTTTTTAATTGATATTGAAGTGATAACAGATAAATATGTAAATATATGCAATATGATATTTTGATTTTAATAACAATAAATAGATTATTGATTGATCTACCTAATATTTGAAATTTGTTTTGGCTTGACTTGCTAAATATTATGATTGTTTGTTCAAGTGGCTAACATTACATTTTGTTGCAACCAATACCTTTATTGGGATATGAAAAACACCAAGAGCTAGGCCCTGCCAATCTAAGTTGGTAAGTTAATTTATTGAGACATGAAAATTTTCCTAAAGTAGTTGTAGGGGTCTAAGACTTGAAAGATGAATATGTTATGTGAGTGTTGACTTCAGAAAAGCAAGCGAACATGACAAATAATTACATTGGAAGTTTAGTTTTGAAGTAGATGATTTTAAATGAGAGTAACTTTGAAATTGTAACATTCTTTGAGAAGTTACTACAGCTTCATAGGATGTTGCCATTCTTAATTGCATTGACATTCTTATTAGCAATCTTCCTAATAGGGGTTATAATATGAATGTATTTACCTTCCACAACATGTTCTTTGGACTTATCAGAATTCTGAAAACTACTTAATTAGCATTTATTTATCACGATTCATTGTTTTGTTGCATTCTATTTCCAATAATACAATTTTTTTTCTTAAGATTTTCTTGATTAAATTTTGTGGAGAACATTTGCTGTTTGTTTGCTCCATACCCTATCTAGATTAAGAATTTAAAAGTTGAAACATTTTGCAACTATTATTTGGACTTGCTATCATATTCCGTTATGTTCTGGAAAACTAACTTAATTTGGATGTTGTTGAACAGAAACAGAAATGTGACACATCTGATAAAGAAAACAATTGTCTTATATCCCAAACTCAATAAGTGGAAGCAGAAGCTAAAAGCAGCAATATTTATCCAAGGTCAGTTGCCATAGAATTAGAAGATTGGATATTAGGCTGATTGTTACCATCGATTGATTTTTCTGATGATAAGCTTCTCTTAAAATATCTTTCTTCTTAAAGTTGCAAAGATGGATCATTTATAACATTATGTACTTGCATATTAATGGGTGTGATTAATTGATTCTGATGCTAAGCTTCTCTCATATTTATAAAGATGGAACTTTTATTTTTTCTTTCTAATAGTTTGCCCTTTTGGAAGCTCAAGTATACACATACAGGACCTCCTGAATTGGCCAAGAGGGTGAAGGAATTGCTAATGGAATATGGTTTTAAGCATGTTCATGAAGATAAAAAAAAAACATGAAATTTGATCATGGTGCTTGGATTCCAATGATGTTCACGTATAAGTGATCTCCTGCTCTTTCTTTCAACTGCATTTTTTTGGGTTTTTAGTTTTTTCAATCTTTTTTTGGTTTTCAGGAAAATGAGTGAAGATTCTCTCACAATTGCATTGTTGCATTGTTTCTTGGGTTGTAGTTGGAATTGGAATTGATTGATAAAATATCTTCATAGTTACAAATATATCTCAGCCTTTGTTTAGTTTTTTTGTTTTAAACATTTATTATTTAGGTTATTTCTAATAATTAATTTATTGAATCTATTGTTTATTTTTATGGTTGTGTTTTAGCTGGTGGTTTTTTTACAATTTATAAACATTGCCCATTGACTTTATCTAATCTAATTAGGCTTACAAATATTGAATTGTGGGTTTGTGTGTTCTTAAAATCTCATCATTGATGATTTTATGGAATAGTGACAATTCATATTTCTTTTGTTAAGACTATTCATTACAAGTAGGCCAAATCTCATAGTCAATGTGGCTTAGTATTTGTATTCATTTTGATGAGAATAAATTAGCTTAAATGCTTAAGAGTTGTCGACTTTGCTTGACTGATTCATTTCTTCTGCTGGTTGGGCACATCTTTTTTGGCTTCCCTTTCATTTTATTTAATTCATTTTTTGAATCAAGCAAATTTATACTAAATTATTTGAATATACCAAATTAATTAATTAATTAGTATTTATAATTATATGTCATTAATCCTAACGTGAAACTAGGGTTACATGCTCGTATATATATAAAATCCATAACAAAATTATTGTTCATAGGACAATATTTTTCCCTATTTAACCTCAATAAAACGACACCGTTCATTGTTTTTTTTTAACATTTGATTTTGCACAGTTTTTGCTTCATTTTCACTCTCCTTCTTCCTCCGCCGCCCTCCTTCTTCCTCACTCAATCTATTTCTTTTTTTTTTCTTTAAGCCCTTCTTCTTCTTTCTTACTCAATCTACCTCTGTTTCTTTTCATTCCTCTTTTCTTCCCTCAAACTACTTTTGTGGAGATCCAATTATTCTTCGGTGAGTTACAGATCCGAGGCTTTGTAGCCATTCTTTTCTCTTCGGTGAGTTTCATATCCGATTCCACTTCGGTGAGTTGCGGATCTGAGGCTTTGTAGCCGTTCTTTTCCTCTTCAGTGAGTTTCAGATCCAATTCTTCTTCGGTGAGTTGCAGATTCGAGACTTGCAAATTTGTTGATCCGGGTGACATTTTTCTCAGTCTTGACTTTTGTAGCCATTATTTCCTCTTCGGTTGAGTTGCAGAACCGAGGTTTGCAAATCCGTTGATCTGGGTGACATAAAGGTATGATAGTAGGGAATATAGATTAATGAATTATTATTATTGTTCAAATTAATATAATGGTATAACTCTAATAGAATTATTTTTTGGGGAATTTATGTTTCAAAATTTTTCTTCTTATTTTGTCTAAGATCTTGCAAATTCTACTTTTCATTTCTTTGCTGGTAGAACGTCGAGCTAGATATTTATTCCATGCTTTTTGGATTCCTGACCTATTTATGAATAAAGTCAAGGTAATGGATGTTGGTACTTATTTTGCCCTAATGAAGCTCTGGTTTGGCTGATTGTTGTGGTGAAAAATTCGAAAAATTGTACGATGGTTATGAAACTGAGGTAAAGAATTTGTATTTTTAACTTAAAGTGATTGTTATTTTGATCTATAGTATTGTATTAGATAAAATTGAAATAAATAATTGTATGATATATTATGTGGATACAGGGTAAAGGAAAGAAGTTTGCAATAGAAAAGCTGAACGGAAAGTAGAAATTATTATTTTTGTTTAATTTTTTTTTTCAATTTCAAGAGTCAGTTTGTTTCATGTAAGGCCTTACCTAGGTGATAAGATCATGGACAATGTTTAGTCCCCAAGGAAAGAGAGGAAGAAAAGAAGGCAACAGGATAATGTTGATTTGGAGGCCACATCGCCAAAAGTCATCTCTAAAACACCTAGTAATGAATCCAATGCTATAGTGGAGGATAGACATGGTATAGAATTAGCTGAAAATAAGGAAGGAGAAGGAATGCCAAGAGGAGAAGATGGAATGAAAGATAGGAAGAAGAGAAATAAAGAGAGGAATGACGGTGCTACTGGGGTAGTGAGCAGTGGAATTGATGGAAAAGAAGTTGGAAATGAAAAAGAGTTATTGGAAGAGAATATTATAGAAAAGGCAGCTGAAAATGGAGGTAACAAGGATTCAACTGTATATAAGGCAGGAGAAGGATGCCAAGAGCAGAAGATGAAAACAAAGAGGAGAAAAAGAGGAAGAAGCGGAAGAGAGAGAGGGATGTTGGTGATACTAGTATATATATATAACCTATCCCGGTTACTGTTATAACCGTGCTTATTACACAATTACTTTATTGCCCTCAACTCAACATTAACACACCCACAAAACGGCACCATCTCCTACCATGTCTCGCTATCCCATAAAATCTATTACAAAACAGGACCATCCAAGATAAGCTCTAAGAAAACCCTATTCCTTTACTAATCTCTCTCTTTTCTATGTGTTTCTCTCTCTAGCCATCTCCCTTATTTGCTTCCCTTCTTTCTCTCCAATCTAGCTGGCTCTTGTCCTTGATCTATAGCCCTTTTGTTGTCCTCATTTTTTCCTTCTCTTTTTCTCTTTTGTGTTACCTGGTCCTTTTTGTTCTTCTTTATCGTCCCTCATCAAAAATCTTATTCTTATCACTTTCCCTTTCCATTCTCTCTTAAAAAACCTAAATTTTCATTTAAAAATCAGTGCAACTTCATTAACCATACCCATATAACCAAATTGAAGTCGATCATGTCACATTTTTGAGCTGGAATTAAGGTTACAGTTGCTCTTCTAAGCCTTCTCGACCCTTTGCACAGACTTCATGGAAGAATTCGAACATTTGCGGATGGCAAAAGCGGAGGACATCTCCTCTGTTCTTTCTGGTTCGTCATCGAGAAATGTTCGTGTCACATGACGAAAAAGAGACGAGCTATTGGTACTGTTGTTGTTGGTTATGTCATCAGTGTTAGTGATAAGCGAGGAGGATCAGGAAGTGGAAGTAGTGGTCAAAAGGAGAAGTGAGGAGGAGGAGTTGGTGGCGGCAGGTTGGGAGTGGTGTTATTTATGGGAAATAACAGAGAAGAAAATGAATGGATGAAGTGGGATTTCCCTAAAGCATAGCTTGCCAATGAAAAGGTCTTATTAGAACACCCCAAATTTTGGTTAGTCCTTTTGACTAATAAAAAGATGAATTTGACAATATGACTCTTTTTATTGGCTAAAATATTAGAATTTTGTATACATCTGATCGCCTAACACTGCTTTCCTTTTTAACTCTTTTGTAAACTATTGCAATATAAATTAATAAATAAGTTTAACATAATAAGAAATTCAACGATACCAATAAGATTTTCTTTAAAGGCATATAAATAAATGGGTTATGCATGAAACACCTCAAAAATCTGACAGTGACTGATATTTATAGACTAAAATGTTTTAGAACATAATGTTACAACATATGTAATGCAAAAACCTCAATTCTTTTTTGCAATTTTCCAAATGAAAAATAAGCTTTCATGTCAATATATGTATGGTTTACTCTACTGCGAATTGGTTGGGCTCAATTTTTGCAATCAACCATCCATTTTGCTTTATCAAACTTAAATTAATAACTTAAATTAATAGTAATAAGCTATAAAATAACAATTAAGACATTTTCATTTACCTCAACTTTTAGTAAATATCATATTTATTGTTAATTATTTATAATGTGTTAATTTACTAATTAGTAGATATAAACACACGTTATTATTCTTATGACAAAACTAGGGTAACATACTCATATAATATCTAAGAGATGTGAAATGTGATATCTTCATTTTTTTACCATCTCAATTTTTTTTAATAAAACTAGATATGCATTAACTTAAACATCAAAAGAATCTCGAAGTGATACGGGTCCTCTACACTATGAGAAAGGATGGATATCCAGTTAGGAGATAACTATCCATTCTTACAAAGCTTAGTTAAAAAGTTTACTACCCCATCAAGAGACTGAGGAATATATATAAAAGCAAAATATTTGATAAGTTTATACTAAAAGCAAAACATTTTGAACCAAGATCTTGATCTCCCAAGGTACAAAAACCTTTCCATTAAGTACATCCACAATCACTAAAAAGTCCAATTCAAATATAGGATTGGGTAGTGTCATTCATTTAGCTAAACAGACTACATCTCTCAAAGCATAAGCTTCAGTAAACAAAGCTAAGGATACGAAGAACTTACCTGCAATTCCATCAACTACAATCTCATCAGCATTGTGACAAATCATAGCAAAGGAAGCAGAAAAAAATTGAGCATAGAAAGCAACTTCATTTTTAAATTTGACATGCAAAGAAGGTGGTGGAATATAAGTAGAAGGCATAGGATTAATAAAACATATAGAATCCATTGTATTACAAGTATTGTTAACCTTCATAAATTCATGATAACCAAAATGAGCATATTTTGCAACATTACAATGATCAATTTTATCCTGGAAAAAAATAAATCGATTGTGAGCCTTCCAAATATTCCAACAAATAAATAGAATATGAGCCAAGATTCCAGTTGGTTGGAAAAATTTATAAATAATAGATGAAAGCCAAACCACAAATGCTGGAAAAACCATGAGGATTAGGGTTATATGTGATCTCACTTGCAAACCAAATTGCAGAAGTTAAGGGACAGAAGAACAATATATGTTTTATGGTTTCTGAGTATTGGGAACATGTAACACAAATAGTTGATTATTTCAAATATTTTTAATAAAACATTTGTCCAATAGGATTGACAAAAACAATTGTTTATCCACGTGTCATCTTCCATGGTGTGATGTGGCAAAATCCAACATGTCATATTTTTTCAACTGCTCTCAACAAAAGTGACCAGAAATTATTTTTATAAAAAAAAGTTTAGGTATTTTTGTGCTACAAAAAAATTAATTTTGATTTTGTGACAAATGAGAAAAAGTTGAGTGACATGTTTTTTAAGACACGATTATTGTTTGTCGAGTCTGAAATCTCTAGGAAAAGTAAAATATCAACAAACCAAGGATTGTTCAATTTCCTTGCCCCTTTTCGCCTTTTAAAACTTAATAGTCAAATAAAACTTTTAAATAGCACAAGTTAAATGGAGATAAGAAAAGGATGGTGAGGCTGAAGGCAATAACTAATGGAAATGATGTGTGATGAAAAGGATGGTGGCGATGAAGGTAAAAAGACACACAGGGATAGGATGAGAGACAACTAAGATCTAAAGCAAATTAGTTTTTTATGCTTAAGATATTTACATTTATATAAATAATGTAGTTTTGTAGATGTAATATAAACTCCTATTGATTTGGTTATTTTGCCTTTTTTTTCTTCTTACTAATCAATCTCAAACAATGTAATTAAGATTGCATAAACTACCAAATTGAAAATTTGAATTAGATTGGATTGATTCAGTTATTCAATCATAACATCTAACACAGACATGACAAATTTATGTCTAACTTATGATATTTGACAATCACAACACTGTTAGGCTCGAAGTCTTAAAGAGAACGAAACACCAATACACAAATATTTTGGAGTAAAATGGAGTCACCAGCTAACTAGCTTAGCAAGAACATGCACAGTTGAGAATTGTCTTAGATTTCTTACAAGATGGCCAACTCTCAAGTCTCAACCTAGTAAGGATTCAAAATTGACCTGTTACTTATAATATACATAATGCATTATAATATACACAAAAAATATTATATCTATAAATACCATTAATAAATAATATACCCCATATTTTAAAAAAACATATGAAGATAAAACTTAATTTAATTCGAGTACTTAGTAATTTTAGAGTTTATAAATTTTCACTTAATTTATATTAAAACTCTTTGTGTTGTTCTTAGATCTTATGAAATTTATTTATTATGATAAATTAATTTTAAAGAGCATTACTAAAATTTTTATTTTCAAAAAACTATTGAACGAGGATATGTAAAATGTTAAAGAAAAATCTAGTTTTAAAATATAATCTAGCTTTTAAAATAATATTGACTAAAGATATATAAAATGTAAAAGAAAAAAAGACTGAGATCCAATGTTTAATCATTAATGTCAAGAAAATAATAGTTTAGAAATTGTATTATATCAAATATAATATAAATATATGCTCAATCGAAATGTTTTTCAGAAATTATAATTTGTAAACTAACTAATATCCTAACAAATCTTTTTTTTAACACAAAAATCTTATATAACTTTAATAATAAGTGTCAATAAAATAAAATAAAATGATTCCTTATCATATGCATGAAACAATAATAATTCAATTACTGAAAAGCACATATAGAAATTTTAATTTAACCCCAATTTTTTTAATTTTATAAAAGTAAAGATAACACCAAAAGTGAATTTAGATGGTTTAATTTGACAGAGCTTCACCATGGGACCGGATGTGCATTTTGGTACCATAAGTCTAGAAATTCTTATTTTAAATCTAAACTTGTAAAATCAAAAACTTGTACATTGTCATAACAATTGAATTACATTAGATTAATTAAATTTCTTTGAAAATTGGATAATATTTTGTCAATATTATTTTTTGTTTCAACTATTTAGCAATTTAGATTCACGCCACTCATTAAAAGGGTAAAATGTTATCTCTCAATTTTTATAAGTACTCAATACACATGGTTCAAACTCGAAACCTCTGATTAAGGGATAAAAAAATTTTACCATCTTATCTCACCTCTTAAAAATTTTTGTCAAGGATATTTTCTCATAATGTTATGCATGCATTAATTCTTTTTTAATTAAAAAAATAATTGATTTTTGTTACGAACAAGGATGGTATAGTTTAGTTGGACTAAAATAGATTTCAAAATTTTTCTTGTATTAGAGAAAGGATTTCAGTTTCATCAAATTTTTCTTTTTGTATTTTGTGCCTATAATTGTAACACCCTCTTACCCTACTAATAATAGCAAAGCAAATAAATATCGTCAAACTCTTGATTTTGTATCTAATTTATTTAACAGAATTATTTTGTATATTCTCACTTTAAAATATTTTAATAAAAATTTAAAATATAGTCTCCCGTTCTTTTTAATTTTTTTTCGATATATACATATTTTATACCAATTTATATAATTCATCCATTATAAACCATTTCATTTTCTAAAAAAGTATATACAAAGTTCTACTAATTAATATTTTATTTACAGACCCCAACATATAAGTATCACACTATAAAAAAATAAAACTTGCTAATATATTTTATAAAAGTTAATACACATAAACAAAAAAATCTTCGAATATTGTTATCTACTATTTGACGTTCTTCTCTTTTTGACAGTTATAATCTTTATTTGCGGACTACTTTAGTACCTGCGTGTAGAAAAAACCATACAACTACTAGCTTAGTGGTGCTTTATATGGTAAAAACTTAATATACAATTTATAATATTTCACATATTCATACATTTAATATCAAATAAAAAAATATTTCAAATTTACCTTGTATTTTGATTTTCTATACATAAATTTCTTTTACATATAATAATTATGTTAATTGATAATATTATTGCAGGATATTATTCTAATCCTAGCTATTGTCATTAATATTATATCACTATATTCTACTCATTTTATTTATTCCATGGTTAATCATAATAAGTAAATTGTATCATGTCTTATTTACTTACAATTTATGCCCCTAACACCAATAACTAAAATTATCAGATAACATACGGGGTATTATCTGCCAACAACTATTAACTTGACACATAACACTTACGTAAATCAACTTGGCACAACGTGGTGCCTACATAAATCAACTTTGTATATTTAATGCTTATATATGTAATCAACTCAACACATATAGTGCCTACGTAAATCAATTCGGTATTTTACGCCTATGTACTAAAGAATTTTGTCTTTCCTACCTCTTATTGGTATGTCAATCTATCATTTACCCTAGTTTCTAACTATGTATTTTAGGGTTTAATTATTCTATCACAATTTATTTAAGTAATATCTTAAAATTCTATTATCGTCACAACATACATCAAACAATTATCAGTTCATAGTTTTATTTTCACATTAATTTTATAGGCTTAATGACTTATTTGACTTAATAATTAATCATATATATATATCATTTATATTATATCATAAGGTCCAATTTAATTTACATGTAAAACTTTTAATTTTTCAACAGCCTTGCTCATAGCAAATTTTAGGCCCTGGTTTGGATCTCAATTTTGGCCATATTATCATCCGCATTTAATTAAGATCTTATCTTTAATTTTTAATTTGAATCACCTAATTATAATATCTGTAAAAAAAGTTATAGTTATTATACTAATGACTATTCTGCCCATAAAATTCCGAGACATATTTCAAATCCAACATTCGTACCCAATTTAAACAAAGTTAAGTTCAAAATCAAACTTCATGTTCTTATGAAAGTTTTAGTCTTATGTCTTAAGTTTTCAACCCATTAAAGAACACAAAATTTTGAATTCCATAACTTAACTTATGAAATTTTTAATTCATATTGCTTCATGATCAAGTTTCTAACAACACAAACATTCATTTAATCATGCAATTAACAAAAGATTAAACAATAAAATCAACATATTAAATTTTTGTCATATAAGCACATACTTTATTAGTTTTTTCTCTGCTTACTAGATTTTTTCTTTTCCTTTTTCTTCCCCAAGCTTACTTTTATCATTGTCTTTGATTTTCCCTAAACCATTCAAATATATATCATTTAATTTCTCCATCATCAAATCAATTTCTCTTTATTTCAATTCACCATCACTTAGGCAGCTTTTTATTCATGTATTTCCTTTATTATCTCATATATTTTTTATCATAAGATTTGTATTTTTGCTAACTAGAATATAATTTATTATTTTTCCCAATTCTACAAATCCTAACTTCTTTAATTCTTTAATTAACTATAATTCTTCAATTCTAACTTCTTTAATCATCAAATTAAATATCAAATAATAAAGAAAATTAAGAGAATTGAATAAGAAAACTCACTTTGAAGAAAAAAAATCTCTTTTTCTTTCTTTGTTTCTCTTCCTTTCTTCTACCCTTTTAAAGTGATTTTCCTTCACTTTCTTGAGTTTTCACTATCTTCTATTATCTTTTCCTCTCTTTTGCTGGCTAAATTTGGAAAAAGAATTGTGGAGACTTGGTGAAGAAGTATGTTGAACCTTGAAGGGTATTTCTGTAATTTTGATGCTAACAAATAAAATAGCAATTATGTATTTAACAATATTTGTGTTCTAAGTTTATTGAACATGATATATCTTGAATAAAATATGATGCAAGAATGAAAGACAACATTTGAATGTCAAAATAAGAAGAAATAACATGTTCACGCCCGTGATATAGTTTTGCGTCAACTCTCAAACATTCAAAGTTCACGACCATGAGGGATCATACCAATTGTGAATGATCAAATCAGTCACGCCCGTGAAATAAAAACACACCCTGAAATAACATGTCAAGTTCTTCTAAAGAGCTTCAAGACCGGAGTCACCACTTGAACCACGACTTGAAAAAATGTTCATGCCTGTGAAAGTATAAACTCACATCCGTGATCAAACACTTCAAGTTCTTCCAGAAAGTTTCACGATCAAAGTCACTACTTGGACCACGACTTGGAATAACATTCACGATTGTAACACATATAGTCATGTCTGTGAATGAGGACAGAGAAACATGTCAGGTGCGAAGTTAAGAGTTGGTTCAACTTCTATTTTCTCATTAAATGCACCCAAACGGCTATAATTCACTGAGAAAGTATAAAATGCAAGTCATTTATGAATCCTAACAAGAAGAACAATAATTACTTTGAAATGAAATCTTGTTGTAGCCATTGTGTATTAATTATTTTTAATAAAACCTTTATTTTTTGTAAAAATCTATTTGCTCATAATTTATGAGCATTATAGATTGGTGAGTGTTTTCATTGTAATATATTACTCAAGTGAGTTTGGGTATATTGAATTAATATTGAAATACTTGTAAAGGTTTATTGTGTAAGTCATAAAATATAAAGAATTGGTTTATTGTGTGAGTCATTAAAATACAAGGAAAATTATGGGTTAGGTGTTAACCATTGAGAGAAACACCACATAATTGGGAGTGAGCTTATAAAATTTCATTGTAACACTTAGTGTGTTAGTAAAACTCCCAATTGAGATTGGGGAGATTAGTAAAGTTTGTTAATACCAGAACCTCTATAAATTTTGTGTACAATATCTCTTCATCCTTACTCTATTTAATTTTATTCTGCATTTAAAGTTAAAAAGTTTTTTTTCATAACCAATTCAACTCATTTTCTCGATTCATTGTTTGAGCAACAAAGTAGTTGGCCATAAAGATATGGATGGAGAGATATTTTTAGTTGATTTTTATGCCTCATTAATGAGGAAGATTCTAGGTTTATATTTTTTTCTTAATTAGCTAGATATTTGTGAGCCTCATTTCTCCTTAATCTATTTTTATATTGGTCAATTTAATTAATTAATAATAATTAATTTTAATATTTGAATAATTCTTTTTTTATCTCACAATGTTATCTTTTAACAAAATAACCCCAAACATTTCTATAAATCCACATTTAGTCCATAGAGTGATTTCATTTTATCTAATTCTATCACTAAACTTTTTAATTTTTAATTAATAATATCTTTAATAAATCTTCCTTAAATATTATTATTTTTCTGTACATCAAAATTTAGATTTCGATCGATTCGGTGTGTTTGATTTGGTCACGTGTGATCAATGTCTAAATGAATGGATGTTACAATAATGGTCTACTTTTTTACCTCAAAGATAGAGAAAAACTAAGAATGAGGCTACAATAATTAGTCGATGTTCTCTAATGAAATTTTAAATATGGAAATTGAAATTTTATTAATTCAACTCAAATAATGAATTGCAAACCTGCTAATATATATACAGTTGAATATGTTTGCTTGCTCTTATAACAAAGGGAACAAAAAGACAAAAAGCAAATGCAAAATACAAGAAAAAATATTTGTTGTCACATATACAACTATAAAACTAACTTTGATAAAATAACTAGATAATAGCAGCAAACTCTAGTTAAAGTATGCTATAAGAAAGATGAAATCAAGTTTGAGATCTGGAGCTGTTAATAAGTGATGCAAAAACTAAATTTTACTACTGTTGTTGGAATGTGGACTAAGGTTGCTACTTGAGGTAGACATGAGGTTCTTGGACTATAATACTAAGAGAGTTGAAGATGTACTGGTTATACATGTAGTTCAACATAATGGATACATATTACTACTTTTGGATGTAATGATCTATGTGCAAGTGTATACACTGTAGTTTTGCACTTGCATAAATGGATGATGGTGATAACTATAAACTTTTTTTTTTATTTGGAGCTAAAATATCGAAAGTGTCGAGAACCAAAAGCAATATAAATGTTATAAAAATTATTTTATTTTTAAAGTTGTAACGCCTTATTGCTTTGAATTGTTATTTAATCATAATTATGTTTTTTAGAGAATTATATTTTTTAACCAAAATATATGTAAATTAGATATTTTTTCCCTTTATTCTTTTAAACTTTCAATCAAGTAAGAAAATTTATTTTAAATATTGAAAATTCTATTGAAATTTCAGTAGCATATCCCCTAAAATGTAAACATCCCAAAATTTTCAACCTTCTAAAACAAAACATATGCACTCCTATAATACAATCAAATTAATATCAATCTCTTGGCAACACCTTATCTCACAATAATTATTATCAACTTTCATCACATAGTGCAAACATACAATTGTATATAATGATCTTTAAAGCTAATATAAACAAATTTTAAACTTTGGGAGAGAGTATTTAAAAGGGTTTATAATTCATAATCCCTAATGACATTAAACTGATAAAACCAATATCAATAAAAATAAATACATCACAACTCAAAATAAGTGTGTGTATCAAAAATTAAAAAAAAAAGCATGATGATGTATGTATAGTGTTCCAATGCAAAACACTGTGTACAAGCTCATGTCATTAACAGTCTAACTTCATTGGTATTCCCCTAAAAAATGTCATTAACAGTCTAACTTCATTAATATTCACCTAAAAGATAATTATTCATTATGTATTACCCTTGTGATTTTGCCCAACTTTCTGTCTAACCATGACTAAACAGTTATATAACTATCCTCAATATGAGTGAATATATAAGGATAATGGTGATACCTCAATCCCCATTCTTAGGTGTTTGAAATTATTTTTTCCTAAGCAATTATAATGATTATCAACAAAATTACTTGCTAGTATAAATCTAAAAATACAAGAAAATGTCACGTAAAAAATAATAAAATTGAGTTATAAGGACAAATAATTAATTCTTAAGTTACATGTGTTATTAAAATAAAAGTTGTATAAACAACTTAGAATATCATCATGTTCAAAATTAAATATATTAGGCATATTCATACAACAATTTAAAATAAAAACGTGTTATTAGGTCCAATAAACAAGATGTGCGAGATGAAGGTAAATTGTATAGAAAATTAAAATTAGCATTTGTGTGGCAGAGTCGCCGGTATCTATAGGGAGATGAACCCCTGTAAATCTATCATTCATTTCTTCATACATACAAATCATGCAAGGGCTAATAGAAACCTTTCATATTTATTAAGTTTGAATCACATTTTCAAAGTATTATTTCACACATTTACTCATCGTAAATAGACTTAAAGCAATAGTACACATGACTTTGCATAATATACATGTAGTTTTTCTCAAGTATCATTTCAAAATCATACATGTATACATAGCTATACTTATAAGTAGAAAATATTAACGTATTACATTTTGCGCAAAATAACATTAATTTAATTCTTGTATAACTAAGCTTAATAGCTTACATAACATACATCTAGAACCAAAATTAGAGAAGTTTTTTATTCTAATTATGCTTAGGAGGTGGTCATTCTATACCACCTCTTAGGGATATATTTTTTAGTTTGTGACAATTAAAAAAAAATTCTATATTTATTGTATTTTTTACAAAATATATGATTTTATTGTATTTTTAGAAAATATTTCCCAATTTGGAGTATTTTTAGTGAGGTGCTAGTGTGCTAGTTAGTTTGTGCACCACTTGAAGTTGTGCATTGATGCTGAGGTGGCACACATAATATATTTTTTAATTAATAAATAAAAACTAATATTTAATAGCTATGGATAAAATATGAAAGTCAATTTCGTATATGGACAAAACATAAAAAACTCACACCCTTTTGTAATTTTTAAGATAATTTTAAAAAGAAAAAATTAAGATTATTTTTAATTAATTTGTCACACCATTATTCGGTTGTTTTTTATATAGGCAACATCTATTGTTTCGAGCTTTTTCTTTAGATATGCAATGATGCAAATTACAACATATGAATAATTAATTTAAGCATACTTGATGCTTGAGAGTTTTATAGGAGTCACTTGTGAGTCTTACCCAACTCCTTAATTTAGTAATTCATTATTTTTTTTGGATCATTTAAACTTAATATAGCTTTTTTTTTGTAATTAATAGAAGATTTCAATTCAATTTTGAAGAATTATTTTTTTATTTACATTATAAATTTTTTATTTTTAGATCATTCAATTTTTTTTAACCAAATAATAATTCTAATATTTAAAAGTTGTTATATAAAATTAATAATTCTAATATTTAAGAGTTTTTTTAGGATATAGTTAAGAGTTGTTATATACAATTTATAATTTAAAATAACTACAACATAAATTTAATCACTAATCACTAGTTAATTATTTTTTCCAAATTTATAAATTTAATTAAGCATTTGAGATAATTAATCAAAATATTGATTAATACATATAATATTTAGAACAATAGAGTAAAATTGCTCTGTCTACTGTGGTGATTGAGGGATTGGACATTGTAGGTCAAATTGCTTGAGAACCCAAACAGGCTGGTGCCACTCAATTATATGTATGCATATCAATGGCACAATAGCCCTCCATATATCATGACCTTTAAAGCAGTCATTTAGTAAAAATCAATAATATTTGACATATATGGCTTCCATAGATGATGCTAAAAGCTATTAATTGTCAAAACTAATGAAAAATTGTAAAGTATAACAAAACGCACCTCATTAGAATGACAAGTATTTAGTCTGTATCAAATATGAATAAACTTATGTGTAAATGCATCATGCACTACCCAATCACTAATCCATCTACAATAATTTTTTTATACAATGAAATACATCAAATTTAGTTATCATGATGTACCTATTCAAATTAAATGAAACATATAAATAATTAAAAATCATATACCTCCAACCTAATGGTGCATCGTGAGGTACTTCATTTACTCTCATCCTTGAAGCTAGAAATGGAGATTTTTCTCATGCCCAAAGTTGTAAGATAAATAATTAACCTGCAATTTAGGACATATGAGGATATCTACATGTCATGTATAATTTTATGTATAAGAAGCTTAATTTGGTAGCTCCTCAACTATATTGGCTAATCATTTCAAAGTCTTCTAAAATAATAGGTAAATTAACGATACTCATCTAGTACCCTTGTCACTTAATAAGGACCTATTTATCATATGCAAAATATGTAAACATGTATGACATAAAACAATGTACATATTAGTTTTGTGAGGTAGTACAACAAATTGATCTGCGAGTCATCCTAATTTTAGAAAAAAAACTTTAGTTGCATCTATTAGAGGTCCAATTCCTAATAAATGCTCACACATAGATGATCAATCGCCACCGTTTTGTCCAATAACTTGATGACATTTAATAAGTAGATCAATTAATATGGCTATATCTTGAAGGACTATGGTACACTCTCCTTCAGACATATAAAATGTGTGTGTTTCTGGCCTCCATCTCTCAATTAGTACAGTAATTAAATGTCAGTGTAGTTGAAAAAAAGACAATAGCCTAATCCATAAAAATCGGTATGACTAAGCAGCTTCATATGTGATTATATATCTGACCATTGTTACTTATTCTATGTGTAGCTCTACTACTATGTCTATAATATAATACCTCATCATCGATCTGACAAAAAATTATATGTCATTGTATGGTGTAGTATGTCATATAAATGATGCTATATTGAATTTCTTGTAATTTTATTTACCTCATTATTCCAAATTGTCTGAGATCTATGTTGAAACTGTAAATACAATAATGATGAATCATATATTCTATGATGCATGTAATCACGTGAATGAGAAGTCATACTTAAAATAATGACATATAAATATATGCAAAATGATGTGATCATACTAAAATTAAAAACCACAATACATTAAAGATATGTATAATGAAGTGAACATATAGAAATTGAAAACCATAACATATTAAAGATATGCAAAATGATGTGACCGTATAAATTTTTAAAATTACATAGAGTAATGTCACAATATATAAAGTGCAGAAGCAACGTGCAAAAGTTGTATGTCCGTCTAACTGACATACAGTGTTGTGTCAAACCCTATTGACCCAAAAACTATTCCAAACTTGTATTTTTTTTTTTGAAAAATACCCTAAATTTGTAATTTTTCCATTTATCATAAACTAGAAAATTCCCCCCACCTCTTAGGTATACCTAAGTTTGAGAATCTTTTACATAACATGCATATATTTTTATCATCCATTGATGATCATTATGACCTATTGCTTTCAACTAAGGGTGAAACTTGTGATGGTTCATTGTTTATGTAAATCCAATCAACTTTTATATATTGTTTATTGATTATATTATATGTGACAATTATACTATGGCTGTATAATTTTTTTTTGCATGCATAAGAAAAAATTTATCCATATAACCAAGATATTCAAATTTGAAATTTGAGATTTTAGAACTAGTTTTCTCACCTTATCTTAAGATCTTTAAATTTATGTGTCAATATACTTTTAATTGTCACACAAATAATCAATAACTTGAACTTTATGACATGCCAATATATATTCTTATCATAAGCATAGTTCAAATAGTGATATAAATTTCTATGACTATGAGCATGAAACCCTATCTTCGCATCGGGATTAAATGTATAAAAAATATATCAAGTGCTTAAAGAGAACTTGAGCTTAAAATGTAATAACTACATCTTATTTTGTTACGCTAACCATTAATCTATTAAATGAAACTATCAAAAAAGAACACATAGGAGATAAAAATTCATTCAAAGACAAAATATACAAAGTATAAAACCTATAACAACTATCAAATAACAATAACACATGCCAATAACAACCATCAAATAAACAAACTATTAATCCATTAAATAATTTTTTAATGAATCTAACATACCTAGTTAGAGTTCCAACTCCACAGTTTCTTTTAAACAACAGTATAAAAAATTTAACATTTATTTTTAAGTTTATTTTTAAGTTATAAGACAATGCCAAGCAAAGAGGGGAACATAGTGGCATGAAAAAGGGTTAAGTTGTAATGGAAATGGACCTTATGATTGAAAGAAAGGGAATTCGATTAATTATAAGCAATTTTGACCTGTCATTCCCATATTCCCTTAATACAAGTATATATCTTCAAAAGTCCCAAAATGTATGAGAATGCTAACATTAATTATGTGTTTCATTTAGATATAATAATTAGAATTGATAATTTTTAATTCAATCTAAACAAATCTAAAAGTGATAAATATGATATTAAGATTTTTTTAAAATTAATTGACACAAATCCTGAGCTTATAGGAAAGCATATATATGAAAAATTATTTCCTTTTAATTGTAACACTTTTCAATATAATTAAAAATAAACTCAATTATACCAAAAAATGTTACGATGCATATATTTTCAAAATGTCATAAATTAAAATATTGATGCACCTTGACCATAATGACTTAATATAATCATAAAAAATAATTAAAAAACTTAAATACAAATAAAGATTTAACACAATAACAAAAGAACAATACACTAGCATAACGGTTTTACAAAATAAATAGTTATAAAATTACATATATCTGAAAATAAAAGTATGTATATCTATAACTACCAAAATTCAACAAATATAATAAACAACAACAATTGTATCACCTACCCTAAGTATGTATTCTTGACTCTGTTCTTAAACATCATTTTCTATCGATCAAGACCTAGACTCTAAACTTGCGCATGAGAATACACATACACTAAGTAACCTAATACTTAGTGGTGCATAACAATATGCAAAACACAACATACATATACAAAATGCATGATACATTTATTGTCATACTAATGTGACTTACCTTACCATCCGCACATGCAACATACCATGTATTTATGATGTCATGCCTCAATATTCTCAATACAATACTCAATTATATATAGCATAATAATATAAATAACCATAAAACTTACAAGTGTATACCACATATAAAAATTATTAATTACCTTTTTTCTTGCCTATTTTATTCTTAACTAGACTAAATTAGATACGAATAATATATGACTCTCACTTGAGCCTTTAAGACACTTGCCTGAGTTTTCCAGAATACATGTCGGAGAAAAAGAGTGTGCACATATCAAGCACAGAAGAAAACACACCTGACTTAACTCTGACCTCAAATCTTGAATGTGGCCAACCTAAATTACCTAGTACCAATCTCCCTTCAATGACATGTCATTTCTCCTAGCTCTAATTCTAGTTAGAGTAATAGACTTAACCGTTTATCACATCATATATTATTTTAAGAATGTACATCATCCATGATTTTCATAATTATAACCATAATATGCATTCTCATAACATGTTATAACCATATAATAGAGGTATTCCACCTCAAACCAAATCAAAGTTGATTCATATGCAAACATACAGTTTTTCAAAATTAAGCAGCTTCATGGCCATGAAAAATCTCTTCACGGGTAGTTTACTCATGATTTACCTATGAATCAACAATATATTCATGATCGTGATCCACCCTTCATGGACGTGGACCAAACCGTGATCTCAACTATGAAGCTACCCGTGAACGAATCTGCTTCAGTAATCAAACTTATATTCACAATATTCACGCTCGTGAACTACTAGTTCACGACCGTGAATTTGAAATTTTTCAGAAAAATAGAGTATTAACAAAGCATCAAACTTTCACATGTAATATCACTACGATTGATCAATGTTAATCCCCTTATCAATAATCCAACATGGTATCTCAATTACCAGCATATCAAAAACCAAACAACAACTTTTTAAAAAGTATCTAACATGTGATTTCCAATACAAAATCTCTATTAATACAATAATAACATATTTAACCCCTAATATGTCATTAACCCGAAATCATGCCATATAATCAACCCTATTCCATTTATAGCATGCATCAACAAAAAATAACACATAAACATGCAACTCAAGTCTTTGAATGAGGTTATGTACAAATCTTTTACTTACGATGGAGCCTAACCAAAGCTTTAGCTCTTTAAGCTTATCCTCTCCTTTTAGATGGACTTCTAACACCTTTACCGGCTCCTGAACATAAGCAAAATGTCCTTTTAGTCTCCTGAAACTTGAACAAAATCTAGAAAATACAAAACTGAGCTTCTCACTTATAAGCTCACAAGTTTTTTCTCTCACTTTTCTATCTCACTCTTCTCTAATGAAGCTAGGTATCTCAATCTCCCAGAAACAAAAATGTGGTAATCTAAAGGTAGAAGAATATGGAGGTGGTGTGTTAGGTTGGTTTTCAGATAGTGAAAAATAGATTTAAAATGATGGCAGATAGAGAAAATTGTGGTTGTCTCACCTGCCCTATCTACCCAGGATTCACGGTCGTAACTCATCCTTCACGGACGTGATCCACCCATTCATGATCGTAATTAACTTTCACAGTTTGTTTACTGAACATCCCACATTCACGGTCATAACACCACTTGTCATGGGTGTGAAACAATAAAAATCAGTAACTATAAAACCTTTTAATACTCTTCTTAACTTCTAACTCTCATTAACCATAAACATGACTTATAGACCATATAAACAGGTGTTACATTAATTATAAATATAAAAGTTCAATTAATATCTTAGAGATAATAATATACTTAAAAAAAGAGTTTTGATAGCATGGTAGTGTACATGAAGCATAATATAAATGATGAAAAGAAAATGCTTTAATGCTTTATACATGAACCACAATTGGAACCACAAAAATTGCATGTGCCATATAAGTCATGACGACCAAAAGTCAAGGCAAAAATGCATAGTTCATTAGATTTTCTAATGGATGTTAGGGCAAAATCAAATAGGTATATAAAACAAGTCTTCCTCTCTAACAGTCATTATTATGGTTATCAAGTTATCATGAGAATCTAAAATGAGAACACAGACTTACAAACTAAGCTAGTCCTTTTTATGAACTTAAAGCATGAACCTAGAAAACAACAAATTAAGTTATATAAAACAATTTCTATAATTTAATTCACCATAACAAAAGAAAAATTTACATTCATGTAAAATGCATACAATTAATTCAAGATACTTGGTCACGATTGAAGAGGTACCTGAAAAAAAAACTCAGAAATCAAACTAAAAGAAGAGATCAGGAGATGGACAGTGTTTGATGAGAAAGCTGAACAAAAATAGAGAAAAAAAAGAGAAATCATCATGAAAGAATAACATAGGAGATAAAAGGGCATCTAGTTATAAACTGAAAAAAAAGAAGAAATCACCATAAAAAAAATGCATCAAGAAAATCAGAAATTAAACTAAAAGAAAAGATAAAAAGAGTAAAAAAGAAAAAGATAAATCACCATAAAAAAATACATTGAGCGAATAAGACAATACCTATAAACAAACCAGAAAATAAACTAAAAAGAAAAGATCAAAAAATTAAAAAAAACTGCTAATTACCCTGAAAAAAGAATACAAAGAGACTAGGAAAATGGGAAAAAAAGCCAAATCACAATGAAAGAAGAAAAAATAAAATTGAAAAAAAAGAGAAACCACTATGAAAAAAATACATTGAGCAAAGAAGATAATACATTTAATAAAAAAATAGAAATTAAACTAAAAGAAAATATCAAGAAAGTAAAAGAAAACTAAAAAAATTAAAAATTAAACTAAATCAGAAGAATATGAAGAGATCAAGAAAGTAAAAAAAAAAAGAAGCTAAATCACCATAAAAGAAGAAGATATAAAATTGAAAAAAAGAAATCGCCATGAAAAAAACACATAGAGAAAAAAAAACATTATCAGTAAAATAAAATGTGAAATTAAACTAAAAAAAATTGAATAAATAGTTTTTTTTTTCATCAAAATTCAATTCATTAAATCAGGGAATGAGGTCGGAGGAGGAGGTGCCTAGGACAGTGGCGAAGACATTTTTCTCTTGTCCTTCTTCGACAGTCTGAAGGACACACGTGGCTGGAAGTCATTTATTTGGACAACCTCATTAAATGAATCTCTTAAAACCCCACAAAATCTCCTAATCGTACCCGTTCCGTTTTAATACTTAAAAAGAGTAATCACTCAAACGACACGTCGTTCATATGCTTTCTTCCCGCATTGAGTCTATCCTAACCGCGTTTCCAAATAGACCCAAATACTAGGAAGCCTCTCTTAATGGACACGAGTTCGGGTCTGAGTCAACCAGAGAAGTAAGGCAAGTAGCGACAATGTATTTGTTATTGTTGTAGTTAAACAACCGTAAACCCTAACGATTTAAGTACTGTCTCCATCTCTCGCTGTCCCTCTCCCTCTCTCTCTCCCTCTCCCTCTCCCTCTCTTCCCATTTTCTCTCTCTAAACCTTAGGAGACGCCATTTCTGCTCCAGTTTGAGCTCGACCTAGGGTTTAGATATCTTTAAGATCAATCCCGATTCCTGAATTTCGAATTTCCAGCTCGATTTTTAGTTGTTACTTGATTTGTTAACTCCAGATATGGATCTCCCCAGTCTAGCTCTTACACTCCAAGCAGCTCTCAGTCCCAATCCTGCTGAACGCAAAGCCGCCGAGCAAAACCTCAATCAGGTTTCCTTATTTCTCGTCTTTAATTAATTATTCTTTTAGCTTGTTATTGTCTTCCTTGATAACTGACTGGATTTTAGTTATTAATTAGATATGGATATTTTATATGAGAATTTTGCTTTATCGATGATTTTATTTATTTCTATGAATTGTTGCTTGTCTTCTTCATTTTTTTTTCAATTGAATGGTTTGCTTCTTCATTAATTATGCATGATCAATTTGAGTCTGTCATAGCTGAAATTTTAAGTTTTTGCAGTATCAATTCACTCCTCAGCATCTGGTGAGGTTGCTACAGATCATCGTGGATAATAATTGCGACATGGCAGTGCGACAAGTTGCTAGTATTCATTTCAAGAACTTCATTGCAAAGAATTGGGCACCTCATGAGCCTGGTATCCTCGTCATTTCCTTATTATCTTAATTATTTAAGAGGCTACAGTAACACGCACTTACATAATATTCAACTCGACGAAGTGCTTAAAACTGATAGTTAAGTATTATTGAATTTGATTTAGATGAGCAATCGAAGATATTGCAAAGTGATAAAGACATGGTGAGGGATCACATCCTTCTGTTTGTTGTGCAGGTTCCTCCTTTATTGAGGTATAATCTGTTAGATCTTCTACTGTTTCATTGAATTTGGTTGCTTATTTGATGTTCCGTTACAGTGTGCACACATCCTTTTAATTTTTCAAGTTTTGTTTTGTTGCTTTATTAATTTTATTTTACCAAATGTTCATGCCATTTGCATTGTCTGCTTTTTCTTTTGTTCTTGGTTCTTCATGTAAAAGATGTTTCAAGGTTTAATACATTCATTTGGAGAGGGCTTTGATTTTGCTTGCTCTTATATCAAATGACTTGATTTTACAGGGTGCAGCTGGGTGAGTGCCTCAAGACAATTATCCATGCTGATTATCCAGAACAGTGGCCTCATCTTCTTGACTGGATCAAGAATAATTTACAAGATCAGCAAGTTTATGGGGCTTTATTTGTCTTGCGGATTCTTTCTAGAAAATATGAGTAAGGATAGCTCATAATTGTTACTTTTATTGTTTATTCTTAAGATAATGTCAGTCTATTATATTCATGGCTGCTCTGGATGTGCTGCTTTTTCTTCTTGTATCATTCTCAAGCTTCTGATCAGCTGGCCCTTAGCCTGCTATCAGGGAAAGAAAAATAAATGCAATTTATATGATTCTCTTGGCATTGTTTCAAAGATTTGGATGATCTATAAATCATTCTGTCTTGGATTCTTTTTGACGTATTAATAAAAAGAACAAATTATGAGCAGTAGTTGTTTTGTCAATATATGTTTGGTGCACACTTTCTTGTGTATAGTTTTCCCTTCTTGCATTGTAAGACTCTCTGATCTTGTCATGGAAAATAAATCTTCTCTGATCAGTGAATTGAATAAATGAAAAAGTGGGAGAACATATTTTCTGTCTCTTTTGAGATTTTATTTCAAACATCTGTTTCTCATGTCCATGCTCTTGAGAAGCATAATAGGTGGAGTGACTTCATGGTGTTGCTATGTTTCTTGTACTTTTTCTCTATCATTGGTACCATTTGTTTTCCTTTTATAATTTTCCTTTTACATGTTGGGATCTTGAACTTGTTCTGTAATGATTTTTTAATGCTCCTTGTTACTTATTTAGGAATACAAAAATTAAAGAAAAAAGTTCTGGAGGGGAGGGGCAGGGTTCTTAACTAGAGACTTTTTGGTTCTCTGTTTTCGATTACTGAATGTGTTACTTGGGTTGTGGTTATGGAGAAATCAATCTATTGTCTGATTCTGTGGAATTATGCTTAATAGACACTTTTTTTTGTTATGTTTCACATTTATTGATGGAAGGGTGGTCGGAATTCCATCAATTGATCTCAATCAATACGAATTTATCTTGTCTTCTGTGCAGATGCTAATATATGTATTTCTGACATCTTATACTTATTTCTTATTGTTTTAGATTCAAATCGGATGAGGAGAGGACACCTGTTTATCACATTGTTGAGGAGACATTCCCACATCTTCTAAGTATTTTTAACAGGCTTGTCCAGATTGCAAATCCATCGTTGGAAATAGCAGATTTGATTAAGCTTATTTGTAAAATATTCTGGTCATCAATATATGTAAGTTTGATGTCTAATAGCAGACTTATTAAATGTTTTTGGAATAGGCGATTGGAAAATTTATTTAGTGTACTATCGTGCAACATATTTAGTGATCAATTTTTTTGGTTTGTATTTAAAGTTTCCTGGCTGGTATTTACTTGTTTTAGCAAGTCCAAACTCAAAACTTTTTCCATCTTTTGTTTCTCCTTTTTCTTAAGCTTATGATTGACGTATAAATATAATCCCTTGTTTTTTTGAGGTTGTAATAAGTTTATTGAACATGTGCCTTAACATGGAAATGTGGCTGAAGTAGTTTTTATATGTGCATCAGGATATTTATCATTCTCCCATGTATGCATTGTTATACTCTGTAACTTTGGTTTAGATATAAAGTCAAGTTTATTCCTATATAAGTTATATGGTATTAGCCCTCTGCTGCAGTAAAAGGTAGGAATATTGTTGACAAGGAATTAATTTTTCAAGTCAATTTTCTGAAAATTTGTAGTGCAGTGTTTTTATTTGATAATATCTATGAACATGTACAATTGTCCTTTTTTTCCTGGGATGATTTATTTTCCAATTTATTGTGATTTACTTTCAGTTGGAGATTCCTAAGCAGCTATATGATCCTAATGTCTTCAATGCATGGATGATTCTTTTCTTAAATGTTCTGGAGAGGCCTGTCCCCGTCGAGGGGCAGCCTACGGATCCTGAGCTCAGGAAGTCATGGGGCTGGTGGAAAGTGAAGAAATGGACAGTTCACATTTTGAACAGGCTTTATACTAGGTGTGTTTCAAATTAAGATTAATTTATGGATAATTGAAGGATGTATGGTGACTTGTTTTGACTTCTCACCATTGGAAAACATACAGGTTTGGAGACTTGAAACTTCAGAACCAAGAAAACAGAGCTTTTGCCCAAATGTTACAGAAAAATTATGCTGGAAAGATTTTGGAGTGCCACTTGAATTTGTTGAATGTGGTGCGAATTGGTGGTTATTTACCTGACAGAGTTACCAATCTGATTCTTCAGTACTTGAGCAACAGGTATATGCAATTATTTATCCTTTTTTTCTTGTTCTCTTACGTCTTTTCATTTTATTTATTTTATGTCTATTGACCTGTGTGCATCATTATATGATCACATGTTTTGACATCATTGACTGCACCTTTTTAGGTTCTAGAACATTAGAGCGTGAAAGAGTCATAATATGTTGTCCGCTTTCTATTTCTTTTGGCTTCCTTTCTTATTTTTCTATGATGTGTCCTTTTTGCCAAATAATTGAAGCTTATGTTTTCAACCTTATGCACCTCGTAGCTAGCTGAGCACAAGAGGAGAAATAATGAATATTCTCTTTTTATGCATCTTTATGCCATGCAGTGTTAATCAGAGTGTATTGGGATTATTGATTTTTTGATCTGCTTCACTGCTACTGCAATTTGTTTTAAAGGGTACATTTTTGATACTAAGTTTCATTTATATGCAGTGTCTCAAAGAATAGCATGTATAATCTCCTGCAGCCGCGGCTTGATGTTCTTCTTTTTGAGATAGTTTTCCCTCTTATGTGCTTCAATGACAATGATCAAAAGCTATGGGATGAAGATCCTCATGAATATGTTAGGAAGGGTTATGGTGAGCTTGAGAGTTGGGACTGTTTGCTAGAATGACACAGAATTTGATATACTGATTTTTGCATAATTTACTTTGCTGCAGATATCATTGAGGATTTGTATAGTCCAAGGACTGCTTCAATGGATTTTGTCAGCGAATTGGTTAGAAAACGTGGGAAGGAGAATCTTCAAAAGTTCATTCAATTCATTGTGGAAATTTTCAAGAGGTATTCTTCCTAGTTGGGTTATACAATAGAATTACTGTCAGTGCTTAAAAGGTATTGTTTTTCATTTTTTTTAATTGATTTAGATATGATGAAGCACCAGTAGAGTACAAACCTTACCGCCAAAAAGATGGTGCCCTGCTTGCTATTGGAGCACTTTGTGATAAACTGAAACAAACTGAACCCTACAAATCTGAGCTGGAGCGTATGTTAGTGCAACATGTTTTCCCTGAATTTATCAGTCCTGTAGGTCATCTTAGAGCGAAGGTATGTTGCCCTGATATTTATTTTTGCCTTTTCTTTTATCATTATTCTTTGAATTGACAATTTATTTTTATTTTTAGTTATATATCCACTTGTTTCTTTTAGTTTGATGATATTTGGGCTTGTAAAGGTTAAATGACTAAATTGCAAGTTGTCCTTTATATTTCCTTGGAGGACAAACTTAATCTGTTCAGGAATTGATTTATTAATCTAGTTCTTGTGGTTATTAGGCAGCATGGGTTGCAGGACAGTACGCCCACATTAACTTTGCAGACCAGAACAATTTTCGTAGAGCCTTGCACAGTGTTGTTTCTGGGTTGCGTGATCCAGAGCTTCCTGTTCGTGTTGATTCGGTTTTTGCATTGCGAAGCTTTGTTGAAGCTTGCAAGGGTACGTAGCTCTGATATCTTTCTTATCGGATTCTGGCTTTCTAATTTTCTGTGTTTTCCTCTCTAAGTGGGCCTGACTGTTGTGCAGATTTGAATGAAATCCGCCCTATTCTTCCTCAACTACTTGATGGTATGTTGCCTTTGATACCTTATTTCGGCATAGCGATTTTATTTCGTAGGGTATCCACCTATCATTAACTTTTTTTTAAACGACCTATCACTAACTTTATGAAGCTTGTGTAGCCATTTTTCATGTCTGATTTATAAATCACTGCATCGTTTTCTTTTCTCCTTCCCATTCAACTCAACAAAATCAATAAAGTAAACCAATTATTATATAGTATAAAATTATGTCAATCTAGTTCCTTTTTTTTAATCTTTATCTTTTTTTTTTCCTTTTTCACTTCTCTAGAGTTCTTCAAACTAATGAATGAGGTGGAGAATGAGGACCTGGTCTTCACTCTGGAGACTATAGTGGACAAATTTGGCGAGGAGATGGCACCCTATGCTCTAGGATTATGCCAGAATTTGGTAATGCTTGTTAATTTGTTTCTCTTCAACATTTGTACTGGAATTGCTGTTCTCTCTGATATACGTATTATTTCTGTACTTTCAGGCAGCTGCATTTTGGAGGTGTATGAACACTGCAGAGGCTGATGATGAAGCTGATGATCCTGGTGCTTTGGCAGCAGTTGGTTGTTTACGTGCTATAAGCACAATTCTTGAATCAGTTAGCAGGCTTCCTCACCTTTTTGTCCTGATTGAGCCTACTTTGCTTCCTATAATGCGTAGAATGTTGACGACTGATGGTCAAGGTACGCATTTATTAGGCATTGCTTCTTATTTTGTCCCTGCTTTCTCTCTGGGTTAGTACCTGCACCTCTTGCCTGTGACTTTGCTTCTTGGGATGATTGTAACTACAATCACTATTGCGATCCTCAGATCAGTCGGAATTTTCTGACTGTCGTGATTGTGCTAGCATAAGTGTGATCCTGAGGGATCATTTTGTAGTTGTGTTTGCTGGTGCAACAGTTTTACTCCTTTTGCAACATTGGTTGTTTGATGACTTCTCATGGAAGTGTCAGCCATATCAACTCTGCTTGTCATGGGTTTCATTTCATGGGGAAGTTACACATAACCTTCTAGGACTAAAATAAATTTGCTTAGCTGCTAGTAACATAATTTAGCATGTCTGTATAAGTTAACCAGGGTTTTGGAATTGCAGATCATCGTGTTACATATGCATTGATTCCATTTCATAGCAATCTACTTACAAGATAATTAACCTGTGTTTCCCTATTGATGTAGCTAGAATTTAGTGATCCATTTAAGCCCCAAATTTTGGTTTAGACTTTGTGATCTTTGGTGGATTTGATATTAGGTTGTGGTTTGATTTATCATTCAGATTGACAAATAATATGGTAATTTCCTGGATATGTATTTCTCCAGAGGTGTTTGAAGAAATTCTGGAAATTGTCTCATACATGACCTTTTTCTCTCCAACAATATCTCTTGAAATGTGGAGTCTTTGGCCTTTGATGATGGAAGCACTGGCTGATTGGGCTATTGATTTCTTTCCAAGTATGTATTAGTCCATTGCTGTAAGCTATTCTGCTGTTCAAAATGTTTAGGCAGTCATGCTAATGGTTGTTATTTTTACCCTCTCTGATGAAAAACTCAAGCTTAATTTTTATTTTGTATTGATATTTTACTGTTAGTTTGGTGTTGTGCTCGACAATTTCAGACTCTATTTTCTTTGAAGAACTTTTCCTCTGTGCTCACGATGTTCAGTTCTGATGCAGATATTCTGGTTCCTTTGGATAACTACATATCAAGGGGAACTGCACATTTCCTTACATGCAAGGATCCAGATTACCAACAAAGCCTTTGGAAGATGATTTCATCTGTGAGTTCCATCTTCATGATTAGAAGTTCTTTGTTACTATTAGTTCTGTGGATGCATAATGTTGTCTAAATTGTTTTGGGTGATTTAATGAGATATCTTTCATAGATTTGCTTTGGCTACTGGCTGATCTGGTTCATGCTTATTCCTATTGCAGATCATGGCAGATAGGAATTTGGAGGACAATGATATTGAGCCAGCACCAAAGCTGATTGAAGTGGTTTTCCAGAACTGTAGAGGCCAGGTGGATCAGTGGGTCGAACCATATCTTAGAATCACAGTTGAGCGGCTACATCGAGCAGATAAATCATATTTGAAATGTCTTCTCATGCAAGTGGTAAGGATCATGAGTTGGCCCTTATGCTATCCTCAGGAGCTCGTTTTTGTTGCTGTCTTGTTAAATTTTTTATTTTTTAGTATTAAATAGTCTGTTTGAGTTTGTGTTCTTCCCTCCCTATCTTCCTTCCCAAGTTTCCCCATCAAAGAAGTCAATCTTGTCATTATTGAATATTAACGTGGTCAAAATACTATACATAAGTGCTGTAATATAGTGTGCTTCATTGAAAATCAAATTGACAGTTATTTTTAATGTGATGTGTTATATATTTGTTGCAGATTGCAGATGCTCTCTATTATAATGCTGCTTTGACATTAAGCATACTGCAAAAGCTTGGAGTTGCTACTGATATCTTTGATCTTTGGTTCCAAATGTTGCAACAAGTGAAAAAGAGTGGTATACGGGTTAATTTTAAAAGGTAATCTGTCATGTGCTTCATTTCTCTATCCTTTGGCTTCAGAAATCTAATAAAATTGTGGGTTGGGTTAATATGGTTGAAGCAATTTTCATATTGTACTCTTGCATTGATTATTGGTGCTTCATCTAAAATAATTCTCACTCAGGGAGCATGGCAAGAAAGTTTGTTGCTTGGGGTTGACATCACTACTTGCACTTCCTGCTAATCAATTAGCTGGAGAGGCTTTGGGTCGTGTTTTCAGGGCCACACTTGACCTCTTAATTGCTTACAAGGATCAATTTGAAGGTCTCTCTCTCTTTATTCCCCCTTTCTTTTGTCTTCCTTGTGCTTTGGGATTTCTAATTTTGTTGCAATATTAACACTCTTATTGTGGCTATTGCTTGCGGGACAGAAGCGGCAAAGGAGGAAGAAGCAGAAGATGATGATGATATGGATGGTTTCCAAACTGATGATGAAGATGATTGTGATGAGTCTGACAAGGACATGGGAGTTGATGCTGAGGATGGGGATGAAGCTGACAGCAATAAGCTGCAAAAGTTAGCCGCACAGGTTTGTACATTTATTTTTTCCATTTTTGTGTTTAAAAATATTAACTCTAGCAGGATACCTGATTTTTCATTGCCCCTTTCCAGCATTACCTCTCCCCTGTTTTTCCTGAACTTATTTTACATTGCATTTGCTAGTTGTAAGGGGGGGCTGATGTGGAAGTTTCTAATTAGGTGTTTTTTAATCAACTTAAACACTGGTAAAAATTTGAGGGGCAGATCAATAGCTGAAATGAAGCATTTGGTGGGAGGATAAACTAATGACTTTCTTAATATCAAAAACTTGCTTTTGATTGTGATATGACTGCTCAAATGATAATCTCTAGAAGTACTGTAGTAATCAAATATAATGAAGTGCTGATCCATGTTAACTTCAACAAGCTTCACATGCTGTTGTGTGCTGGGTGCTGAGATTTCTTCAGTATTCCGATTCTTTGTTGCTCTGGACCGAAGAAAGAAAAGGATGGAGCCAGCTTTCTTCCAACGACTTATACCATTATTATATCTTAGAAGGTCTTACAGACTTAATAGTTGGCCAATAGTTTGAAGGTGCTTTGCGCTACAATTGCTAATCTTCCAATATCGTCATTTATTTTGGATTGGTTCATCTTATGTAATTTTTTTTTAATTTTGTTTGTGATGCTACTAAGATGTATCAGGTAAGTTTACTCAATGTCTCTTGACTTAATAACCTGTAAATTTACCCTGACCACAATTTGTAACTTATAAATCATCTAATGTTCATTCTGTTAACAATAAAATCCTTTTGCTTTTTTTTTTTGTTAGAGCCCAAGGAGTGGCTTATGTGTGATCCATTTTGGATTATGTTTTATGGTGGGAGGAATATCAGAACTTCTTCTCTTACCATTTTCATCAGCCATTTGCTGTTCGACCTGGTGCAAGAGAAATGCATGAGGGAGAGTGAAAAAAATCAAGATACGAGGAAAAAAAATCAACCCATATCTTGATTACACTTTAATAATTTACTTGAACTCAAACTGGATAGTGTGCATAGGGATTTTATTGTTACAATGATGAACATTTGCTGATTTTTGAGTTACAAATTGAAGTTTAGAGACAATTAATTAGAGATAATTAAGTGCTTAGCGATAAGTTGAGGGATGGTGGGTAAATTTTAGTCAAGATATATATCAAGCTGTCACTCATTACTTTGGTTTTAAAAATTTAAAACTAGAACTACTTCTCAAGCCTTGCTTTGTGTAGAGATGGCTACTCAATGTGTCCTAGGTGAAAGCCTGGCTGCATAAGCTTTTTGTAATATCTTCTTTTTGTTGTATGATTTTTCTTTTGATATTCAGGTGATGTTTTAGCAGAACATATAAAATTTGCAGAGTTGTTCAAATTTCATGGAATAAAAAACCTTGGGTTTGGGATCCATGGACTTTGGAATCTAGTCCTGTCTCTGGTGCTTTCGAAACCAAGGAAGTGAATAGAAATTTTGAAATGAAAAGATATTTGAGAAATCCAGATGACGAGGGATTCCAATTGAAAAGGTCTTAAGGATCCCATTTAATGGGATCCATCAACATCTATGGACACTCATCCTTTGTCTTGGGAAGTGATTTTCTCCAAGTCCACAGATTCTTTTATTTCTCCTGCTCAGAATCCCTTGCACCAAAACACTGTCTTAATTCACATTCTTGTGGTGTCTCATGTTCATCACCTACTGATATGGATACGACAGGCAAAGGCTTTCCGTCCGCATGATGAGGATGATGAGGACTCAGATGATGACTACAGAGATGATGAAGAGCTGCAGTCACCAATTGATGAGGTGGACCCTTTCATTTTCTTTGTGGACACCATGAAAGGTGAAGAAATATTCCCGTTATATGTTATATTAGACATCCTATTATTTGGTTGACAAGGCTCGTTAAATTTTCTCATCACTATGTTTCACTTTGAATCTAGGCATGCAAGCAACAGATCCAGTGAGGTTCCAGAATCTTACACAGACACTGGACTTTCATCATCAGGCACTTGCAAATGGCGTTGCCCAGCATGCTGAACAGAGGAGAGCAGAGATTGAAAAGGAAAGAATGGAGAGGGCATCAGCTGCTGCCGTGTCATAATTTAAGCCTTGGATAGATGCTGGCTTCAGTTTGCATTGCTTTTGCGTTTGCTGCTATTCCATTCATTTAGGAATATGTTATTAGAGGTGGATTGAAAAGCACAGCCAGTCCTCTGAACCATTTGGTTGGTTCAACAGTCATCTTCAGGATCAGATTTATGGGTGCATTGCATGCCAATTTCCTATTTGCTCAGGAGATTGTGGGATTTGGGAACTGCCTGCTGCAATCCTCTGTACAATGGTTTTGGGGTATTAATTATTTGACGAGTCCGGCCAATTCTATGTCAGAAGAGGCCTTTCTCGTGTTTGTGTTACCATTTTGCTTCTTTTTATTTTATTTTTTAATTTTTTTGGGTCTTGTTGTTTCAGTATGCAGTTGCCTGGTGGGGACACTGGACATCTTTTTTGTGTTAGAAAGGGGAGGGGGAGGGGCTTCTGGCGTACAGCCTAAGGTTGTCTGCTCATTTCAAATGGATGGGAATCATTTGGCATTAGTTGGTAGTTGTAATGATAGTTTTTGGTAAAGGGTAGCAAATATTCTTTTTTTTTTTTTTTTTTTCTCGCTAAATTTTGTAATATGAGTATGGTCTACGAATTGGGTTTACTGCCGGGGGGTGCTTCCAACAGAGGCTTGCCGCGTTTTGTAAAACATCAAATATTCTTTATATGATTCGGTCGAATGAAGAGGGGAGAATTGGTTTGTAAAATGCAGCATCATCTTTCTCGGCTTTTTCAGAACTAGCAGGTCTTTTGCTAGTGTTATTGGATGTATTATCTTGCAGGAAACAGTAAGACTTTCGCAAGCCCGCAAAAAGAGAACGATAGCAGTACAAGTTTTGCAACGAACAGGGAACGGCCACTATGTTGTGATCTTAGTGTGAGAGAACGAGTGTGGTGATCAAGAGATCAATATTCGCATTAGCGGTTTCTCTTTTCGAACCTTCTTACATTTGGAAAAAAAAAATTGTTACTGGACTCTTATCTCAATTGCCTCGCACAATTTTATTTTGGGAAAAAGCAACTTTTTGCTCTCATATTTTGTGATTTTCTTTAATTTGATCCTTATTTTATTTTATTTTATGCATTTAATTGTAAAATTTTTATTTTCATCACGTAGTCTCTATTTAAAAGAATTAAGTAAAAAAAAAAAAGATCTTGTTGTCACTGCAATAAAAATAAAATTAATGAGCTAATTTGGTGGTAAAAGGAAAAAAAAAAAGAGATTGTATGAAGATTATAAGGGCGAGTTTCATGGATTTTGATAAAGTTAATCTAATGTATGAAATAAAATTTTCAGAAATTAAATTAAGAAAAAAATGACCAAATAGATGGACGAAGTCATACATCTTTTTTTTTTTCCTTTATCAATTATTGAATTGGTTCGAATACATTTCATATGGCTTTATTAAAAAGTGAGCTTGAGGTTTTATTCGTTAATCAAAAAAGGCAAGTGCATAGTTTTCGGACTTATTAAATTGATTGTTCAGTTTGATACAGGTTTCAATTTGTACATAATTATTGTTACAAAAAAAAAAGAAAGAATTATTAAATGCTTCAAATTGGAAAATATAGATGATTTTCAACGGCCTAGTTACGCCTTTAGAGAAGGAAAGAAACACAGAAAAGGGAAAATAGAATTTGACATTAGCCATTAGCAGAGCTGGAAAAAGAAAAAGGAAGTGAGAGTGGCTGAGTAATATGCACAAAAGGCCAAAAAGATGAAAGTGAGGGCTACTAATACTATCTCATAAAATTAAAAATGAAAAGTATTATCAGATTTGACTATTTTAATTTAGGCTTTAATTGTGGATAGTAGTGGGTGGAGAGGAATCTTTGAGTATATAACCCAAGGACATTAAGGCCATATATTAGCAGCCAAACATTAATCTATCTATTGCATTGCATGGGTCTTTGTCTTGTCTTCAAATACACGACCCCTCCATTCAGACTCTTAACTTGTTATCTACATGACAATTTTTATATTCATTTCAAGATGTGATAAAGGAATAATATAGCCAAAAAAAACCCACTAATAAATTTTAATGTTTTATTATTATTATTATTATTATTAGAATGGCAAGTTAGTAAGTCCATTAACAAAAAGGGGTAGGTTAATTTAATTTAAATTTTCCAAGACATACAATAGTTCACAATTAATGTTCTAATTTTTATTTTTATTTTTAAATTTACGTATCATTTTCAGTTATTTATCTATTTATATGAAACATACTGAATGTTGTCAAGTACTGTTCGGATTTTTCTAGCTATTTTTTTAATATTTACTGATAAACCTGGAGGAAGCACACAGTGATATCGTCTAGACATAGATTCATGGATTAGAGCAAATTGATTATTGATTTGTTCATATAATATTTCATTATATTTAATTTATAAATTAATAAGTTGAGTTTAAATAAATATTTGTCAAGGTATTTTATTGGTAGAAAATATTTTTCAATATTTAATTACTTTGAAACCTTTCTTTCTTAGGAAGGAATAGCTTTGTCAATGCTATCCTGGAATCTCATAATAATAAGAGTATATATCCGACGGCACAAACCTCACAAAAGAAAGATAATTCTCAATTATATTTAATCATATTATTTATATATGTGGTTCCTATTGTTTGAGGACCATTTTAGTATTAAATTATTGACTATTTACTTAACTTTCATTAATTAAATTGAGATGTTGAGTTTCTATAAAGTGTGAGAATGTCACTTTAGGGTTGTCCAATATTTTAAAATGAAATATGCTTCCATGAATTTCATTATCGTATTTGAAAAGCTCCACTAAACATATCCCTAATACTGAAAATGAAAAATAATTAACCATATTTTTTAGTTTAATAATATTAGTATCGTAATCAAAACAGTAACATATCTAATTTGAATTTTCAGTCGAATTCTTGGACGAAAAAATTAAAAATTAATTTGGAAAATGAAAAACGAGGAGAAATTAATTCTACCTTTTTTTTCCTTCCCTGGTAATTATTAAAATCTCCTATGAAATTAGAGGTCATCATGATTCAAGATAGAGTTTTATTAGGTTTTTCTTTTTAGTTCTTTTTTTTTTTTTTGCAATATATATATATATATATATATATATATATATATATATATATATATATATATATATATATATATTAGACATTAGACGAAGAAACTCAAAGATTTTAGTATTTGCTTGAACTATAGAATTGGAAAGTGTCATTTTGAAATAATGTGCCGGTGATGCCCTGGCTTTAGTTTATAAAAATTTGATTAAATTAACAATTTATGGAGTAAGTTTAAGAATAAATAATTAAAAAACAAGTGATAAGTGCATAAACAGCTTAACAGTTATCAGTTGAAATTTTAATTATTTATCATTAATGATAATTAATGGAGTTGTTTGAATAAATTTTCAGTTAGTTACTATTTATAAAACATTTAGCATCTAAGTATGATAGAATATTATTACTTGAGCAATTAAATTAATTTAAAATTAATAAATAAAAAATTCATTGAATAGATTTTTAATTAATAAATTTAGTTGGCAAAAGTTTGTAAACCTCCAAAATAAAAATTTGCTTTGTTTTTTTTTTTTCCTTCTTATTCATTACAAAAATAGCTTTTTATGACAAATATTTATTACAAAAAAAGAGTTGGATATAGTACATGATGATTATAAGCAAATAAGTGCAATTTGACTTCGACTCGTAAAATATTTAACTTTGATTCGACATTAATCAAGTCGAGTTTGAATAGTTTATCAAGTTGAATTCAAATATCACAATATTCTATTCATAATACTCACAAGCTTAATTGAATAATATTTCTTTTTATTATTTATTATATAATTTTTATATATTCAGTATTTAATTTAAGTAAATTTCGAATCGAATTAAACATAATATTTATTAAAATTTTTAGTTGATTTGAGTTTTTTTGAATTGAACTTAAGTATTTCAAATATTTTTCAAATCAAGATTTTAACAATTAAGAAAAAAATTCAATCGAATTCGAACGTTGAATTTTTTAATCGATATCGAATTGTATTGACTTGACTTATAAACAAATTATGATTTCAAGTTTCAACAAATAACGTTTTCCTTCTAAACAATTGTTTTAAAAAAAATCATTCTTTTCTGTGTTGGTGCATTTCAATAGCTATCGATGGTTTGAATTTTCGTCTCAGTATTAGCTTTCGAAGTTAACGTAAGAAAAAAAATTAAAAAAAATAAGATTCCTCAAATGAAAAAGATTGGAAATAAATTTCAATTTCAAGTTTTAACAAATAAATTTTTCCTTCTAAACATTTTTTTAAAAAGAAAGAAAAAAAAATCATTCTTTCTGTGTTGATGCATTTCAATAGCTATCAATGGTAAGCTACAGCAAGAAAAAATTAAAAAAATAAGATTCATGAAATGAAAAAGATTGGAAAGAAATTTCAATTTCAAGTTTCAACAGAAAACTTTTTCCTTCTAAATAATTTTTTTAAAGAGAAAAAAAATCATTCTTTCTGTGTTGATGCATTTCAATAGCTATCAATGGTTTGAATTTTCGTCTCAGTATTAGCTTTCGAAGCTAAAGTAAGAAAAACAAAAAATTAAAAAAATAAGATTCCTGAAAGGAAAAAGATTGGAAATAAATTTCAACGATAACAAACAGGCAAGGAACAACTGACTTTTGATTTGACAGCTTTGCGTCTTTCTATTTAACTCAACCGCCTGTTCCACAATATTTATTTATTTTTGAGAAGGAAGAAAAACACCGCGAACTAAAATCAAAATTATTATTATTATTAGACATAAATTATATTAATTTTTTCTGTATGGTTTTAACTTTTTTTGGATGTTTATTTGGTAAAACTATGATAATTTAGTTAATAATTTATAATTTAGCTGATTTAATTAAAAGTGTATGATAAAATTAATTAAAAATATAACTGAAAAATATAAAATGATATCAAAATATACATAAAATAATATATTTATATTATTCATAAGTATTATATAAAATTTATTTAAACATATAAAAAAATGAATTATATAATATTTATGCATATTAAATAATATTAAATATTTTATCTCAATATAATAAATGTGTTTATCTTTATTATATAACATTATTATTATTATTATTATTATTAAATAAAAAAATAAGGGTAAAAAAGAAAAAAAAATAATCTACCAACTTATAAAAAAAACTAGTTCTACTTACTTTTTATTTTGGAGATTATAATTTATATATTTTTTTCAAATAAATTACTTTACTAAATACAAATTATTGATAAAATTATATTATAATCTAATTTGTTACTACCAAACAGTATTTATACCTTTACAAATCTTTTAGTTAATTAATTGTTTAAACAATATACTAATAAAGTTGGATAAGTTTTTATTTAATCAAAATCCAAAAAAATTCATACAGCTTGATT
The DNA here is from genome assembly GCA_023653625.1 of Triadica sebifera. NCBI lineage: Eukaryota > Viridiplantae > Streptophyta > Magnoliopsida > Malpighiales > Euphorbiaceae > Triadica > Triadica sebifera. Next base: position 19,197,295 of record CM042908.1, on the reverse strand, counting down.
CGAAAATTTTTAAATCGACTCTATCTTACTACATAGCAAAAATTCATATATATATATATGAATTTTTGTTAATATGTGATCGTTAAAAAGTTTTTTTGTAGTATGATATATGTATATCATGTCATGTAATGATTCTACTCAATAACGACTTAGCTTGACAATCTAATGATTAATATCTAACTAAGTTATATATATATATATATATATATATATATATATATATATATATATATATAGTTGAAATTCAATTCTTTCTTAATTAGCTTTCAAATCACATCATGTAATTGTTTAAATTACTGAACATTTGGAGTTCGCTTTATAAATTATAGGGATACATATTAGTTATAATAAGTGGGATTATTATAATATAGTTGATTAGATCATTAATTGTGCATTAATGGGTTGGTGCAATGGCACACTTCTTACCGTTGGATATTTATAATGATGATGAAACTCACATAAAAATATATGCCTATCAATAAAATAAAATGAAAAGGATAATAATAATAATAATAATAATAATAATAATAATAATAATAATAATAATAATAATAATAATAATAATAATAATAATAATAATTAAAAAGAACTTCTAATCAATTAAATCGATAAATACTTTGTGTTACATAACCTCCGAGTCTCTGACCATTATTGCACCAAGTTTTCACCTTCTATATTTATATAGAGGGAGGGGTAAATTTTATAAAAATATGATGTGTTTTTGCCCTTCAACACTTAATTAATTAAGGAAATGAGATGTTTCAAGTCTACGAATATGGCCTTGCAACACTTGCTGTTGCTTTTGATTGTAACCTCTCACCTAATTAATAATATTAGAATATTTCAAGATCAACTTGTGTGCTACTTTTTCCAATTTCACATCATTGTATATGCGTGTGTATGAGGCTATGTCTTAATTAAGATTAATACATTTCCAATGAATTCTGTTAGAAAAATAAAGCGCTTAATAATGATACAAATATAAAAATTATAATTCTACTCGATCTGTTTGAAAAAATCTAATCCAAAATCTAATGAAATCCAAACTCAAAAATCATTTGAATTTTGGCTCTTTAAAAGTAGAATTGATCTAATGTCTCGATTGAATAATTTGATCCGAGGCTTAAAAATGAACCGACCCGATTACATCCGATCTAATTTCTACCTGTAGCCAAAAACGTATACAGAGATTTAGTAATATTAGATAATTTCCAAACTATGAACCCAATCGGACATTATAATTTCATTCTATTGTCTTGTCTTTGTGTATCCTCTAAAACCCAGCATATATCGTGTTATAGTCTTAGAAACTCTCAATTAATTATACTAGAAAACTATATAAGAAGTCATATTAATATTAAAAAAAAGAATTTTACACTTTGAAAAACTGGAGAATTTGAGTCACAATGAGTCTAATTTAACCAAAGTCTTTGAGCATGAGCTTAAGCCGTCCAACAACACATTCCTCCATTATGATCGGGCCGTGTGGTCTCTTCTAATGTCGTGTACTGCAGCAACGTTTATCAAAGACTACTTCAAAAGTTTTAATTAAAAATAAGTTTTACAATGATGGAAGAATGATTCATTTGAACAGATTAATATATACATATTGAAAATAATGATAATGATGCCTAACCAATGGCATAGAAAGATACCAATGATGCATTTTAGGCCATGAAATTAAGGTGACCCACTTCTGCTGCTTAATGCTTTTGATCCATGAATTTTGGTGTTTATCTTCTTCATGTAGAGAATATGCATGACAATTAGGTTATTAATTAAACTTTGCATTTTAAATAAATTAATATTACTCTATCAATAAATTAAAATTGCTACATTTCAAATCTTGTTTTCGTTCTCTATAATGGACCCATTTTAATAACTTGGTTAGAAAAACAACTGTTTACAATTTGTAATTAAATTTTTAATGGGTATGTATATATTGATACGCCCTAGCAACTGTACTTGTTATTCTGCAATATAAGATTAATGAGTCCAGATATTAAGCCATAGTATTCTAAAATTATTACTACTGTCTGATAAATAAAATAATGATGAAAGTAATTTAAAACTAAAACTATAACTAGAATTAATTAAAACTGAAAATATAAGATAGAAAATAAAAAAATTCAATGTATAAACGCATTAGAGATTCCAGTCCACCCTAACGTACTACTGACAAAAATTTTAATCTAGAAATTCAATTTAGATTTGGCAAGTTCTTACAAAAGCCCAGTTATCCATTTTTCAGGAAATAATCTTTCAAATTAATTTTAAGCTCTTGTTCAGAAAATTCAAAACTAATTTCCATAAACACTAAACTTAATAAATCTTTTACTCTTAATAAATCAATAGTAGCAACAATCATTTACTCTTAATTAATAAATTAATGATTACCAACCAATTAAATGATGAGTATTTTGATAGCTATTTTTTTAATTTTAAATATCCAATAATTTAGATTCTCATTGGATAAATTCATTAACAAGATAAAATACTTATTTCCAAGTTTTAAATATACTCTATATCTAAGTTTCGAATTGAAGATCTCTAATTAAGAGAGAAAATATTCTCACCATCTTATTTCACCTTTTAGGGGGTTTGATAGTCATTTTTTCAATAAACTGTTGCTAACATATTCCCATGACATTAATTTTCTTTTTCTCATTATAAATATTACATATATGTGTATTTCCCATGATCTAATAAGTGAAAATTATAATATATACTGAAAAAATAATATAACTATTGGATACGATGACATATATAATTATTTATCTTGTACGTATTATATTTAATTTAATAAAAAATATATAGATTTACTGAAATTGATTTCACATATGAGGATGATCTTTCGTAACAATATTCTTAATTGTAAAACTTGGGTGTTTTAATATGGGAATATTAGTATTATTATTATTTAATAATACTGATGAAGCTTATGTAGTTGGGTGTTCCAATATTATTTATTTAAATGATGTTATATACGTACCTAATAAGAATTAGTCCACTCATATCAACATCCTTAATATTAAGAAATAATATAATTCATTTAACAAAAAAGAGGAAATATTATAATGCATTCATCAAAATCTTAAATGAAAAGTAACATTAAGCAATAATTTCAAGACTTTTCTCGATGATCTAAAAGAGAATTGGAATGTCATTATAATGCAAGTTTATGATAAATTGACATCAAAAAGAGGGATAGGGAGAACTTTAGTTCAATGGCAGTAAAATAATCGTATGTACCAGCCTGTACGAATTAATATTACGTAGCTTTAATTCCTTTTCCTTCTGCTCAGTATTGATGTGACCCTTACACTTTTATTTGAATGATGTGACCCTTACACCAATCAACAGATTACACATAACATTAAAAATTTTAATTTTAAACAATAAATAATTTTTTTATATTTAAAATATTTTTTATATTATTTCTCCAGTATTTCATAGATAATTTAATGATATTCTTTAAAATTTTATATTCATTATCAACAATTGTAAATACTCAACCATCAACATTTTTAATTATTATCTCAAACTATATTTTTCAAATGATATAAGTGTGCATTATTAATTTTTTAAAAATTTATTTATATCTATCAAAATTAAAATCTCGGAGGATTATCTGTAATTTATTCTATAGAAATTAATATTAGGTAGCTCCTATAGTATTATTTTTTGAATAATTAAGTCTTTTTTTTATTTTGCAAATAAATGTCTTTAGTATATTAATACAAAATTATTATTTTTATTTAGCTTGAATTTAATATAACTGTTAGATGATTCAATCAAACACTAAAATTCATATTAATTTAAGCTGATAAAAAATAATTTTATATTGGTATATTAACGAATTTAGCTTAATTTTCAAAGAACTGTCAAAGATTTAAATGTTAATAACATAATAATAAATAAAAGTAGAATAGCCACTTTGAGAAAGATCGAAAAGTAAAAGAGTCGAATTATGAATTTTACCAAAATAAATAGATAAATAAACCTATATATATAGTTGCAAGTCTTGACGTTCATGATCACACAATAGTTTCTCTTCTTTCAGTCCCATAATAAGCACACAATAATGGCAAACTTCTTCAATCCGAAGTCTTTTGTCTTCAAAATCTTTTGCTTAGCTGCTGTAGCAGAAGGTTTTAATATCAATAACAATCCAAAAACTGTACCATCTGAGTTCTCAAAAATCTCAAGAGCACCAACCACTTATTCTCTTTGCAATAATGGCAATAATATCCCTTATAAATCAGCCTGCGAATCTATCATTTCGTCTTTAAAAACCAGCAAATCATCTCTCCCATCGAACCCGAAAGAGCTATTTGATCACTTTGTCCATTTCAGCTTCAACCATGCTCGCTCAGCTCTAGACCTTGTCTCCATTGTTGGTCTCTCTCATCATCAATCAGCTGGTAATTACAGTAACATCAATGACTGTATCGAGTTGCTCGATGATAGCTTAGACCAATTATCGAATGTTATCAACCGGAAAAATAACCCTACCCATACTCACTCTGATGTTCAAACTTGGCTAAGTGCTGCACTCACCAATCAGCAGACGTGTTTAGAAAGTTTGCAGAATAATAATAATAAGTTTAGAAGAGATATCATGGTTTCCTTGGCCAGAAATTTAAGTCACCATTTAAGTAATTCGCTGTCTCTTTATGTTTCTCACCACATGACAAAGAGCGGCAGCGGTGGCAGGAAACTGTTATCGGAGAATGGTTTTCCCGGTTGGGTGTCTGCGTCGGAACGGAAGCTTCTGGAAGCTCCGGTTAGCCAGATAGGATTCCATGCCGTGGTTGCAAAGGATGGTAGCGGAACGCATAAAAGCATAGGAGAGGCTATCCGGACAGTGGCATCTGCCGCGGCGGCGGCTGATTTGGAAGGTGGTGAGGGTGGGGGTAGAAATGTAATTTATGTGAAAGCAGGGACTTACCATGAGAATATAAAGATTTCTACAGGGCAGAAGAACGTTATGTTAGTTGGGGACGGGAAGGACAAAACGGTCATTGAGGGCAGTAGAAATAGTGACGATGGATGGTCAACCTTCGAGACCGCCACTGTTGGTTAGTTTATATATATATATATATATATATATATATATATATATATATATATATATATTTATTTTCATTCCATTTTCCTTGCATCAATAATTGTCTGAATTAATATATAATTTTAAATTTAGGGTCAATTTAATCTAATTTCTGAAAATTTTAAAAAATTAACCTCATTGAAAATTCAAATTTTGTTCCAATTAAATTAACTAATGTGAAATTTTTGTTTTAAATTAATGTGGTATTTTTTTCAATATTTTCATTAATTTGTTAAACATTAAATTATTAAATTAGAGTCAATTAAATTTTGTTGACAAGTTTAGGGGCGGTTTGACATTAAAATTAGATAGGCTATATTAATTTTTGATTGGTTTGATTCATATTAATTATCATATATTTATTTTTATAAAATATTTTCATAAATTTATTAAGAAGCCAAGGCAGGTGAGTATATATCATTTAGTTACCTCTTCAATATGATGGAAAGTTATTAGGCTTTTGACCTAAAATAAAACAATCAATAATACAAACTCGACTTATTGATTAATTCACAGATTAATATATTTTTGCTTTTTTTTTTTCAAAAAATAGGATTAATTTAAAAAATTATTACTCTCAATTGCAATTATTGTTAAAGTGACAGGCTAATAATACTTTAAGCTGATTTGTCTGCAGGAAAAGACTTCAAATTTAACTTATATATACATTTTTCATTATTTTTTCAGAAATGGGAATATTTAATATTAAAAATATTCTGAAGATTTTTTAAAAAATGATTTCTTATTTTAGCTAGTTATTAAAACAATATTTCAAGTATTTAATTTCAAGGATTGGTCCGAAAAATAAATAATAAAAAAGTTTTATTTTATACTATCATATGACCGTCATTTAATTTAGGTCAAAGAGCAATAGTCATCTCTTGTTTTTTTTTGTCTAATTAACATTTAATAATATATTTAAAAATGTTTTCAAGAGCCTTAAATTATCATACGTAATTTCAAATTATTATTATTATTATAGCTAGTTGCTGTAAATTAATTAAGTATAAATATAATAATAGTTCACTTGAAGGGATCAGTGCGTATGAGCTGGATTCTTTAAATTAAATGTCAAATAATGTGATGGAATAAGAATAATTTAAGTATTAACGTCTTTATTATATGAAGAGAAAATTTGGAAGCACATAATTAAAAACAAAACAAAAAAAAAAAGAATTAAAAATTTGTTGGGGGCTACTGCTAGATAATGGTGGAGGCTTTCATGTAACATCCTTCCCACCATATGGGACACCTTATCCATTATTGGTTCATTTTGTGAGATTTTATGACGTGGATAATATTCATTTAAATTTATTTATAAATAAAATTATGAATTAATTTAATAATAATTTATTATTATCTATATAAAACAATAATATATAAGATAATAATTAGATTGATTTATAAATTAATTTATAGATATAATATCTGAACTAGAAATATCCATTTGACTTAAAGTAGTACTATTTCTTCACATGTCGTACGTAAGAAGGGCATTAGAATAATGAAAACATCAGTTCATTTGTTGGCATTCAATTTGTTTTCGTATATGAAATATTATCCTTTGGTTGGATTTGTGAGTCGTAAGCCACAGGTAGTATAGATAATTACCTAAACGTACTTATAAATGGTGAATGTTCATGGCCGAAGATTGATTAGCCAGCTATTCAAGAATTGATCAATAGAATTATTCGAAAACATATAAAATTCAGAATTATTCAAATTATAAGTCATTTATCTTTTAATTAGAGATTTCGAGTTTGAGTTCTTGTTATTAAATATATTTAAAATTTGAAAGATAACACTTTATTTTCTTAATGAGTCTATCCGACGTAAATCCAGACTGGTTAATGATTTCTAAATTGTCGAATATTGCGTGGTTAAAAAAAAAGGAAATTATGATATAATTGATATAATTTAGGGATATTGATTGGATTTGTGACAGGTGTGATGGGAGATGGATTCATGGCTAAGGGCATAACATTTGTAAACAGCGCAGGTCCGAATAAGCACCAAGCAGTCGCTCTGAGAGTTGGATCAGATAAATCAGTAATTTATCAATGCTCAATTCAAGGTTATCAGGATACTCTGTACACGCTTTCAAAGCGTCAATTTTACAGAGATTCAGATATATATGGAACTGTCGATTTCATATTTGGAAATTCAGCAGTTGTTTTTCAGAACTGCAATATTTTCGCCAGGAAATATGGAGAAAAGAATTTCATTACAGCTCAAGGTCGGACTGACCCGAATCAGAATACGGGAATTTCTATTCACAATTGTAAAATATCAGGAACTTCTGACACATATCTTGGTAGACCTTGGAAGAAAAATTCAAGGACTGTAATTATGCAATCATTTATGGATGGTTCAATTAATCCTGCTGGTTGGTTTCCTTGGTCCGGCAGTTTTGCCCTTAATACACTCTATTATGCAGAATATATGAATTCAGGCCCTGGTGCTTCACTTTCAGGTCGAGTTAAGTGGGGCGGATATCAGGGGGAGCTCACCGCTGCAGCGGCTCAGGCATTCACCGTCGGTAGTTTTATTGATGGGAATATGTGGTTGCCTGCTACTGGGGTCTCTTTTGATTCCGGATTAATTGGTTAACGCTTATGAAACTTGTGTAAAATGCGTGTTTATGTTTAATTATTTTACAGGTTTCAACAGACCGTTTCTGCCATGTATTTACAACTAGCAACATTTGGCAGTTTTTTTTTTTCCCACATGGAAGAAAATGGAAATATGTAAATATATATATATATATATATATCTCCATGTGTATGTTGTATTATTATACATAAATGAAATAACAAGCACTAGCTTTGTATTTTTCCTTATCTTTGTTTTTCTTAAATGGAATTGTATTTATAAATAACAAATATATGCAAGTTGACACATTAAAAAATAACTAAAACGAGATAAATTGGGAGTGAGGAGTGATCATAATTAAAATTAGAATAAAGATTATGAATCAAAGGGTTTTCTTAGCTAAAAATCTCTCCCTCTCCTGAGTGGTCATTTGAATGTGACAATAGTGGTGCGTTTAAAATGTTAAATGGTATACAAAAAATTTACATGAACTATTAGCTAATTATTTCTCCCTTGTATTTTGCCTTCAAAATCAATCAAAAAAAATATTTGAAATGGTTTATTTGCCTTTATATCTTATGGGAATATCTCTGTCTACGATTCGGAATCGGTTGGTTCTGCAATCCTAAAAATATGGAACCGGAATTGGAGAGAAGCCAATTCCAGTTCTGGATCGGTTTGGAACTGATTGATTTTGGTTTATGAATCGACGGTTCAACTAGTTCTAATATTATTTTTAAATTCTATAATTAAGTGATTAAACAATAAATAAATAAAATTAAAATTATTAAAGTTTAGAAATTAAACTTAATTATTGGGTGAATTTGAAGCAAAAAAATTAATTTAACTTATCAATTTGTTTATAAATGAAGGAAAAGAATATTAAGTTAGAAATAAGTGAAAAAAATTGGGAAATAAGTTAGTTAGAAAGAATGAGAATTTGAAAATGAAATATTAACTTATAAAATATTAATTTGTATAAATTATAATTTTTTACAACTAATAAGTTATAAACAAAAATGAAAACTTTGAGAAAAAATAACTTATTAAATATTAATTTTTGATTTTGTGTAACAAATTAGATTGTTATAAAAAAGGAGGAATTTGATTTTGAGAAATTGTAAATTGGAATTTATAAATGATTATTTTTATTTGGTAAATTAATAAATTATAATTGGGCTAAAAATCTAATCAAATTAATTTTTTTTATTTTAAAAAATAATTTAATTATAAGAGTTTGAATTTATATTTACAAAACAATAATAGTAATAATTGGACTTTAACTTAATTTTGTTACCATTAATTAAGTTACTTACGCATCCTCTTGGAGTTTAGAGAATCAAAACTCATATAGTTTTCTTACTTTTTAAATTTTAATTATTGACCCAATTTACATTTTTTTAATTAAAATTGTCGGTGTCAGATGTGTCAACCGTTTTTTCGATGGTAAAGTCATAATTGTTTTCATTTTCATCTTTCTCTATTTTCTGTTGTCTTAATATCGCTTTAGTCCAATCATCAATACATGCTTGAATTTCTAGTGATTTAGGAGTTAAAATATATCGCATTTCATCCAAAATATTACATTCCATACTAAAAACTTGTTCAATCGGAATAGTTGGAATTGAATTTGAAAAATTTTATTTTGTAATTTTGGAAAGTACCAGATAAGTATTTTGATATCGACTCTACCAATAAAAAAACTAGAAAATCTTTATCTGTCTTATTGTCATTAAATCCAAATATAATTGTTAGATAAATTTCAAGTTTGGGTAAATCAGATGATAATCTTGTTTTTTTTTATATTTTTGTAATATCAAATGATCATTCTCTCTAATTTTTATTGATTCACCTAACATTGACTACTACTATTAGTAGTAGTACGAATATTATAAATTAAACTAAATTTCATAAATAAATTATAAATTATTTTTTTACATAATGAATAATAGAATTAACACTATATTATTACCTAAATCTAACAATGAATAATAAAAATTCAAATAATTATATAAGCTATCTATTTTACATTTAGAATAAAAAAACACAACATACAAAATTTCTTTCTTCTACCAAGCCATAGTCTGAGCTAGGATGGGCTTAGCCGATTTTGGATTGGACCTGACCGGTTCTAAGGGTCCAATCGATCTGTGGCCAGACCTATTTGGAGGCTAATTTTACAGCTTATTTCTTAGTTTATTTTATTAAGTATTTGTTTTGTGGTGTTTCATGATAGTGCAAGTTTTTTAGTTGTTAATTTTTTATGAGCTTCCACTCACCCCTTTTAATACAAAAAGAGAGAAAAAAAATTAGAATTGAAACTTTTATGATTGAGAGGAAGACCCATATATATACATAACTAGAAGTATTAAGATTATTATTATTTTGTGAAATTTTTTTCTATAAATAAAAAAGGGAGAGTTGTTTGCTTTGAATTAGTTGGCAGAACTAGTTTGTGGTCATTTGGGCTTCGGTCGGTATTGTAAACAAATCATATCAATACGTAAATATAATGTAAATATAGCAAAATGTGTTATAATTCTTAACTCTAATATGAATATATTTATACTACAGATTTGATCTATACAAAAATATAATGGTGCATTTAAAATATTAAAAGGGTTATATAGATTCAGTCTATATAAAATTTTACATTGAATTATTAGCTAATTGTTTATCTCTTGTGTTTTGCCTTCAAAAATCAATGAAAAAATAATTTGAAGTGGTTTCTTTGCCTTTATATCATTTGAGTACCTCTAGCTACGATTCAGAATTGGCTGGTTCTGCGGTTCTAAAAATATGGGACCAGAACCGGAGAGAGGTCCATTTGGAATTGACAATTCGGCTAGTTCCAATATATTTTTTATTTTTTTAAAAATTATACAATTATTTAATTAGTACAATAAATAAATAAAATTAAAATTATTAAAATTTAGAAATTAAACTTAATTATTGAGTGAATTTGAAACAAAAAAATTAATTTAACTTATCGATTTGTTTATAAATGAAGTAAAAAAAATTTAAGTTAGAAATAAGTGAAAAATTGGGGAATAAATTAGTTAGAAAGAATGAGAATTTTATGAAATAAATATTAACTTATAAAATATTAATTTGTATAAATTATAAATTTTTACAACTAATAAGTTTAAAAAAAATGAAAACTTTGAGAAAAAAATAACCTATTAAATATTAGTTTGTAATTTTGTATAATAAATTAGATGTTTATAAAAAAAAGGAATTTGATTTTGAGAAATTGTAAATTGGAATTTATAAATTATTATTTTTATTTGATAAATTAATAAATTATAAAAATTATAATTAGGCTAAAAATCTAATCAATTTAATTTTTTTATTTTAAAAAATAATTTAATTATAAAAGTTTAAATTTATATTTAAAAAACAATAATAGTAATGATTGGACTTGAACTTAATTTTTTACCATTAATTAAGTTACTTACATATTCTCTTAGAGATTAGATGAATCAAATTCACGTAATTCTCTTATGTTTTAAATTTTAATTGTTGACCATTTTATTTTTTTAATCGGAATTGTCGGTGTCGAAGTTATATTGGTTCTCATTTTTATTTTTCTTTATTTATTATTGTCTTAATATCGTTTTGGTCTAATTATCAACATATGTTTGAGCTTCTAGCGGTTCAAGAGTTAAGTTAAATCACATTTCATTCAAAATATTATCCTCACACTAAAAATTTGTTTAACCGCAATAGTTGAGACTGAATTTGAAAAAAAAATATATTTTACAATTTTGAAAAATACCATATAAGTATTTTGATGTCGATTCTGCTAATCAAATACTGAAAAATATTTACCTGTCTAATTATCGTTAAACTTAAATGTAATTATTAGATAAATGTTAAATTCAGGTGAACTAGAGGATGATATTGATTTTTTATATTTTTGTAACATCTAACGATCACCCTCTCTAATTTTTATCAATTTACTCAAATTTTGACTAATAATGCAATTAGTAGTAGTAGTAATAAAAATATTATAAATCAAATAACAGAATCATTACTAATATTATTACCTAAATCTAATAATAAATAATGAAAAATCAAATAATCATATATTTTACATTTACGATAAAAAAATACAACATACAAGATTACATTTTTCTACCGGACTACAATCTGGACTGGGCTCGAAACTGGTCTAGTCGGGTCTAGGTTGGATTGGGCCAGTTCTATGGGCCTAATCGGCCATGGCCAGACATGTTTGGAAAGCTAATTTTATATCTTATTTCTTAGTTTATCTTATTAATTTTTTTTTTATTTTTTTTTATGGTGTTTCATGATAGTGCAAGTTTTTTAGTTATTAATTTTTTATGAGCTTTCACTCATCTCTTTTAATCAAAAAGGGAGAAAAAAATATTAGAATTAAACTTTTATGTTTGAGAGGAAGGTCCATATATATACGTAACTAGAAGTATTAAGATTATTATTATTTTGTTAAAATTTGTTCAATAAATAAAAAAGAGAGAGTTGTTAGCTTTGAAATTATTTGGTAGAACTTGTTTGCGGTCATATATATATATATATATATATATATATATATATATATATATGGGCTTCCATCACTAATTTTCTTCCAAATGTTAGCCTAGAGCTTGACAATTCGTGTCAAGGTATTGTAAACAAATTATATCAATACACAAGTTTAATATAAATATAGCAAAATGAGTTATAATTCTCAACACTAATATGAATATATTTATAATATAGATTACAAAAACCAGTTTAATACATTTAATAACCAGTTTAATACATTTAATTTCTAAAACTATGTGGTATTAAATAATTGTATATAATTATGTGTAATAATGTCATGTGCCTATTGACTAATTGTGTATAATCAAAATTGTATATATATATATAACACCAAAACTAGGTTATAATGAATAATCATATCATGTCATGTACATATAGTAATCCGATTGAATAAATGAGTTAAAATATATGAGTTAAAACATATTTTATGTGGATTATGTTGATCAACCTGTTTTAATATAGTTTTTTGCTGTATTATAAATAGATTGCCGGTTTATGATCCAAACCTATTTGTTCTTAATCTAAACCCACTTAACTTCGTGTGATGTCACATCTTTTAAAGAGTTATGTTTAAAATTGCCAACTCTATATCAGCCTGCATATATATTTTGAATTAATAGAAAAAACAAATTAAGGGAAGGAAGAAAGAGACGGGCCAACCGGCCAAGACAGTATGGATGAGGCCAAGGGGCTAACGAATATGGAGTTCCGTATCTGGGTCCATTAACAGATAAAGCTTGTCTTTTCCATCATTCCCCTGCAATTTGTGAAAGTTGGGTTAATTATATTTGTTGTCTCTAAATTTACCACTAATTAGTAATTTTATTTTTAAATTTTAATTTATAATATAAAGATTTTTCGGTTTTTAATTTAAATTCACTCACTGTCTCTCTTTGTTAAATTCATCATTAGATTGCTTAGTTAGTATGTGAAGTCTACTGTTAAATTTGATAAAAATGGAATGAAAGAACAGTAAGTGAAATTAAATTAAAGTTGAAATTTTTTTATATTATAAACCAAAATTTAAAAATACCACATAATTATTAATATCTTCTGGGATAATGAATGTAATTAATCTGAAACTCTTTGGAATGGCAATAAATAAATCACTAAAGCTTGGACCACAAGAACACCTGAAATACTTTGCCCAGGAGCTCTCATTAATTCTGTCTTTCACCAAACAAAACTTGTAATAAGTTCAACAATTTGATAGGGACCCAAATGGATCCTAACATGGGCAACCTACTTTTAACTCATGACATTTAACAAAATTTAAAACCAATTTGATCCTCTGTACTTTATATTCCCCAGTTTCTGTTATATAAAAAGGGACAGCAACATGAAATTATCACATGGTTTTGGGTTATCACATGTTAAAAATCAATGTCAAACTAAAATAATTGTTAAGAGATTAGGTACATTCACTACCACTTAAAAATTAGTTTTATTGTGTTGAAAAATTAGGTATACTCATATAAACCTAATTAATTTATTGAAAAAATAAACACGTAGTGAAATATTAAATACACCAACTACTATCTATTTTTTCATTTAAAAATGTGCGGTATGAATTTAATATTATATCTATAAATAGACACACTTTCAAATTTTGAATAATAAAAAAGTGAAAAAAAATAAAATTACAAATTTTGAGTGTTTTGTGAGAGTTGAGTGTTTTCTTTTTAATATTTTCAGTTTAATAAAATTTTTATTCCATCTCCATTTGTTTGAGTGAATTTTTTTTTGAGATATAAATTTAGAGCTGTAAATTCTAATTTTTTTTAACATCAAATATTTCAACAATTGTACATTAATTTCTATTATTAAATTCCTAATTTGTAATTTTATTTTATCAGACAAATTTCTTCACTCATTTTTCTCTTGGTGTTTTCCTTACTTAATCATATATATAAAATTTGTAACATGATGCATTATTTAAATAAGTTACGAGTCATTCGATAACTCCAACTCAAATTAGAATTGTATATGTTTTCTGAAAATGCTAAATCGAACTTAAAAATAAAAAGATAAATATATACAATGATGGATTTTTTTATATAAAAAAAAACGAACTGAATTTTACTTTTACTTTAATTTTCTAAAAACTCTGCCTCTTTTTTGCGATTTAATTGCTAAGCATAAATCTCATTTATTACTGGTTGTGCTTTTTATCACCCCCAATTATATGTTATTCCCATTTTCTCTAACAGGGGAAATAAGCTTCGCATCGACTATGGCGACACAAATCTTCACCAATGTTGACCTCCCTGCAGTGAAACTGACGGTTCAGAGGTTTGTACGCCAATTTATGCCTGTATTTTGTTTGCTTATTGCACCACACTTGCGTCGATTTCTTCAGTCCCCAGATTTGCTTATGTTGTATATGACGTCCAGACTGGCGAGCATGTTGCACCCACAGAGTTGAAAATTTGAAATAAATACTGAAATTGGGATAAAATGGCACAATACATATTGTAAGAATTTGTACGCTTATTGGAACATATCATTGAAATCCAAAAAAAAAAAAACTAGCAATATAAGTTGAACTTCAGAACAAGTGTCCATTTTGCTATATTAAAATTGAAATTGAAATTGCAAAATTATATTATTTCACCATGTAAATCTATTTACAATAAAATAAAAAAATATATGTTACAATTGTTAATTTTTTTTTCCTCATATTTGGTTCTAATAAATAATATCACCCATATATCTAATTCTACGAGTAAGAAACAATTATTCATCTTTTTGGCTTTTTTTTTTTCTTTTTACAGATTTACAATTTTTTTAACATTTTGTTTCTCTTTCTATATACTAAATTATGGATTTAGTAAACATAAAATTCTATAAAATTTTAATTCAACAATTCATTGATCGACAACAATCGCACGAAGCACAGTAGAACGCCTAGTACATATAAGAAGAAAACACTATAAATAAATTCATTTAAAGTTAATATATAACTAAGACCAATCTACGAGCAGAAAATAAATGAATTGACACAAAACTCTTTAAATTTAATTAGATATACTAAATTCAAATCTTAAATATACAACTAGCTTAAAACTTTTTAGATAGCATTTCGAACTCATATACTTTGACATTAATAATATTTTTGTTCATTTTTGATGCCATTACTCGGGATTATAAGTGGTGGAACTAGAACTTTTTATTAGGAGGAGCGGCCAACCATATGCAATTGAAATAATTTAGTTTATATGTATATCAATATCAATTATATACACACAAAAAATATCCAATTTAAATACTCCATATGTTCTTAATGACTATATGCATATATAAAAATCATTCCACTTTAATTATACATTTATATAAAAAAAATCAAGGAAATATTAGAACCAAATCTACTCAAGATTACAAAAACAATAAATTTGGTCCAATTTAGGGTTCATTATTCATTTGCAAATTAAAACATTAATTAGAACATGTTTTAATTTTTTTTTTAAATTAGTAAGCGGATGATGATGCCTATCTAGGAGGATTTGACAATTAAGAAATGCTTTGGGTCGGATTAATTCATCAATCTAATTTGGTAATTGAGAAGTGTATTATGTGATGTTTAAGTAGGAGGATTTGATGGAGTCTGGTAATTACATTATTAGGGATAGCAAGAATTTGAATAACCTTGTTATTGGCATTTCGTTTTCTTGAATTCGTGAATAAGCTAATTCTGTGGCTGATAACTTGGCAAGCACTGCTTTCTTACACAAATCAAATTTGGAGTTCGACTCTTTTGTTGATTTGATTAATGTTAATTGATGCTATGGCTTTGACCTTAGATAGTTCTAAAGCAGTATGTATTTGTTCAGTAAAAAACAGTAAAAAAAATTATAACAACAGATAACCAGAGAAAGATTTATTTTTTTCTTATTAATTTTGACGACATGTTGGAAAAATAGTTTTTATTCTTTGATTTACTTTTTTCTCCTTTCAATTATTTTATCATGATTATGATTTATATAATATCATACTTTTTGTTTTATTATTATTATTTTATTGAGTTCAATAAAATACCACATTAACTACAACAGCATTAGCAATATCTCACCACATCCAGGAAGTACTTAACTGCCAATATTTTTATTGAATAAGAAGTTGTATAAATTAGTTTTTTAGTTTAAATATTTCCAATTTAAGTTGAAATGGTAGTTTGTAATTTTGATAAAAATTAATTATTATTGAATTCCTAACTCTACAACTAAACTCCAGCTCAATAATAATAATAATATTTAAAATTATGTATAAAAAAAAAAATAATTTTTAAAATTTGAACACCTTCTGTAAAAGCAAAGACAACTATACCTAGCAATCGGTTGGTTTGGGTGGATCTGTTTTGGGTCAATTTCGAGTTGGGTCATATTTTTTTGGGTTGTTCTCGGACAGATTTTCACGTTGGATCATATCTAAATTTGATAATTGAATTGGATGAGTTCCTATTAAGACTCGTGTCATTTTGAATTCAAATAGACATTTTCAAGTCAATTTTGAATCAGGTTTAATCGAATTGTTCTCAAGTCATTTTTAAATTTAAGCATATCATATTTTTTCCCATCTAATTGGATCATATTATTTTTTATTGGAATCTAAAGAACTCGAAGTTATGATTAGTACACATCAACATTGAAAACAAGGTAGAGTTTGTTTATATGTAGCTAGCACCAAAAAAGTAGGAGAAGAAGAGTGACTAACTACCTAATTCCTGCCTACAGTATGCATATTGTGAGCACCAGTATAAAACATAGCACTTATGTTAAATAGAAAATTCCACTGTGCATCTTCTCCCTCAAGCTACCTTTGAGCCGAGCTTTCCTAAAACTGGACATGTGACACCTACATAAGCTTTGCTACTATATGCATCATCCCTCCCTCAAGGTGGAGCAGGATATAAAGAGAATATGCCCAACTTGAGATATAAAAGATCGAAAGCAGGAGCTGCCAAGGGTTCGGTAAAATGATCAACAAATTGATTTGTAGTGGACATATGTTGAGGTAATACAAAACCTGCCTTATATTGATCTCTGACCAAATATCAGTCAATATTAATATGTTTAGTCCTCTCATGAAAGACAAGATTAGATGTGATGTGAATGACAATTTTGTTATCACACCATAGTAGAATTGGCTGTGAAAATGGAACCTGAAAGTCCTTGAGAAGATAAGAAATTCATTGAAGCTCACAACTGTGCTTGCAAGGCTCTTGTATTGTGCCTCAATAATAGACCTTGATACTGTACATTGCTTTTTAGCTTTCTAGGAAATAATAGTTGGGCCAAGGAAAATACAAAAACTAGTTATTTATCTTCTATTGTCTTTACAAGTTGCTTAGTCTGCATCACTGAAGGCTTGAAGATGGAAATCATTAACACTGGGATAAAGGATACCTCTAGCTGGATCACCTTTGAGATATCGAAGTATGTGAAGAGTTGTTTGCCAATGTGGTTCACTAGGTGATTGCACAAATTGACTCAATTGGTAAATTGCAAAAGAAACATTTGATCTTGTAAACCCAATTTAAAGTGGACTACCAATGAGCCTTCTAAAAGGTTGAGGATCAGGCAATAAGATTCCATTTGCATATAACAAATGTCCTTTCATTAGAGGAATAAAAGCTGCATTGGCATCAATCAAGCCTGCATCCTGGATTAGATCTTGAACATATTTTCTCTGAATTGGAAAAAGCCCTTTAGTAGTTCTGATGAGCTCAATACCAAGAAAGTATTTGGTTATACCCAAGTATTTGATAATGAATTGTTGATCTAGGAAAGATTTGACCTTGTGGATCATAAGCTATAAATTCCTATCAAAAGAACATCATTTACATGTATCACCAAAGCTAGGAAATGGGAGTCAGTATGCAAAGTAAATAAACAGTGGTCATATTGTGACTAAACAAAGCCAAATTGCTAAAGTTTATGAGTGAATTTAGTGTTCCACTGTTATGAGACTTGTTTAAAGCATACAAAGATTTTTGAAGTTTGCAGACTTGCTCTTCTTTGGCCTTTGTAGCATGTAGAAGGAAACATAAAAAGATATTCATCTATGTAACCATCAAGAAAAACATTATTTATATCAAACTGGTATAAAGGACATTGGTGAGCAACAACAATAGTTAGGAAAAACCTTATAGTAACAGTCTTAGCAACAAGACTAAAAACTTTAGTAAAATCAATCCCTTCTATTTGGTTATAACCTTTGGCAACCAAACACTTCTTATACCTATTAATCTTACCATATGCCTTTAACTTCAACTTGTAATCCCACTTAGTCCCTATTGGCTTCTTATTGGGAGGTAAGTTAGTAAGGATCCATGTTTGGTTCTGCACCAAATCATACAACTCTTCTTGCATGGCTTTAAGCCATTCTAGATGATGTTATGCTTCCTAATAAGACTTGGGCTCTTGCATAGTTAACAAATGGTTCACAAAACACATATGTGCAATAGAAAATTGACCAGTAAGATGTGAAAAAGTTAAATCAATGTAAGGGGAAACAAGGTCAGTCTCAAAATCAGTGAGCCATATTGGTGACTTAGTCAATTTGTTAATTTTCCTAATAGAAATAGTGGTGGGTTAGTTTGAATTGAATTGAGTAGCAATATCTCTCTTTGGTGGAGTTGTTGGCTCTATAGAATGAGAAATTGGATCAATATTAGTTGAATTGAATGGAGTAATAGAAGTACATAAAGGATCAAGAAAAGATTTTTGTAAGCTAGTTGAAGTTGGTTGATTAATTGAGGTGGTAGAATAAGAAAATATTACTTCACATAAGTCAATATCTCTAGAAATAATGACAACTTTAGAGTCAAGGTCATGCAATTTGTATGCTTTTTGATGTGTAACATGGTCAATATAGATACATTTTAAAGATCTAGAAGTGAACTTAGGTTTGTGTGGCTGATTTTCCTTGGCATAGGCTAAACAACCAAAAACCCTTAACGTGTTGTAATCTGGTTTTGCTTTAAACAATACCTCAAATGGTGTTTTCCAATTAAGAACCCCATTAGATAGCCTATTGATTAAAAAGGTAGTATGTAAAACACATTCTCCCTAAAACATATCTGGTAGATTAGATTGGAAAAACAAAGTCTTGACTACCTAAAGAAGATGTATGTACTTACGTTCCATTATCCCATTTTGCTGTGGTGTGTAACTACATGTAATTTGGTGTAAAATCCCACTGGTAAAAGGAGAGTTTGACAATGCTTACTTAAGAACTTTGATCGATATTAAGGTCTTAAAATGAATATAAAATTGTGTGTTAATCATATTAATGAACTTTTCAAGTATAGGCACCGTTTGGGCCTTACTGTTTATCATGTAGGTCCATACCTCTAATGTAGGTAGATGTTCTATTTGGCCCCTAAATATCAATATGTATAATGGAGAATATGACATTTGATCTAGTAACACTAATGGGAAAAGACTTTCTAGATTGTTTAACCATAAGACATACTTCACAGTGTGGTAACAAATCAATAGTATCTTTATTCATGAAGTCCAAACGAGAAAGTACATGATTTGAAGGGTGTCCCATTCTGTTGTGCCACACAGTCTTCCTTACACTAGTGGACACTTGGTTTATTATAGGTAAAGAAGGTTTAAGATACATCTATCTAAAAACAAAAATATTATTGATAGGTTTTTAATCAAGAAGGTAGAGGTTGCCCACAACCCATCCACAACCAAGTATTTTGCTATTTTTTTGGTCTTGAAAAATATAGGTTAGATCAGTGAAAATAACCTTAACATGATTTCCCTTGGCTAACTTGGGTATGGACAAAAGGTTATGTGAGAAAGTAAGCATATATAGGACATCAGCTAAGTGTATGCAATTATTTAGGTATAAGTCTCTAACCATATGAATATTTATGACAATATCGTTTCGTAAATGAAGTTTGATAGGTTTTAATATGGAAGACATCTTACTAAACAATTTTCTATTAGCACAAACATGATTTGATGCACCATTGTTAATAATCCATGAATTACTACATTTGCCTTCTAAATCCTTAACAAAAACATTACTTGCATATTCTTCAATCTGTGCAAAATTCATGTAAGATTCAGTTGGCATTTGATCACTTTTAGATATTTTGCCACTTCATGTATGATGTGTTCTGCTATGCCATGTGAATCCATAAACATTATGCTTCTCAGTCACTTTTTCATTCTCCTCATCATTGCCAACCATGGTTACCTATGTTTTTCCATTAAAACTGGACTAGAGAATTTTCAAGATTTGGTCGTGATTCAATTAGAACTTTTAGAATTTTATTAACATGTGAACACATTTATATATCTATATGTAGCTTGTAGTGTAATGGTAGATTGCTTCTATAACTCTCGTCAAGTCATGGGTTTGAACTCTATTCTTCGTATTTCATTTTTTTGGCATTAATTTCATGGTTGAATATGTTCGACTTCATGGTTGAACTGGTTTGACTAGATTTTTCTGAATTTTAAAAATATTGTTATAATTAAAGTGTATAACTTAAGTTGGGTTTCCTTTCAAAAGAAAAAAATTAAAGTCAAGTTTAATTGAACTTTAATTGATTAATTGAGGGTTCAATTGATTAATTGACCATAAAATGGATCCAATTGATTAAATTAAAAATGATTATTTAAACTTAATTGGAATAGATTGAGAGTCAATTGATTAAATTACAGTTCAATTCATTAATTGTACTTAAATTGATAAATTACAGTTCAATTTATTAATTGTACTTAAATTGATTAAATTAAGGTTCAATTAACTAATCAAACTTAAGTTATGACACAAGCCTATTCGTCAAAATCAAAAAAATTAGTAGAAGAAAAGTAAACAATACTAAGGGTAAGACAATTGACATTGGTTCCATTAGTAAAGTTGATTTTCCCTCTCATTGATAATGTTTTTTTAATTTGCTATGTGATAATTTTGTGTTTATATGCTTTGTATTTGCTTATATGCTTTATGTATGTGCTTTTGTATGCTCATATGAATGATTGAATAACTTATTCACGCTTTTCAAGAGTCAATCACTTATTTACATTTATATTGATCACATCAACTTTGCCATATACATTTCATACATCTTAACCTAAATATTTTTGGAGCTGTAAAAAAGACAAGGCATGTAAGTGTGCTAAAAGACCTGTTGCCCAGATAATGAACCAAGAAGGGGGGTTGAATTGAATATTAAATAAAAATTTCTTAACTTTAAGTACGGAATAAAATTAAATAGAGTAGGGATGAAAATATATCACACACGAGATTTATAGAGGTTTGGATATTAATAAACCCTACTCCTCTCCCTAATCTCAATTGGGAGTTTCACTAACATACTAAGTATTACAATGGAGTTTTACAAGCTCACTCCCAACTATGGTATTTCTATCAATGGCTAATACCTAACCCATAAATTCCCTTGTGTTTTAATGACTCGCACAATAAACCAATTCTTTGTGTTTTATGGCTCACACAATTAACCCTTACAAGTGTTTCACTCTTAACCTAATATACCCAAACTCATTTGAGTAATAGATTACAATGAAAACACTCACCAACTTATAATGTTCAGAATTTATGAGCGAATAGGTTTTCACAGAGAATACAAGTTTTGTTGAAAGTAATTAATGCACAATGACTACAACAAGATTTTTGATTAGAAAGTAATTGTTGTTCTCTTGTTTTGGATTCATAAATGATTTTCATTTATACTTTCTCACCGAATTGTAGCCATTTGAATGCATTTAATGCGAAAATAGCCATTAAACCAATTCTTAATTTCACGCCTGACATGTTTCTCTTTCCTCATTCACGGTCGTGAATATATGTGTCAGGGTCGTGAATGTTCTTCCAAGCCGTGGCTCAAGTGGTGACTCTGGCCATGAAGCTCTCTGGAGGAATTTGAAGTGTCTAATCACGGGTGTCAATATTCTTCCAAGCCGTGGTCTAAATGGTGACTCAGGCCGTGAAGCTCTCTGGAAGAATTTGACATGTTATCTCATGGGCATGACTATCTTTCACGGGCATGACTTATTTGATCATTCAGGGTTGGTATGATCCTCCATGGCTGTGAACTTTAAATGTTGGAGAGTTGGCACTAAGCTATATCACAGGCGTGACACAATAAGTCACGGGCGTGAACATGCTATTTCTTCTTATTTTGACCTTCAAAGATTGTCTTTTATTCTTGCATCATATTCCATACCATGTTCAACAAACTTAGAACACAAGCATTGTTAAATACATTATTGCTATTTTATTTGTTAGCATCAAAATGATGAAAATACCCTTCAAGGTTCAACAAGACCTTTGATAGTGATGAGGGTGAAGGGAAGACACAAGTTGAAAAGGAGAAAACTCAAGCAACCAAAAAGTATGTGCCATAAGACAAGAGGGAAATGAGGAAGATGAAGGAGATGATAAAGAAGATGACCCTTAAACCTTAGCCTTTAGCCTTCATTTCATTTTGCATTTGCATTCACTTGCATTCTTCATTTTATGGCACAAAATAAAAAATGATAATATATTTCTATGTTTTTGTTTTAATTTCTTTTACGATTGTTTCTATTTTTAATGATAATATAATTCTTTTTCGTTGCTATCTCTCTTTAATCTCTTTCTTTTATGGTTATCTAACTTTTTTTGATCTTGATAAAGAAGATAAATTTTAACGCCCACAATTAGGGCTTAATAATGAATGCATATTAAGAGATATAAGTATGTAATTAAGAGTTATGAGAAGAGAGTTGACAAGAGACAAGAATGGAAAATGTCATAGGGTTCACGCCCGTGACAATATTCTCATGACCATGAACCATAGCGATATGAAATTCTATATTAAAGCAGATTCATGGTCGTGATAGTAATGTCATGCCCTTGAACATCGTTTGATATAAATTTCCATAAGTTGTTCTTTCTTGCTCTCATTACCTAAAATATAAAAAGAACCTTAGAATTCGAAGTTTCCTCACACCAGAGGCTAATGCCTTATATTTTCCTTTGATTTCCAGTTTTAAACACCTAATCTAAAGCAAAAGATCAAGGTTTCAACAAGTTCTTGGAAAAAAGAGAGCATGAAGAAGTGGTATTCTTGAGCAGTCTGAACCTAAAAAGGAAGAGATGAGTTGAATCTTCCTTTTCAATTGTGTTTCCTTCGATAGAGGTAAGGAATTACCTTTACATTTAGTTTTTACAAACTTTCGTAGCTCTAATCATGTTTAGTTCATTATGGTAGAAACCCATTTCCCAAATGGTTTAGGTTATGGCTTGATCTAGACAGTTTATGGTTAAGAAGTTACACGTTATTAATGTTGTAAAAAGGGTTAAAGTTAAGGTTTTTATCTTTATGACTTTAAATGCTAAGTTTAAAAGTCATATATTTTGATATAGATATGTTATATGTGATATGAGTTGAAAGGGGATGTGGTGAAACCCACCAAAGGGATAAGCAAGCTTGAGAGAAGCTTAATTTTTGAGGCTCCATCAGAGGTATGTACATATATACATTTAAATTCTCAAATCATGGCATGTTGTGTGTTAATTAAGTGATAATTGAATTGTGTGCTTTATATGCTAAATAAAAAGTTCAAGGATGTAATTAATACTATGAGGTGTGAGTAATTGTAAGAAAAATGTAAGTGTGCCTTAAATGAGTATTGATGATGCTTGTAGTATTACATGTAATAAATATGCCTAAAGATGTATTAAATGTAAATGAATGATGATGACTTAATGGGTGAAAGAGGTAAGTAAGAATGGTTATATGCATATGGAAATATAAATGTTTAATATGATGGCTTGTGAACATAAAAAAAGGGTTAATGGAGTGGTCATATGTTATTTGACGCTTTAGGATGTCTCAATGTATGTTTGATATGAATGTTGATAGGAAAAGGTTGTTATAGGACAACCATTAGAGACCTTGTATGTGACATGTAATAAATGCATGATTTAATGCTACTAACTGCTAAAACATCCTAATTCACACTCGTGATTAGGTTTCAAGACTGTGAATCTCATTGGATGAATAAGTCACACCCGTGACTCTTTATTCACATTTATGAAGAAAGTACATAAAATAGATAGAAGCTTTCACCACTTAGTTCACGGTTTGGTTCGTGAGTAGGCTACTCGTGACTGAGGTATTCACGATCGTGAACATTTAGTTCACCCCCGTGAAGCCTGTCTAAATTGATATATGTTGTTTTCCTTTAATATTTACAATGAAATGGCTATTCATATGCCTTCATGATGATATGTTAATGCAAGCTCCTATTAATATCAATACACAGATGTTATATGATGGGTCATACATGAATAAAATATATATGTTATGAAATATAAATATCTTGATAAAGTATAAAAAGAATAATATAAATAAGTAAAGCGCAAACTCGATTCTAGGACTAGAAGTAGGATAGGTGTCATGCCCTTAAGGGGGTTTACGGTGCTGTAGTTATATATTTACCAATCAATATGACTTAAGCTCATAGAGCGCTATTGACTTGAGGAGCTTAGATTGACACACATGATGATCAATGATATTGCATGCAAAATATATATATTTACCCAGTTAATGTAGTTTAAGCTCATAAAGTATCATTGACTTGAGAAGCCTAGACTAGCATATGATTATGGACAATGATAGGGTGGCTTAGCTCGAATGAGTGCCCTACTGATAACTCGTATTCGAATTGTCCATATTGAGAGTTGTTGGGCAATAATTTTAAAATGATTAAGAAATGAAATGAAATGGAAAAAGAGGTTTGAAGATACAAATATTCAAGAATACACTATTGATAAGTTATATGTTCTTAAAGAAGTTAAATGCTATTATTTTTGTTGCAAAGCTTAATAAACTATCGTGTCTATAAGGTAAGGTATTTTACATAATAGTATGATTATTACTCTTGCCATGACATTTTATATAATAAAATGATTGTATATGATTTGATGCATGATGCGTGATTGTATGAATGAATTTCTATGCCTATATGTACCACTAAACTTTCAGTAGCTTAGTGTACAAGTATCTTCTCCACATAAATTGGAGGTAGTGATAAAAGGTATAAGTCGATCAAGAGAAGCTAGCCCAACATCAGAGTCAACAGATCAGGCCTTATGAGGGTTGTGATACTTTATGTCACACTTTTGCATTTTGTACATGTCATTGTAAAATGGGTTGTTTAATTATATACACGTCTGAAAATGTCAGAATTGTATAATCTAGTCAAAGGCATGTATTTTTTGTAAATCCATGGATAAGAGTTAGTCATATTTTTATGAAATTGTGATTTTAAATATTAAGAATTTTCTTTACTTTATGTTTTATGCAAGTCATCATGGCTATGGTGCAAAAAAAATTTTTAAATTTTCACAGGTTTTCCGCATACAGTTTGTATGACATTCGCTCATTTAACTGTATTAATCCTGGTTAAGTGAGAGGACACTACATTTAGTGGTATTAGAGCTTAGGTTTAGGAATTTCTAAACCTAAGTGGGTCAAGGGTTATCATGCATACATAGTACATCTCATATGTCTATGATGTGGGATTTCTCTATCGATTTGGAGGAGTATAAGTATAGATAGAGCTAGAAGCACATGATATTGCCGAAAATAACACTTCTCTTGATTCGAAGGCTGCAAATCAGCCTAGTGCTTTAAGTATATGAGGTCCAAGTGTTGCCACAGTTCCTCAGCAGCCATCTATCGGATAAATGGATCTAGGTGTCATACTGATCATACAGGAAATGACAGTTATTTTGCAACAGTTGGCTCAGGCCATACCATAGGCACTGCCACAGCTAGCACCATAGCCGCTACAACTTAAGGCACCAAAGATGAAGATATATAGGCTCCATAAGTATAAGGATATTGATTTTATAGGTAGAAGTGAGAATGATCCTGCAGCAATTGAGTTTTGGCTAGAGAAGATGGAAAAAGTTTTTGAAGAGTTAAAGTGTGTCGAGATGCACAAGACTCAGTATGCAATATCGCTTATAAGGGAACATGCATATTTGTGGTGGAAATCTATTATGAAGAAGCCACATACCCCACATCCCCTGATTTGGGAGTATTTTATTATGAAATTCAAGAACGAATGTGTGCCCTGAGTTTACATAGATGAGTATTTAAAGGAGTTTACACGGTTGAAAAAAATATGTCACTTGTCTTATAGGGGATGGGACTGATAAGTGTTGACACTTTGATGACAATTTGAATGATGATATATGATATTATGTCATTTCCCTACAATTTGAGAATTTCTCTACACTTGTGTCTGCCGTTACCAGTATAGAGAAGAGCAGAAGAGAATGCTAGAAGACCAATAACTAGTGTGGCATAAACTATCGATAAGAGAGGCCAATTCTTTTCATGACAGTCCTAGGATAGGGACAGAGCAGAGGACAAAATCATTCTTAATCCAGTTCTTTCAAAAAGGGACCGCCTTCCACAACTATCTCAACCACCACTAGCACTCATACAACTAGGGATCATGCTCCCTTATATGGGATATGTTAGAAAAATCATCGAGGAGAATGTCGGTTAGCTTTAAAAGCTTGCTTTAGGTGTGAAGCCTTAGATCATATGAGGAGGGATTGCCTTTTGTTAGCAAATACTACACCCACACAGACAACAATGTCAACACTGGTTCAAAATAGGAACCAGTCAGGAAAATGTCATAAATGACCTAGCTAGATAGTTTTAGAGATAGCAAATAAATTGGGACCCAGTAGAGCTTCGACTAGGGTATATGATATGAAGGCCAATGAGGACCAGTGACTTATATACGTCATAATGTGTATATTTTCTTTACACAACTAAGATTTATATGCTTTCACAAGCACACCTAGTCAGCACAGTATGACCATAGAGAAATTATAGTTTGAGATTGAAGTCATGAATCCTTTAGGCCAAAGTGCTATTATGAATCGGGTATACAACAGTTGCCTTTGGTTGTGCATGAGAAAGAGTTTCCCACGGATCTTATAGAGTTACCGTTTCATAAGTATGATGTCATATTAGGTATGGATTGGCTCTCATAACATGAGGTAGTTGCTGATTGCCGGTCTAAGACAATTGTTCTTAAGACTGCTAAACAAGAAAATGTGATAGTTGAATGTGAGAGCTTTCCACAACCTCTATATATAGTTTCTATGAAGGCACAAAAGATGATCTAAAAAGAATGTGAGGCTTATCTGGCTCACATGTTTGATACTAGAAAAATAAGTCCAGATCTCTAAGATATCCCTATAGTGAGGGAATTTCTAAAATTCTTCCTAGATGATCTACCGGGATTACCATCGAGTAAATATATTGAGTTCTATATAGAGCTTACACTAGGCATAACACCGATACCCATTACACCTTATATAATGACACCTTCAGAGATAAAAAAGTTGAATGCTCAGTTGCAAGAGTTGCTAGACAAGGGTTTTATCAGGCTGAATGTATCTCATTGGGGTGCACCAGTTTTGTTTGTAAAGAAGAAAAATGGATCTATGAGATTTTGCATAGACTACAGACAACTAAACAAGGTGACTATTAATAACAGATATCTATTGCGATAGATTGATGATCTTTTTGATTAGTTGAAAAGTGCAAGAGTGTTTTCTAAGATCGATTTGAGGTCCGGTTATCACTAGTTGAAGATAAAGAAAGAGAATGTTGCCAAGACAACTTTTAATACTAGATATGGTCATTATGAGTTTTTGGTTATGCCATTTAGTTTGACCAATGCTCCAACAACTTTCATAAATTTGATGAATTGGATTTTCAAGCCATACTTAGACCAGTTCACAGTTATTTTCATTGACGACATCTTAGTGTATTCTCAAAACCAAGCAAAGTATGATTATCATTTGAGAACAATATTGTAGATCCTTAGAGATCATAAGCTTTATACCAAGCTCTCCATATGTGAGTTTTGGCCAAATGAAATAGCCTTTTTGGACACATTGTGTCAGTAGATGACATTAGAGTTGATTCCAGTAAGGTTGAGGCAATATAGAATTGGAAGCCTCCCCGCAATGTAAACGAAATCAGGAGTTTTCTTGGTTTGGTAGGTTACTACATGAGGTTTATGAAAGGTTTTCTTTAATTGCTTCTCATTTAATCAGGCTTTTGAGAAAATATGTGAAGTCTAAATGGAATGAGAAATGTCAAGCTAGTGTTAACAAGCTCAAGAGTATGTTGACAGAAGCTCCAGTTCTTACACAGTCAGTTCCCAATAATGAATACGTAATCCATAGTAATG
The DNA here is from genome assembly GCA_023653625.1 of Triadica sebifera. Classification (NCBI taxonomy): domain Eukaryota; kingdom Viridiplantae; phylum Streptophyta; class Magnoliopsida; order Malpighiales; family Euphorbiaceae; genus Triadica; species Triadica sebifera. The sequence goes on along the minus strand of CM042908.1, from coordinate 19,168,759 downwards.
CTTCTCACAATGGTCTGGGGGTGTATTTTGATGCAAGAGGGAAAGGTAATTGCTTATGCTTCTAGGCAGTTGAAGCTACATGAGAAGAATTACCCTACACATGATATTGAGTTGGCAGCTATAATATTTGCTCTAAAGATGTGGCATCACTATTTATATGGAGAAAAGTATTTTATCTTCACCAATCACAAGAGCTTAAAGTATCTTCTGACACAGAACGAACTCAATTTAAGATAAAAATGATGGTTAGAATTGATCAAGCACTATAATTGTGTCATTGACTATCAACTAGGCAAGGCCAACATTGTGGCTAATGCTTTGAGTAGAAAGAATATAACAGAGTTGCATGTTCAACCTATTTTTAACTAGGAAGTTAAAGATGCACAAAGACAAGATAACAAGTTAGTTAAGATCATCAAGTTGGTCTCTAAGGAGAGAGACCAGAGTACATAGTTGAATCAGACGATAATTTACATTATCAAAGATGCTTATGCGTGTCTAATGTTACAGAGTTGAGGCAAAAGATTTTAAAGGAAGTGTATGAAACCAAGTTTTCCATGCATCCATAAAGTAACAAGATGTACCATGACCTAAAAGGAAGAAATTGATGGGCAGGAATGAAGGACATAACAAAGTTCACGATAAGATGCTTGACATGTCAACAAGTAAAGGTAGAACATCATGTACCTTCAGTTTTGATGCAACCGATTACAATACCAGAATAGAAATGGGAACAGATCACTATGGATTTTATAATTGCATTGCCTATGAATCCGAGAAAGTTTAACACCGTTTGGGTTGTAGTAGATATGCTAACGAAGTTAGCACACTTCTTACCTATTAGGAGATATTATTCTCTAAATAAGCTAGCAGAACTTTATGTGAATGAGATAGTACCGCTACATGGAGTTCCAGTCTCCATCATATCAGACAGAGATCTTAGGTTCACATTCCAATTTTGGGAAAGTCTACAGTGAGCTTTGGGTACCAAGCTTAGTTTCAACACAACTTTTCACCCATAGAAGGACGGTCAATTGGAAAGGGTAATACAAAATTTGGAAGACATGTTAAGAAGTTGTGTTATCGAGTTTGAGGGAAATTGGAAGAAATATCAACCATTAATGGAGTTTTCTTATAATAATAGTTATCATTCTGGCTTTCAAATGACTTCTTATGAGGCACTATACAGTAGGAAGTGTCAAACACTATTATGTTGGACATAACTGTTGAACCTTGAGAGTATTTCTGTCATTTTGATGCTAACAAATAAAATAAAAATAAATACTTGTGTTCCAATTTTTTGAACAGGGTATGAAATATGATGCAAGAATGGAAGACTAACTTTGAAAGTCAAAAATTGAAAAAAATAGCATGTTCACGCCCGTGACTGTTTATGTCACGCCCATGATGTAGCTTAACGCCAATTATCCAATATTTAAAGTTCACGACCATGAAGGATCATAGCAACCGTCAATGACCATATCAGTCACGACCATGAAAGAAAGTCACGCCGGTAAAAAAACATATCAAATTTCTCCATAGAGCTTCACGACTAGAGTCACCACTTGGACCACAGCTTGGAAGGATATTCATGCCCATGAAAGAATAAAGTCACGCCCGTGATCAAACACTTCAATTCCTTCCAAAATGCTTCACGGTCAGAGTCACCATTTGAGTCACGGCTTGGAAGAACATTTACAACCATGACACACATATTCACGACCATGAAAGAGGAAATAGAAACATGTCAGACGCGAAATTAAAAGTTGGTGCAACGACTATTTTTGCATTAAATGCATCCAAATGACTATAATTCGCCAAGGACGTATAAATGCAAGTCATTTATGAGTCCAGAACAAGAGAATAACAATTTACTTCGAATCAAAATCTTATTGTAGCCATTTGTGCATTAATTACTTGCAACAAAACTTTAATTCTCTGTAAAAATATTTTTGCTCATAATTTCTGAGCATTATAGATTTATGAGTGTTTTTCTTTGTAATCAAATACTCAACTGAGTTTGGGTATATTGGGTTAAGAGTAGAACACTTGTAAGAGTTTATTGTGTGAGCCATTAAAACACAACAAATTGGTTTATTGTGTGAGCCATTAAAACACAAGAGATTTCTGGGTTAGGTGTGATCCATTGATAGAAACACCATAGTTGGGAGTGAGCTTGTAAAACTCCATTGTAACACTTAGTGTATTAGTGAAACTCCCAATTGAGATTGGGGAGAGGAGTAGGGTTTGTTAACACTCGAACCTTTATAAATTTCATGTGTGATATCTTCCTATCCCTACTCTACTTAACTTTTCATTCTGTACTTAAAAGTTAAGAATTTTTAATATCCAATTCAACCCCCCTTATTGGTTCATTATTTAGGCAACAATTGGTATCAGAGCTCGGTCTAGCATCGAAGCCTAAACAACGCTAGCAAAAATCAAGATATGACCAATGAAGGTTTTCAAATTCTCAAGCCGTACTTTGATGGAGCAAATTATGCTCATTGGAAGTTTCAGATGGAGACTTATCTCGATAGTGAGGGAATTGAAGTTTGGGATAACGTTAGGAAAGAATGGACACCACCAACTAGAAGAGGAGTTGATGGTGAAGAAGAAATTCTGTCAAGAGATGATTGGATTGAGCCTTAAAGAAGAGCAAATTTCAAAAACAAGAAGGCAATGACAATTCTCTCAAGCTCATTATCCATTGAAGAATGTGGCAGAATACAACACTGCCCAACTGCTTATAGTATGTGGAAAATATTGAAAACTATCATGAAGGAACAAAGCAAGTTAAATCCAAGAAGAATCAACTTCTCACTTCAAAGTATGAACTCTTCAAGATGAAATCCAATGAGTCAATCACCGATATGATGAACCGTCTTCTAGCCATTACAAATGGCATGGAAATCTTAGGAAACACCTAAGCTTAGAAGATGTAAATAACAAAATTCTGAGAAGTCTTCCTCTCAAAGATTATGGTCTAAGAGTTGCTGGTATATAAGAGGTCAATGAAGACATGAGCATCATGAATACCGATGTGCTTATTGGAAAAATTCTAACACATGAAATGATAGTGAAAAGAGATAGAGAGCTTGAAGCCGATCCAGAAAAAAAGCCTCTAGCACTAAAAGCATCTACTTCAAATCTTAAAAAGAAGTTGAAGATGATGAAGAAAAGAGTGATGATGCAAATAAGGACATTGTAATGCTCTCAAAAAGGCTGAAAAGAATAATTGAGAAGAGAATGGGCAACTTTAGAAAATTCAAGCAAAGAAATCTCAAACAGGCCTCAAATGACTCTTCAAGGAGCAAATAGGAGGTAAAGTGCTATGAATGTGGGAAGAAAGGGCATATTAAATTTTAATGTCCATGGCTCAAGAAGCATAAGAGCAAATACCAAAGAGACAATGGGGAGAAAGGCCACAAAGCAACATGGGATGACAAAAGCTCTTCAAGCGAAAAAGATGGCAATGAAAGTGAAGAGATCAACATATGCTTTATGGCTATAGAGGATCACGTCTCGGAAAAGGTAGGATCACTTAACTCATACTTATTCAATAATGATAGTAGTGATAATGACAGTGATAGTGAAGATGATGATGAACAAAGCTTAATAGAAGTATTGAATTTAAAACTAGAAAAATAAAATTTCTAGTTTGAAAAACAAAATGGATGTTTTAGAAAAGGAGAACCTTAAGCTTAAATCATCTAATGAATCTCTTCAAAAATCATTAGATGAGTACTCCTCAAGACCTTCAACTAAATCTCTACTTAAAGAAAATAATATTTTGAAAAATGAAGTTGAAGAACTCAGAAACTCCATATTAAAATTTCATAAGGGAAAAGAGAGTTTAGATACTCTCATTGTGTCTCAAATTCCGCCCTTAATTAGACATGGTATAGGATTTAAGGGTACATCATCTTTATCTCACAAGATTACTTTTGTTAAGTCAAGTGAACCTCACATCTTCACATTAGCAGTAACAGCCCCAAGGGCTAAGTGCACAACACACACTAAACCTTCTATACATAAGAGGAATGATCAAGGGTTGGTAAGGAAACCTCAAAAGGATAATCATGTTTTTATGTATAAGAAGCATGCACCTTGGAAAGCATCAAGTCATCATGCATGTGCATGCCATTGCTCACAAACTCTACCAAACAGGAAAATGGTAGGCATAAGCATAGTAAGACCAAAAAGCATATTTAGAGCTAAACAATGTAATTATTGTATTAAATTTGGTCATATAAATAAATATTGCTGGATAAGGAAGACTCATTGGGAACCTCCACATGCTAACCTCCAATACCCAAGCTCATTTGGGTACTTAAAAACAATACTTGAATTGTAATTCTATAGGTATGCCTCAAGTCCACAATAAACAAAAATGCTTAGCTAGTAGATAGTGGATACTCAAAGCATATGACCGGAGACAAAGAAATATTCAATGAAATCAAAAGTATTGATAGAGGTAAAGTAACATTTGGAAACAATGCTAAGGGTAAGGTAATTGGTATTACTTGTATTGGTATTAATGGTACTACTTTCATTAAAGATGTCTTACTTGGTGATGGTTTGAAACATAACTTGTTAAGTGTAAGTCAATTATGTGATAAGGGGAACTATGTAATCTTTACTTCTAACGAATGTCTTGTATCCTCTATTAATGACCAAAAGATATTTAAAGGAAGTAGAGATGTTAATGCCTACATAATAGACTTACACAAAATATATAACATTTCCTCCAAGTGTCTTGCGACTACTAGTGATGAATCTTGGCTGTGGCATAAAAGGCTTGGTCATGCAAGCATATATTTAATTCAAAGCCTCAGCAAATGAGAGCTGGTAAAGGGACTACCAAAAGTCAAATTTGAAAAAGACAAGACATGTGAACCTTGTTAAAGAGGAAAACAATACAAGTCATCCTTCAAATCCAAAAACATTGTAAGTACCTCAAAACCTCTACAACTCTTGCATCTAGATCTTTTTGGACCTACTAGAATCGCAAGCTTATGAGGTAAATACTATGCCTTTGTCATCATCGATGATTACTCTAGATTTACTTGGATAATTTTCTTAGCTTAAAAAAACGATGCTTTTGAAACTTTCAAAAACTTTGTTAAGAGAGTTTAAAATGAAAAAGGATATTGTATTTCAAAAATAAGAAGTGATCATGGCAAAGAATTTGAAAATAAAAACTTTGGAATTTTTTTTCTAGAACATGACATTTCACATAATTTTTCATAGGATACCTCAACAAAATGAGGCAGTCAAAAGGAAAAATTGAACTTTAATTAAAATGGCTCGAACAATGCTCAATGAGTATGGATTGCCAAATTACTTTTGGGTTGAAGCCACAAATACTGCATGTTATATTTCAAATCAAGTTTTCAAAAGACCACTCTTAAACAAAACTTCTTTTGAGCTATGGAATGGAAGAAAACTCATGATATCGTACTTTAGAGTATTTGGATGCAAGTGTTTCATATTGAATACCAAGGACAACCTTGGAAAATTTACCTCTAAATCTGATGAGGGTATATTTTTAGGATACTCTACCACTAGCATAACTTATAGAGTATTTAATAAAAAGTCATTAGCTGTTGAAGAATCTATGCATGTTATTTTTGATGAATCTAGTAAATTTGATCTTGTGAAAGGTAGTGTTCTTGATGATGTTTTCGGTACAATGGAAAAACTTGATCTTGAAAATGAAAAAGAAGAAAATGATCAAGAAAATTCACATCAAGAAGACTCACTACTTCAGCTCAAGAGGAAAACAAACAAGAGCTCCCAAAGAAATGGAGATTGACAAAAGTTCACCCTAAGGAGCAAATCATTGGTGATCCTACAAAGGGAGTAAGTACTGTATCTCATCTCAAACCTTTATATTCTAATCTTGCCTTTGTCTCTCAAATTGAGCCTAAAAATATTGATGAAGCTTTTAATGCTGAAAATTGGGTAATTGCTATGCAAGAGGAACTCAACCAATTTGAGAGAAGTAAGATATGAACCTTAGTTCCTAGACCCAAGGAGCATCAAATCATTGGAAGTAAATGGGTATTTAGAAATAAACTAAATGAACAAGGTTCAATAACTAGGAATAAGGCTAGGTTAGTAGCAAAGGGATATAATCAGGAAAAAGGAATAGATTATGATAAGATTTATGCTCCAGTAGCTAGATTAGAAGCCATAAGAATACTTTTAGCATATGCATGCCATATGAATTTCAAATTCTTTCAAATGGATGTCAAAAGTACTTTTTTAAATGGTTTTATAGAAGAAGAAGTTTATGTAGAACAACCATCAGGTTTTGAAAGCCATAATTTGCCTAACCATGTATTTAAACTTTCAAAAGCTTTATATAGTTTAAAACAAGCCCTGAGAGCTTGGTATGAAAGACTAAACTTTTTTCTTTTAGAAAATAATTTTACAAAGAGAAATATTGACACACTTTATTTATTAAAAAGTATAAGCATGATATTCTAATTGTTCAAATTTATATTGATGACATCATATTTGGGTCTACTAATGAATTACTTTGCCAAGAATTTGCTAAGTGTATGACTAAGGAATTCGAAATGAGCTTGATGGGTGAGCTCAAGTTCTTCCTCAGTCTACAAATAAAACAAGGCAATGATGACATATTCATCAACCAATCCAAACATGCCAAAGACTTAATCAAGAAATTTGGAATGGAAGGATGTAAAAATGCCAAGACTCCAATGAGCATATCAACAAAATTGGACAAAGATGAAAAGGGTAAGAGCATTAACGAAAAGCTCTATAGGGGTATGATCGGATCACTCTTATATCTTATTGCCTCTAGACGTGATATAATGTATAGTGTATACTTATGTGCTCGCTTTCAATCGTGTCCTAAAGAATCACATTTGAATGATGTGAAAAAAATTTTAAAATATTTACATGGCTCATTGCATCTAGGTTTATGGTATCTTAGAAATTCATCCTTTCACATTATAGGATATTCAGATGCTGATTATACTGGAAGTCTCTTGGATAGAAAGAGTACTTCAGGTACTTATCACTTAATTGGAAAATGCTTAGTTTCTTGGTTTAGCAAGAAACACGTTTCAATTGCTCTTTCTTCCGCTGAAGCGGAGTATATGGCAGCATGATGTTGTTGTACTCAAATCCTTTGGATGAAACAATAACTTAAAGATTATGGTCATAGTTTGGACTATATACCTATTAGATGTGACAATACAAGTGTTATAAACCTATCTAAGAATCCCATTCAACACTCTAGAAGTAAGCATATCGACATAAGACATCATTTTCTAAGAAATCATGTTTAATATGGAGATGTTGTATTGGAATTTATCAACACACACAATTAATTGGCAGATATTTTCACAAAGTCTCTAAATGAAGAAAGATTTAACTTCATAAGAAGAGAGCTTGGTATGATTGATGGATTAACTTTATGATTGCCAAATTTGTCGAACCTTGATAACATCTTGTGTTATTGTCTCATCTTTTAAGGTATGAAGTGCTAACTTGATAGAAATATATGTTATAGGGGATAGAAGCACCTTAGAAATCCTTTAGTATTGTTTTAGACTTAGTTTTACTTATTGAGGATTTTAGGCAATTCACACTCGTGACATATATTCACAGCCACGATCATAATCGCCAAAAGCTCCAGAAGCTTTCACGCCTTGATTCAAGATATGCTTCACGGTTGAAGGTAGTGAAGACTATGTTTCACTCCCATAACCTTTTTCTGCCACTCCTGTGAAACCTTGCGTTCACGACCTAGAAACTTCTTCACAACCATGAACATTTCCACCAAATAATTATAGAAGTGTTCACGCTTTGTTTCACGCTTTATCTCATGATCACAAGTAGTGAAGATTGTACTTCAAGACTGTGACTCATTTGTCACCATTGTGAAAAATCATCATTCACGCCCTTGACCATTGAATATCACGATCGTGAATCATTTCATATTCTTCATCACGTGTAGAGCGCCTCTTCAGCAAACCGTGAATACGACATTTTACGCCAGTGACTTAGCATTCACGACTGTGAAGATGTCGACTATAAAACATTTTATACCGTTATTTCTCTCATTTTTAACTCTCTAACTTCACTCATTTATCACCACATTCAATACCTTTCATAGATTCCAACCACCTAGCAGCATTTTCCATCTATAAATACCTTCAAAAACTATTTCTTTCATCAGAAATCACAAAATCACAGTTATTCTTCAAAAATCCTGTCAGAAATTTTTCTTTTCAAAAATCAATCTCAACTAAAAAATGGAACCTGACTTCTCCAAAGGCACCAGAAAGAAGTCTCATGCTCCAATAAGGTACATGGACTACCTTCTCAATATTATTCTGGAGCACTATCATCCGAGGTATTCGGTTCTTAAGAAAAAACCACTCATTTCCTCTTGATCATTTGAATGGCACGCTGTCAAGACCTTTGGTCTTGAGACAAGCATGACAGAACAAATTTAGGCTTGTCATCTAATAGATTTTATTGATATCCATCAATCGACGCTAAGGAACCTACCCTCGAGTTCCTTAGCACCTTACAAGTCTCTCCTACCGGCACAGTAAAATTTCAACTATGCACGCATCCAAACATCCTCACAGCAGCGAAGTTTGGTGACACGTTCAACCTTCCCTCTGACGGTATCCTTAATGAAAGTGAGGTGGAGTTCTATGCCAATCCGGCATGGACTCATTTCAGACAAGACTGCAGTTGGGACATCAAAAAGACAAAAAGCAGCCACCTCCGATCACTAGTGCACAAATACTTGCATAGGTTTCTTACCTATAGCATCTTTGCAAGAGGAGATAACAACGGTGCAATTCGGAAATCCGAGCTCTTCCTTCTGGAGATGGCCCGAAGAGGCCTAATAGTGGCTCTTTCTCGATGGTTTGCAAACCATCTACTATCAATTGCAACGAAGCCCTCTGGAGACATCTTGATCAGTGGGTACGTGACTCACCTTGCTATCAAGCTTGGTTATTTGAAGCTATAAGAGCACAACTTCAACCTCATACCAGCATATCCTAGATACCAGCTAGACATCGAGTCTTTCATCAAGATGGGAGCGGTGGTTCACATAGTTCATGAAAATAACATCTATTATCGCTTCACCACTCTGGCTGGTGAGATTATTTGGGAAGACAATAATTCGGACGACTTCAAAGCTGGCCTCCAAAGAACCCAACAAAGAAAAAGAGTTTGAGTCGAGATGGCGACCCTTGAGGTTGAGTAGGAGGTTGGACAATCCTCGGCCTCTACACCGAACTTGGCTCAGCAGGTGGTAGACCTTTTAGCACCTTATTTTGACCAATTGCAAGCTTCGATTGATGAGAGGTTGGAGAACCTCAAAGATTTCATGGATTCTCGCATGGAGAGCCTCGAGGCGGAAGTAGCTCTCCTTAGATATGAGTTGTCTGGCTCCAAAACTAGCTATAACTTTAGTTTTTTAGTTTTTATTTCATTTTGTTTACTTGCTTATAGTATTGCAAATGTAGGAATTTAATTTACTTTTCAAAACTTTGTACTTTCACATTTGGTATTAATCTAATTGCATTAGTTTTTCCCTTATGATTTAGCTTTTATGTTCTTTTTGTTGATGAAAAAAGGGGGAGAACCTAGCAATATAATTGAATTAAATGAATATGCAAGTTACATGAATGCAAATGTGTTGATACTTTAAATATGCCTTCAATATACTTTGCATATACTTAACTAGTTAAAAGCAAACAACTTGATATACTTTGAATATACCTTCAATATACTTTGCATATACTTAACTAGTTAAAAGAAAAAATTTGGTATACATTGGATATACTTTGCATATACCTTGCATATACCTAATCTAGGAAGCAAACATCCATCCTACACTTCATCAATTCTTAAAAATTCTTGCACTTTATTTTATTTATCTTAAGGATCTTTTGAGGGGGAGACTTCTCAAAAGCGTATATTGCTAAATTATTTGTCACCATCAAAAAGGGGGAGATTGTTGAATCTTGAGGGGTATTTCTGTCATTTTGATGCAAACTAATAAAATAACAATAATGTATTTAACATACTTGTGTTCTAAGTTTTTTGAACAGGTATGAAATATGATGCAAGAATGGAAGACTAACTTTGAAAGTCAAAAATTGAAGAAATGTTCACGCCCGCGACTGTTTATGACATGCCCGTGATGTAGCTTAGCGCCAACTATCCAACATTTAAAGTTTAGGGCCATGAAGGATCATAACAACCGTGAATGATCATATCAGTCACGCCCATGAAAGAAAGTCACGCCTGTGAGAAAACATGTCAAATTCCTCTAGAGAGCTTCACGGCCAGAGTCACCATTTGGACCATGGCTTAGAAGGATATTCACGCCCGTGAAAGAATAAAGTCACGCCCATGAAAGAATAAAGTCACGCCCATGATCAAACACTTCAATTCCTTTCAAAATGCTTTATGGTTAGAGTCACCACTTGAGTCATGACTTGGAAGAACATTCACGACCGTGACACACATATTCACGACCGTGAAAGAGAAAAGAGAAACATGTCAGGTGCAAAATTAAGAGTTGGAGCAACGATTATTTTCGCATTAAATGCATCCAAATGACTATAATTTGCCAAATAAGTATAAATGGAAGTCATTTATGAATCCAGAACAAGAGAATAAAAATTTACTTCGAATCAAAATCTTATTGTAGCCATTTGTGCATTAATTACTTTCAACAAAACTTTAATTTTCTGTAAAAATCTTTTTGCTCATAATTTCTAAGCATTATAGATTTGTGAGTGTTTCTCTTTGTAATCAAATGCTCAAGTGAGTTTGGGTATATTGGGTTAAAAGTAGAACACTTGTAAGGGTTTATTATGTGAGCCATTAAAACACAAAGAATTGGTTTATTGTGTGAGCCATTAAAACACAAGGGATTTCTGGGTTAGGTGCGATTCATTGATGAAAACACCATAGTTGGGAGTGAGCTTGTAAAAATCTATTGTAACACTTAGTGTGTTAGTGAAATGCCCAATTGAAATTGGGGAGAGGAGTAGGGTTTGTTAAGACCCGAATCTCTATAAATTTCTTGTGTGATATCTTCCTATCTCTACTCTACTTAACTTTTCATTCTGCACTTAAAAGTTAAGAATTTTTAATATCCAAATCAACCCCCTGGTTCATTATCTGGGCAACAATAGCTTAGTGAGTGAAAGTTAATTAGACTAGAGTTAGTGCAATAGACAGAGGAAAAAGTGAAAATCATGCAAGATAGGTTAAAGGCAGCTTCAGATAGTCATAAATCGTATGTAAATCTCAAGAGAAGAGATATAGAATATGAAGTGGGAGACAAAATATTTCTTAAAGTTTCTCCATTGTAGAAGGTTCTAAGGTTTGGAAAGAAGGGCAAGTTGAGCCCTAAGTTTATTGGACCATATGAGATCTTAGAATGGATTGGGCTAGTCGCCTATAGAGTTGCTTTAATGCCAGAGTTAAGTAAAATTCACAATCATTTTCACATCTCCATATTGAAAAGATACAGGCCAAATCCTTCACACATCATCACAGTTGAAAACATAGAGGTGAGGCCATATCTCACATATGAAGAGGAGCTGATTGAGATACTAGCTCGAGAGAATAAAAAGCTCAGAAACAAGCAAGTACTGTTAGTCAAAGTCCTATGAAGAAATTATGCAATAAACGAGTCTATAAGGGAAAGCGAATAGGTGATGAAAACACAATACCCTTAATTGTTTCAACATAGTACCATAGGTAATTTCAATGATGAAATTCCTTGAGTAGAGAAATTCCAACACTCATAATTAAGGCTTAGTAATTAATTCGGATTAAGATAAATAATTATGTGATTAAGAGTTATGAGAAAAAAGTTGAAAAAAGACAAGAATGGAAAATGTCACCGGGTTCATGCCCCTGACAATACTTTCATGACCGTGAACTATCACGAGATTGAATTCTAGGTTTAAGCATATTCAAAATCATGAAAGTGTTTGTCATGCCTGTGAATATTGTCAAATATAAAATTATATCAGTTATTTGTTTTTGCTCCCATGACCTAAAATAAAAAAATCCTAGAATTCGAAGTTTTCTCACACCAAAGGTCAATGCTTTATGTTTTCCTTTGATTTCTAGTCCTAAACACATAATCTAGAGCAAAAGATCAAGGTTTAACAAGTTTTTAAGAAAAAGAGAGCATGAAAAAGTGCTATTCTTCAAGAGTCTGAACCTAAGAAGGAAGTGATGAGTCAAATATTCCTTTCCAGTTGTGTTTCCTTCTATAGAGGTAAGGAATCATGTTTTTTCTTTCGTTTTTACAAGTTTTATAGCTTTAATCATATTTAGTTCGTTATGCTAGAGACCCATTTTCCAAATGGGTTAGGTTATATGTAACACCCATTTTTGGGGGTCTATAAGTAAGGTTGGTGTTTAGTGAGAGTTGGGGTTTTAAAGGGAGCTTTAAGTGTTTTTATATTGCTAAAAATAGTTGTTTCTCGCCCGTGACAATGGGTGCCACGACTGTGAATGTAACATCCTCGACCTTCCCCACATGCATATCCACATGCATTTCATTTGAACATATGTATCTTCCATATAATTCAATTGAACACGTGCATTTCATACATATTTTATTAGAAACAAGTTCATGACATGCACTAGCTACATGTCGTAGTATTTGACAATTGTATCGAATCGCACGTATGTACTTATAACCTAAATGAGGATAACAAAGTATTAGAAATAAATTGAATAAGGTAACTAAATTAAAGTAAGCAAAATGACTAGATTAAGATTAGTAAACACTTTACATTGTTAATTTAGTTAAATTGGACCAAATGATTAAGTTGTATTATCGTGTGAATTAGTGGAATTATATATTTTTGTAAATAATAATAATAATATAGATAAAATAAAATGAAAATGAAATAAAAGAAAAATAAAATAAAAGAGAAGAGAAAAGAGAAAAGAGAAGAGAAAAAGAAATAAAAAGGAAAAAGACAATAAGAAAAATTAGCTTTATCTTATTCCTCCCATTTCTGCCTCCTCACTTTAGCCCCATTTTCTTATTCATATTCCTCCATTCTAGCCTTCAATTCTTCCTTGTTTCACTCACTTTTTGTAGCAAATTGACCCATCTCAAGTTCTTTCTTGGTTAGTAATAAATTCTTATTGCTATAAGGTTAATTTGAGTTGCTAAGGTTCATTAATAAGCATTGACTTGCACCCCAATTTTGATACCAATAGAAAGTGATTATGGAAAAGATTAAAACATAAATTTTGTTAATTTATATCTTATATTTATTGATATGTAAAATTTTTTTCAAGATTCGGTGTATAGGAAGAGAAATTTTCTCTCTACTGAAACTGGTCTAGATGTGAACTCTAAGTGAGTTAGCCACTGTGTTTGTTTGTTTTTATTATGATAAAGCTATTATTTGAAGTATATCAAAACATAAAATTTGTATATATATGTGTTATGTATCTTTATACCAAATTTTAGGTTCATATTCCTTGTAAATTTTGAGTTATGGTGAATAGAACCATGATTGTTCCATAGTTTGAACTGTCTGCTTAATGCCCTGGGCAGATCTAGAAATTTGATTGGATAATTTGAGCTCTTTAGAGATCGATTATGTAAATTATCAAAAAATTAAAGTTAGATTCATATGTCTTATATAAATTTTGATACTCATTTTAGCTTAATATGTTATGTATAGGCTGAGTTATGGCCTTTGCAAGTCATACTGGTTAGAAAACCAACTCTTCTCTGGACCAGCGAAATGTTTCTTATAATTTGAAGAACTTAGAGTCATAATTCATAAAAGTTGTAAACATTAAAAATGTTTCATCTAAACCCATATAAGTTTCTGTAAAGTTGCATTGAAATATTACTTATATATTATAAGTTATGATGAACAAAAATTGGTACCCAGAAACTGCCTAAGGGCATAAAATAGGGTAGAAAACAGAACATGCTTAGAAATTCCACCAAATATTATAAAATGCTCCAATTTCTCTGAATTTTTAGTATGTTATATAATTATATGTTATTTTTATTTAGGAATAAGAATCATATTAATTGGTCAATTATAGAAAAAGTTAAGGGCTAATCAGTCTCATAAGGTCACACTGCCTTATAGGAAAAATCTTAGTTATTGATATGAACAATGCATATTAATTTGTTTAAGCCACTTTATGTCTCCCTAATCATAAGTTAATTGATTATATTTTCATATTAGGCTCACAACATATTGGAGACCCACAAGGAGTGGATAGACAATAAGTTAGGGATCAGAATCAAAGGAGAAAAGTGAGTCTAATTACCAATTGAATTCTTTAGTGCATATGAATGTTGCTTGCTATGTGATTCATTTGATTGTCATGATTTGCCCTGATAATATGATGATGGATAATTTTTGACATTTGTGGTACACATAAGTGGTATACTTGTGGTATATTTATACTACATATGTTTGACATATGTAGTATATATACATGGTATATGTATAGTACATGTGAGGTATATGCGTGGCATATGAGGCATATATGCGGTATATGTATGTTATATGTGACAAGATGCAATGGTTGATGAATGCTTAAGTACAAGTGCATATGCATATGGACTTAAAAGGCATTGCGACTAGTTAATCGATGGTGTAAAGCAAAAGAAGAGGCCTATGGCCTAACAAATGTGCAAATGAAACAAATGATCAAGCTAGCTAGCAAATGCAAATGTTCACATGGAAACTTGGGTAATGTTTGTTTAACTTGGCCACAACAAAATGAAATAAGCAAAGCATTTGCATACGTAAAGAGTAATGATTATATGTTTCAACTTTATTGATACTTATATGATACTCATGAATGGAATGCAATACATGGTATGTATTGAATTTATGATTTATTACTATAAGTTGTTTGGTACTTTAAAGCTCATTTGATGATTATTCTCACTGAGCCGCAATTCATCAATTTGCATCATTTTTCAGGTAAAGAAAAGTGATAGCTCATTTTGAGTAGCGTATAGAAGACATGAAGCACAGGTTACTGGCCGAGCCTTATCACTCTCTCTCCTTCCATTCCACACAAGCATGAAAATATGTCATCTGTATTTTGTATTTACGTGTTTGAATATATATAGTCATTTTAGAATGGGTTTTAAAAATGTATAAATGAAAGCAACTCGTAAATACTTATGTGCAAAGTTTATGTTTTAATATATGTGATATATCATATTGTGGCGAAAGCCTGAAAGTTGACTTGCAAAGTCATTGATGTTCTTACAGGATATGAAAAAAATTTACTACCATTATTAACAGGGTATTTTGCCTTTCCAGTATGCTATGTGTGATTATTTGATATAGGGATAGGTTGAACTCAAATGTATAAGATGTGGTGTTACAGTGAATATCAGGTTCTAATTAGCAGTTGTAATGAGATTTTTCAAAACCGTGAAAGATGGGTCACGACTCTGAAGCTTGGGCAGTATAGGTATGTGACACAACCATGATTTCCACCCTACCATGTCCCTTTAAATCCACTTCCATGATCTTTTAACCGACCTAACAAGCCATTTTTCCATCTCCTTAACCATCAGAAACCTTTTCCTCCATAGTGGAAGTTTTAAAGATCAAGTTTTGTGAGGGGTAAGTGAGAGGAGAAGTTGAGAGCTTGTAGGTGAGAGCGTGGTTTTAATATTTTTTGAGTTTTGATTCAGTTTTAGAGATTAAGAAAACATTTCTATTGTTTTTAGAAGCTAGATGCAAATGTAGGGATCCTCTAAGATATAGGCAAGCTTGAAGAGCTTGGAAGGTTTAGGCTCTATTTTCAAAGGTTAGTACATATATGCATATAAATTCCAAATCTTGTGTGTTTGCTATGTTTTATGCCATGAAATGAATGAGAAACATGATAAAGAACATGACAGTGCCTTTGATTATGTATATACATATTGGTCATGAGAAAAATATGTTATAATGGCATGAAATAAGTTAGGGAGATTATGATGTTCAAAAGGTATTTTGGCATAAAATGTATTATGAATGCTCCATTTTATGATTAAGACATGTTACTAGCATAAAATATTCTTGAATGGTGATAGGAGTGATTGACATTGGTCAATCTTAGAGACCCTTGCATGATTGTGTTGATATGCTTTATTCTTGAATGGTGATAGGAGTGATTAACATTGGTCAATCTTAGAGACCCTTGCATGATTGTGTTGATATGCTCTATTTTTGGGTCTATAAAACCTAGAAATTCACACGTGACTCGGTTATCATGCTTATGAATGATGAACACGGGCAGGCTTCATGACCATGACAAAGTATGTCATGCATGTGAAACGTGAATCCAGAATATGTATAAGCTTTCATGGCTTGCATCACGGCCAATGAAGGCCAAATGGAGCTGAGGCCTATAAGTTCCATTGGAAATTGGAACCTAGATGGCTAAGCCATCGTGTTTCTAAGACAATGCCATGAACCTATAAGGATTAATTCTAATCTTCCCCCCTCTAGTGGTATGAAAAAGCCACTGTGAGTTTAAATGGCATAACTGTCCACTCATAGTGGTGATTTGGAATACCCTGGCCATATCATCATATTTAGTAGTGCTTCCAACTCCACGAACCTATAAGGATTAATCTTTTTTCATTCTCGTAATGGGAGTGAGTGCACCGCAATACCAGACAAGTTCTAATCTTCCCCCCTCTAGTGGTATATAGTCACAACTATAAATATCAAATTTCATAATTTATGCCTTAGCTTCATGGTTTGGCTCATGGGTAAACAGGTACCCGTGAAGGTCTTTCATGCCCGTGGACAAGTAGTTCACGCCCGTGAATGGTCTATATGTAGTTTTTAAATCATAATGCTATGTGATGACTTGTTCAAACATACTATATAAAAGGGGTATATGAGTATGGTAAATCATATGTGGATGATGTTTATAAGGCAGCGTATCAATGGTAAATGCTTGATACCAAGTATATATGAGAATGACAAATATGTGATATGACATTTATATATTGGTATGAGAATGCATAATTGGTAGATGATGCTGGTAATTAGCATGTGTTTAAAAGGAAATGAAAAGAAGGTCAAGACTTTTAAAAATCTATTTTCACTAATCTACGATTGTTAATGGGTAGATGTTATGCCATTAAGGGGGTTAAGGTACCATAAAATATTTTTATTTGAGGCTTTGGTAGCTGAAGTTCTGAAAGCGCCTTTGGTCCTCAAATTCCATATGATTATAAGGATAAGGTGGCTGAAGCTCCGAGAGCGCTCTTGATCCGATTTATACTTAGTCAAGGTGGCTAAAGCTCTGAAAGCGACCTTGACTTGAGGAGCTCATTTGAGTTGTTATAGATAGTGGGCATAGTGGCTGCAGCTCCACGAGTGCCTCTGTTCCAACCCGCATTTGGATAATTTAGCTTAGAGTTTTGGGTGAAGGAAAGAAAAGTAAGATAAAAGGATAAAGAAAAGAAAAATAATAATAAGTAAAATGAAATTTATGGTAAGTTTTGGGTAAAGCAAAACTATATCTGCTAAGTGTTATGTTGAAGTGAGTTATGATAATGGTATGACCATGCAAGAGAATAATATTGATGATACGATGGTATAACATGAACATACATAAAATGTCATAATTTAACTTCTATGGTTGTATACTTGAATTTTTATGCCTATATGTACTACTAAACTTTCAGTAACTTAACGTGTGGGTTTCCTACACACAAGTTGGAGCCTAAGGAATAACTAAAGTTGACTCAAGAAAAAGAAGTGCACATTTTGAAGAGTCAGTGATACATGTCATATTTTTTTATTGTTATACATGACATGATTTTTGGGAGCTTTATATTTTGTATAAATTATATGTAAACCTTATTGTATAAAAGATTTATTTTAGTAAACAGTGGCCAATAGAGGCCAAGTTTATATATATATATATATATATATGTGTGTGTGTGTGTGTGTGTGTGTGTGTGTGTGTGAATTTGATCTGGAGGGATCAACATATTATGTTTTATGCTATGAATTTAAATTCAAAAATTTAATAATGTGTGTCCAAAAAGTTTAAAGTTTTAATCAGATTTTAAAAAAGGAAAAAACATGTAGCACTCGCCTGCATAATCGGTGTAATACTGATTGTGTCAGCGGGTGTTACATTATGGCGTCATCTTGAGAGTTTATGGTTAAAGGCCTCTCTTTAAGTGGTTTAAAGGTTATAACAAGTGTTTATAAGAAGTTAAACAAAATTAAGGTTGTAAAAAGGATTAAATTTAGAGTTTTCATCTTTATGGTTTTAAAAGCTAAGTTTCAAGGTTATAGATTTTGATATAGATATGTTATATATGATAGAAGTTGAAAGGGAATGTGATGAAACCTACCAAAGGAATAAGCAAAATTGAGAGAGACTTTGTTTTTTAAGCTTCATAAGAGGTATGTACATATATGCATTCAAATTTCCAAATCATGGCATGTTGTGTGTTAATTAAGTGATAATTGAATTATATAGTTTATATGTTAAATGCAAAGTTTAAGGATGTAATTAATGCCATGAGATGTGTGTAATTATATGAAAAATGTAAGTATGCTTTAAATGAGTATTGATGATACTTGTAGTATTACATGCAATAAATGTTCCTAAAGATGTACTAAATGGAAATGAATGATGATGACTTAATGGGTGAAAGAGGTTAGTAAGAATGGTTATATGCATATGGAAATATAAATATTTAATAAGATGACTTGTGAACATGAAAAAGGGTTAATTGAGAGATTATATATATTATTTGATACTTTAGGATGTCTGAATGTATGTTTGATATGAATGTTGATAGGAAAATGTTATTATGAGACAACAATAGAGACATTGTATGCGACTTATAATAAATGTATGATTTAATGCTGTTAACTGCTGGAAAACTCAGATTCACACCCCGTGACTAGATGTATACGACCGTGAATCTCATTGGATGAATAAAGTCATACCTACGACTCTTTATTCATGCTTATAAAGAAAGTACACAATATAGACAAAAGCTTTCGCGACTTAGTTCATGGTTTGGTTCGCGGATAGACTACCCTTGACTGAGGTATTCACGGTCATTAACATATAGTTCATACCCGTAAAACCTGTGTAAATTGATATATGTTGTTTTCCTTTAATGTTTACAATGCAATGACTATTTATATGCCTTTATGATGATATGTTAATGCATGCTCCTATCAATATCAGTAGACGAATATTATATGATGGGTCATACATGAATAAAATATGTATGTTATGAGATATAAATGTCTTGATGAAGTATGAAAAGAATAATATGAATAAATAAAGCCCATACTCGATACTAGGACCAGAAGTAGGCTATTTGACATACCATTAAGGAGATTTATGGTACCATCGATATATATTTACCCAATTAATATGGCTTAAGCTCATAGAGCATCATTGACTTGATGAGCCTGGATTGATATACATGATGATGGATAATATTGCATGTAAAAGTTATATATTCATCTAGTCAATATAGCTTAAGCTCAGAGAGCGCCATTGACTTGAGAACCCTAGACTGATACATGATTATAGATAGCAACAGGGTGGCTTAGCTCAGATGAGTGTCTCTGCTCACAACTCATATCCGAATAGTCCATGCTGAGAGCTATGTTGAGAGTTATCGAAAAATAATTTTAAAGTGATTAAGAAATGAAATGAAATAGAAAAAGAGGTTCCAAGATACAAGTATTCAATAATACACTATTGATATATTATATGTTCTTAAAGAAGTTAAATGCTTTTGTTTATGTTGTAAAGCTTAATAAACTATCGTGCCTATGAGGTAAGGTATTTTACATAATAGTATGATTATCACTTTTGTTTTGACATTTTCTATAATAAAATGATTATATATGACTTGATGAATGATGTGTGATTGCATAAATAAATTTTTATGCCTATATGTACCATTAAACTTTCAGTAGCTTAACGTGCAGGTGTTTTTTCCATGTAGGTTAAAGCCAATAAAAAAAAGTAGAAGTCAATCAAGAGAAGTTATCCCAACATCAGAGACAACAGATCAGACCTTACAAGGGTCGGTGATATTTCATGTCACACTTTTGCATTTTGTACATGTCATTGTAAAATGAGTTTTTTTTTTACTTGTATACATGTCTGTAAATGTTAGAATTGTGTAATCTATGTCAAAGACATGTATTATTCTTCGATAAGGTTGGTCATATTTTTATAAAATTGTGATTTGAAATGTTAAGTTAAGCATTATCTTTAATTTATGTTTTATATAAGTCATTATGGTCATAGTGCAACAAAAAAATTTAGTAAGGTTTTCCACATGCAATTTGTGTGGCACTTGATCGTTTAGTAAGATTAATCCTGATTAGACGAGATGACACTATAGAAATATATTGAAAGCAAAAATTGGAATTGAATAAAAATTGACTTAACTTAAGGGGAACATAACTTGGTATCTCAATTTAACTTTTAAGTACTTAATTTTAGTTTTTGTTAAACTTGATTGTCAAAATCAAATAGGGAAAAATGGTTGACCTATGTTAATAAATCTCCAAATAGGGAAAGATTGTTGACCTATGTTGATAAATCTCTATTTTGATTTTGACAATCAAACTGAATGTCACTAACATATTTGTTACGTAACATTTTTGTAAGATATAAAGTTTCATAACATTTGAAAATAAAATACTTAGTGAAATTTTAAAGGGTTTTGAATGTATCAATTTAACTTTTGAGTATTTAATTTTAATTTTTGCTCAATTTGATTGTCAAAATTAAAAAAAAAGTGGTGATTATTGACCTAAGCTGATAACTCTCTATTTGTTTTTTAACAATCAAATTGAATGTAATTAAAATATTTGTTAAGTGTTAATTTCATAGGATATAAAGTCTCATAACATTTGGAAATTAAATACTTACTGAAATTTTAACGGGCTTTGAAGAATTTCAAAATTCCAATCTAGATTGAAAATTGAAGTCTGCAAGAAGCATTTTGCCACTGTGACACCTTAATAATGACTACAAGTTCAATTAAGCTAAGAAGCCATGAAGAAATAAAGTGGTTCTCAACCTCCAGCGCGACCATAAAGCTTAGCCGCAAAAGGTGATTTGCGACCACAACAAAGGTATAATGACTCCGATATTTGAATTTTCAAGATAGTTGAAGGAAGTCATATCCAAGTCAACCACATGTCTAAGAATTTTAGAGATATGTGAATTTCATGAACGTGCCCAAAAGAATAGTGACTGTGAAATCAACCAATGTAAAACCCCATTAGGATAGAAAGGTTCGTGATGAGAACCACAATCACGACATTCCAAGACCGATAAAGGGTGATTGTAATAAAGTTTTAAAAACTGCGAATATATGTTCAAAAATGACTATTGTAAAGCGAACCAACTAGAAAAAAGCTACATGTCAATTGCCGTTGGAACAAAGAAAAATTACAATCGTAAAAGAGAAGACAGCGACAACAACCACGATTTTGACTTATGTTAGTACAATTAATGCTGAAAAACTAGTTATTGCAAGTGAATTTTTAGCTTTATTTGTAACGACTCTTTAGAAATTTGACAATATAAATACCCCTCTAAAAGGCATTGAATGTATACCAACAATCTCTCATAAGTCAAGCTCTTCCAAATTTATTGTTCAATCTTTTTATAACCAATTATAGTAATTAGAGTATTAGTATGGTTTAAGTATGAACCTTACACACTTAAATAAAAGGTTTAATAGTAAGCCTTCGAGAAAAACTCTTGTAAGAGTTTAAAAGTGAATATTTGGTAAAAACTCTTATAAGATTTAGAGAGTCAACCTAGTGAAAAACTCTTGTAAGGATTTGAGAGTGAGTATGAGAAAACTCCAAATTGTAACCAATATTGGTTGATAGTGGAAATTCCAATTGATAGTTGGAAAGTTGATGTAGGTCAGTTAATTAAATTGATGTTCAATTGATTAATTGAATTTGAATTCATTAAATTGAACTCCAATTTATACATTAAATAAAAATTAATTAATTGAACTTAATTAAATTAATTTGGAGTTTCAACCAATTAATTGTACTTAAATTTATTAAATTGAAATTTATTTGATTAATATAAATTTTGATTAAATTAAATTTAAATTGAAATTCAAATATTCAATTGATTAAATATAAACTTGCAATTTAATTAATTGAACTCAAATTGGTAATTATTTAGTAAGAAAAATTTCAATCATTATTTTATTAATAGTTCATAGAACTTAGAAGTTAATTTTAAATTAATTAATTTTTAAATACTTAATATTAAAATAATTACTAAATAATCAAATACTAATTGAAAAATAACTTAATATTAAAATAATAAAAAATAATTTAAATTAATTTAAATTAATTTTTTAAATACTAAATTTTTAATAAAAATTAATTAATATTTAATAAATAATACTTAATATCTAATATTTAATTAATTAATTTTTAAATATTAAAATTCATTTTAGACTAATTACTATTCAATTTAGCAACTTAAAATAACAAAAAGACTCAAAAAGAAAATATAATTTTTTTTTTAATAATTGGGTCATCAGATTGTCCTCGGATTGACTTTAGCCAGACGCCCAAAATTTTGGGATGACTCGTTTCGGTTCTATTTGGGTTCGAGTTGCTTTTTTGTTGTTAGCGGATTTTGGGTTGATTTATCAGGTTGAGTAAAAAATTATCAGGTCTAAAGCATTAGAGATAACCTAATCTGAACATGGATGCGGCAAAATATTAATGACTTCTTTTAAACAATTAAGGGACAATGCAAAGAGAAAAATATCCTAACTTTTACTCAATTTTCAAAAAAAAAAAAAAAAAAAAAAATATATATATATATATATATATATATATTATATATATATATATATATATATATATATATATATATATATATATATATATATATATATATATTGGGCCTCTAAAGGTTCTTCAAAGTTTCAATTAAAACTCTCTATTATCTTTCATCCAAATTAATGGTTTTCAGTTTTGGATGAATTTTTCCTTACACATCCATTTTATTTATTTATAATTTAAAATTACAGTTATTTTTAATTTTCAATTGTAATTTTAATTTGAGTTTTTATTTAATTCAACGTTTTATCAACATTTTAATTTACTCATATATTTTTAATTTATTATTTTTAATTGATAATTTATAAATTATAATTATAATGAATTTATTATAATTATAAAAATTAATTTATTATTAAAAATTTTGATTTAAGATTGATCACTTTAATAATTTCATCATGTTATCAATAATTTATTAATACAAGCATCATTGTTAGACCAGGTCGTAATTTTAATGTCTCCCAATTATTTTTTTATAAAATTAAAAATGTTAGTTTATTTATAATATAACCTACAAATTATAAATTGATGATAGTAAATTAAAAATTATATGAATATCATAAAAATCTAATAAAATATTAAATTAAACAAAATATCAAATTGAGAAAATTATAGTTAAAAATTAAAATAACTTTTAATTTTAAATAAATAGCAACTGATTTGTAGAAGAGAAACTAACAACTGAAGAGAGGCATAGGAAATCTATATTTGAGCTAACAACAATAATAATTAAAAAAAAAAAGATAACTCATGAGGATGAATTGGTATAAAAATTTTCTATTTTAATAAGAGATATCGAGTTGTAATTCTGATTATATATCTAATTAAAAAAAGAAAAAAAAAAGAGGGAGATAATTGAAAATTGGGGTAGAGGAGTCCAACATAGAAGGTTAATTAAAAAAAGATCAAACCTAACACAAACTTAAAGCATCAATTGATAAGCAAGTAATCAAAGATTAGAAAAGGGCAAAAGGTTCCATCATACAAGTGGGTAACTCTACCATGTGCGTTCATGTGGTGGTTGGCCCTTTGTGGGTCCACTAACCCACTTCTCCAACCCCCTATTCCTTGATGATAATGATATTGATTATATTTTTTTAAAGAAAATAAATAAATAGAAACCAATAATTTTCTCTGTGGCATTTTAAGCGCGTGTTTTACACGTCCTCATCTCACACTATTAGATGCTCATCACGTATTCTCTGTTCAGGTGGGCTTTGTATTCTTTCCAAAAGTAAAGCAACGAAGGGTGAGCATAATCTTACACCACTTTTATCACACAATGTAATATAGCGTGAATAACACGCTCTCTCATGGAAATAGACATTGATATGAGCATAACTTTATTTTTATGATAAATAATAAATGAGAAAATTGATTCTATATTTTCCGATATAAATGTTTTTATAATCACCGGATCATTATTTTCTTAAATAAAAAATCTTCAAGTAACGACCCAATTAGTACCAGACATTCTCTATATATTTTCACAAATTAATAAACAAAGTTATTGTTATATAATTGAAAAAATTAAAATTAAAATAAATAATTTAAGCTCCATTCAAATTCAATCTCTAATGACACTTAATCTGCCGTATGACAAGACAAAAACTCAAGACTACTAGAATACTAGTCTAATATCAATCTCTTCTAAAAATTAATTTCCTATTTTACTATATATGCTCAAGATTCATAAGTCTTGTATATCCATTTCCCATGAGAAATCTTTCTGTGTCTGAGTTTTTAGGCTTTTAGGATTGGTTTATGGCCTTACCATAGATTGAAATATCCTTTTGTCCTTGCAAGCAAGAGGCCTCCTCTCTCTCTCTCTCTCTCTCTCTCTCTCTCTCTTTTTGTGTCAGGAGAAAATCTTAAACTTCCAATCTCCAATACTCATTTGTCCCTCTTTCATTATTCATGGCCAATAAAGTGACTTGTCTCAGAGTTAGTTAGTACTAGGATTTTTTACACAAGATTTTCACTTGCCATTACTACAAATCCCTTATCTTCACCTTATTACAAAAACCCTAGTTTTCTTTCCTTCTCTTTCCCTCTCTCTTGCCTTACAAACATGATAAATTCTACTTTTAAATCCAGATTTACTCGTAGATTTCTTATGTCCCTTTCAAATATTAAAAGGGCTAATGGATTTGGTCATCATGGTCCAGCTGAATCAGATGAAGAAATCCACAGAAGAAGCCATAGAATAAAGATTGCTGCTTATTCATCTATGGCTCAAGCAGTTGGGTCTAAAAGGGCTTGGAGTAGAGCTCTTCCTTTCAGGCTAAGAAACCGAGCAAGAATCCATGGAATCCTGAGAAATAGAAAAAAGAAGAAGGTTATCAAAAGAAATACCATGAATAAGACTGATTTGCTTAGAAAGCTTGTTCCTGGTGGGGCGACTATGGAGATTTCCGGGTTATTGGAGGAAACTGCACATTATATCAAATGTCTTTCTACTCAAGTTAAGGTTATGCAAAGCATAGTTGATCGATGTTCCAAATGATCGAGAAGAGGATGAAAATTAATAAAGAAAACCCAAGAAATGGTTTAAGTTTTAGATGGTAATTTGGTGAGTTCCTATCTAGAATCTTTTATATATATACACAGATATGGCATACTTGTGTAGATCAATCTAATATCTATATATCTTCCTTTTGTGGGAACGGTTTGCAACTCATATAAGGAATGGTTTTTTTCCTCTTTAAACAGATGAATTTACCTAACATTATACCATGTTAATTATGTTATTTTCTATGCTTTTTGCTTATGATTCTTCTATTCGTGCAGGATGAATAGATCCATGAATAAATTTATAGACTAATCAGTCATAGTATATTATATATAAAATATAATTATTACTTTGCATATATATATATATATATATATATATATGAAAGGTTGTAATGGAATTGGTCGATAAATTTGTTCATGGATTCACTTTAGATAATTTTTTTTTTGAATACGATATATAGTGCTTCAATTTGTTGTTTAACTATTGAACATCTACCTCACCTTGTTTGTATAAAGTCAAGAGTTCAAATCCTATCAGTCTTCTTTCCATTGTAAGAGTTTTTGAGATTATGTCACTCTCCAACAACATATACACACCATGCACATAATAGATAACACATATTTCATCTAATTGCCATGTGATTGTTTGTTGTTGAATGTTATATAGGTTAGCATGTATATATCGTATATAGTCATATGTTGGACTTTAGAATAGTTGATCAAAAGGTATGCCAATAAGGTGGAGGTCCAATGGTAAAGGAATAAACCACAGTTGAAAATTATTTTATTGGAAGGAGTTTAACTTTATACAATCATATATCCATTATTTTGTATTACCATTGTTTAAGGATGATAAGTAAGGACCCATAATTAACTAAAATTAGACTAGATTATATAGTTTTCAAGTAGTTTTGTTTTTCCGGTTTTATCTATCCAGTCTGGAGTCTGGATTTATTTTATAGAGATAATTTCTATTAAATTTTAAAGGTGATTCATATACAAGACTCGAACTTAAAATATCTGATTAAAATAAAATTATTATCTAGTAGTTTCCAAAAAATTTCTCATTTAGCAATGTTTTAGTAATTTAGTAAGTATTTGACTCTGCATTATAAAGGGTTTATTTGAACATTTTAAAGATAGCCAAAAAAAGTTTTGAATTATTTTCGCTCATTTTTCTCCATATCATACATCAATATCACCTATTACTAATTAGGAATTAATTTCTTGAAAATATATGGGTATGCAAAGGATTTTTTTTTTTTTTGCCTAAATCCGATTTATGGTGTAATAAATCAATGAGTACTATAAACATTATTTTATTTATATAATATTTTTTTATTAACTTGGTTTATAGAGACCGGTCTAAATATATATTTTCCATATATTATATTCTTATTCACAAAATTATGATTTTTCTCGAGAGTAAAAGGTTTTTTTTTTTTTTTTAACTGTGGAAATACTCATGTTTGTTTGTATTCCAAATTAGGCAAGAGGAAGATCAAACCAATGTTTCTATGGTAAGCAGCATATGAAAGCAATTTATTTTTATTTTCTTACACAATATATATACGTTGCACATGGTGGACCCATAATTAATACGCCTATAATTTTGATTATTGATAGGAGGAAATGACTAAGCTTCATTATCCTTTCCCATTATTCTGATAGGAGTACTTTTCAAATTCTTTTTGACAATTTGTTTTATTTATAATGTTGTATTTTTCTAAAATTTTTACTGTCATCTCCATAAATATTGTGAATTGGGATCTTAACTTTGATTTATGTTTGTGGCCCTATCATACACGTTAGTTCCAATACATGTACTCAAATAT
The DNA here is from genome assembly GCA_023653625.1 of Triadica sebifera. Classification (NCBI taxonomy): domain Eukaryota; kingdom Viridiplantae; phylum Streptophyta; class Magnoliopsida; order Malpighiales; family Euphorbiaceae; genus Triadica; species Triadica sebifera. Next base: position 19,141,467 of record CM042908.1, on the reverse strand, counting down.
ATTCTTATAGTTTTCTTTGGGTATTTGTTCTTACTCAGGTACTCTTTCATGTACTATCGATAGAATAATAATTTAATTGTTACTCTTATATTCGACATGTTTTCAAGAGCATATATGTTAGACATAGCGGGTAAAATTACACAAATAAATATAATATAATATAAAATAATGTCACATCCGCGAGTTAGACATTGACCATATACGTGCACTGCGGTCGTTTATACATATGTGGTCTTTAAATAGAGACTACAACTTTGATAGCAAGTTAGAGGCTATATATGTGGTCGCTAAATAGAGACAACAAACTTTGTGGTCGTTGAATAGAGACTGAGTGCTTTATTGTAAAATCTCAATGTTACGATCACATTTGTGATTACTATATATGTTTTATATTATTATTATTATTATTATTATTATTATTATTATTATTATTATTATTATTATTATTAAATTTAATTAATTAATTTAATATGTAAGTAATTATTATTATAAATTTTATCTAATTTATTTAATATGTAAATAATTTTTATCTATTATGTTAATTTTTATTATTAATTTGTTATATTTCTAATTAATAATAATTATATATATTATTATGAATTTATTTAATTAAAAATAAGAATTATTTATGTTAATAAAATTTTAGCAACATAAGAAAGTGTTGTTTGTTTAAAATAAAAAATACAATTAAATAACAAAATGAAAACACAGATCATGATTAATGATCATCTGGAGAAGGCTGATCATCAGGATGCTGCTAGCGATTGCTGTCCAAGTGTGGATGGTGGTGAGGGCACCTGTTATGCACCATAAGATGCTCCACACGCTTTATCATCTGGCACATCCTCTCCTCCACCGCTTGCTCCTCCACTTGTTTAACACTCGACTGAAGCGTATGCACTTGCTACTGCAAGTTAGATTGCGATGCCTCAAGCTCTCTAATTCGCTAATTAGTCACCTCAAGTTGGAGTGTGTAGATCGATGCATTAGATGCATAACTAGAGCCCTTGTTTGGACCTGTCCCATACAAGTACCGGCTCCACGAAGAAGCGTCAACAACCTACAAGAAGGTCCAATTCTAATCCTCCTAGGTCATATCAACTTGGTTCCCGAATTCATCCCATGACGCTCAAGTAATAAGCTTTTCAATATGTTCTTGCAATGAGACATCTTGTCAAAAAAATGCAATTAACAATTATATAGCTTGTAAAGAAAACTAAAGAACTTACCCCAACTTGTCTTGCACTTTGGTCTACGTATTGTTTGAACCTCTCAGGAGCTCTCTACACATATGCGTCTCATTAGACCGTAGTGAAGTGATAGTAAACTAGTGACCACATATGTGGTCGCTAAATGGAGACCACAAGTTTTGTGGTATCTGAATTGAGACCACATATATGTGGTTGCTAAATAGAGACTACGACTATGTGATTTCTAAATAGAAGTTGCAACCTTTATGGTCACTAAATTGAGACCACAAGCTTTATAGGCGTTGAATTGAGACCGCATATGTGGTCTTTAAATAGAGACTACAACTTTAGTTGCAAGTTAGAGGCAAGTTTTGTGGTCGCTAAATAGAGACCGCAAGCTTTGTTGTCACTGAATAGAGACTGAGAGCTTTATTGTAAAATCTCAATGTTTCGACCATATTTATCGTCTCTAAATAAAGATCATAACAAAGTAGTCATTATATATGTTTTATATTATTATTATTAATATTAATAATTTTAATTAATTTATTTAATCTGCAAATAATTATTATTTATTATATTATTATTATTATTTTGTTATATTGTTAATTAATAATTATTATTTATTTTATTATTAATTTATTTAATTAAAAATATGAATTATTTATATTAATATAAAATTTGAAATACAGTAAAATTTTAGCAACATAAGAAAGTGTTGTTTGTTTAAAATAAAAAATACAGTTAAATAACAAAATGAGCACACATATCATGACTAATGATCATTTGGAGACGGCTAATCATTAGGATGCTGCTAGCGATTGTTGTTCGTGTCTAAATGGTGGTGAGGGCACCTGTTATGCGTCATAAGATGTTCCACACGCTATATTATCTGGCACATTCTCTCCTCCATTGCTCTGCCACTTGCTCCACACTCTACTAAAGTGTATGCACTTGCTATTGCAGGTTAGATTGCAACGTCCTCAAGCTCTCTAATCCGTTGATTAACCACCTCATGTTGGGGTGCATAGATCAATGCATTAGAGGCATAATTAGAGCCCTTGTTCCGGCATGTCCCATACAATTATTGGCTCTACAATTAAGCATCAACAACCTACAGAAGATCCGATCCTAATCCTTCTGGATCATAACAACTTGGTTCCCAGATTCATCCTAGGACGCTTGAGTAATAAGTTTTTCAATTCATTTTTGCAACAAAACATCTTGTTAAAAAAGCGCAACTAAGAATTATATAGCATGTAAAGACAACTTAAGAACTTACCCCAACTTGTCTCGCATCTTGGTCTACGTACTGTATGAACCCATCAGGAGCTCTACACATATGTGTCTCGTTGAAGAGACGTGCCTTGCTAAGAAGGGCACCCTTTGCCATCTCCTAAAATAGAGAAATTATATATTATATATGTAGAAGTGATATTTTATCGAAGTGTTAAAAAAATTCGTAATTCTTACAATCCATCTGGCATGTTCAACAATAGAAATAGATTCGCAAGTATAGCATGATGGCTCAAATCTTAGACCACCAGTCTCACTCAAGTGATTTCTTGCCTAACATTCCCTCACCATCTGGAATGCATGATCAACCCACTTCAACTGCCAACTCTCCCACACCTCATCTGACACATATAAGGGTCATCCATGATGTCTCTAGCAGTAGAGCATATCCATCTGGAATGCAAGATCAACCTATTTCTTCAACTGCATGAATTGGAAAATTCCTCTATACAATAGAGGAATGAAATGATATACTAACAAATTTCTACATATGTATATCATATAACATGTAACAAGTCATAATATATATATATATATATATATATATATATACACACACACACACGTATTTTCAAACTGTCCCCACTGGACAAGTAAGTGATTTCTCATAATCCAATGAGAAAGACTCCGAACAAGTTTCTATGTAAAGAAAGACATTGTACAATTAGTTTTTAATTAATTTAGTTCTCTTATTTATAAAAATCTACCAAAATTTTGACAGAGCTTCTCCTAAAACTAGACATTTTCGATTGTTTTTTTTACTTGTGAGTTGTCAAACACAATTATATACTTAAAAACTAGATCCATATTTTTTTTTTCATTTTTATAAGTTGCATATTATCACAATTTTACTTTTTAAAAGACTAGTAGTGACCAACAAAGTCACATAGTACATCAATATACAAAAGCAATATGTAAGTGATGTTTGCGATTAAAATGATCATCACAACATTAGGCATAAGGATAGCATAAACATCAATCCATTTTTTCACACTCTAACTGACTTAGTTTAACAAAATAAAATGTAGGTAAAAGAAAGAATCTGCAATTTACTAATTTTCTATATCTGAACCTCTAGCAACCAAGACGTCATGTTACCAAAATAACTTCAAACCTTATGAGTTCAACTCTTTAATATGCATGTACATAACATAATACAATAAAAAAATCACAATTTTGACAAAAACTTTGTATTTGTATCTCATCATATACAAATAACCACATCTGGCGTGCATTACCATTAGTCCACATACATCTGTATGACAAGGTCCATTAACCTATTGACACATTCACTCTTTCCACTAAAAGGTGATTTTGTTATCTTTCCTATCAAACAAGATTCACATGTGTCATATGTTTCATAATCAAATAACCTTAAATGACCATTTTTGTGTAACTTAGTCATGCACATCTCATTTATATGGCCAAGACGACAATGTCATAAATATGATAGTTTTAGGTTATCTATCTTTTGTCTTTTATTATTGATATTGAGAATTGAATTAGACATATCAAGAATGTAAATCCTATTATATAATGCGCTAGTTCCATAAAGAATATCATTTAACCATATAAAACAATCATTGCCATTAATAGTCAAATGAAAACCTTTTATATTTAAACAAAAAATAGAAATAATATTCTTTGTCAAAACTAGAACATAATAATAATTGTCTAATTCTAGAACAAGTCCATTTTGGAGTGTTAATACAAAAGTTCCTACAACTAATGTAACAACTCTTGCTCCATTTCTAACAAGTAGATCTGACTCTCTTTTCTTGAATTGTTTACTGTTCCTTAGGCCATGCATATTAGTACATATGTGTGAGCCACATCCGGTATCCAATACGCATGCATTATTAATAGAAATAGTATTAACCTCAATAACATAAATACTTGAAGTAGAAGGTGCATCCAATGTCTTATCCTTCTTCTTTTTTAAAGACTCTAGATAGTTCTTGTAGTTCATCTTCCTTTAGCAACTCTTGCCATAATGGAAGTAAGTCCCTTCTGATATTGTCTCTCTGTCTTTCTTTCTCATCATCAATGTACATTGCATTGGAGATGTCCCCTCTACCATTTTGGAGCTAAAGAGCAATTTAGATATCTTATATCGCTCAGTCCGAGTTTGCTCATCAAAAAGCTACCTTAGATGATACACAATAGTATTAACATTCATGTTCTCATGCTGCTTTTGAAGCTGGGAGACATAGAGGCAAGTATAATGCAACCCGTTAACTCACTATCATTCACATGCTTCTTATATGCTAACTGTTCATCAACAGATGCATCATTAGCAGAAGGGGAGGGAAGTGGCTCTTCCAAGGCATAGGCTTTGTTTTTAGTTTTAAGAACTATTCTCAAATTCCTTTATCAATCAAGAAAGTTCAGACCAGTCAATTTATTGAATTTGATAATTGAGCATAAGTTCACGTTTGATGACATAATTCTTTCAACCTAGATATAAAGAAAGATCATGTTTAGAGAATGTACTTAAATGCATGTTTATTAAGCCTTTAATAAACACGTTATAACTTCCCCTATTTTATTACAAACTCATAGCCCTCACTATGAATCTGAGATAATCCGTTGGAAGCTCTCCTAGTGGGTCAGTATCCAACATCACAAAAAATGATATTGGGTTTGCCCAACAAGCCATCTTAGGTCAATTGGTAGGTATCTCATACCAATTGTATCATATCACGCAACTACTAAATCATTGAACTATCAACTCTTGATATGTGTACATCTCATGTACACTTGCCCAATATTGTCTCTAATTAACATTGACCTTGGATTTTCCCAACAAACCAATGTAATTAGTTAAAGTCGAACCATTAATCATAAAATCATATTTCGATAGTTTGAACATATTCGTCTAGAGTGGGCTTGGATTTATCCAACAACCCAGACTCTAAAAGAACTTTAGTTCTTATCATATTAATAGAAGACATTGGACTTAATATGATTTAAGAGAGATTTCTCTATTTAGGTCTCATCATAGCAATTTGACATGCATAATATATCCATTAATTACATATAGATATATAAGATTACACTAATTATATGGTTATGATTATGTTCATAATCTAACATCAATCCTTTGAGCCATGAAAGGATTGACTAGGTCTCACCTAGGTAGATGCATGAAATTATAACACTAAAATAGAAAACAATTTCCTATTCTAATGCTCTTTTGTTTTTGCCACCGTATCTTTGACTTCTTGCTCCTTTGCATTTCAATTCTATGTAATCTAATTACATAAATTCTTTATAAGAAAACATCAAGTTACGTTTGAGGGGAGTAAGATGAAAAAAGAAAAACAATAGAGAAAAAAAAGAAGGTAGGGACTCGCAGACCCTATTTACAAAAAAAATAAAATTTCATGCATGATCAATCACATTAATCAAGTCCATAATCATACCATCATGTCATTCCATTCACCCTTAGCATGCATTCTCTAATAAATTATTAAAGATAATCATTAATGTAACAATTTGGGTTATTACCTACTATTATGCTAGGTTATTACCAATTCAATACATGCAATAATTAAATCTCATTTAATATTAAATTCAAATATGACCTGTAGTTAATTTGTAATTAAATTATCTTAATTAATTATTAGTTTGATGTCAAATAGGATTAAACAATCCTAGTTACAATTGCGTACTAAAATCCTAGTCAAACTATGACTTTGAAAACCATTTTATAATTCAAATCAAATTTCATTCAAAAATTTCCAAAATTTCCAGAATTCATTTTTATCATTATAAGCAACTTATAATCAATTTAAACTAATTAAATTCATTCATTAGACAATCTAAATAACTCATCATTCAATTAGCAAACCAATTACACAAAAATTGCTTAAATTAAATCATACATGAGTTAGGATTCTTTATAAATTTAACTACAAATTTAATTTGATTTCAGCATGCAATTGACATCAAATATGAAAATATTATAAATATGAATTAAGGTTCTGATCATCAATTTACATGTCCTTAAATCAAATAACACAAAATGGTTTCATCACATAGTAAGATTCTTAACCTAGTAACATGTTTTGTTTGTTCCGTGATCAAAAACGATTTTTGTACCATTATATGTGTTGTCCAAAAGTTAAAACACATTATAAATATGTCATAAATATATTTCATTAATCAAATTAATAAACCAAATTCGAACAACCCCTTAAACAACTTAATTGTTACAACTAGGTTTCATAAACCCTAGAAATTCAGCAACTATGTATAACTTCGAATTTCATGTTCAAATCAAATTCAAACCTTTTAATTATCAACATATAATATCATCATATTAACATGTCATTGAATTAAAATTAAAATTTCTCACCAAACATAATCAAATTCGTTTTTAACAAAAAGAAGGAATCCAAATTGTTCATTAGCAATCAATTTCATTGATATTTCAATTAAATCTAAATTTAATTTACATAAGGTGACTCTGATACCACTGTTGGGTTATTAACATGCATTGCATACATGACAGTGGAAAAATTAAAATTAATTGAACCTTAAACCATGAAATGCCCTATGAACATCAAAATTCGATGATACCATCAATATGAGAGAAGTTGATTACTTTTGTTTGCTACTCTTGATCTTCCAAGTTGTGAATTTTTCCTTCTTTGTTGAGTTGTAGCAAATGTTGCCCAGATATTAAGCCAAGAAGGGGGGTTGAATTGGAGTTTTAAAAATTAAACTTTAAAGTGCGGAAATAAAAAATAATTTTAGGAGGGATAGAGAAATTTGACACAAGGATTTTTATAGAGGTTCGGGTGTTAACAAACCCTACTCCTCTCCCCAATCGCAATTGGGAGTTTCACTAACACACTAAGAGTTACAATGGAGTTTTACAAGCTCACTCCCAACTATGGTGTTTCTCACAATGGCTCACACCTAACCCAGAAATCCCTTCTGTTTTAATGGCTCACACAATAATCAATTCCTTGTGTTTTACAGGCTCACACAAACAACCTTTACTTTGTATTTTTACAGGCTCACACAAACAACCTTTACTTTGTGTTTTAAAGGCTCACACAAATCACATTTACTTTGTGTTTTAAAGGCTCACACAAATAACCATTACTTTGTGTTTTAAAGGCTCACACAAACAACCTTTACTTTGTGTTTTAAAGGCTCACACAACTAGCCCTTACAAGTGTTCTACTCTTAACCCAGAAATACCCAAAACTCACTTGAGTAATAAATGATTAAAGAGAGAAATACTTACAAATCTTTATTGCTCAATAAATGATGAGCAAAAAGATTTTCACAGAGAATCGATATTGGTTATGAAAGTATTAAATGTACAAACCTTGTAATAAGATTTTGATTCAAAGTATTTTCTATCCTCTTGTACTGAATGCATAAATGACTTGCATTTATACTCCCATGACTAATTATAGCTGTTAGATTGCATTAAATACGAAACTAGTCGTTGCACCAACCCAAATAATCGCGCCTGATATTTTTCTCTTTCATCTTTCACAGGCGTGACTATGTTTGTCACGGGCGTGACTGTTCTTCCAAGTCATGACTGAAGTGGTCACCTTGGTCGTGAAACTCTCTGGAAGGTTTTGAAACATTGGGTCTCGGGCGTGACATATATCTTCATGGGCGTGACAAACTTCTCAGCCGTGATCCAAGTGGTGACTTTGGTCGTGAAGCTCTCTGGATGAAATTGTCATGAAGGTTCATGAGCATGATATTTAATTCACGGGCATGACTTAAATGTGCATTTCATGGTTTGTTGTCTTCCTTCATGGCCGTGAACTTCAAATATTGGTTTTGGTGACGGTTAGCTTTTTCACGGGTGTGAACATGCTACTTCCTTAACTTTACTTTTCAAGGATTAATCTTCCATTCTCCAATCTTGCTATTTTATTCCATACCCTGTTTAATAGACTTAGAAAACAAGTATGTTAAATACAATATTGATATTTTATTTGTTATCATTAAAATGACGGAAATACCCCTCAAGGTTTAACAATCTCCCCCTTTTTGATGGTGACAAATAATCTAGCAATATGTGTTTTTGAGAAGTCTCCCCCTCAAAAGATACTTAGGATAAAAATTGATGAAATGCAAGAATTGTAAAGAATGATGTAGCATTGAAATAAATTTTCTAGTTTCAAAATATATACGAGTTATGTGCAAAGTATTTCCAATATATACCAAAATTCTCTTGAAGTATATATAAGGTATATTTAGAGTTTATCAAGACATTCATTTATGTAACTTGCATTAAGGTATATGCAAAGTATACTTAAGATATATCTAATGAGTATAAAACTCAATTTCATACTTGCATATTCATTTTGAATCAAATTTTAAGTATTGCTAATTTCTCCCTACTTAACTCAATGTATTTGTAGGTTCTTATTTTTGATTCAAAATTCATTTATCTTATATATTGTTAGGTTCTCCCCCTTTTGTCATTAACAAAAAGAATATAAAGATTAAACCATAATGGAAAAACAAAGCAAATATATTAATATTAAAAAAAATACAAACCAAAATAAATAAAAAGTCAGAAAGGAAATTTAAAATTTCCTAAAAACAAACAAAAAATAAGCAAACAAACAAAAGAAACAATCATATTAAGGCTATCATCTAGCCTAACACCTAACCGGACATCCTATCCCTAAGTCGAGCAACCTCTGCCTCAAGGCTGTCCATCTGAGACTCCATTAAGTTTTTAAGGTTCTCCAACCTCTCGTACATTGAAGCCTGCAACTGCTCAAATCGTGGTGCCAAGAGGTCAACCACCTGCTGCACTAAATTTGGTGTGGAAGCGGAGGATTGTCCGATGTCCTGCTCAGCCACTGGAGGTGCTTCATCAACCCGAGCCCTTTTCTTCTGCTGGATCCCTTAGAGGTTAGCTTTGAAGTCCTCTGTATCATTATCTTCCCAAATTATTTCACCAGCAGTGTCTATGAACCAGAAGTAAATATTGTTCTCATGAACAATTCTGACAGTCACTCCCATCTTAATGAAGGACTCGACATCCAATCGATCTCGAGAATGCCCTGGGATGAGATTCAAGTGATGGCCATCCAGCTTCAAATAGCCAAGCTTCAAAGCCATATGGGTGACATATCCACCAATGAATATATCTCCAGAGGGCTTGGTGGCAATGGACAAAAGATGGTTTGCAAACCATTAAGAAAGCGCCACAGTGAAACCTCGTCGGGCCATCTCAAAGAGAAATGGCTCTGATTTCCTAATGGTGCCATTGCTGTCTCCTCGAGAAAATATGGTATAGGTTAGAAACCTGTGCAAATATTTGTGCACTGGGGACCAGAGATGAGTGCTCTTGGTCTTTTTGACATCCCAACTGCAATCAGTGCCAAAATGAGTCCATGCTCGAGTTGTGAAGAATTCCACTTCACTGTCATTGAGGATGCCTTCCGAGGGTAGATTGAATAAGTCCCCAAATTCTGTGGCATTGAGGGTGTTTGGATTGTTGCAAAGTTGAAATTTCACCACTCCAGTAGGAGACACTTGCAAAGTGCTCAAAAATTCTAGGGTTGGCTCCCTTAAAGTGGGCTGATGAATATCCATGAATTCCTTCAAATGACAAGCTTGAAGTTGCTCTATCATTGTTGTCTCAAGCCCGAGAGTGCGTACGGTTTGCCACTCAAAGGACCTTGATGAAATGAGAGGCCTTTGTTTCAAGGTTGAGTACCGAGGATGGCAATGCTCCGGGATTCTATTCATGAGGTAATCTGAGTACCTCATGGGAGCATGAGACTTCTTCCTATTATCCTTTGATGAGCCAGTTTTCATTTGGATTGAAGAAATGAACTTTGTAGAGTTTTGAAAAATTTGATAGAAAATTTGAGAAAACCTAAAAAAGGATGATTTTAGTGAAGGAAATAACTTTTGATGGTATTTATAGCAAAATTTTGTGACTTGGGGGCCGAAATCTTCAATGCACCATTCAATGTATGTAAATGAGTGCGGTTTTAAGGAGTTGAAAGGTTGAAATGTGAAGAATAACTGGTTGATTTCTTATATACCTGATGCATTCATAGGCGTGAAATATGTGGTCACGGGGGTGAAGAGTCGTGTTCACGGTTTACTGAAGGGGTGCTCTACCTATGAATAAAGGCATGAAAATGTTCATGGTCATGACCTTTGAATGTCACGGGTATGAATGATGAACTGTCATGGTAGTGAAAGAATAGTCACGAGTGTGAAGGGTTGAATTTCACTACTTATGCCCGTGAAACAAAGCGTGAACGTCTCTGTGAGTTTTAGGTGAAAATGTTCATGGGCGTGACAAGGCTTTTCACAGGAGTGAATGAAGTCGTGAACAGAAGCTTCACTACTTGAAGCCGTGAACGATGTCGTGAATGAAGTCGTGAAAGACACTGCCTCTTTTGGCTATTTAATTCACGGGCGTGAATTGCCTAAAATTTCCACCAAATAAAATTAAGTCTTAAAACAAGAATAAATCATTTCTATGAAGATTCTATCCCTTATAACATAAAATTTTCATCAAATTTACTATCTTATATCTAGTGATATGATACAAAATCAAGATTATCACTTAAGATTTGATAATTTAGTAATCACAAGGTTAATCCATCAATCATACCAAGTTCTCTTCTAATGAAATTAAATCTTTTCTCATTTAGAGACTTAGAAAAAATATATGCCAATTGATTTTCTGTGCTTATAAATTCTAATGCAACATCTCCATATTGAACATGATTTATAATAAAGTGGTCTCTAATGTCAATATGCTTACTTCTAGAGTGCTGAATGAGATTCTTTGAAAGATTTATAACACTTGTCACATTTAATAGGTATATGGTTCATATCATGACCATAGTCCTTAAGTTGTTGTTTCATCCAAAGAATTTGAGTACAGCAACATCCTGTTGCTACATACTCTGCTTCAGCATTTGAAAGAGCAACTGAAACTTGTTTCTTGCTAAACTAAGAAACTAAGCATTCTCCAATAAAGTGACAAGTACCTGAAATACTTTTTCTATCTAAAAAACTACCAACATAGTCTGCATCTGAATATCCTATAATATAAAATGATGAATTTTTAGGATACTATAAACCTGGATGCAATGATCCATGTATATATCTTAGAATTCTTTTTACTGCATTTAAATGAGATTCTTTTGGACATGATTGAAATCGTGCACACAAGCAAACATTATACATTATGTCGGGTCTAGAAGCCGTAAGATATAAAAGTGATCCGATCATACCTCTATAGAGCTTTTCATTAATGCTCTTACCCTTTTCATCCTTGTCCAATTTTGTTGATGTGCTCATAGGAGTCTTGGCATTCTTGCATCCTTCCATTCCAAATTTTTTAATTAAATCCTTGGCATATTTGGATTGGTTGATGAATATGCCCTCATTGCTTTGTTTTATTTGTAGACCAAGGAAATACTTAAACTCTCCCATCATGCTCATTTCAAATTCCCTATTCATACATTTAGCAAATTCTTGACAAAGCAATTCATTAGTAGAACCAAATATTATATCATCAACATAAATTTGAACAATTAGTATATTATGCTTATGCTTTTTAATGAATAATGTGGTGTCAACATTCCCCTTTATAAAGTTATTTTCTAAGAGAAAAGAACTTAGTCTTTCATACCAAGCTCTTGGGGCTTATTTCAAACCATATAAAGCTTTTTAAAGTTTAAAAACATGATTTGGCAAATCATAGCTTTCAAAGCCTGGTGGTTGTTCTACATAAACTTCTTCTTCTATATAACCATTTAGAAATGCACTTTTCACATCCATTTGAAATAGTTTGAAATTCATGTGACATGCATATGCTAAAAGTATTCTTATGGCTTCTAATCTAGCTACAGGTGTATAGGTCTCATCATAATCTATTCTTTCTTCCTGATTATATCCTTTTGCAACTAATCTAGCCTTATTCCTAGTTATTGAACCTTGTTCATCTAGTTTATTTATAAATAGCCATTTGCTGCCTATAATTTGATGATCCTTAGGTCTAGGTACTAAGGTCCATACCTTAATTCTCTCAAATTGGTTGAGTTCCTCTTGCATGGAAATTACCCAACTTTCATCATTAAGAGTTTCATCAACATTTTTAGGCTCAATTTGAGTAATTAAAGCAAGGTCAGTGGCTAAATATTTGAAATGAGATTTAGTACTTACTCCCCTTGAGAGATCACCAATGAATTGCTCTTTTGGATGATCTTTTGTCATTCTTCATTCTTTTGGGAGTTGTTGACTGTTTTCTTATTGAGCTTGAGGTGGAGAATCATCTTGATGTGAATCTTCTTGATCATTTTCTTCTTTTCCATTTTCAAGATCAAGTCTTTCCATGTTACCTACAACATCATCAAGAGCACTACCTTTCATAAGATCAAGTCTACTAGATTCATTAAAGACAACATGCATAGATTCTTCAACAGTTAATGATCTTTTATTAAATACTCTATATGCTTTGCTAGTTGTAGAGTATCATAAAAAGATACCTTCATTAGATTTAGAGGCAAATTTTCTAAGGTTGTCCTTAGTATTCAATATGAAGCATTTGCATCCAAATACTCTAAAGTATGATATCAAGGGCTTTTTTCCATTCCATAGCTCAAATGAGGTTTTGTTTAAAAGAGGTCTTTTGAAAACTCGATTTGAAATATAACATGCAATGTTTGTGGCTTCTGCCCAAAAGTAAGTTGGTAAACCATACTCATTGAGCATTGTTCTAGCCATTTCAATTAAAGTTCGATTTTTCCTTTCAACTACCCCATTTTGTTAAGGTGTCATAGGAGATGAGAAATTATGTGAAATGCCATGTTCAAGACAAAAACTCTCAAAGTTTTCATTTTCAAATTCTTTGCCATGATCACTTCTTATCTTTGAAATACAATACCCTTTTTCATTTTGAACTCTTTTAGCAAAGTTTTTGAAATTTTCAAAAGCATCACTCTTTTGAGCTAAGAAAATTAACCAAGTAAATCTAGAGTAATCATCTACGATGACAAAGGTATAATGTTTACCTCCTAAGCTAGCAATTTTAGTAGGTCCAAATAAGTCTAAGTGCAGGAGTTGAAGAGGTTTTGAGGTACTTACTATGTTTTTGGCTTTGAAAGATGACTTGTGTTGATTCCCTCTTTGGCAAGGTTCACATGTCTTGTCTTTTTCAAATTTGACTCTTGGTCGTCCTTTTACTAGTTCTCATGTGCTGAGGCTTTGTATTAAGTCCATGTTAGCATGACCAAGCTTTCTATGCGACAGCCAAGATTCATCACTAGTGGTCACAAGACACTTAGAGGAATGGTTAGATAATTCATGTAAGTCTATTATGTATGTGTTGATATCTCTATTTCCTTTAAATATCTCTTGACCATCGATAGAGATCACAAGACATTCATTGAAAGTAAAGATTACTTTGTTTCCTTTATCACATAATTGACTAACACTCAATGAGTTATGTTTCAAGCCATCAACAAGTAAGACATCTTTAATAAAAGTAGTACCATTAATACCAATAGAACCAATGCCAATTACCTTACCCTTAACGTTGTTTCCAAAGGTAACTTTACCTCCATCAATACTTTTGATTTCATTGAAGAGTTCTTTATCTCCTGTCAATGCCTTGAGCATCCACTGTCTACTAGTCAAGCATTTTTGTTTATTGTGGACTTGAGGCATACCTATAGAATCACAGTTCAAGTATGATTTTTAGGTACCCAAATGAGCTTGGGTCCTTGGGGGTTAGCACATGAAGGTTCCCAATGAGCCTTCCTTATCCAACAATGTTTATTTATGTGACCCATTTTCATACAATAATTACATTGTTTCGGTCTAAACTTGCTTTTTGGTCTTACAATATATTTGAATGTCATATTTCTATTTAACTGATTTTGAGAACAATGGCATGCACAGTCATGATTAATTGATGCTTTTTTAGATGCATACTTCTTATACATAAAAGCATGATTATTCTTTTTATGTATGGAAGGTTTAATATGCTTATTCCTTAGTGTTGTTCCAACAAGTGTGGAGATGTGAGGTTCACTAGACTTAACAAAGATGGTTTTGTGAGAAGATGATGATGTGTCCTTAAATCCTAGACCATGTCTAATTAAAGGTGGTCTTTGAGACACAATGAGAGTATCTAAACTCTCTTTACCTTTGTGAAATTTAGAAATGGAATTTCTAAGTTCCTCAACTTCATTTTTCAAAGTGTTATTTTCTTTAAGCAAGCAAGCAGTTGAGGGTCTTGATGAATATTCATCTAATGACTTTTGAAGAGATTCATTAGATGATTTAAGCTTAAGATTCTCCTTTTCTAAAGCATCCATTTTTTTTTCAAATTTGAAATGTTATTCCTATAAGTACTGAATTTACTCCTATATTTCTCTAGTTCTAAATTAATTCTTTTATAAGGCTTTGCTCATCATCATCATCATCACTATTACTATCATTATAATTATCACTACTATCATTATTTAAAAAGTATGAGTGTAGTGATCTTACCTTATTCGAGACGTGATCCTCAATAGCCATGAAGCATAGGTTGACCTCTTCGCTTTCATTATCATCTCTTTCACTTGAAGAGCTTTCGTCATCCCATATGGCTTTGTGACCTTTCTCCCCATTGTCTCTTTGGTATTTGCTCTTATGCTTCTTGAGCCTTAGACATTCTGGTTTGATATGTCATTTCTTTCCACACTCATAGCACTTTACCTCTTCCTTACTTCTTTGTGCATCATTAGAAGTTTGTTTGAGGTTTCTTTGCCTGAATTTTCTGGAGTTGCTCATTTTTTTCTCAATGATTCTTTTCAGTCTTTTTGAAAGCATAGCAACGTCCTCATTTTCATCATCACTAATTTCCTCATCATTTTCACTTTATTCTTGAGATTTTGAAGTAGAGGCTTTAAGTGCTAAGGGCTTTCTTTTCTCTGGCTCTGCTTCAAGCTCTCTATCTCTTTTCACTGTCATTTCATGTGTGAGAAGTTTGCCAATCAGCACATCAATATTCATGATGCTCATGTCTTCATTTGCTTCTTCTATGCCAACAACTCTTGAGCCATAGTCTTTAAGAGGAAGACTTCTCAGGATTTTATTGTTTACATCTTCCAGGTTCATATGCTTCCCAAGTTTCCTCATTCCATTTATAATGGCTATAAGACGGTTGGTCATGTCAGTGATTGACTCATTTGATTTCATTGTTTCCAAAGGTAACTTTACCTCCATCAATACTTTTGATTTCATAGAAGAGTTCTTTGTCTCCAGTCATATGCCTTGAGCATCCACTGTCTACTAGCTAAGCATTTTTGTTTTTTGTGGACTTGAGGCTTACCTATAGAATCACAGTTTAAGTATGATTTTTAGGTACCCAAATGAGCTTGGGTCCTTGGGGGTTAGCACATGAAGATTCCCAATGAGCCTTCCTTGTCCAACAATATTTATTTATATGACCAATCTTCATGCAATAATTACACTCTTTAGGTCTAACATTGTTTTTTGGTCTTACAATATATTTGAATGCCATATTTCTATTTAACTGATTTTGAGAACAATGGCATGCATAATCATGATTAATTGATGCTTTTCTAGATGCATTCATTTTATACATAAAAGCATGATTATTCTTTTTATGTATAGAAGGTTTAATATACTTATTCCTTGGTGTTGTTCCAATAATTGTGGAGATGTGAGGTTCACTAGACTTAACAAAAATGGTTTTGTGAGAAGATGATGATTTGTCCTTAAATCCTATACCATGTCTAATTAAAGGTGGTCTTTGAGACACAATGAGAGTATCTAAACTCTCTTTACTTTTGTGAAATTTAGAAATGGAATTTCTAAGTTCCTTAACTTCATTTTTCAAAGTATTATTTTCTTTGAGCAAGGAAGCAGTTGAGGGTCTTGATGAATATTCATCTAATGACTTTTGAAGAGATTCATTATATGATTTAAGCTTAAGATTCTCCTTTTCTAAAGCATCCATTTTGTTTTTCAAATTGGAAACGTTATTCCTATAAGTACTGAATTTACTCCTATATTTCTCTAGTTCTAAATTTAATTCTTCTATAAGGCTTTGCTCATCATCATCATCATCATCATCATCACTATCACTATCATTATTATTATCACTACTATCATTAATGAAAGAGTATGAGTGTAGTGATCTTACATTATCCGAGACGTGATCCTCAATAGCCATGAAGCATAGGTTGACCTTTTCGCTTTCATTATCATCTCTTTCACTTGAGAGCTTTCGTCATCCCATATGGCTTTGTGACCTTTCTCCCCATTGTCTCTTTGGTATTTGCTCTTATGCTTCTTGAGCCTAGGACATTCTGCTTTGATATGTCCTTTTTTTCCACACTTAGCACTTTACCTCTTCCTTATTTCTTTGTGCATCATTAGAAGTTTGTTTAAGGTTTTTTTGCCTGAATTTTCTGGAGTTGCTCATTTTCTTCTCAATGATTCTTTTCAGTCTTCTTGAAAGCATAACAATGTCCTCATTTTTATCATCACTCATTTCTTCATCATCTTCACTTTCCTCTTGAAGTAGAGGCTTAAAGTGCTAAAGGCTTTCTTTTCCCTGGCTCTGTTTCAAGCTCTCTATCTCTTTTCACTGTCATTTCATATGTGAGAAGTTTCCCAATAAGTACATCAGTATTCATGATGCTCATGTCTTCATTTGCTTCTTCTATGCCAGCAACTCTTGAGCCATAGTCTTTAAGAGGAAGACTTCTCAGGATTTTATTGTTTACATCTTCCAAGCTCAGATGCTTCCCAAGTTTCCTCATTCCATTTATAATGGCTAGAAGACGATTGGTCATGTCAGTGATTGACTCATTGGATTTCATCTTGAAGAGCTTATATTCTGAGGTAAAAAGTTGAATCTTCTTAGATTTGACTTGTTTAGTTCCTTCATGATAATTTTCCAATATCTTCCACATGCTGTAGGCTGTTGGGCAATGTTGTATTCTTCCACATTCTTCAGTAGATAATGAGCTTAAGAGGATTGTCATTGCCTTCTTGTTTTTGAAATTTGCTCTTCTTTGAAGCTCTATCCAATCATCTCTTGATAGGATTTCTTCTTCACGATCAGCTCCTCTTCTGGTTGGTGGTGTCCATTCTTTTCGTACACTATCTCAGACTTCAATTCCTTCACTATCCAGGTATGTCTCCATCCGAAACTTCCAATGGGCATAATTTGCTCCATCAAAGTAAGGTTTGAGACTTTGGAATCCTTCACTGGCCATATCTTAATCTTTACCAGCGCTTTTTAAGCTTAGATGCTAGACAAAGCTCTGATACCAATTGTTGCCCAGATATTAAGCCAAGAAGGGGGGTTGAATTGGAGTTTTAAAAATTAAACTTTAAAGTGCGGAAATAAAAAATAATTTTAGAAGGGATAGAGAAATTTGACACAAGGATTTTTATAGAGGTTTGGGTGTTAACAAACCCTACTCCTCTCCCCAATCGCAATTGGAAGTTTCACTAACACACTAAGTGTTACAATGGAGTTTTACAAGCTCACTCCCAACTATGGTGTTTCCTACAATGGCTCACACCTAACCCAGAAATTCCTTATGTTTTAATGGCTCACACAATAACCAATTCCTTGTGTTTTACAGGCTCACACAAACAACCTTTACTTTGTGTTTTTACAGGCTCACACAAATAACCTTTACTTTATGTTTTAAAGGCTTACACAAATAACCTTTACTTTGTGTTTTAAAGGCTCACACAACTAGCCCTTACAAGTGTTCTACTCTTAACCCAGAACTACCCAAAACTCACTTAAGTAATAAATGATTACAGAAATAAACACTTACAAATCTTTATTGCTTAATAAATGATGAGCAAAAAGATTTTCACAGAGAATAAATATTGGTTATGAAAGTATTAAATGTACAAATAGCTTGTAAGAAGATTTTGATTCAAAGTATTTGCTATCCTCTTGTACTGAATGCATAAATGACTTGCATTTATACTCTCATGGCTAATTATAACCGTTAGAGTGCATTTAATACAAAACTAGCCGTTGCACCAACCTAAATAATCGCGCCTGACATTTTTCTCTTTCATCTTTCACGGGCGTGACTGTTCTTCCAAACCGTGACTGAAGTGGTGACCTTGGTCGTCAAGCTCTCTAGAAGGTTTTGAAACATTGAGTCACGGGCATGACATATATCTTCACGGGCATGACAAATTTCCCAGCCGTGATCCAAGTGGTGACTTTGGTCGTAAAGCTCTCTGGATGAAATTGTCATGAAGGTTCATGGGCATGACATTTAATTCACGGGCATGACTTAAATGTGCATTTCATGGTTTGTTGTCTTTCTTCATGGCCGTGAACTTCAAATGTTGGTTTTGGTGATGGTTAGCTTTTTCACGGGCGTGACACATAGGGTCACGGACGTGAACATACTTCTTCCTTAACTTTACCTTTCAAGGATTAATCTTTCATTCTCCATTCTTGCTATTTTATTCCATGCCCTATTTAATAGACTTAGAAAACAAGTATGTTAAATACAATATTACTATTTTATTTGTTATCATTAAAATAACGGAAATACCCCTCAAGGTTTAACAACAAATCCCAACAATCCAAAGCTAGGATTGCTTCTAAGAGTATCCACGCGAAGGAAGAAGAAGAAGAAGAAAATCTCGTAGGAGATGGGGTGACAAAATTTCAAAGGGATAACTATGGAAAATTGTCTTATGAAAGAGAAAAGGGAAAAAAGAAAAATAACTCTTATTTTTTTTAATGGGACAACCTTGAAATTGACTCCTTAAAAGGAGTATTTATACAATTTCTAATCCCTTTTAGGGTATTAGAAAGTGACAACCCTAATGAACCTATTTTTCTATGGTATAAGGTCCAATGTTGACCAAGTCAACAATCATAATCCAATTTGGATTTCACTCATTTTTATAACTCTTATAAAAGACTCAATTCTCTTTCTTTTTCATTTGGATCTTATCCAAAATCCATTTTATATTTTCTTCATTCCTTTTATGCGTGTGACCTAATAGGTTTTTTAGTAATGTTGACAGCTTAAGTCTCGAGAGGAATCCTAATCCAATTAGAATTCTACGAGTCAAACATTTTGACCCATAATGAATTTCTAATCAATTTTACTTGACTTAATAGATCATGAGTGGTATCTAGCAATACATCATGATCACCTAATTAACCAAAAATTAGTGGTCTAACTATAAACTCTTCCATAGACAATTATCATGCAATTAATCATTTCATCAAACTATACCTTATTTGGTTCAAAGTATGGACTGTGTCAACTCCTATTAGACTGACTATGTCATATCTAGTCCAAATGATATTAGTTCTTGTCTATGAGCCTCATTACTCTTTTAGATATGCCCTTGAAGACATTCTTCAAGACATGTCCACCTTTGCCAAGGATTTCTGAGCAATGATCTATACAAGAGGCCATAAGTATACTCTCCTTCTATCAGGAGTGGTGAATCCTTTATTAACTACTCAACTACTTTCGAATACCAAATTTTATACCCAATCACCACCCTATAAGCGACCTCTGAGAGGCAAAGAGGAATGGAGTCAAAGTATAAGATTCAGTATTCAAGATAACCTTAAGCATTTCAAGTCTAAGGATACTTGCACCATTACTATGATGAGACCATCACTGACATTGAATAGATATTTATGTGATTGTCTCATAGCAGGTCATCCAATGTACTTTCTACTCTTATCAAGCATCCACATGTTAACTCTAAACATGTCATGTCTTAAGCTTTATAAGATCAACTATTTGACCTAGTCAATGAGTATAACATGTGCTAGTCTATCTAGATTAACAATGTCTCATCTTGTTAATCCTATAACTAGAGATCATTTAGGTATAAACACAATTACACATGATAAGAATCTCATTATCATGATCTCATCATGAATTTCTTCATGTTGTGTTACATACCAAAAACTTCATTAAACAGTTTAAGATCTATATTAATTCATATATAATGAATACCATATAATAAAAATGTCTTTTATTAATAACAAATAAGTACATTAGGTGCTTAAGGTGATTGTCGTTAGGACACATCTTTAACATATAAAACCTTGTCTATGATGCCTAAGGACTCTAAAGTGGTGATTAAAATTTTATTTGATCCTTATTTTGTCATATAAACAATACCGACAACCTGTTTTCTTATGTTTTAGTTGTATATACCCTGATTATGTGTAATCAAAGAATCAAATGTGACTTAAATTCAATAACAATTTATGAGAATAAAAAAAGCAAGAAATTTATGTCTCAAAACACCAAATGTGAGATTAAAAATTATGCACAACTATCCGTTCAACTATTATTCGCAATTTACGCTTCTAGCATTAAACATAAAAGCTTATAATATCAATTTCACTTAAATTGAATATATTAGTCCTTGTTTAGTTTGTTTTCAAAGTTTTCTTAACTAATACAAACTGCATTTGTTTTTTCTAAATAGAGCAGAACACTCGTATAATGATTGATTTTCAAAGACTCATTTCACATAGTAATTTTTCATTTTCAATCATTTCACATAGACTACATCTTTAATCGAATATGGATGACCTATTATAAATCTACCTAGACAGTGGATTTAGTTTGTATTCACTATACTTCAAAAAATGAAAATACTTCCAAAAATAATTATTTATAAGACCATAGAATAATAATAAAATAAAGATTCCATATCTAATAATATCGAAAAGGAAAATGCAAAAGAATAATAGACTTTTTACCACCTAAATATATCCAAGCAAACATAAAGGTCACATGCTGCAACATAAAAACCAGATCTATACAAGTAAATTCAGTCTAATAGCTAAGTAGCAGAATGTATGTTCAATACAGAAACATGAAGATTCATTCAAGACTTGTTATCTTTACAAATAAATGAATAGACTGCATCTTATCCTATTCAATTCCAATACCTGCCTTATAAATGACATTATAAGAATAATAACACATATTCTTAGAAATTTATAGCATATTAGAGTTACCATGTTAGGTCTTCCCTTTATTCTTCAATAGAATATACAAAGGAATAATAGAACAATTTATTGCAGAACAAAAGCCACATCATTTAAAAAATATAACATGAAGGAGTTAACTCCACAAACATATTTAATAGAAAATCTTCTTCAATTCATCCAATCCTCATCCATCATATATACTAGAGTATATAAAATAATGAGATATATTAAAACAAAGCTCATAAAAAGATAAGATGCACAAAAATAAAACACATAAATATCAAAATCAAACCGCATTAAGAACTAAATAGAGAAGCATTAGTGATTGAAAGAAGTGTCATAAAAACTGAGTTGATAACTTGTTGGTAATCAACATCATCCTACATAATATTCATATTACTACTTTATGGCTAACTAGCTATCCACTTCCATGTACCTACGGTTGCATTGTCATGACTATTCTAAGTCACTAAACTTTAGTTTTTCAACAAAATAGTTTAATCCTTGAATATCAAGATATGATATACTTCATTACAGTGATGTGCATAATATGTAAAACATAGTGAGGTAGTTTGCTTCAACTTGTAATTATTGGAAAAAGGGAACATGTATCCTCATAGTCTTATGCAATAGATTCAAAGTGCAGTTTGGTAATGTTATAACTTTTTAAAAGCATTTATTTGGATTTATTTGTTATAAAAAATGGTATGTGGTAGGCTGCTATAATTTAGTAAAATGTTGCCTTGATTGTACGTAATTGTAAGAAAATTTCTTAACATTTAATTAGGTGCATTATGTTAAATTTTGGTTCAACTTTTGGAATAAATGGATAATTAACATATACTGGTGCATTATGTTAGATTTCAACATTTCAATTCTATCAAGGGAATATATTATTGAAGAGGAAAAAACTCACAATAATATATGGCTCTAGATTAATATTTGTCAAATAAAAAGAAGTGATCTCTTTGAACTTTTGGAAAACTAAAGGTATGGGCATCAAATTGATTGAGAAAAGTAACCAAAGTTTGGGCTGGATGATGATTTATTCTTCTATTTGCCTAGTTAAATGTACAAATAGTAAGGTAACTACTATACATATTTAAGGCATTCCTATTCATGAAACATAGACTTATTACTTGAATTTTTGCTATTGTTGGTGATAATTTATTTATTTTTTAACATATACACATATATAATGCATACTTGTTATTACATAACTTAGAGTTAATAAAAAAATTCAAGTGTTTAAAAGTTCGGTTGTCCGACATATGTTATTGAAGGGTTTTAAGTTTCCAATTGCACCAACACTGCCTACATTTTCCAGTTGTCTAAGGTGTGTATCGCATCCTATGTGCTAATGGATTGCTGTAATATTAGTTACTAAGGGAAATAAGTGCAAGAATAAACTATTTTCAATTACCTAAACCAAGTTTCCATGGACTAATAAAAAATATTAATTACCAATCATTATTATCATTCTCTCTATATACCAAATTTGAGTTCAAAACTAAGTTTTTTCTATTAATCTCTTATCTCACTACAAGAAAAAATACATTTACTAACATAATTTACCAACGGACAACAACCGTTGGTATTTACCAATACATTTCCAACATATTAGCAACGAAAAATGTATACAAAAAATTATAAAATAGTACCAACGGATTACCGATGCATTACCAACGGTACTTACCAATGGAATAATATCCGTCGGTAAATATTGCGCGAATATTTACCGCGAAATTTACCAACGGAAAATTTCGTTGGTAATTACCAAAATAATAGCAGATACAACCGTAGTAAGTACCAATGGAAAATTCTGTTGGTAAATACCAACGACCATTTTATGTTGCTATTTACCAATGAATTTTGTTCGGTTGGTATATTCCAACGGAAATTATGCTGTTGGTAAATTATTTGAATTTTTTATTTTTTTATAATAGAATTTTTATTTAGAATTGATTGAAAATTGGAATTGAATGTCAAATAATCTTTGAATTGAAATTGATTAATTAAAGTTAAATAAATAAATTTAGTGTTCAATTATTAATCAATTTCATAAAATGAATCATAATTTTATCAATAATATCTCCATTTATTCAAATGATTCCTAATTTAATTAATATGAGTACAATCAAAGTTAGTTTATTTAAATTAAGTAATTGAATATCAATTGAAGTTAATGTAATTAAATTAATTAATTGAATCTCAATTTGTATAAATTTAATCAAATTATTTAATTTATTCTCAATTGAAGCATTAATTGAGATTCTAATTAAGAATGGTTAATCAATTTACTTTCAATTTAATTAATTGAACTCCAAATTAAAAGAATTAAATTAAAATAAATTAATCAAAAAAATTCTTATTTAATCAATTGAAGTTCAATTAATCAATTATACCTCAATTTGATCAAATTAATTAATTTTAATTTAAAAATAATTTCATCAATGTATGTTTAATTAATAAAATGAATTTCAATTTAATCAATTAAAGTTCGATTAATCAATTGATCTCTAATTTAATCAGATAAATATTATTTTAATCAATTAAATCCTAATTTAAGTCAATTGATTCAATTTTAAATTTAATTTATTAAATGAAGGCCAATTTAATCAATTAAACGTTAATTTTATTAGTTGAACTTCAATGTATATCAATTGATACAAATTAATCAATTAAACCATAATTTTATAATTTAAATAATTTTATTTTAATTAATCAATTGAACCCAATTTATGTTCATTTTAACTAATTTATGCTCATTTAATATATTAACGTATAGTTAATCAATTAAACCCCGATTTAAGCCAATTAAATCAAGTAATTCAATTGAATATCAATTTAATCAATTAAAATTCGATTTAATTATGGGTTAATAATTTTAAGTTTAATTAATCAATTGAGCTCCAATTAAATCAAATGAAATTCAATATTTATTCAATTTAATTATTTTAAGTTCAATTAGTAATTTAACCAATTGAGCCATAATTTAATTAATTGAACCTGAATTTAAGACTATTAAATCAAATTAATAAAATATTATCAATTTAATCAATTAAAGTTGAACTTAAATTCAATTAATCAATTGAAGCATAATTTGATCAAAATAATTGAACTATGTTTAATCAATTTAAGTTTAATAAATTAATTAACCCCGAAAGTAATTAATTAAACTTCAATTTAAGTAATTTTAATCAAATTATTTAGTTAAATCTCAAAATAATCAATTGATTTTAATTTAAAAATAGTTTAATCATTTGAACTACAATTTCATCAATTAAATTTTAATTTGTATTAAATTTAATCATTTTAATTGGTGTTAGTAATAAGATATTATCAAATTAAATTCAATTTAATGAACAGTGCATTTCTAAAGACCAAATAAATTTAAATGGTGTCGTTTCACACAATAAACCAACCATAATCCTTCTTTTCATCCTTTCTTCCAGCTCCACCCGTCTGTCTCTCTTCTTTTCATCTATTCTTCCTCCAGCCGCCCTCTCTCACTCCACTATTCACAGTTTCCCTCTCTTGTTCTCTTCCCTTCTTCCTCATGCACTCTTTCCATTTTTAACGGGAAAAAAACTCTCTGCATCCTGCACTCTCTCCATCTATATTTTTTTCTTCCCCATTTTAACCTCTTAAAAAGGATAAATTAGACAAGCATCCTACAAATCTAAGCCCTAAATGTTCGAAAGCCAGACCCCATTCTCTAAGGCTAACAACTCATTCTCTAATAGGAAAAGCAAAGCCCTCATCTACCACATTAACAGGTAATCACTGGTGAAGAAAGACCAAAAATCATTAGTGAAAAAAGACCAAGTTCTTGAGGGGATAAAAAAGTTCCTCTCACTGACACCATCTATCAGGTGAGGTCTCTTTCTTTTTGGCCCCATTTCAATTTTTGGCTATTTTTGTTGGGATTGTTTTTATTTTTCATTTTTTAACTTCAAGATTTTTCAATTTATAGTTCTAAAATTTTTTTGATTTGGTGTCAGATCAACCATTCTCTCCCTTGCCATTCCCCTTTTCTTTCTCTTTCCTCAGCATACATCTGATGAATAAGTTCAGTGCTCAACCCAAAATCAACCTCATTCACCCACTTGCCTTGTGCCTGTTCACATCATGTTCGACTTCTTTCTCTTTTCAAGTTCATGTAATTGAGATTTTCGATGGCCAATGAACTTTTGTTTTATATTAAAATATTGAAAGTAACTAATTGTATTTGTTTGCTATCCTGTTGTTCCCCCGATTCTAGGCATTTTGGAATCCTTGAATTTGTATATTTGAGATCTATTAGATGACAGTCCATATTTGCTATTTACTTTATTTTTATATGTATATGTGATTATGTTTGCTTTTGACATGAAAATCAATTTTATCTATTATATTAAATCAATTGCTTTGTCTTTTGTTCATTCTTCCTTGAAATATATCTTCCATGGTATATTGACTGTGTTAATGGTTTAAATAAAATTTGGGACTTTTTTATTTTTTATATTTTTAGGACTCAATCATAATTTCTTGTTAGGATTAGTGGGGATATCAATTTGTGGTTGGGTAGATTGAAGCCGATGTTGAGGAGTAGAAAATGAAGAAACTAGATTTGTAGCAATGAGGAAAGACTAGATTGGGTTTCATGTTTTGGAACTAGTTATTATAATTATTTTATATTCTGTGATGGATTTTACAATTTGATTCATGATTATTGTTTTATAAAATCAGGATTTTTAATTCACAATCTGAATCTTGACTTGACTACTGTGGTTAGTGTTTTCATGTGAATTAATGATTGTTTTATTATCTTTCATTCTTATTTGAATGTGATCTTAATAGTCTACAGGTTTTGAAGAGTTATGGACTTATTGATGTAATGGAACGAGTAACCTTATGGTGATATTACTTCAGAGTTGACTTCAACACTGGCAAAGTCCTAAATATGAGGATCTTTTGAGCTTATTTAACCAATTACAGACTTTGTGTAAAATAAATAGGTATAATTTTTAAGTTCTATTAAGAAAAGTTTGCTATAGTATTATTTTCTTTGATATATTTGTGTACGTCCAGCCTGATTATGATGATGAGCTCAATGGTTTATATTTTGCAACTTTGATAAATTATATAATCAATTGACATGCATATAGATTTGGGGATAAAGTTAGCTTTTAGGGGTTTATATTTGTTAAGGTTTAGATGGTAAGATGTTGATGGGGGGTATTATATGCCAATAACAAATATCATAACTTAGAACATTAGAATTCCTTCACCCAAAGGGGATGGACTGTAGAATAGATAGATATAAGATCATGTAATGCAATGCAAAGCACCAGATTTATGTGTTTGTGTCTCACTCCAGTGACACTCACATCACAAGTTTTGGAGGCTTCCACGGGTAGCCATATTAGCCTTATGCTTAGACTGGGTTGTATTATATGAAATAAAAAAAAAAAGATGATTGATTTTCCTGACAGATAAAAAAGGGAACAAAGAAGCATGAGATTGGCGTTAGAAGAAAAAGAAAAAAATCAACAGATTATACTATTAATTATTTTAGATTGGTTTTTTGTGTGTTTTCTCTATGAATATAATATTGTTCATATTATCTGAATTTTCAGATAATAAATAATAATTAATAAAGTTGAATTTACATTACAAATAAAATAAGGTTAGTGACACTCATATAATAATTAAGACTTTGAAATTTTAAATTTGAACTACAATTCAATCCTTTATAATAATAATAATAATAATAATAATAATAATAATAATAATAATAATAATAATAATAATAATAATAATAATAATAATAATAATAATAATAATAATGGATTTTATGGTTAAAATTGTTTGAAAACTATAGAATCAATCATGTTTATTTGAACTTGAGAAAATAAATAAATTTTAATGGTCACAAAGGCATGAAACAAATACGGATAATTTTCCTAAAAAAAAATTAAAATGAAAATATATGATTGGTGGCAAAAGTTGCGTTAGAGAAAACAAAATTTGTCATCCAGATATAGTTTAGGAAAGATCAAATGGTAACAAAATGATATGTCAAAATTATAAAAATTATTTTTTTATGTGATTGATTTAATCAAATTATGAAGAAAACTTACCACTTAACAGCTTTCCATAGCTCCAAATTGCCTCATTACAAAATAGTTGGTTAAATGTGGAAAAACAATTTATAGAACGAGTTGAGGAAGAATTCTGCTATTGATTATTACCAAGAAGTAAATGTAATCAAGAACAAACATGAGGCACGAATTGCCATGTCAATATCAAAAAGCTCGTAAGGATTTTTTTCTGTTTTCCTGAATTAATCATCATGAAATTTACATCAAATTGTATGCATTTAGTCATGTATTTAATTAATAATATATTTAAATTGTTATTGGATGCAGTTAACTATTTTGAGCTGTATATAATTATATTCCTTATTTATATTCTTAAATTAGGCTGTCAAATATTTGTATTTCTATTTGGTATTCTTGATTTAAAAATCCACTTTGTAAATAAACGTGTTTAGGATCAATAATAGAATTAAGAGAGTAAATTTCAACAGCTTTCTTCTACCTTTTGTCATGGTATCTATGCAGCATGAATTTTAGGGTTTTTCTTTCCTCTTCTTCAACATGAGTGAAGAAAACTTACCACATAGAAGTATTAAGAGTATGGCACAAGCCACATTAGCAGAATTTTCTAATAGCTATTAAGAGCTATGATTATGAATTAGTTAAAGAAATTATTTGTTTGTAACGATATAGTCAACATGATTGCTCTTCATAAATGTACGTTTGGCTATACTATATAGGCATCCTACCATAATGTATGCATGTGAAAACTATGAATACAATTATATAATATAACTGACAATATAGTTAGTTGACTATTATAAAATAATATGCAAAGAGTCGATAAGTAAAACAAAAATATGAAGAAATATAGATTACTTTGCTTTGCAAATATAATCCTAAATTCCAAATCTCTAATATGTCAAACACACACATATAAATGTAGAATTTTTATTTTTTTTGTTATCTCTCTCTCACCACAGCTGTCCCTTAAGATATATATCGCTTTGGCCAACTTGCGCTCTCGTTTTCACTCTCCATGTGGCTCTTTTCCACGCTTCAATTTCATATTTCAGTTGAGACATCTGCATTTTCGCAATAAATTGGTAACACTACTGAAATGGAATCTTTTTTTCTTTATTTATTTTTGTGTTTTTGGCTTTTGTGTAGTTATTTTTCGTTTCAATGAAAATGGGTTTTAGATGTTTTTGTGCATCATTTATTGATTCACAAATTGATTTTGTTTGGATTTCTAAATTTTCCTTCTTTCTGGTTTGCTCTTTTTTAAACATTTGAGTGCCATTGATTCCAATGTTAGGCATTGTCAATGGGTTCTTGTTGTACTTATTGATGACGATTGACCTACACAACAAGTATGATGCATCTTATTTATTGTTGACAATATTTTGGCACTTTATTAGAATAAGAACTACAAAATTAGATAGTGCCAAACTTATTGCTGGCAGCAAAGATATATTGATTTACTTCATAACTTGTACAAATTTTTTTTACTTGAAAACTTACCTAAAATATAAGGACTAATCTTATAATTTTTATCAATATTCAAACTATATAAATATAAACAGGTTAAAAATGAGTTCAGACCATCGGTGGATGTATGATAGGTTAACAAATGGTCATTTGAACAAAGATTTTGTGGATGGTTTGCACCAATTTCTTGACTTTGCTATTAGTCAACCAACATGGATGGATGGAAATAAGATCAAGTGTCCATGTAATGATCATAAGTGCTAGAATCGTGTATATCATGATTTAGAAACGATAAAATACCATGTGGCTAAAAATGGATTTGTACCAAACTATTATGTTTGGGATTGTCATGAGGAAACCAATATGGATTTTAGCACTAGTCAAAATGTAGTTTGTAGCCAAGAATTTGATAATGTAGATGATTTAACTGCATATCACTCTATGGTGTTTGATGTTGCTGGTCCTCAATTTACTCTTCAACATTTTGAGGAACCTCCAAACCCAGAAGCAAAGCTATTTTATGACATGCTTAGTGCTGTAAATAAGAAATTATGGCCTAGTTGTATAAACCATACGTTGTTGTCATTTGTAGCTCATGTTATAACCATGAAGTCTGAGAACCATATGACTGGAAAAAATTTTGATCAAATGGTTCAATATATGAAGGAGATCCTTCCTGATGATAATGTTGTGACTGATAACTTCTACAGTACAAAAAAGTTGCTACGAGGTTTAGGTCTACCAGTGGAAAAAATTGATTGTTGTACTAATCGTTGCATGATATATTGGGGTGAAGATAGTGAACTGAATATTTGTAAGTTCTGTGAACATCCTCATTACAAGAGAACATGCAGAGAAAGTGGTAAAAGACATAAAACCAATATTTCATGCAAGAAAATGTACTACTTTCCTCTCACTGATAGAATAAAAAGATTGTATGCATCTAATGTCATAGCCAAAGAAATGAGGTGGCATGCAGAACATGAGGTTGAAGAAGGTGTTATGTTTCACTACTCAGATTCGCCTGCTTGCAAGCATTTTGATCAAACACATCCAGAATTTGCTGCTGAAATTCAGAATGTGAGACTGGGCCTTTGTACTGATGGGTCTCAACCATTTGGGCAATCAGGCCGACAATATTCTTCCTGGCCGGTCATATTAACACCGTACAACTTGCAGCCATGGCTGTGTATAAAAGAGCAATATATGTTCTTAACTGTATTAGTTCCTGGGCTAGAAAATCCAAAAGACAAGTTAGATGTATTCTTGCAGCCTCTTATTGCGGAATTGAAACAATTGTGGGAGGTCGGTGTTCTAGCATATGACATTTCAAAAAAGCAAAACTTTCAGATGAGAGATGCTCTTATGTGGACAATTAGTGACTTTTCTGCATATTTAATGTTGTTTGGATGGAGTAGAGCGGGGCGGATGGCCTGTCCTTATTGTATAGATGATTCAGATGCATTTTTTCTTTCAAAAAGTAGAAAACAGTTGTGGTTTGACAATCATCATAAGTTCTTACCACTAGATCATCCTTTTCGAAAAAACAAAAGTTTATTCATAAAAAAACAAAATGGTGGTCAAAGTTGCACCACCTGTAAAGTCTGGAATTGAAATATTGAGAGAGATTCAAAGTTTGGGGATAAAGAGAGTCACATAATTGGGTGCTGAAGAGACTAATCGAGCAAAATGCAAACATAGCGGTTGGAAGAAAAAAAAGGATTTTTTAGGATTTTCCGTATTGGAGTACAAACTTGATTCGACACAATTTAGATGTTATGCACATTGAAAAGAATGTATTTGACAATATATTTAACACAGTAATGGAGGTTGAAGGAAAAACAAATGACATTTTTTCAAATCTAGGGAAGAATTGAATGAATTTTGTAGTCGTCCTGAGCTGGCACGAAATGTCACAACAGGAAAATACCCTAAATCTTGTTACACTTTGGATAAGTGTGGGAAACAAGCCTTGTGTGAGTGGGTCAAAAAACTTCAATTTAGTGATGGATATGCTTCGAATATGGCCAGATGTGTAGACATGAATAAGCATAAGTTGTATGGGATGAAGAGCCATGATTGTCATATGTTTATGCAAAGGTTAATACCTGTAGCATTCAATGAACTACTCCCACACAATGTCTGAAAGGCACTTACAGAGTTGAGCTTTTTCTTTAAGGAGTTGACAACTATTGTCATAAGATATGAAGATATGGTTCGATTGGAAAAAGAAATTCTAGTCATATTGTGCAAACTTGAGCGAATATTCCCTCCGAGCTTTTTTAACTCTATGGAGCATCTTCCTATCCATTTGGCTTATGAAGCAAAAATGACCGGTCCTATACAATACCGATGAAGCAAAAATGGCTCAAGTACCTCTCAAACTTGGCATAACCACTATCTCCAATATTTCCAAAAAAAAAAATTTCTGATGCTCTAAACATTAATTTATAATGTAGGTATCTTCGAAAGCTGAAAAACAATGTGAACAACAAAGCCAAGGTGGAAGGATCAATATGCAATGCATATTTGGTTGAAGAGGCTACATCATTTTGTTCCTATTATTTTGAGGACCATGTGAGCACGAGACATAGACAAATGCCACGTAATGAAGACAATAGTATTCAAAGGGAGGAATGTGATGAACATGAAGGGAACTTGTCAATATTCAAATATCCTGGTCGACCATTGGGGAAAGGTAAATCAAGATTTTTTAGCGATGAAGAATATAAAGCAACTCGTAGTTATATTCTGTTAAATTGCTCGGAAGTGAAATCGTTCACAAGGTTAGTATAAATAATTGTCTTTACTCATGATAGATATCTTATGATATTTATAAGTATATCTAATATTCCATTTGTCATCTTCTAATGTATTCAAAGGATATACATAAATGCTTTAAAACATGATCAACACAATATCACTAAGATTGAAGTTGACAACAAACTAGAAAACGAATTCTCATACTGGTTTGAAACATATGTGAGTATTATAACAACTAATTCTTTTGTATCAAGATAAATATATTAAGCACCATATATGTTTTTTTTTCTAAAGGTTGTTTCAAATTATTTTATAAGCACATAATCCTTCAAACAATATTTCAAATAAGTTCATGAAAGATCTCGCAAAAGTCCATTACCAACTGTTTTGTCATATGACGACTACTTTGTGAATGGTTACAGTTTTCACACTTTACGACATAGGTCTATGAGAATAACAATGAATAGTGGGGTGTGTATTAAATGCTCTAATTTATGTGTCGATGAAGGTGATTACTATGGTCAATTAGTAGAAGTCATAGAGTTGGAATACCTTGCCTTACCAATCAAGAGAATTGTATTGTTCAACTGCGATTGGTTTGACCCCACACCAAACTTGGGAATGAAAGTCCATAATGAGTATAAGCTTGTAGAGGTTAACAATAAATGAAGATTTAATAAATATGAACCATTAGTTCTAGCAGTGCAAGCAAACCAGATGTATTTTTGTAGTTATCCTAGTTTAAGGCGTGACAAATGCGATTAGTGGGCTGTATTCAAAATAAAAGCCCAGGCTATTATGGATGTTGTATTGCCTAATGAAACAAATGATCAATCACCATTTCAAGAAGATGACATTGAGGTCCATCAACATAGTCAAAGTCAATTGGATGAAGAACCAATTTCCTTAAATGATTCAAATGGCATTTTTATAAACCTTAAGGGTGATACCATTGAACAAGAAGATGAGTCACTAATTGAATCAGATGAAGAAGATTGAGATTCGACTGAAGAAGAAGAAAAGTTATATGATGAATCAACTAATAGCTCAAATAGTGACTAAAGTTAATATCAAGTTACATTTTTAATTTATTTTGACTATTTAATGTGACTCTAAATGTAAAAACAAATGTAGTACTTTTTGATGTTTATGCAATATTAATTTAATTTGTTGTGTGATTTTTACTTTGTTGTATCTATCATATAGTTGTTATTATAATACTAATTATGAAGTAGTTTTTCATCATACATTATGTGACTTTTAGTTTGTTGCATACTTTTTATCCCTTTGTTAAAGTATACTAATTATGAAGTAAAAACCTATTGTGAGTGTTGTTTTTGAAGTAATATAACATATCTGTATTTTTGAACTTTCTTAAATCAATCTTATTCCATTTGTATCATAGTGTTATGGCTAGTGGGTTTTCTGGTAGAGGAGTTGGTTGTGGTAGAGGAAATGGACGTGGAGGGCGTTTAGTTGTAGGTGGTAGAGGGAATGAAATTGGAAAGTGTACATCAGCTATATTACAACCTATGACACCTTCAGATGGAAGTGGTACAAAATATGTAAGTGGAGCAAATATATCAGTTGTTGATATCTCACCACCTGTCACGCCCACATGTGGAGGATGCACAGATTCATCATCATCAGCACCACCACTTGTACATGATTCACCACGATCACATGCCACTCCAGCTTCTGCATCAAGTCCTGCCGATCCTATACTGACTATATCATCAATAAATGATATAACTACAAGTAGTACTAAGCCACGTCTCGATATACGCTTTGGATGATTATGTTCAACTGTAAAACCCACTAATTAGAGTTTAATTTGAATAATTTAGACCATATAAATAAATTGTATTTTTGGTTAAATAAAATTAAAGATATTAGATATAAAGAAATATGTGAAGATGATGATAATAATAATAATAATAATAATAATAATAATAATAATAATAATAATAATAATAATAATAATAATAATAATAATAATAATAATAATAATAATAATAATAATAATAAGTAAAGTGAACAGTAAAACGGTCAAAAAAAAAGAGCAAACGGGAAAAAGGGGCTGAAGGCATTTTTTGGCCATTTCTTCCAACTTCTCTTTTCTTCTTCTTCTTCTTCTTCATCCCTTTTCCTTCCTCCATATCATAGATCAAATTACTCATCATCTTCTTCAAGAGATTCATCAAAAATAAGTCCAAATAAATCTGATATTGGTAAGAAATATTTTTCCCATGATTATTGTGTTATTATAACTCTTTAGGTTATATTTTTACAGGATATTGCACTCTATTTTTGATTATCTTTGACTCAAATTTGGGGATGTGTTAACCACAAAAGTTGTTCATATATGTCTTATGTATCTCTCTGCCAAATTTTATTGAATGATGTTGAGTATATGAAGAGATATGGTTATTGGGGTGAAACTGGTTCAGGGAGACGTATCAACCAAATAACCTACGGTTTTTGTAAAAATTAATCATCTTAGTGGCTTAATCTGAGGTTTTTTAAAACATGAAAGTTGTAGGTATATATGTTATTGAGGTCTCTGCAACATTTCGTATGAATTTCTCTTGTGTAGGTTGAGTTATTCTAAAATAAACTATGACTGTTCCTTGATTGAGCTGGTTTCATATACCTGTGCAGTTCCAGTAACTTCGTCCTTATATTTCACCTATTTTTAGTTCAAATTAGCCAAAGTTAAAAATATAAAAATTTTACTCCTATGTCTTATCTAAATTTTTGTGAAATTTTCACCTTAAAATGTCATGTATTTTATGAGTTATGAGCTGAACAATTAAACTGGTTGGGTTGATACTTTATGTTGAACCAATTATATATCCTCCAATATTTGAGAATCTTAGAGACTGAATCTGGAAATGAGTTAAACATGAACAATGTTCCCAATTAACTTATATAATTGTATACAAATTTTTAGAATAATTGAAGCTACACATCAAAAGCTATGGATTTTTGAATTGGGTACCTTGAAACTGCCTAAGGGCAGAAAACAGGGCAATATTTAAAATTATACCAAACATTATGTAAAGGTTCAAAAATTCTAAAATTTTAGTATACTTTAGTTTTACATGTTATATTTAGTTAGGATCAAGAATCATATAAATTGGATAAGTGGAAAAATTTATTGATCCAACAGTCCTTAGAGGTCTTGTTCTAGCTTAATAGAAATTCTAGTTATTTTATTTAAATTATATTAAGAATAAATATTTTATCAAGCTATTAATTAATTATATTTTTAAATTAGGATTTCAACAAGAAGAAGACCAACAAAAGTGAACAAGCTCTGAACTTATATTTTGGAAAAGGAAAATACTATCGAGGTTTGTACATATATGTATTTTGTTTTACCCTTATGCATGATTGTGTGTGCAAGGCATAAATTACATGTCACAATGATGAAATTATATGTTATGACATATTTTAAAGTTGTAGGAATGTTATTAACTATGAACTTAACATTGTGTTAATATTTGATAAAATATCATGATATTACATGGTTTTAAAATAAATTGTGAGTATATGATTGTGTTAATATGAAATGAGTATTGGTTACAGAAACAAGTAATTAATGGTGTTAATTGCCCATTTCTCTACCTGAGAACTAACATAGGATAGATGGTGCACCATTAAGGGGGGAATTACGGTACCGATATAAATATGATTTAGGGACATGGTGGCTTAAGCTCTGGGAGCGCCCATGAACCTGATTACACACAGATGACATAATTATATTCAGTCAAGGTGGCTTAAGCTCCGCGAGCGCCCCTATTTCACACTCCATATCCAGAGAGTCCGGGAATGAGATTTGGGCTGATATTAATTAAAGACTATGGAATGAAATGTGGAAAATTTATTATTGACATAAGTGACAAAACATGAAATGCTTAAATGAGGTAATGAGAATTTAGTTATTGAATATGATTATTATGTTTATAATGTTATGTGATGTGGTTATTTCTTTTATATGAAATAAAAATTCAGTGTATCATGAATTATTTGAGACATGCACTTGTGTGACTGCTTGGGACAAACTTAATTCCTATATGTACCACTAAGCTAGAGATAGCTTAGCGTGGGTTCTTCTCACGCAGGAATTGGAACTATAGACGGTAGGAGGTGAAGTGGTCAGGAAGGAAATGCAAGCCCATATCAGCAGAGACACAAGAAGCATAGTTAGAGGGTTGGTTATTTATTATTATTATTTTTAGTTTGACTATGTATATGGTGTGGTAGACATATCTCATATATTAATATTGTGTATGTAAATAATTAAGTAACATAATCGGGTGTCATATGTGTATACAATATAAGGATATCTATATATTGTTAATTAGAATAACTTGCCTAAACCAATATAAATAAATAGATTAAGTTATTTAAAATGAAAAAAAATTCAATTCGAGCAGATTATCGAGTTAAGCTTGTGGCATCCTACTTATATATGTGGGATTATTCATAATATATAATTAGGGCATCACATTTAGTGGTATCAAAGTTTGGTTTAGGCATTTCTAGGCCTAGGTGTGAAATGAGATATTAGGTTTAAATATACATGTGTCTCATATAATTCTTATATGGGCTTTCTTCTTGGCAACTTGTAGGATTGTAGGAAGATGTCTTCGGAAGAACGTGATATGACTGAGAGTACCGGCTCTCTTGATACTAGGACTACTCATTAGCCTAATGCAGCGAGCGTGCAAAGGCAAAATGCTGCTCCAAATCCCCCACCGCATGCAACAGAACAGATTGACCTTGGTCAAAATCCATTTATACAACACATGACTGGATTATTCCAACAGATGGTACGAGCCATTCCTCAGCCTACCCTAGTGCCACCACCTAAACCAAAAGTAACAATTGATAAGCTTCGTAAGTATGGGGCTTCAGATTTCAATGGTAAGAGAGATAAAGATCCCGCTGCAGCTGAGTATTGGTTGGAAAATACTGAAAGAATTTTTAAAGAGTTGCAAGTGGAAGCAGATGACAAAGCTAGATTTGCTACTTCTCTACTCCAAGATGAGGCATATGATTGGTGGAAATCAGTTCTTACCAAGCCAGATATGGTGGAACCGGTCTCATGGGATTCCTTCCTCTCTGAATTTAAAGAGCAATATATTCCATTGATCTATATTGATGAGAAAAAGAAAGAGCTCATGAATCTCAAGCAAGGTAAAATGTCAGTGACTGAGTATCAGCGGGATTTTACCAGACTGAGCAAGTATGCCCCTTAATTAGTTGCAAATGAAAGAGATAAATGCAGAAGATTTGAAGATGGCCTTAATGAAGAGGTTGGAGATATTGTGACTGCTCTTCAGCATAACAATTTTTCTCAGTTAGTTTCTGCAGCACTCAGCCTTGAAAAAAGGAAAAAGAGGAAAATAGAAGAATCTTCTAAAAAGTCTGCTATTTCTGAGACTCAATTCACTAGAAAGAAGAGTCATTTCTTTACTAGCCATTCACTGAATAGAGGACCAGGAAAAAGTTTTAGTTATTCACAAACAGAGTCTTTTAAGAGGGGGCCGCCCTCTAAGGCACCTTTTGCTACAGGCAGTTCACAACCTCAGGTTAGCAAGGAAGCTATACCGGTATGTACCATTTGTAATAGGAGCCATCAGGGGGAATGTTGGCATTTCACAGGTGCTTTCTTTAGATGTGGGTCCAATAAACATATACGGAGGGATTGCCCACTCTTGATAGGTGGTACTCCTACTCAGACTACTAGGTCAGCTCCGACTCAGCCTGGAGTTCAGTTTAGAGGAGGACCAGGCCGACCGAGGCAGGCTGTTTCAGAGACAATGAATAGACCTGGATCTAGCAGAGCTCCAGCCCGAGCCTATGCCATGAAAGCTAAAGAAGATCAGACGGCCACAGATGTTATTGTTGGTATGTTTTCATTATATGATTTTGACATTTGTGTACTCATAGATCCGGGTTCAACACATTCCTATATTTGCACTAATACACCTAGACAGCATAATATGATTAAGGAAAACCTAGAATATGGAATTGAAGTTAAGAATCCTTTGGGTCACAGTGTAATAGTGAATAAAGTATTTAGGAATTGTCCTTTGGTTGTGAATGGGAAGGAGTTTTCTACAGACTTGATTGAGTTGCTTTTTCATGAGTATGATGTCATATTAGGCATGAATTGGCTCTCACGTCACGAAGCAGTGGTGGATTGCAAGTCTAAATTTGTGGTACTTAAAATAGAAAATCAAGAGGAAATTATTGTAAAAGGGGAATTATTTTCACAACATCCTCGAGTCATATCCATAATGAAAGCTCAGAGATTGATGAGAAAAGGGTGTGAAGCTTATTTAGCCCATGTGATTGACACCAGAAAATGAGGTTCAAATCTTGAAGATATCCAGGTGGTAAATGAATTTCCATATGTCTTTCCTGATGACTTACCTGGGTTATCTCCGGAGAGAGAGGTAGAATTTACTATTGATCTTGTTCCAGGAACTATGCCTATATCAAAGATGCCATACAGAATGGTCCCATCAGAGATGAAAGAACTTAAGACACAATTGCAAGAACTCCTTGATAAGGGTTTCATTAGACCAAGTACATTCCCATGGGGTGTACCAGTATTGTTTGTGAAAAAGAAGGATAGATCTTTGAGGCTATGTATTGATTATCAACAATTGAATAAGGTGACCATCATGAACAAGTACCCATTACCATGGATTGATGATCTCTTTGACCAACTGAAAAGTGCAGGAGTATTTTCCAAGATAGATTTAAGATCTGGTTATCATCAATTAAGGATGAAGACGAAGGATATTGCTAAAACTGCATTCAAAACTAGATATGGTCATTATGAGTTTTTGGTTATGCCATTTGGGATTACCAATGCTCCAGCAGCATTTATGAATCTTATGAATAGGATCTTTAGGCCACATCTTAATCAATTTGTTGTCGTTTTCATTGATGATATTTTGGTGTATTCTAAAGATTCAGAAGAACATGAAAAACATTTGAGAATAGCATTGCAGACTCTCAGAGAATATAAGCTTTATGCCAAACTCTCAAAATGTGAGTTTTGGTTAAAGGATGTGACATTTTCGGGACACATTATCTCTGCAGAAGGCATTAAAGTGGATTGTAGCAAAGTTGAGGAAATTGTGAGTTGGAAACCTCCACGGAATGTGACTGAGGTCAGAAGTTTCTTAGGTTTAGTTGGATATTATCGGAGATTTGTCAAGGGTTTTGCAATGATGGCTTCTCCTTTAATAAGACTATTGAGAAAGGATGTTAAATTTGAGTGGACAGGTGTCAAGCTAGTTTTGATAAGCTCAAAAGTATGCTCACTAAGGCCCCTGTTTTGACACAGTCGATTCCTAATAAGGAGTATGTCATTTATAGTGATGCTTTTCATAATGGATTGGGTTATGTCATTTATAATGATGCTTTTCATAATGGATTGGGTTATGTATTGATGCAAGATGGAAAGGCGGTTGCTTATGCTTCTAGACAATTAAAGCCGTATGAGAAGAATTATCCTACCCATGATCTGAAGTTGGCAGCTATAGTTTTTGCATTGAAGATTTGGCGTCATTATTTATATGGGGAGAAGTGTTTTATTTACACAGATCACAAGAGTTTAAAATATCTTCCCTCACAGAAAGAATTGAATTTGAGGTGGAGAAGATGGCTAGAACTAATAAAGGATTATAATTGTGTGATTGACTATCATCCAGGCAAAGCTAATGTAGTAGCAGATGCTTTAAGCAGAAAGATTGTGACAGAGTTGCACCTTCAACCCACTCTTATGCAGGAAATCAAGGATGCACAAAGACAAGATAGGAAGCTAATTGAATTAGCTGAGTTGATCTTTAAGGGGGAGAGACCTGAATTCACTATGGACTTAGATGGTGGATTGTTCTATCAAGACATATTATGTGTGCCTAGTGTAGAAGATCTTAGACAGAGGATTCTTAGAGAGGCCCATGAAAGTAAATATGCTATGCACCTAGGGAGTAACAAGATGTACCAAGAGTTCAAGAGCAGATACTAATGGGCAGGTATGAAAAAGGACATCATAGAGTACATTTCAAAATGTTTGACTTGTCAGCGGGTCAAGGCGGAACATCAAGTACCTTCGGGGTTGCTACATCCAATTTCTATTCCAGAATGGAAGTGGGAATGGATCACTATGGATTTTGTGACTGGATTGCCTTTGACTCTAAAGAAACATGATATTGTATGGGTCATAGTGGACAGATTTACAAAGTCAACACATTTCTTACCTATTAGAAAGGACTATCCACTGAATAAATTGGCAGAAATTTATATGAATGAAGTTGTACGACTTCATAGAGTGCCTATTTCTATTGTGTCTGACAGAGATCCCCGTTTCACATCTCAATTTTGGGGTAGTCTACAATGAGCTCTAGGTACTAAGCTCAATTTCAGCATGGCTTTTCATCCGCAGACAGATGGATAGTCAGAAAGAGTCATTCAGATTCTAGAAGATATGATGAGAAGTTGTGTCATCAAATTTAAAGGTAGCTGGGACAAATATCTTCCTTTAATGGAATTCGCTTATAATAACAATTATCAATCTAGTATCCAGATGGCTCCATATGAGGCACTTTATGGTAGGAAGTGTCGAACACCTATATGTTGGACAGAGCTCAGCAAGAGGAAACTTATGGGACCAAACCTAGTGCAAGAGACAGAAGAAAAAGTGAAAGTCATTCGCAAAAGACTTAAAACAGCTACAGATAGACAAAAATCATACGATGACCTCAAGAGACGAGACATTGAATATGCAGTGGGTGATAAAAGTTTTTTCTTAAAGTATCTCCATAGAAGAAAGTTTTGCGATTTGGAAAGAAATGCAAGTTAAGTCCAAGGTTCATCGGACCTTATGAAATATTAGAAAGAGTTGGACCTGTTGCTTATAGACTCGCTCTACCACCGAAGATGAGTCAAATACATGATGTCTTCCATGTCTCAATGTTAAGACGATATAGATCAGATCCTAATCACATCATACCTGCTGAAAGCATTCAGGTGAGACAAGATTTGACATATGAAGAAGAACCAGTCCAAATTTTAACAAGAGAAATTAAGGAACTAAGGAACAAATGAGTACCATTAGTGAAAGTACTATAGATGAATCATGCAATCGAAGAAGCAACATGGGAAAGCGATGAGGTGATGAAAGCTCAATACCCTCACCTGTTCAGTGACGATGCATAGGTATGTTTGGAGGAGGAAACATCTTAAGGGGAAGAGAATTGTAACACCCACTAATTAGAGTTTAATTTGAATAATTTAGACCACATAATTAAATTGTATTTTTGGTTAAATAAAATTAAAGATATTAGATATAAAGAAATATGTGAAGATAATAATAATAATAATAACAATAATAATAATAATAATAATAATAATAAATAAATAAATAAATAAAGTGAACAATAAAACGGTCAAAAAAAATAAGAGCAAACGGGAAAAAGGGGCTGAAGGCATTTTTTGGCCATTTCTTCCAACTTCTCTTTTCTTCTTCTTTTTCTTCTTCATCCCTTTTCCTTCCTCCATATCATAGATCAAATTACTCATCATCTTCTTCAAGAACTGCATCAAAAATAAGTCCAAATAAATATGATCTTGGTAAGAAATATTTTTTCCATGATTATTGTGTTATTATAACTCTTTAGGTTATATTTTTACAGGATATTGCACTCTATTTTTGATTATCTTTGACTCAAATTTGGGGATGTGTTAACCATAAAAGTTGTTCATATATGTCTTATGTATCTCTCTGCCAAATTTTATTGAATGATGTTGAGTATATGAAGAGATATGGTTATTGGGGTGAAACTGGTTTAGGGAGACGTATCAACCAAATAACCTACGGTTTTTGTAAAAATTAATCATCTTAGTGGCTTAATCTGAGGTTTTGTAAAACATGAAAGTTGTAGGTATATATGTTATTGAGGTCTCTGCAACATTTCGTATGAATTTCTCTTGTGTAGGTTGCGTTATTCTAAAATAAACTATGATTGTTTCTTGATTGAGCTGGTTTCATATACCTGTGCAGTTCCAGTAACTTTGTCCTTATATTACACCTATTTTTAGTACAAATTAGCCAAAGTTAAAAATATAAAAGTTTTACTCCTATGTCTTAGCTAAATTTTTGTGAAATTTTCACCTTAAAATGTCATGTATTTTATGAGTTATGAGTTGAACAATTAAACTGGTTGAGTTGATACTTTATGTTGAACTAATTATATATCCTCCAATATTTGAGAATCTTAGAGACTGAATCTGGAAATGAGTTAAACATGAACAATGTTCCCAATTAACTTATATAATTGTATACAAATTTTCAAAATAATTGAAGCTACACATCGAAAGCTATGAATTTTTGAATTGAGTACCTTGAAACTGCCTAAGGGCAGAAAATAAGGCAATATTTAAAATTATACCAAAAATTATGTAAAGGTTCAAAAATTCTGAAATTTTAGTATATTTTAGTTTTACATGTTATATTTAATCAGGATCAAGAATCATATAAATTAAATAAGTGTGGAAAAATTTATTGATCCAACAGTCCTTAGAGGTCTTGTTCCAGCTTAATAGAAATTATAGTTATTTATTTAAATTATATTAAGAATAAATATTTTATCAAGCTATTAATTAATTATATTTTTAAATTAGGATTTCAACAAGAATAAGACCAACAAAAGTGAACAAGCTCTGAACTTATATTTTGGAAAAGAAAAATACTATCGAGGTTTGTACATATATGTATTTTGTTTTACCCTTATGCATGATTGTATGTGCAAGGCATAAATTACATGTCACAATGATGAAATTATATGTTATGACATATTTTAAAGTTGTAGGAATTTTATTAACTATGAACTTAACATTGTGTTAATATTTGATAAAATATCATGATATTACATGGTTTTAAAATAAATTGTGAGTATATGATTGTGTTAATATGAAATGAGTATTGGTTATAGAAACAAGTAATTAATAGTGTTAATTGTCCATTTCTCTACCTGAGGACTAACATAGGATAGATGGTGCACCATTAAGGGGGGAATTATGGTACCGATATGGATATGATTTAGAGATAGGATGGCTTAAGCTCTGGGAGCGCCCATGAACCTGATTACACACAGATGACATAATTATATTCAGTCAAGGTGGCTTAAGCTCCGCAAGCGCCTTTGACTTGAGATTATGGTGAGTATGGTGGCTTAAGCTCCGCGAGTGCCCCTATTTCACACCCCATATCCATCCGGGAATGAGATTTGGGCTGATATTAATTAAAGACTATGGAATGAAATGTGAAAAATTTATTATTGACATAAGTGACAAAACATGAAATGCTTACATGAGGTAATGAGTATTTAGTTATTGAATATGATTATTATGTTTATATTGTTATGTGATGTGGTTATTTCTTTTATATGAAATAAAAATTCAGTATATCATGAATTATTTGAAACATGCACTTGTGTGACTGCTTGGAAAAAACTTAATTCATATATGTACCACTAAGCTAGAGATAGCTTAGCGTAGGTTCTTCTCACGTAGGAATTGGAACTATAGATGGTAGGAGGTGAAGTGGTCAGGAAGGAAATGCAAGCCCATATCAGCAGAGACACAAGAAGCATAGTTAGAGGGTTGGTTATTTATTATTATTATTTTTAGTTTGACTATGTATTTGGTGTGGTAAACATATCTCATATATTAATATTGTGTATGTAAATAATTAAGTAACATAATCGGGTGTCATATGTGTATACAATATAAGGATATCTATATATTGTTAATTAGAATAATTTGCCTAAACCAATATAAATAAATAGATTAAGTTATTTAAAATGAAAAAAAATTCAATTCGAGCAGATTATCGAGTTAAGTTTGTTGCATCATTCTTATATATGTGGGATTATTCCTAATATATAATTGGGGCGTCACATCAACCCTAATTTTTCTTATTTGTCATCCAATTATTATGATACATATTATTTATTAGTTATCTGTGAATTACTAATAATGTGTTAAATATATTTATGTTTTTTTGTGCAATCAGCTTTACTCCTTGTCATAAAGTTTCGGCACATATCACAAAATGCATGAAACAACAATTTCACAAAGATGAATATAATTGGTCAGCAATGCCCTAGGATATAAAGGAGTATTATTGGAATGAATTTCAGGTTTTTTGTATTTTTCTTATTCTTTTTTAAATATAGTGCAAAGTGATAAAAATCAATTTATTCTTCAATATGACTAACACCAATGAAAATATCTTGTAGAAATATTTTTCATTTGATAGGTCTTTCGAATCTATGATTCAGACCATCTGAGAGAGG
The DNA here is from genome assembly GCA_023653625.1 of Triadica sebifera. Lineage (NCBI taxonomy): Eukaryota > Viridiplantae > Streptophyta > Magnoliopsida > Malpighiales > Euphorbiaceae > Triadica > Triadica sebifera. The sequence continues at coordinate 19,097,240 of CM042908.1, read as the reverse complement.
CATACTAGTAAGCGTTATTCTAACACACTCTCTGACTGGAGGAAATCAGGAAAGCGGTCCCAATATGTTTCAGAAGAGATATGGGACAACTGGCAGCATTATTGGAATTCTTCAAATTTAAAGAACAAGTGTAATATTGCATCAAAAAATAGGTTGGGTGAGGTTGGAAGACCTGACACTAGATTTTTTAGGCACACTGGGGGTTCTAGATATGCTATAGATCACAATATTGAGTTGGTATAACAATTTATAAACTTATAGTTCAAATTGAGTTAAAAAAATTTGAAATTTTGTTTTTCTATTTTATGCAACATAATAATGTGTTATGTTTCTTTTAGGCTAAAGAGCGTTATGGACAACCCGTGACTGATTATGATATCTTTGAAAGGATCCATAAGACTAAGAAAGATGAAAGTTTTGTTGATCAATGATCAAAGATTATTGCGGTCAATTAACTCAACAACATTAACTCAATGTAAATCATTTGTTTGTAGTATGTTTTTCTTTTCTGCATATTGATGGCCTAAACTTTATATAATCATAGGTCATAAATTGCTTGAAGACAATTATTCTGTTTTGAAATATTTGTCATTATTAATATGAACATTGGTCTCTATTCCATGAGTTTCATTTTTTATGGCGTTAAGCAAATTGAAATGATTTGTTGGTTTATTTCTTTAGGTTGTGAAATATATTGTTATTGGTATAGATTGTAAAATATATTTTTCATGTGAAAAAAGATTACCAAATAGACTCTAAACAATGTGAAAATTTTGTATGTTTAATATTGTTGATCAAATTCATATATTTATTTGCTTGTAAGAAAAGATGATGGAACACTATAATACTGCTAGTGAAAATCTGTCTGAAGGAACTTTTTCAGAGAGTGTTGACATGTCTAAGATTTATTATGAAGTTGTTGGACCATCCAAGAAGAAATGGTGTTATGGTCTTAGAGGTAAACCTTTTGCAACTACGGTAAGTTCTTCTTCTACATCTACAACAGTAGATTCTCATCAACTGCGAACTGAGATTTATGAGGAGGTTCGAGATGCAGTCCAAGATGAGCTTCGAGAGGAGAGGAGGAGATAGAGTGACAGATGAAACAAAGGCAGGAGCTGATGAAGCAAAAGCTGAAAAAGAAGCAGGAGGAAATAGAGGTTATGATCCAAAGGCTTTTGAATGGTGTTACAGGTAAAATGTTATGTTCTAATCCTCCACCTGCCAATGATGATGAATAAGCTGAGGATCAAGACTAGGACTAGATCAATATGATACTAATAAATTATTATTTTTCAATTTTAAAGAGTTATACACTATGTTTGTATTAAATTTGATAAATACAACTTAAAATATGTTATGTTTAATATTTAATATTTCGTATTTAATAAATTCTACATAATATGTGTTATATTTATTGCTTTCATTAACAGGTTAATTCAATTTTTTCTATAAATGCAACTTTCATTAAATTTTCAAATAAATCAATAATTTACCAACGAAATTTTTCTGTTGGTAATTTACCAACGGAATGTTTCTGTTGGAGAATTACCAACGGAAAATTTTTTATTGAGAATATGCCTATAATCCGTTACTAAAATACCGACGGAAAATAATCCGTTAGTAATATTCTAAGAGTTTACCAACAGATTTTCATCAAAAATCAAAACAATTTTTACCAACAGAATTAATTTAACATCGAAAATATCCCTTGGTTTCTGTTGGAAAATTTTCCAATGGACAAATTTTTTTGGTTGGTAATTATTTGGTAATCCGTTTGTAAAAATACAACTTTCATTAAATTTTCAAATAAATCATTAATTTACCAACGGAAAAATGTCTGTTGGTAAATCTTGATTTTCTTTTAGTGTCTTCTTTCAATGTCTCTTTCCAATTAGAAATCTTTGATTAAGTACATGTACCCTTTTTTTTTATTTCCAGTTAAATCCTTAACATAACTACATATTTTTCAAATCTTGTACAATTTGTATCAGATCTCACCATTCTTTCTAATGGATTTGTGGTTTTTTGTGAATGATGAAGCTAACACATAAAACCCTAATAATCACGACAAAAATAAATTAAGATCTACAAAAGATGAAGAGAGATCAAAGAACAAGAAAATACAAATTACCTGAACTCAAATTCCATAAAATCAATCGGGAATGTGCTAGATTAGTCAAGAAAACGATGCAAAGAAGCTTGAATGCGAAACAAGTGATGCGAGGTTCTCTACATTGTTCTTGGCTTCGATCTCCTATTTCTTTGCAAACTCAACCTTATCCTTTTTGCCAACTTCTTTCATCTTTTTCTTCTAGGGCAGCTTGAGAAGCAACAAAGTTCAATTTGAGAAAAGGATGTTGGGTGATGGGGGAGAAGGTTGCACTCTTCCACATTGAGATAAGGAAAGCAAAAAATATAAGGGGGAGGGAGTTAGGTTTTGGTTAGTTATACAACAATACGTCATTTTGGGTTTTTTTGGTTAATTATTGATTTTGTTATTTTTATTATGTTTTAATTTTATATTTTTATAGAATTTTTAATAAATTCTATAATAATAATTATTATTATTATTATGAGGAAGAAAATATGGACATTAGACGATGTGGTTGGCATTTTTAAATTCAATTTATATATTTAATTTTATATTTTTATTTTTAAACAATTTTTAATATATTTAATTTATTAATAATTATAATTTAAAAATCTTTTATTAAAATTTAATAATAATTTTAATCATCAATATCATAGAAAAAGATTAACTGATTTTTATTTTCAATCCTCTAATATTACTATAGTTTAATATGATATAAGTATTTGATAATTGAACTTAAATTTAATAAATTTAACATATTAAATTTAATATCAGCTTATTAAATTACAATTAACTTAAATTGATTAAATTGATATTCAATACATTAGATGTTTAACTTAAAATTATTAAATTAAATCAAATTGAGGTTCAATTCATTAATTGAACTTAAATTGAATAATTTTTTTATTAGATTGAAGTTCAATTGATCAAATTGAATTAAAATGGGGTTCAATTGCAATTAAATTGAAATTGAATAAATTATGATTAAATTGAATCTCAATCAATTAAATTACACTAATTAAATTTGAGTTTCATTGATCAAACTGAATCTAAACATAAATTTAATGAATCATTATTTGCACTTAAATTGGAATTTCATTTATCAAATTGGAATTCATTTGATTAATTAAATTTAAATTTAATTAATAAAATTATTATTAAATTCAACCTTAATTGATTAAATTGTGCTTAAATCATGAGTTCAATTTATTAAATTGGAGTTCAGTATTAATTTAAAAATTTTATTGAACTTTAATATATTAAATTGAATACATTAATTATTTGATTAATCCAATAACAAGCCTTATTATATATATATATATATATTAATAAAAATTATATATTTTATTAATACTTATTATTTTATTAATAATTATTATATATTATATTAATAAATATTATATACTTATTATTAATAATAATTATTAAATAGTATTAAAAAATAATGATGACAAATAAAGTAGTCGTAATTTAAAGACCACAAAAATATATGGTGCCTAAATAAAGATCAATTTTTTTGTAGTATCTAAATAGTTACCACAAAATATATTTATTATGTGATCTCTAAATAGCGACCGTAATTTCTAAATAGAAAGCACAAATAAATGTAGTATCTAAATAGAAACCACACATGTATAGTATCTGAGTCGATAAGCTTTAATAGCAAATTAAAAAATTATTTTATTTTATAAACTTAGTGACTACACATTTTGTAGTTGCAAAATAGAAACTACAAAATATGTGATCTTTAAATAGTGATCATATATATTTGTGGTCGCAACTCCATCAAAAAATCTCTGGCCAATTAGTGGTGTCAAGCCTAGCAACAAAACTTTATGATCTCTAAAATATAGTCGTAAATTGGTCTATGTGGATTATTTTGTGTGATTTTATAGTCGTTATTTTACTATTTTTTTGTAATGATATAGATAATTTTGGATAGAGTTTGAAAATATTGCATTAATATTTATTCTTAAAAATAAATATATTGCATTAAATAATTTGTTACTCATCAAATTCAATATGACAGCCGGTGTATATATATATATATATATGATTAGAAATTTCAAATTAATCTAATTTATAATTAGTATATTTTAATTATATGATTTTAAGTTATAATTTATTCTAATTATATTATATTGTAAATTTGCAAACTAATTTTAATTATAATAACAGACAAAATAAATGTATAACTTACATAGTTATGTGCTTTATATTTATATATTTATACAAATTATACATTTATACTTGTATACTCACGTAGTTATATACTTAATACACATTATATATTGTATATGTTATTCATATATTATATTTTACGTTTATGCACTTTATATGTTTTAAGCTTATACTAATTAACACACTTAAGATATGTTTGTTTCAAGTAAAAAAGGTACAGGAATGGAAAATGAAATGACCTATTCCATTTCTTAATGTTTAGTTCAAGAAAATAATGGCTGAAATGAGAATTCCATAAGCCTATAAATGAGAATCAGTTATTCGTTAGCCCATCAATCAAAATTAAAAATGAAGAACACTCTGAAAAATGGAAAATGTAAGGTAGGAAATGAATAATGAATTAATGACCATAATAAGATTCAGTTTTCATTTTCCAGGGCTTGCACAAGATTCTAGATTTCAAATATATATATATATATATATATATATATATATATATATATATTATAATAAACAAATAAATACAAAATCATGTTATTTTTTCTTCCAAATATAAATTTACTTACATTTGTTTATTTGGCTTAAATTACAGTTTATTTGCCCCTTTAAAAATATAACTAAAATTTTAATTTTCTATTATATAATTTTTTTTATTTTTCTAATATGTTATTAGTGCAGAATATTAGAAATTTATTAAAAATACATATTAATGAATTTTTTTATAAAATAAAAATGAATGTAATATTTTGAAATCATGGTAAAAATTATATTTTATAAAACAAAAGATAATATAAAATAAAATAAAATATCTGTATTAAAAAAAATATAAATTTAATCTCATTCTAGTAAAAATAAATAAAAAAACATGCTAAAATTAATTGTTTCATTCTTTTCTTTTCCTTTATTTTTATTTCCATTCCATCATTGAACCACACGAGTCATATTTTGATAAATAAAAATTAACCTAACATAATTTTCATTTTCATAAAACAAATAAAAAAAAGAAAAAACCTAATATTTTTCTTTTTCGAATAAATTCTTCATCAAACGATAGAAAAGACAGACTATCAATTCCAGAAGCAGTTCCAGCCAATATCCTCCGCCGTAGACTCTATAGCTCAGCCATCATCTCTCACCGCAAGCAGCTGCTCATCTCAATGTCGAAGCTCATTCTCACAGTTTCTTTGTGGTCTGGCAATCGCACACACAGCTGGAGTTGTGTTTAAAGGTAATGTAGGAATCAGAAATAAAAAACCAAATCCGTGGTTTGAAAATTTTGGGGAATTTTTCATGGTTTTTACATCGCAGCCACCATTAGGTCCAGCACTGGCCTCCCTCATGCCTCAGCCTCCTCGCCACTCCCCAGTCATCGCCGGCCGCTCTTCTCCCTCTCTTCTCCATCACCTTGCAGCGCCTCTCCTTGCCAGTCGCACTCGGATCCTAGTTGACAATTGATATTAGGTAAATTGTTTTCCCCACAGATTACCCAATTCTGTTGCTGCATTTGATTGAGATTGAGGGAGATGACTAGATAAAATTTCAGTCTGATGGATCCTTGAGATGTATTCTAATTGCATTTGCTGAATATGACAAAATTAAGAGAGCTCTAAAACATTCAATTCCAAGATTAGTAGAATGCTTAGCAAGATTCAATTGGTGAAAAATCAATAATTAAAAAATGTACTTAAAATTACGTTTGAGTACATTCTCTGCATATCCTCTTTATCTCTCAAAATCTGTAATATTAATGGGTTCTTAGGTTATAATTCATTAAGGAAAATATAATGTTTTATCTAGACATTGTATAAATGAGTAGAATTTTTTCTTTTAGGATTTTTTTTCATTCTGTCTTTTTTTTTTTTTTTTAATGATTGGATGAACTTGTTGAGATTGTGAGATTCTGGTTAGCCCTTTGATTTTGTTTGTCTCTAGCAAATATTTAGTGTGCCAATGGATTTACATGCAAATTGACTTCTGCCATATATTTTTCTTTTCATGTCAATTTTGATGTGTGCTGCTTGCTAATAATCTCTACAACATCCGTCCAGCAGCTAGCTTCAGCTGATTTTTCTAGTTAGTTGAGCTGTACGGATTTCTATCTGGTGCGAATTATTAGAAACTATGCAGGGCACTAAGTTTAAGTACTTAAAACTATGTTCTACTACTTAAAAAAAGTACTGATTTTTTCAATTGGGTGTCGTTTTCTAAAGTTTATTCATGCATTTGATGATATTTTTAAGTTGTAGCTGGATTTTTTTTTTCAGTTTTTAAAATTAATATTATTGTGCTTCAACAGGTATGCAATATGTATTGGGTAGTATAAGGGTATTGATAAATTAATTTGGGATGGGTATGGAAAATATGTGTATTTCTAAACGGGCTCGGAAGGGTTATGGGTATCTTACAAATAAATGGGTTTGGGAATGGGTAAAAACTATTCACAGTTATCTTGTCCGTTGCCATTCCTATAATAGTCTATTGCATTTTGATTATTGAAACTACTTTATAAAAAACAAATGTCCCCAGGAGAAAAAAGAAAAGAGAGAGAGAGAGAGAGAGGAGGTCTAATGTGGAATTAAGAGAAACCTGGAGGGATCATTTTGATATTTCCAGTGAATTCTCTCAAAAAAGACAAAACGAAATAAAATTTCATTCTTAACTTCATTTCTTTTCAAATTGCAAGCTCATCAAGCCAGCAATGGTACTCCTTGTTAACCAAATTAAAAATAATAAAAACCTATTTTTTTATTACATATATGTTTTCTTAATCGGTGATTTGGTGGCTTCAATTTTCCATTTTCATTTCCTTTACCCTGTCAATTCATTGTTTTTGATGTGTCTGGCCAAATTTCTGGATTAGGGTTTTAAGGTATTGAAAATTTGTCTGTCTGTTTGCTGAAGAGAAAATAAAGATGAAGGAAATGAAACTGGAATTTTTATTTTTCTTCTTGTTTATTTTCTTTTATTTGACTTGATTGTTGTGGAATTGGATCAGAATTGAGGATTTTTTTCTGTTCTTATCAAGTGAATACGGTTGGAAATTAAACTCTCTTGGTTTATAGTTAAAATTTTAAGTAGAATATCTATAACTAAATGGGAGATGATTGAAGATTGTGTAATGGTTGTTTAGTATGTGATGTAGTTGAAATTCATGATTTTTGTTTGAGATGATTGAAGATTGCGTAATCGTTGTTTAGTATGTGATATCGAAATTCATGATTTTTATTTGAGGTTTCCATTTCCAATTCTCTATTACCTTATCAAAGAATCAGGTACTGTTATTCTGTTTCTTTTAAGTTAAATTCTATTGCTTTTTTAATAGTTTGAATAAGGTTCTGGACACTTTGTCTCCATTTGCTTGCTGATAAATTGAGGGAATGGAGAAGAAAGTTTAAATTTGTTCTTATGGGTTTTGGTTCCAATTATTTGAAAAAGAATCAATTTATCTGAGGAAGGTAACTGCTTTCTGGATTGCTCAATTATTTTCTCTGTGGAATTTGATATTGAGAACTGAGAAACAATTTTTTATTTTTTATTTTTTATCAGTCTGCATCTTTTAACAATTTAATTACGCAATGATTTGATTGCTAATTATTTTACAATTATTCATTCAAGTAAATACCAGCAATATTTCACTAAAATAATTTTTTGTAGTAATCTCCCTTTTTTCCTACGTAGCATTTGAAAATTGGGGGAATTTAAAGGAATTTTCAGGAATTTGGAAATGAGTTCTCAAGTCAATTGGGAAGCAAGGAGAAGAAGCTGATTTGTTTTTGCTATTTGTTTGTGGAGTTCTATTGTAATTGTCTTTTCCTGCGGTATATGTTCTTGGTGAGCTGAAATGAGTGTAGTTGGGTTTGATATTGGTAACGAAAACTGTGTCATTGCTGTTGTGAAACAAAGGGGCATTGACGTGTTGTTGAATGATGAATCGAAACGTGAAACACCCACTGTAGTATGTTTCGGAGAAAAACAGCGGTTTCTTGGGTCTGCAGGGGCTGCTTCTGCTATGATGAACCCAAAATCCGCAATATCTCAAGTGAAGAGATTGATTGGTCGTAATTTTGCAGATCCTTATTTTCAAAATGAGCTAAAGATGTTCCCATTTGAAACTTCTGAAGGGCCAGATGGTGGCATTTTGATTCACTTGAAATATATGGGTGGGACACATTTGTTTACACCAGTTCAGATTGTAGCTATGCTCTTTTCACATTTGAAAGAAATAACAGAGAAAAATTTGGAAATGCCAGTTTCAGATTGTGTGATTGGGATACCATCATATTTCTCAGACTTGCAGAGAAGGGCTTATTTGAATGCTGCAACAATTGCTGGATTAAAGCCTTTGAGATTGATGCATGACTGTACTGCAACTGCACTTAGTTATGGGATTTACAAAACAGACTTTCCTAATGCAGGGCCGATATATGTTGCCTGTGTTGACATTGGTCATTGTGATATGCAAGTATCTATTGTATCATTTGAAGCTGGTCATATGAAGATCCTATCACATGCTTTTGACAGTAGCTTGGGAGGAAGGGACTTTGATGAGGTTTTGTTTGGTTATTTTGCAGCACAATTCAAGGAGCACTACAATATTGATGTGTATTCTAATGTCAGGGCATGTATTAGGTTAAGGGCAGCATGTGAGAAGTTGAAGAAGGTTTTGAGTGCAAATGCTGAGGCTCCACTAAATATTGAATGTTTGATGGATGAGAAAGATGTTAAAGGTTTTATTAAGAGAGAGGAGTTTGAGAGGCTGGCTTCAGGATTATTTGACAGGATTAGTATTCCTTGCAAAAAGGCTTTAGCTGACGCAGGGATACCAGTGGGAAAGATTCATTCCATTGAACTTGTCGGCTCAGGGTCTAGAATACCAGCTATTGCTAAGATATTAGCCTCTATGTTTAGGAAGGAACCCAGTCGAACACTGAATGCAAGTGAATGTGTTGCCCGTGGATGTGCCCTTCAGTGTGCAATGCTTAGTCCAGTTTTTCGAGTGAGAGATTATGAGGTTTGTATCTTGAATCATTGATTATTTAGAACATTATCCTCAAAAATGTCTTATTTTCTTTCCTTTTGTGAGCGTAATGGTTTTCCATTTCAAGTGGATACTGTTTTGTTCCTTTTCATTATAATTTAGTTCTCTGCTTGATGTTGGCTCAAATGATGAGTTGATAAAACATCATATATATATATATATATATATATATGAACCTGTTAACAACTGCTTTTGAAGAGAAACAAGTAAATAAATATTTTTTTTAAAAATAGGTTTGAGAAAAACAGTTTATAAAAATTAAAAAAAATGAGTCAATTAAATCAAAAAAATTATAAACCTATTTTTTTAACTTCCATCAACAATCCTGAATATCATATCTATTTAAATACATTAAAGTGCATAACAAGGGGACACTGTTCAAATTACAGTGTTTTTACCATATATATATATATATGAAGAACTGTTGGCTCGAGAAATTTGGTAAATATTGATAAAAAATATATTCTCAGATGCGCTTGCGTATTGCTTGCTTTTGTTGAAATGTTGGAGTTTGTCTTCATTTTATGACTTATTATGTGCAAAACTTTCCTTCTATTGCCATCACAAGCCACATGCAAGAATGGAATATTAATAGACACATTTATGTTTTGGTGCATTCTTGCATACAGAAGAAGTAATTCGAATTCATCTTATGCAGGTTCAAGATTCATTGCCTTTCTCTATAGGATTCTCATCAGATGAAGGCCCAATTGGCACAAAGTCAAATGGCATACTGTTTCCAAAGGGCCAACCCATTCCAAGCATTAAAGTTTTAACATTTCAACGTAGTAGTTTGTTCCATTTAGAAGCATTCTATGCCGATACAAATGAATTGCCCCACATTGTATCTTCAAAATTTAGTTCTTTCATGGTAAGCACACTACAATTAGCTCCCACTTTCCTACCCCCGCCCACACACATAAAGTTGAAGATTGATTGCCATTAGATTGCTGAGAGTGGCTTTTCTCATTATGGATGACATTTGTCTTTAATAAAATAGTTAATGCTAATATTTACAAGACACTATATTGTTCTTTATGTTTCTTTGCAACAAGGACTATTATCATTAAATTCACCATGCAATGCAACACATAAAAGCTCCATATATTCCTATGAGATATAAATTTGATTTTCATTCTCTGTTTAGTTGAAAACTCAAAAATTGTTCAGAAATTTTGTGTCATGAGTTATTTGAGGCATTGTAGTAATCATCAAATGGGTTTCACATTTTATATTTTATCATCTCATATTTGAATTCTGTATCCTGCCAAATCTAGGTTGTGTATCTAATTACTTGGGGAGGTAATTCTCTGTTTAGTTGAAATCTCAAAAATTGTTCAGAAATTTTATGTCTTGAGTTATTTGAGGCATTGTAGTAATCATCAAATGGGTTTCACACCTTATATTTTATCATTTCATATTTGAATTCTGTGTCCTGCCAAATCTAGGTTGTGTATCTAATTACTTGGGGATGTAATGGTTTATTGCAACTTCAGTGATTGATTACATGGGTTATTATGCTATATCTTATTTATCAGGTTTGACCTTGCAATTTTTAGGTAAAGTAATATCTGATGTTCAAGAATTTCTTCTGGATTGCCATTTGTTGTATCAAAATCATAGTGAAAATTCAGGTGTCTCTACATGTTTTAGTTTGTTAGACTTGTAACTCCAAATGACAGGGGAGTTTGCTTAGATAGGAACAAGGAAAGGTACGCTAGTGCATGACCAATAGAAAAGGTTGAAATTTTAGCCATATGCTGGACATGAGTGGATTATGAATGAGCAGAAATTATGACGAGCAAAAGAATGAATTTGTTATTTGTGATCAGTTGTTTCTGGAATAGCATACTTTACTAGTTCATTGATGAAACTTGTAACAGCCTCGTACAACAGAGCAATTATCATGAAGGAGATGAAACAAACATTGTAATATCGACAATCTGTCATGATTTCAGATATCATCTTTTGTGCTTGATTTTTTGCACATCTTTGGCGAGAGAAGACTACAATTGAAAATTGCGAGACAGTAAAACACTCACTATTGTGAGTATAATTTGTTAAACAGTATGATAAGGGCACCTTTTAATGGATAGAAGTTTAGAAGAGCCCAAGGGATCCTATTCATTGATCATTAGCAGTGAATACTGCAAAGACAATTGTTCTATGTGGCATGCCTCTTTATTAACTAGATAGTAGGCCTTCTTTTTTTCTTTTTAATTTTCACATCTGAGTTATGATTTTGTTTGTGTGACAAATAAATTAACAAGACTGTGAACTGACCTTTCTGTTTGTCATCAATTATTGCTGTTTGTTAAACACAAATACCTTTGAAACATTGTTCAATTCTATGTGGCGCTCCATGTAAGCATGCATTTATCTTCTGTTACTGGACCACCTGGCTTCTTTGTTGATGCTAAATATTTTATGCAGATTGGTCCTTTGCCAAGCTCCTACAGTGACAAGGCAAGGTTTAAAGTTAGAGTCCAATTGAACCTTCATGGGATTGTCACTGTTGAGTCAGCTATGGTAAATTGTTCTCTTTTTTTATTCAACCTTCTTATTAACTTTGTTACTGTTTGAGGGATGTCTTGTATAGTCTAATATTTGATATGGCTTCAGTTGATGGATGACCATATGGATGATTCTGTAAGAAGAGCCAATGCCCATTCAGAAGTGGACAAAATGGAGGTTGACTCTGCAACAAAGCTTGCGAATGGTGATGAGGATGTTGTTCAAGTGCATGTCACATCATCAGATGCTTCAGTAAGTTCCTTGTATATTGTTATTTATCACATGCATATCTTCACATATGTAGTATGATATATGTTGTATTTTTCCATGATTGTGTTCAAAGAGATCAGAAAGTTCCATTCTGTAATGGTTTTCATCTTAATGTAGACATGATGAACGCCTCCATTTATTGGCTTTAGCAGTCTGTGTGGATTTGCATTTACTGAAGAAATGCTCCACCTAAAAATTTAAATTTGTAAATGAGTGCACAATAAGATTTTTATGCTTGTAATATGTACACTGAAGGAGAAAGTCTAATGGGATCAAAAGCATGGATAAGCACATTTTATCTTCTATCTTATATTGAAATTTTTGAAATTTAATTAATAATACAGTGGCGTCTGGGAATCTGTCTATTCACTGGTTGGTATAAGTGGTTTTTTTCTAATAATTGAACCATTCACCCTACAAGTCAAGCATGCAGATGTGAAGCCAATAATAAGTTCAATATTTGTAGCAATATTTGACGAGTAATGTACTTTTCCTTGTTAATATTCATGTAACTTGTAATGGAACTTCAATATTTTCTTCAGGCTAATGAAACAAGAAGAGACAAAGCCAGGAGGCGGCTTGAGATACCAGTTTGTGAGAACTTCTATGGTGGAATGACCGAGGCTGAGCTTTCAGAAGCTAAAGAGAAGGAACTTCAGTTGGCTCAACAGGACAAGATTGTGGAACAAGCTAAAGACCAGAAAAATGCCTTGGAGTCCTATGTTTACGAGATGCGTAACAAGGTAGAACCTTAAATTTCTGTCATAATGATCATATTGGTTCTGCCTTGGATACGACACACTTTGCTGAATCTTTTTGAAAGCACAATCCAATTGTTGCTGTGTTGACTTTATTCTTTAACATTACGTATGGCTTTATATTATTTACTGTGGTATGCATCTGCCTACTCATTGATTCTTAAATATCATTATCTTATCTGTAGACCATAATTATGAACTTGAGAATCTGGCCATTGAGTTATTGAGATATGATCAGCAATTGGAAGACTTGTCTTCATATTCACAGTGGTGATAAACTAGATGAATGAAGGATTAGATAAAGCATGTGAAATATCCATACCTCATATTAAATAATAGTCGTTCCATCAGTCTTAAGACAGATCTTCAGGTTCATAGTTCCAAGTTTTTTTAATCCTCAATGTTTTGGTTTGAACAATGACAAAATGTTATGTGAATAGCTTTTCAACACGTATCGGAGCTTTGCCAGTGACCAAGAGAGGGAGGGAGTTTCCAGGAGCCTCCAGGAGACAGAGGAGTGGCTTTATGAAGATGGTGATGATGAAACTGAGAATGCTTATACCTCAAAAATGCAGGATCTTAAGAAGGTACCTAATTTCTCGAAGCCTCAAAATTTATGTACTCTATGTTTGTACTTCTTGCCTGATCTTGTCATTCCCTTCTATATAGCTGGTGGATCCCATCGAGTCTAGATATAAAGAAGAAGAAGCACGAGCACAAGCTAAACGAGATTTGTTGAATTCCATTGTGGATTACCGAATGGCGGTTAATTCTCTCCCAACCGAGGATAGGGAATTGGTATGATTTTGTTTATTTTTGAATTGAGGAATTAGTATGATTTGAAAATGATCATTTGTAAGTTAGATGTTTAATGATTTCACACGACAACTTTATCAGATTCTTAGTGAGTGCAATAAAGCAGAGCAGTGGCTCAGAGAGAGAATCCAGCAACAAGATTCCTTACCTAAGAACAGTAACCCAGTATTATGGTCAAGGGAGATAAAGAGCAGGACAGAGGATTTAAACTCGTACTATTCTTATTCTTAATTATTTTTGCATTTCCCGTGATTCAAATGAACGTTATTGGAATATTTCATGCCTCACAACATTTCTATTGGCACGGAATAGGAACATGTATCTAGGAATGATTACCTTTGACTGATTGTTAGCCATTGATTGAATAATAAACTACCGCGTACATTCTAGCCACTGAAGAAATGATTCAATGATCCTACATTTTACTTTTTGATGCATTTATGTCTGAATATATACAATAGTCATCTCTATAATTGTAACATTTTGAAAATGAATTACAGGACATTCAAGCATATACTGGAAAGGAAGGCTTCCCCATTAAACTCAGAAGAAAACAAGGGTCCAGACCAGCAAGATTAGGTTCAATTCAGTAAAGTTCACTTAAATACACACTTGTACCCTAGCACAGATTATACAGTCTAACTATAAATTTTTTGATATTGACAGCCAAGCGCAAACTACTTTTGACTTCTCAATTCCGTTCTCCCCATTTTTCAATTTTCAGTAACCTGAGAATGTTAGGCCAAGATTGTGAGGTGCTCATAAAGATGGTTGGCCCTTATGGCATCTAATCCAAGGACAGCATGCTTTCGTGTCAATTTCAAACTATCAATGGTTTATAATGTACACATGATGAATTTGAGTTTTGCTTGATTTTCTTTGTATTCATAGTATAGCTATATTTTATGCATGGTTGATCAGAAAATCACCAATATATTAGAGCACACAGGAAAATTTGCCCCCAGAAATATCCATGTGATTGCTTCTAATCGGCTGGCCCTCCTTGTTCCCCCTATCATGTAGATGAGTTGCTAATCAATTTCCAAATCACAATTGTGGCTCGCTATTCGCTGGATGCCACTGGCTTATTGCTTCTTTGTGACCAGTTGCATTTGTCACTAATTTTTTAGGAGCTACAATTGAAAGGTAAGGCCATGCTGCCCATGGAAGTAGCTCCAGCAAATCCTGAAAGCAGAAAGAAAAGACTAACCTTGGTTTCGTTCATGTTGATGTCATGTCAGTGATTAACTATTGCTGTATAGAAAAGCAATGATACAAATCTTTCTTTCATTAATGCTGCACTTGGTAGAAGCCTGTTTCTTTTGCATCTGAATGGAATTTGATTTGAATGTGTAAAATTTGGGATGCTTTTATTTATTTTTATTTTCTTCATCTTTTACTCATTCATTTCGATCTCTCCTTTTACTGATTAATTTGGTGTCCTTTAATTGCTAACATATCAGAGAAATGGAAACTAAAAAAAAAAAAAGAAGCAAAATAAAACCCAATATTAAGGTATGCTTCGATTGGGCATCTAAGCTTTTTTTTTTTTTTAATGCAATTGGATACCTAACAATAAATTTAGTTTTCAATTAGAATTTCTGTCCATTTTTCAATTAAATTTTAGTAGTTTGCTGATATGACGTTCTTTTTTAGGTCCTATTTGAGCTAATATGGCACATGAAGTCCCGCCATGCAACATTGTCTTTCTAACCCTTAAAATCTTTCTTCCCTCATTTTTCTTTTCACTCTTTTTCATTTTCCAAAATCCTCATTACTTGAGGCATTTTAACAAACACATGATAAGTATTAACTTCTTAACACAACAAAGAACACTCCATACTTCATTTCCATCTCATATATAAGATAATAGAACCAAATTCAAAGCATTTAACTCAAATCCTAATATAAAACCAAGCATCTTATCCAAGATAATAAAAATAATATTGTGGGAAAAGAAAATTTTAAAAGCTATTTGATCGTAATCTCTCTAGCCAATATAAGCATTCTGTTGATATTGGACAAAAAAAATGACATACTACATTTTATATGTCAATGTTGAGTTTTCTTAATAGAGTTTTCAATGATTACGATTCAATCGTAAAACTTAATGCAAGTGTTGATTATGTTTGCTATTTAAAATATTAAGTAGAATGACTTGCTATAGCGAGTCACTTCACATTTCATAAGAAATTTGGATGCAAGTGAAAAGATTATGGATAGTTTAGCAATGATGCATTAATTCCTAGTGTTCGTGCGAGCACCATTTTTGAATGTCCTATAGATGCTAGCCTTTCAATAAAATCCTTTATGACGAGTGTCATCTTCTTAATTATTTCTCTTACTATAATCATTTTTCAATTCTGGCATTAACTTTGTGTATTCAATACTCAGTAACAGTCGGTTAGCCACACCCACCATTTACTTTGCTTGCAATTTCCATTGCAACGTTCCTCATAATTTCAATTAAATATATTATGTTTCGTCTATGGAAAATATTTAACATTTTTATTAATTATTCTCTATTTTCTTCTTCCAAAATAAAAAGAAAAAAAAATTATCTGTTTACATCTTTTTAAAAAAAAAAGTTTTTTCTTAATTTCCACTAGTTTATTCATCATATCGATTCCATTTTTAGTTATGCATTCTCTCTGGTTTTTCCTCCCTTATCATTTGTGATTCACATATGTAATGTAAAATCCAAATTTAAATTGGATTTTATGCCCGTATTTTTTGGATTTTCAAATCATTTTTATGTGTTTGGTTTGTGTAATACAAGATTGGGTTCCATTAGTTTAGATTCAAAACGAGATAGTTATTATATGAAACGCAGATTTAGGATTATTTATAATCCATGAATAAAATAAAATAATTATATTCTGAAAAATATATACCTGATATATATTTTATTTTTACTATTATATTCTGAGAAATTTTGAGGTAACTTTATAAATATATATATATATATATATATATAACATTTTCCCGTAAAAATTTAATTTAAAGAAACATGTATTTTGTAAATTGTAATTAATAAAATAAGTAAAACTCATTTGCAGGCACCGACGGTACAGTAGCACAAGATTGCAAGCCACTTGAAATGCCCAAACGAGTCCACGCTTATTCGTACGGATTGTGAATCCACCTAGTATTTTATTATATTAAGTTATTATTTATTAACACATAGATTTTGCATTCTTATTATTATTTTGAGATTTTTTGAACATATATTATTATTATTATTATTATTTTAAGATTGTTCTTATTATTATTAGTCAATTTGAGCTATTTCAAATCCTCATAAAAAGTATTTCAAATTGACTTGATGTTAATCAAGTTGAGCTTGAATTTGAGCTACTTGAGTCGCTTAACCCACCAATCTTGAATTTCAGACAATTTGGTTCATTAGACTTTTGAGTTTAATCGAACTTTTATTAATTTTACCCTTTATATATTAATTGATTCAAACTGAATAAAGATCTAATATACTAGTAAATTGAGTTCAAATTTATAATATGAGGATTGACCGAGTTTGAATTTTATTTTACTATTTTTATAAAGTAATCGAGTCGAGTTCTAACTTCGGGTATGCATATCCAAATCAAACCAAATTGAAATCAGTCTATTCGATTCAATTAGTTCGATTTTCGGTTTATTCGATTTGATTATCAATAAGTATTTAGATTTGGTTTTAACCATTAATTGATTTGGAATCCTCAAATAAAGATGGATTTGGTTCAATTGATGTAAAATTGGTTTGGTTTTACACTAAACTGATCTGATGATTGTCCTTAGTTGTAGCACATTAAGTATATTATTTAGTCGAAATTGAGCTCAAAAAATAGGTTTGCCCGAGTTTGAATTTTATTTTATTCTTTCTATAAAGTAATCAAGTCGAGTTTTAGCTAGGGGTGTGTAATACCGAACTGAAGATTGAATGTCAAATCGAATTAAATTCGATCTATTCGGTTCAATTAGTTAAATTTTATATTTATTCGATTCGGTTCTCCGTAAGTATTTCGATTCATTCAATTGGTTCTAGTTTTCTCAAACAAACTAGTTAAACTTAACCAATATTTTATTATTTAAAAAGTTTCATAATATACTATTCAAATAGTAATATATTGAATGCTATAAAAATTTAATAAATTATATAATTGATAATACACACTTATAAATATAATATGATAAAAATAATATTTATTCGGTTCAATTAGTTTTATTTTTGATTTATTCGGTTCAATTCTTCACAAGTATTTCAATTTATTCGGTTGGATTCTAACTGTTAATCTGTTCAATTTATATAAAATTGATTCTCCATAAGTATTTCGGTTTATTGGGTTTGGTTCTACTTTTCTTAAACAAACTAGTTAAAACTGAACTAATATTTTATTATTTAAAAGATTTAATAATATACTATTCAAATAGTGATATATTGAATACATATGACAAAAATTTAATAAATTATAAAATTGATAATACATGCTTATAAATATAATAGGATAAAAATAAAGTTTGAAAAATATATTTAAATCTGAGGAGGTAAAATATATGATTTGGACTTTAGAGCGACACGTGAAAAGTTAAAAATTGTTAATCCAAATAGTTTAAACTCGATTCAGATTTGGCTCACCTTTGAGCTTATTCAAAATAGGTTGAACTTGAGCTAATCTTATCACTAATATAATTTCACCAAATTGAACTTGAATAAAGATATGCTGGCTTGGCTTGTTACACTCATATGTTAACAATAATTTAGGCTATATTTATTTCATTTGAATTGTATGTTCACCAAAGGAGATGTATCAAATATAATAGGTGACTAATTGGGCTTATTTAATTTCTAATAAATTATTCGTCATGTTTTATCACTTTATTTTATATTAATTTTCTTTTACAAATCGTCACTTATATATATATATATATATATATATATATATATTATAATTAACCTCTCACAATTATTCATTATAGAGTTTATCAAATCAAATATTATATATATTAGATTAAAAAATAATTAAATTCTAAAATGAGTATTTGATATATCAATTGTAAATAGAAAAATATATAGGTCACAATTTATAGTAAAAATAATTAAATGTCGTATTCATATATAGGCAATCTTTTTTTCAGTGATTTTAGGGTTAACATGAGTGTCTTAATTAGGCTTAGCTGATTGATAATATCGGATCCAATTTCTCCTTTCATGGAGAATACAGCAAAAGTGGTTGCAATAGCTGGATTAGATTGACATGATTAAGCCATGCAATTAGCCTTACAGGACTTTTAACTTCTAAGCAGCTCATGATTAAACCATCTGTGTTTGTGAACTGTATTTTGTTCTAGGATTAGATAACATATGGAGATTCTGAAAACCTGCAGTTTCTGGTCTTCCTGCAAATATATTAATTTAGGAGTCTGCAAAACCATACTAAAATAAAATTAAAAAAAAAAAACAAACCGAATTTAATTGAATAAGATAAGTAATTCTCTACTTTAATCACACCTCAAGCTTAGCTTTCATGACATTGCTAAAAAATGCAAAAAAGAAAATATGAGTTGATGCAATTTTCGTTCATAATTTATTGGGTCGGTTCAATTGTTATAGAACTTCAGAAATTCAAGCTTGTTTTAAAGGAGCAAAAATTGCTCTGTGGCATTATGCTTCATTTCAACTTCTTCTTTCCTGTTATAATTTTAAATGTTTTAATCTTTTATAGTATGTTTGGTATACTAAAAGAACATGATTCCATGAGAAATGAAATTCTATTTTTAGATTGGTGTTTTGAAATTTCAATATTTCACTTTAGTATGTTCATGTAATATGAACTAAAATCTTATTTTTGTGTTTAGTTTAATTTTATTGAGGACATTTTTGAAAATATAAAATATTTTATTTAGAAAAATACAAAAGAAATTTCAAATACGAACAAATTTAAGATATTAAAAATATTTATACAGGAATCATAATCCTATCATCAAATATTTTAGCTATCAAATTCAAATACGGAATATGCGGAATGAGAATTTTAATTATAATCCAAAATTTAGTATACCAAATATGTAATTAATGTTCATTTAAAATTTTTTTCACAGGAAAGAATGGGGATATCATTCTTCAAAAAAATTTCTGAATTTCAACCACTGGAAGCTTTGGCTTCCCCAGTGTTTAAACTGATGGAAAGAATTTGGAACCACCCTCTTAATTGAGATTATAAGTTGTGATTAGAAATATTTCAACCTAGTTTAAGAACCTAATACATAAAAAGGAATAACTTAAAAAAACGCTTTATGAATCATTTATTTTGCAATTCCACCTCTAACGTTTTTTTTTTTCTTAATTGAACCCAAAATATTTCAAAAATTTACAATTGGTGCCCTTTTATCTATTTCTTAATCAAAGACAGACGAAATTCTAAGGTAGCACTTTACTCGTACTATTTAAAAGTTATGGTTTTTGATAGATTTTACTCCAGTAAATTTATTCCTAACCTAAAAAAACATATCAAATTTTTATTTATATATTTGAAATTTCATATAGAGATATATATATCCATTATAAACTGTATCTTTTTAATAGTATTGGCAAGTGTGGCATCACGTGAGATTAGTAAGCCTCACAACAAAATATCACCTTAAAATTTGATGAAAAAATAAATCCATCAGGAAAAAAAATATTGCACGACATCATAAAAATGTTTATTAACTTCTTTTTTATCTTTTTCATCTTTTGAGTGATATGTGTCGTCTATTTTTTTATATATATATCTCATAACATTAAAAATATGAGTATGTGTCACTCATAAAATCGATGAAGAAGATAATAAAGAAAATAATATGGAGAAGTTAATAAGTATTTCTCGCATCATAAAATATTACTACCATATTTGATCATTTTGCTAGACAAATTATAATCTATTAATCTTCTTAACAAAATTATTTACAACTAAATTAATCAACAGCCCCATAAAAAATGGAAAATAAAAAAAAGAAAAGAAAAGAAAGAGAAATCGAGATATTATATATAAGTTAAATGAAAAGTGAATATTACAATGATGATTTTGCAAAGCTTGTGTTGAAAATCAAATGACTAGAAATTGAGATTGAGTTGATATGAGATTTAATATGGCACCATTTGATGTTGTTTCGAAGTTGACGATTTGAGGTGATGTCGTATGCCAAAAGATGGCGTAAAATGAAATATAGAATTTGAAGTTTGTTTTAAAATTTCAAAATATGATATTTGATTAAAGGTACAATAGATACAAATGAAAAGTTCATAAAATAGTGGTTAATATGCCCAAATTTTCAGTAAGCCAGACGTTATACGTCATTCCAATGATTATAGGTGATCGGCCAAAATCAATAGAATAAACGCACACCCCCATTAAATCAAATTTAGAGAGTGTTAAATTTAGAGAGTGTTTGAGATTATTATTAGGTGTGTAAAAAGTAAATTAAAATTTTTTTAATTTAATTGACTGATTTTTTTAATTTTTTATAAAGTGTTTTTCTCAAACATTGGAAAAAATATTTATTTAATTACTTATTTCCAAAAACAGTTTTCAAAATTTCAAAAATTTAAAAATAAATTTATTTTTTTAAAAACGTTTTGACAAACGCAGTGTCAAACGGATCCTTATAAGTTACACTGTTACATGGTAAGGTAAAAATGTATTATATAAAATATTTTTTTCATTATATTTTTTATTGTCTTTATAAAAAAATAAAAATACGTGCCACATAAAAAAGTAAAGAAAATAATAAAAAATAATGTAGATAGGATAATTACCATCCTTCAATTAATATTTATGGATATATATGATTGTTTATTGAACTTGTCGGCGAAGCATTAGAACTCTTGAAAATAAGTTGTCATGTAATTTATAAGGTAAGGTTGTGAGTGAATAAAGTTGGGCTCCATAAAGCAATAGTGGGAACGAAAAGATAAAACGTCAAATAATTGAGATCAAATTGAAGGAATAGATTAATCGAATCGACATGGCTAAGACTTATATTTGTATTCTTTAATTTTAGTTTCAGTATTGATTTTTTATGAAGCAAATCATAGACTTTCTATTAAACAATGCATACATATATGTATATATAATTTTTTTTAATTACATCTTTTTCCACAATTTTTTCTTATTAAAATTTTCCTCCCAAAGTTATAAAAGTTTTACTTTTAGATTCATATGTAGATAATATTTTTAATCATATTTAACATATACTTTACATTCAACATGAATGGATAATTGCCTATGATCAGTTATAAATTTATTGTGTAACCTTTTTATATTTTTATTTTAAATGATACTTTACTATTTGTTATTTGTTACTATTTTACAATAAGGACTCGAACCTAAGAAATTTTTGGCTCTTTTCATGGAAAGTTAGCCACTTGGTGAAAAGTGACAGAGAGAGTCCGTGACAGCACAGTGTGGGATCGGCAAAACAAGCCAATATAGAATCACGGGCAACCCATACTTGACCCCATCCCTTACTTTACCTATATATACACCCATATATCAACTTCACTTCTCCAACTCAAAACTAGCAATAGGAAGGGAAAATTAAGAATTGATCAGGAGCTACCACATAGCAACAAATAAGATTATCGATGGAGAGAGTGCAAATTGAGCAGAAATTTTTTGTAGTAGCATTACTGGTGCTTATGGGCATAGCAATTGCCAGTGGTCAAAGCATATGCAACGTCCCAGTTTCAGGGCTAATGGCGTGCAGGCCCGCAGTGACTCGGCCTAACCCATCTGCACCAACCAGCAGCTGCTGCTCTGCCATATCCCATGCGGATCTGCGATGTCTTTGCTCTTATAAGAACTCAAGTTTGCTTCCTTCTCTCGGAATTGACCCTAATCTTGCTATGCAGCTCCCTGCCAAGTGCAACCTCCCTCATCCTGCCAAATGCTAGCCACACAAGAAAAAAAAAACAAACAAAATTCGCTCTTTCTTATATTAGAATAAAATTAAATCACTTGTTCTGGTTCTGTTTGTTCTAGTATTAATTGTTCTTGCGAGGGATTTCCTCTTTGTTTTTCTTGTATTATGATTGTGTTTCAAAAGAAAGCTTATGTTATATATTATCCTCTTGGTGCCGATCAATGTCTTGATGAAGAACTATCTGCTAATAATTATCAAACCAAACTTTTAATGTCTTTACAATTCAACCTGTCAGAAATTATGGCTCTTCTCTAACACTACAGAAAACTTTCTCAAATCCACAAAGTTATTAGGATGGTTACTTCATCTATGATTATAGGCTTATAATATAGATTAATTTTGTTAACATGCTTGTTTCTCTACTAATATACTTATATGATCGAATGAATATCATTCTATTTTTCATTAGAAAAAAAAACATTGTCTTGATGCTGCAATAATAATTGCTATATTTAAGTCATGTTAAGGAGTGTTTGGGGGTGTCAAGAAAAAACTGATTTTAAAATTTTTTTATTTAATTAACAATTTTTTTTATTTTCTTGTAAATTGTTTTTTATAAATTTGCTTCTAATAAAAAAATATAATTATCTTTAAAAACAGTTTTCAAAAATTTTAAAAATTAAAAATAAAAGGCGTTTTTTCAAATGTAATATGGGGTAAAGGGCAATGCACAGTATAAATTAAAGGGCTGTTTCTTATCATAAAAATGGTCAGAAGGATTTGGATTTTATGTTCAAAAATTTCCACATAAAGCCAATTGATTAATAATGAAGTATATCTTATACGAAACTCAATCATTAGGTTATTGTAATAATTAATATTTAAATAATCAAGTATTTATCTCTTAATGCAAAAAGTTAAGAGTCTTACTTTAATAGTTTCTAGTATATTGAAAAACAATTTACTGCACTAATAAAACAACTAAATGGAGCTATGTACTGTATATACAACATTTTAAGAAACCAAAGCCAATTCAAAAATCAGAGAACCCGTACGTTAATTCGCACCTTACATGACTGAAAACACATTATTAAACTTCAGACTTCTTGATTTTAACAAGTTTTCTTTTTGTTCTTATAAGGTCACAAAATGGGGACCTACGAGAGGAAACAGAGGGAACGAAGCCTCCTATTGTCGCTAAATGATATTTCCTGAGCCCATAAAGAAAAAAGTGTCCCACTTCTTACTACATATATTAAGAAAAATCAAGATATTATGGTTATATGGAAAAAATTTCCCTTTTTTTTTTTCTTTCTATAATACCCTTCATTTATATTAAATGACATTATTATTGTAAAAACCAAAACTGTATCTAACATTAATACTATAAAATAGAAAATTTAAACTCCCATCAATAATATTAATTATATTATATGATTTAAAATAATTTCAATTGGAAAATATAAAAAAAATTGAATGAATAATTATTGATTATAAAACAATTAAATAGAAATGTAAAAGATAATTTATAGTTAGTTGTAGGGTAAAAATAATAAATAGACTATATTTTAAGATTAAAAAAGGAAACAAGGAAGTGGTACAACATGGACTAATAATAATAATAATAATAATAATAATAATAATAATAATAATAATAATAATTTATGCAATGTCTTCTAGTAATTTATAATAAAATAAATCAAGGTAGAGATGTAAATGAGTCAAATCATGAACTATTCGGTTCAACTAGTAAAATCTTAAAATTTGATTTGGAGTTAATCAAATCGAGGTCGAGTAATTTGAGTAATTTGTCAAATCGAATTCGAGTATCGTAATATCCTATTCATAAGGCTCACGAAGTTAATCAAATGGTTTTTTTATTATTTATTAAATTATTTTTATACCTTCATTATTTAAATATATTCAAATTTAATTTAATCTTGTTAACTTGAGTCGATTTCGAATCGAGTTGAATCGAATATACTATTTATTAAATTTTTTAATTGATTCGAATTTTGTTAAATCGAGTTCGACTAACTTGAATATTTTTTTAATAAATTTCAAACAATTAAAAAAAATATTCGATCAAGTTCGAATTTTAAATTTTTTAATCGAATCGAACTGATATTGTATTTACTCGAATCAAAGGAATATGAAGAGTAACGGTAAAGGTCCCAAGCAATTACACAAACCAAAGAGTGTCTACTATTTTATAATCCTTATGTGCTAAAATAAAAATAAATAAAAAATCTCAATTTTTTTTTCATTTGTCTCCCACTTACTATTTTATGCTACTATATTTTCACTTGTGACTTTTTTTATACCTCTATTTAATTGCTTTATAATTAACAATTTTTTTGTCTAGCTTTTTATATATTTCAATTGGTATAATAATCTAACATAAATGAAGAGTATAATGAAAAAAAATTGTCTGTGTAACTGTAAAATACTGAACTTTTTTCTTATGAAAAAATAAATGAAATTATCGTTTTTAGGACAAATATTTATATAGTATAGAGGAAGGAATAGGATAGGACAGGATAGCATAGATAGATAATTGCAGTCTGACGAAGCTAAATTTCCAAAACTACTAGCAATGGCAAAGCCCAAGGTTAACGGACTACGGTGGTTTACAATAGAGGTGTTCGTCTGAGTGCGAATTATTCATAACATTTAATACGATTTATAATTAAAAGATCGAAAATTTATCGACGTAAGTTCAATCTACAATTATAAAAAAAATAAATCAAATTAAACTTCAGTTATAAATTAGATTAGATCGATTTACTGTTAAATTTTATGTACTTTTTATTTTTATTTAATAGTAATATTACTTTAAATTTTGTCCAAGTAAGAATTTACATTCAAAAATTAGATTATAAATCTTACAAATATTCATAACTCTTTAATTTTTGGTATATACCATTTACAAAGTAATAAATAACAAACCATAATAAATTTTTCTCAGAAACAAAAATTGCGAATGGACTAAGGGTGGAAACTAAAAAAAGAAAAAAACAAAAATTAAAATTGTCCCTTAAAAGCTTAAGTTGTACAACACAAGGTTTTAGTTCTTTTAAAGTCTTGGGTGGTTTACAACCCAAAATTCAAAACTAAAATAAATTAAATTTCCAAAACTACCACTACTAGCAATGGCAAAGCCCAAGGTTTACAACCCAAAATTCAAAATTAAAAACTCAATACACAGTCTATAAATCGTATGAAGAGTTTCAATCGAATATGATATATATTACTCAATTAAAACCCGGACTCTGTTTTGTAAACCCTAATGAATAGAATAGAAGAAATCACTAATTCACTACCGGGAACTTACTTCCATATACTTGATTTGCCTTTTCTTTGCTCGTGGGAAGTTGGGACTTCGCTGTTTGGGTTTTGGCAGGGCTGTGCAGCACCCTAGAGTGCGCTAGGAGAGGCAAAGGCCAGGGGAGTGGCTGGCTGGCGCTGGTCCACTCGAGGTTGCTCTCACTCTCATTGGCCGTAGACGGAGACCGACGAGGAAACGGCTGCGTGATAGATAGAAGGAATGCTTCATCTGTTCTGGCCTCGTGAGGAGAGGGTTCACCGATCCATTTTTCAGATCCAAAACTGAATTTTTTTAAAAAAAATGAGTATGTATATTATCGGGCCTGGTCGGTTTTTTTCATGATTTTTGTCCGATCTGATCAGTTGAATTTGGTCTGTCTTATAATTAGACCCAATCCGACCTTTCTTTGTGTGTGGGTTTATAATTTTTCATTTATTTTGCATTATTTAGCTTTTTTTTTTTCCTTTGCACCGCAGCTGGTTACTAAACCATCTTTGTATACAGGAAAATGAATTAAATTATATCATATCATATTTTAAAAAACTATAAACTAAACAAAGTGTAAAAGGCGAATAGTGGATCCACCGTTCTAATGTCAATGGATCTCTTATGAGGGTGTCATAACGGGTTAATTTTATGTGAATTCGAGCGAAAACATTAAAATTAAGTATATACAAATTTGTATTAGAAACGGATTGATATTTATATCAATTCGATCTAATATACTTATAGTAATGTCAAGATTAATAGTGTCATTTAACAAAAAATAAATATTTAAATAAAATTATTAAGAAGTGAAATGACAAAACATACCAAAGAAATTATAATTTTTTTAATTATTTGAGTAACATTTGATAATTTTGTTGGTTATAAATATCGTATTAAGTTTTATGATCCAAACATGAAAAAAATAAATATGTTACAAGTATCGTATTCATATAATCTGTTTATTTTTCATATCGTGTTAGGGTTGAATTGTTGTGACATGACTAGTAAATGAATCGTGTTTGTATTATTTTTAATCATGTCACTAGAGTATGTCAACATGACATGAATGCAACCTACTTGATACATTTTAACACTCATATCTCTTATTAATAATATGCATTCAAATTCCGTTTAGTTTAACTATTAAATTGAGTATAACTGATAATTGATAGTTGGTAGCGATTTAATACTTATTGTTTAGTAAAAATAATTAAATTATTAGTTAAAATTAACACTAAGAATATCATTTATATAATTTAGTATATACATTATTTTATAATAAATAAATAAATAATTTAAAGCAAAATACAATAATAATAATGAATAAAAAATTTTCAAAAAAAATAATTCAAAATTTGTTACATTTCTATATATATATAAGGATAATTTAGTGTAAAATAATTTGATATTTGCATTTAAAAAAGTTTCAATGGTTTAAAAAACCTAAAAAAAGAGTTTTTCAATCGATAATTGTTTGAAATTTTAAACAATTATCAACTATTGTTTATAAATATTTACCAAACACCTATCTATTTACTGTTGAGTAAAAAAAAGCTATCAACCTCAAACAAATACCCTCACTCTCTTCATAAGAAGTCTTTTTCTATTTTTATATGCAGGTTGTTTCCCTCCCATAACAGAGAGAGAGAGAGAGAGAGAGACAGAATCCTAAGAGAATTTCTAAGTCTCGGGTCTTAGTAAAAGATGTCTCAGTCCCCAGTAAAAGGCAATCACGAAGCGAGTAGCTGAGGGCAAGGAAATAACGAATAGAAGTGAGCTACTGTGTTTTATAATTTGTAAATTTTTGGATCAAACTTGAAAATGGTCATTTCTTAAACTGTTGGCTCGTCTTTTACTTATTTGCTATCTTTTTCCTGAGAAACATGATATACATAAATCGAATTAAATCAATTTAAAATTATCCGAGAGAGGAGATCTGATCTACTCCAACCTAATTCTCACGTATATGTTTTATTTAATCTTTATATGAATTCTAAGGAAAAGAAGATCAAAACTAAATCAACAACCTCTTAACTAATACTAAAATCATATTAAAAGAAATATTAATACTCATATTAAAATCACATTATGAAGTATGAACCTAATTTTAGAAATACTCTATTCAAAAGTTGGTCTCTTGTTCCTGCAAAAAAGCATTCAGAGCCATTTTTGTCCAAATCTTAGATAGAATATATCATTTATTCATAGCCTCTATGTATCGAAATGTTGTTGTCTAATGTAGAATCTACCCCTTAACAAAAGTGCTAATTCAGAAAAATACAACTCCAATTGGAATTTCAACTTAAAAAAATTAATAAAATAAACCGTAGCTCAACAATTGCATAAAATATATTAAACAAAGTAACAAAAATAAGTCTACTCCATAATAAATATTAAACAGTGTAACAAATATATGTCTACTCTTTGTTAAATAGATACATGTACAAGAAACTAATATTACTTGGATAAAAATTATATTCATGCAACTGCAAGTTCAAAATCAAGAAATTGTATCATAAAAAAACATGTTAATCAAAACATCCCGGAACATTACAACTTATGAGACAATACAGTGGGAAGAAGTTGACTAAAACATAAGAATGTTAATCAAATATACATTAGGATGAATGTTAAGGGTGGTTGCACTTAAGACATTTCTTTCACCGCCAAGTATTCTCCCAACTAATTGGCCAGAGATTGTCAATAACAAAGCAAAACACTTTTCAATACAAAAATTTTCAAAGCGTGCAATGTCCCCTGCATATAATCTTTAGAAAAGAGCTTCAAGCTATCCCAGAAGTAACTCCCGACGAGGAACTTTCGGAGCCAAAAGTCCAGAGATCTCTTAGCTCTCCTCTCACCAGACCCAATACGACACAAAGCCCTAATAACATAGTTGAATGCAGGAATAAGATATATTGAGGAAAGCAAATGAAAACTTCTGTTCAGTTGAAAGGAAAATAAGGCAGAGTTTCAAGATCATATTAAATGCTTCAGATCAAAGTTTCCAGTGCTCGACTTTTTAGATGTCTTTCACAAGTTATTATTGTCAGCTCATAGAAAGATGGAAAAAAAAAAAAAGGAACACTTCCAAATTTCAAGTGAAAAAAATTATTCCATTTGATGTCTTAAGTGAATAATAGTTCTTTATTATGAAACCTTATGATTTAATATACCAACAATACCAATATTGCACCAATACCATCTCCACTGTTATCACCATTATTCTCACTACTCCCAATTCGCCATCAATATCAGCACACCACCACCACAATCACAGCAAAAAACATCAGTCCAACAGCAGCCATGACCACAACCAACTAATTAGGAAATTGCATACTAGTCACCAAACCAAAATAAATTTCAAGACCAACTGCAATTAACAAAACCTTCGAAACTAATTTTACTAAACCATACTAACTTTTAGGCTCAGCTATTTTGGGTATTAGGATTTTGAAATACAACCCTTTTAAAACTTGGCCTTTTCAAATCAGTCCTATGTTTGATAATACTAGAAAAAAATTGAAGCCAACATTCCAAAAGTGCAAATCAAATGGGGATACGAACCCATATTGTTTGAAGCATTAAGGACATTCCATCTTACCAAAACAAAATTTAAGCTTTCAGAAAATAAAACATAGAGGTTCTTCTAATGAAGTACTAGATGCACCATATCCTTGATAGAAAATGCATAATTATAACATTATTTTTGTTTATAAGAATATCTTTAATAAAAGAAATTAGTTATTTTGCTAACATTTTCTCCACTAAAGGAGCAGATATTCGTACACAATTTTTCTCCAAAAGTAATCAAACCAAACTGAAAACCCAGAATCAATATTCAAACATAAGAAATCTATTAGATTCTATGTTTTAACCAGATGCTATTCCTGCTACATACCATAACTCTGATGGAAACAAACTACTACCAAATCATGATAATAAAATCCATAATTGGCAAGAACACTAGCAAATTCAACATTATCAACAGAGACAGTAACCGTTACGACAACTATTATCCTCACCACTATTTCTTAACAATACACTTACATTCAAAACTTATTTTTAAATTCTAAACTTGAGTACTTAGATTTATTAACACCCATTTTTGTATTAACAATATTATTCAACTCACAAGTTTTCAGGACTAAAATTATTTAGCAATTATATTTCAATTGTAGCAAATATCATCAAATTCTATAGACACCAAATCAGATCTCCCAAAGCATTACCTAGGGTGCAAGGAACAAGATAGAGCAGCGCTGGTTGGCCATGCCCATCCATTATATATAAACCTAAGTACGTGAGGAAAAGACCTGCAATAGGAAAACCTGAATTAGCATCGTAAAAAAGACACAAGTATCTTATACCATCTATTTCACATGCAATAAATTCAATAACCACCAACTTTGGGAGAAGAAAAATAATAGGAAAATACATGTTTCATTTAGATTTTGGTTAGTATTTATAACTAAAAGGAGGGTCAGAGTTAATTCATTTGTATGACTAGGAGTAAAGTTCTCATGCCATTGAAATTTCAACAATCAAGGGCATCTCTGCCAATTCACATGATCCCCCTCCCACCCCACCTCCCCCAAATTCGAACTATTATATGCAGTAGATATATAAATATAAATAACAACAAACCAGCTGCAAAATAACATCTAAACAAATATCAAGTGAATTTTTTTTTTCCTAAACCAAAATGCCTTTGCTGATACACATTAATAGTTTCAAATTTAGATTCCAAATTACATACCTCTGAATCTACCCACATAATATATGTCATATCAGAAACATGCCATGGAAATAAAATATTGCAGTTAAAAATAAATCTTCTGATACAAATGGGATCAAATAAGATAAAGAAATGAATCAAGAATGCTCACCAGATCCATAACCGATCACCAACCAAAGAAAATACCCCTTGGACATGCTCTTCTTATTTGCTTTGTCATATCTGGGACAAAAAGAGAACAGGCGGCACAAATTTAACAGAGGTTTAAAAAACAAACTAGTAAACAATTAAGGAAAACCATATATTTACAAACAAGTGTTTCTCTCTATAAACCCCTTCTGCATGACATAAGATTTAAAAGACATCAAACGCCTCTCCGTAAGAATCCCCTCTGCACAAGTATAACCACTCTCTCATCACAGTATCAGCATTCAGCAAGAATCATTAGTCAGAATTATTCATCCTTCAGAAAAACAAACAAAAAAATTAGGGGTGTGCATTAGCTCCTTTGGGTCAATACTCGAACGGATCTAGATAACCCGAAACCCAAAATTTAAGAAAAAAGCACCTGAACCAAAATATACAGTTTGGTTCAGTTGGGTTGTTTGGGTATTGAGTCAAAATACAAATAAATCATAAAGAACCAAACTGAAATTTTAACCTCATTTTATAAAAACCCTACCCAAAATAGCCAAACCGAATTTCAATTTTCAGTTTGGTCCAGTTGGGGTAATTCAGGTAGACCCGTAATCTGCTTAGCCCTACCAATAATAGCATTTCCATGGAACATCAATAAGCTTTGAGGGGTTGGTGAAAATTTAATTCTGGATTTCACAAAAGTTGCAGCCCTTTAACTGTAACTGTATTCTACCATATTCTAATAGATCTGCTTCTTAAGATCTCTTAGACTTTTCTCCAGCCTTGGGCCCACATTGCCATCACAAATATTAATAGTAACAATAACTTTTATAATTTCAACAGAAACAATAGAAACACAAAATGGACAGTACCTCCGAGCAAATGATACAAGCAAGCCAGGAAAAAGAATGTCCCCAAATCCAATCATGTCATAACCACCCCAGGGGTCAAAAAATCGAGGAACCCTCAAAAGCATGGGAATAGATTCCCCACCACTATTGTCTCCTCGGGCAACCTATAAAATAGAGAAGCAAATTAAACACAGAAGATAGAAAAGGTTCTTTATTAAAAGCTCATACCAGCGAACAGAAAAATATTATTGTGATACCAAATGTTATTGAAAATACATTTGTTGATATTAAAGAGTTTAAATAAGAAAGCAATGAGATGATGCAGGATCCATTCCAGAGTTTAAAAACCATTTTCTAATACTTTTAACTGAATTTCTAGGAGCCAAAAAATTAAAAATTTGCACTTCTTTTTTATTTGCCTGCCTCAATCAACCGAGTCACAATTGCTTGCTCAAAAGGAAGGGCCTAATGTTTGCTTATGGGAAGGAAGGAAGAAGCATTTACTTAATACAAGTGCACCAATGGTCCAACTTGATCTTATTAAGCATGCAAAACTAAAAACCCCAAAAAAAGGAGGCCATTTGACTGAATGGGTGCAAATGAATATTTCAAAAGGAGCATAAGGAAAAATCAGAGTTGAAAAATTGAGAAAAAGAAAAGAAAGCACAGCAAAATCCACTTGTGATTTCAGATGGTAGATGCCTTTGTAGCAATTCAGGCTAACAAATTCCTGAAGAAAATATGTTTATATCAGAATCCAAAGATTTTTTAATTAGCAGTTTATCTCTTAGGAAGTAGCTAGGTGCAGAGGTTTCTCAAAGAAACTATACATCACCTAACATCCATCATAAGAAGCACATGAAGAGGACTTGTTACTGTAACATTACCATGCCATAGAAGAACCAATAGACGTTTTAACAAGTTGAGAATAGGTTGGATAATTTCTTTTGGGTTGCTAAGATATGTAATAACAATTTGCTCACTTAATGAGAATATATGGAGCAGACACAAATCTAAATACTATGTATGAAGGGTTTACAGTTAACAATTAAAATCATTAAATTAATGAAAATTCTTATTTGCAAACACTCCAAGTTCAATTCAGGGTTCTCAGGCCATGCTTTATCAAATGGTCCACCCAATCTAGTCTTGCATTTTTCAATCTCAGCTAGTGGATTGGAATTTTGACAAGCAGATTAAGTTAGGTGGAAGCATTCTGGTTCAGGAGTCTTAAGGATATGAAAATCGTAAGAATCCATTGCTCCTCAAATATGACATTTATATTCATAATCACTGAACTAAAATTCTCCATATGTCTAATTACAATATTTACGCATCACATTTTAGTACATCTAACTGGAAAAAGTCAAGACAGAACAAGAAAGAAATAATGTTTTAGAACTATAATTATTAGTGTTTTTCAATTCCCAAAACTTTTAGTGCCCAATTTGAAAGCAATACTGTATTTCGGGAACTGAGCCAAAACAAATGTTTAGAAGCGGATACTTACAACAATCATAACACTCTGATGGAATATTATTGGGGATAGAAAGACCCAAAATATGTCATAAACAAACGCGCAGCAGAGAAGTACAGAAGCAACCTGCACCACAATAACAATATTAGGACAAAAGGCAATAAATATCCCCTGAAGGCATGATAAAATAAAAGCCTAGCTACCTTAATATTTGGCAATCGAGCCACTTGCAAGACAGTTATCATCAAACAAATACCCTGTCAATAAAATTTCATTATTCAGCAATTAACCACAGGATAGTGGAAATGATTTAGAAAAGATGTCATAAACAAAGGCACAACATATTGCAACCAAAAGATACCACAAGCACAAAAGTGACATCTTTTTTTTTTCTTTTCCTTTCATTTTTGAAGTTCATAATTATCCTCAGTATTAAGATGCTAAAAGAATGATAGAGGACCAGCGAAGGCTATAGGCACAATTATTGAGTACCTATAGTCATAACAATAATTTGGTTCTGCAAGCATCATTAGCTTTATTTCACGACAAATTTTCTTGTATCTGTGTTTGATTTATTTAATTTTGACTTTCCAATATCAGAATAGACCTTTGTCAACTATAAGGAGCTCCCTTGCCCAAAGCCAGTATTTAATTGAAATTAAAGTCTTGCAGTTTTTTACTTCCTCCTTTCCAGCTTCTCTAAGGTTGTCTTCATTTTTTTTTCTCCCTGAATTCCCTTATACTGCAGTATACAATCAAATAACATAAAATTAAGAGGCTGCGGATTGCATGTCAATTACATTGATCCTATCATGCAAGTAATGATGGAGTCTCACACAACCTAGTGACAAAGATCCCTATCCATCCCAAATTCATTTAGTAATATTAAACAAAAGAAGTGCTGAAAGTTTAATCAAGATAAATCCTGGGAATGAGCAACATTAATGCCAACTATAGAAGGCTATATGAGTGAATGGGCCAGCTATAATTCAAATGCACCTTCCCTTCCCCTTCTACCGGTAGAACTGCAAGAGATACAGAAAACTGATAAAAGTCAAATATATGGCTATAGATAGACATTGATGACAAAGGTTTCCCTATGAATGGTTTCAATACATAAAGATATTATGAATAAACAAAGACTACACCTAAGAACAATAAATCTGACATCTTAGGCAAGCATTTGCTTAATAACTTTTCTCAGCTCCATCTCATTCGTATCTAACTCCAACAAGAGAGTTTGGAAGGTTGCACTTGACAACAGTGGTCATTTTTTTAACAATGCCAACATGCAGCAAAAACTGAACTATTGCACATGTACTCACATATGAAACTTACAAGGATATCTTGCCCAATCCATGAGTAGGATGACCGCCGATGCACAATCCAGAAAACAGCAAACAACAAACATATAAATAATACAACAACCGAGAGAATAGATGTTTCTCCCAAAAGAGGTAAATTTACTTTCTTCTGTGCACAATTTCTGCAATATCTGTTCAATAAACAAGAAAGAATAACATTAATGTTAAGTAAAACATAAAAACTATTGCATGATACATTAGAAGTGTCAGATATGTACTCCACTATACCTCGAAATAAGAGTTACTATACAATTATGCATGCCCTGGGGAAAAAGAGTAGTTCAATAAGCATATGTAGAATTAATCCTCCAGAATTTATTGCTACCCATTCAAAATACTAATAACACAAAAATCAGATCAGAATATATGTGTGTGTGTGTGCGCACTTGCATATGTGTGTGTGCGCGCGCATATAAATATGGGCAGATGTGTATATCCACTCTTTCTTTTGATCAGTTGCATGTACATTTCAATTTGGTATAATCTTCTCTCTACTTTTTTTTTCTTTTTTGAGGACCACTGGAATCTAGCCTTGCCTTAAACAGGACATGGGCACAGAAATGGATCTCTTCACACATGTGAGAGTACATATGTGCATCCATGCATGCAAATGCTGAAACTCATATTCTACACCAGTCTGTGGCTTATTGGCAGTTTAGTTCCAGTCTTTGCTAAATAGGAAAAATAAAGCTTATAGTAATTGATTGACAAAACTCCAAACCCAAATTCCCAAAAAAAGAGCTAATAAAAAATTGAAGCATGGGGACTTGACACCTGCCAGAAAGAAAAAATCACTTAGCACAGAGATCAATCAGTGTAATATCTCAACGGGTGCACAGCCATTTATCTAAAATCTAATTGATGATAAGGTGCTGAAATCTCACTAATTAGACTAATACAAAATAACCATGTTTCCAATTCCTGGAATTAAAGCGAAATTACA
Source organism: Triadica sebifera (assembly GCA_023653625.1). Taxonomy (NCBI): domain Eukaryota; kingdom Viridiplantae; phylum Streptophyta; class Magnoliopsida; order Malpighiales; family Euphorbiaceae; genus Triadica; species Triadica sebifera. The sequence goes on along the minus strand of CM042908.1, from coordinate 19,061,843 downwards.
AGTGCCCGCTGCATTCTAACAGGTACTGCATGTTAGCAGCTAAGTGCTATCTAAATGATGCTCCTAGCATGCCAAGAGAATGAAAAAAGCAATCATGCATCTTAAGGATTCAAGGGTAAAGACATGCAAGATTGATGCACCATAATTAACATAGTTATGTAATTTCGCCAGCCCCACTAAAGGATATCTGCATATCTATCATTTTTGTATTCACCAAAACTATTTAATTGTGACAGGTAAAAGCAAGGCTTTAATTTTGCTATCTTTTACATAGAGCAACCACATAACTTAAATGCTTTACTTTGCTAATAACAGCTATTGACAAGATTATTATAAATGAAATCCTCCAAGAGAACTTTATTTTGCTAATAACAGCCATTAAAAAAATTATTATAAATGAAATCCTCCAAGAGAAATTTGTACCTCAACACCGCCAATGCAGAAGAGTATTATCAGCACCCATACAAACCAACTTGACATGAAAAAGAAGAGTAGAACCAGAAAAGTCGATGCTGTTATGACAAAAAATATTGCACTCTTTACATTAATATCAACAACATCTTTCTCAGAATCTGCTGATGCATTTGAAATTTCCTAACCAATAAAAGAAGAAACAATATTTAGAACCCCTTTAAGAAGCACAATTCAAAAAATCGTTACAAAAATTTTCTTCAAAAAATGGAGAAAAGAAAGAGAATGGGTGCAGCTACATTCATTTAACGGAAATACCAAAGATATGTATGACATGTCAACCATAGTTAAAAAATATGTATAATGATACCGATATCACCATCCCTCATCCACACTTCAATACCTTCTTTCCTGGTTATGTAAGATGTTACTATAGGGATTACTACTACCAACATCAATGGGATTACTATAGATAAGAATTTCATCATTCCCTCCTAGAGACTTATTTAAGAAGACCATCATATTCATGCATACTAAAAACAGATAATTTTCATTAGTGATATACGAACTTTTAACTTTTTGAGTGGAACTGATGCACAATGAACAAAGGAGTATTTGCCATCCCTTGCAGAACTGAAAATTCCCAAAGGTTGCAATATAAACTTGAAGTTTAAAATGCATATATACACACACAAACACACTGCATTACCTTTGGTGATATTTCATTATAGCGCTCATCAGTCTCCTCAGAAGCGGTAAATTCTGACCAAAGTGAAGCACAGAACACCGTTCCAACAGCCATCATCCATAAGAATATCACTGAATAATCAACAACAGGACGACTTGGTGCATATAATCTAACTTCCACTGCATTCACAAAACACTTTATAATTAGGTATTTGTAAATTTTATTTTTTAACTTCATTTTTGTGTCTTTATGCACTTTCTCATGTCAATCACTATCACAGAGAGAGAGAGAGAGAGAGAGAGAGGAGCGCACATAATATTCCAAACTTCAAAGGGATATAGAAAAGCTAAAATTAAAGTGCTATTATGCATAATTCAATTAGATTGTTTATTATGTTTTCATATAATGATTCACAAGTACTCTCCACTGCAGATCCAAGTGCTAGCCATCTGTGGAAAAAACAGGAGAATATCAACACCCTGTTCTCTATTAACTAGAGATCTTTAATCACCATTCTAAAGCAAATGCTTCACAGTCTAACTTGTCTCCAAATATAGGCACCACACTATTACTTTTTTGAAGGAATATAACATGATGAGTGTATCTAAAATGTCAATACTCGACAAATGTAAGAGCTCAAGGTTTTACCTTTCTTCCCATTAGCCATTGACTCATTTAGATATACCCCTCCTGACTTTGCAATCATCACAACAGGAATTGAAATATTTGTTGCAGCATCATTCTTATCACAACCCATCTCAGCAATATCTGAAGAATGAATGCACATATTAATAAGAATAACAATAACAAAAGAAACCAGGAAAAAAAAATTAAACTTCTAGAAGGTTATGGCAAACATAATAAAAAAATATTTTACTAATAGCAAATTGAAGGACAGCCAAATTATAACCTTCTTCATCATTTATCATCAACAGAGCTTCTGCACCCCCTGACTGTGCAACTTCTGCTTTCATGGTAAAGGAACAATCACCACGTATGCACACTGCAACAGAGCCAGAGAACTGCAGAACAGAAAGAATACAACCTCAATTATAATTCAAAAACTTCAGGGAGGTGCTTACTTTGAGACTAAGAAATTAACAAGCTATGATGCTATGATACATCTTATTAAATAAGCTCAATAGTTTTCATGATTACTGTGCTAAACTGCTAATATTAGAGACTTTAGACTTTTCAACATTTTGAAATTTTGCGACATTCTTATAAAAGTTTCTGATGTTTACAAGAGAGTTTGCAATTTCCAACAAAAAATCAGATGAGGAAACTCTCAACAAAAATACCCACAATCAACATCTCCTGAAGAAATCAAGTAATTTTTCCATCCTCAAGCTAAAAGCATTCAGAAAATTTCTATTCTCATGTTATAAGCCTTCAGAAAACTTCAAACAGAAATTAATGACGGAAAATAAAAAGGAAAATAAGGCTAAACCTTTGAAGAGGAACTAGAACAGCAGCTTAAGGGATTTGAGAAAATGGCAGGCAGTCTGAGACTTTTTTCAGCCTCAGCAGGCAAAATAGTTCCAAATCTTGCACTTATCCCGCCTAAAGTTTCACCTTCAACACCATTAACCCAGTTCTCAACCTTGACCTGGAAATTTCATGCCAACACATAAAATAAAAGGTTAATTCATTTCATGAAGCTTTAAGTCAAAAATAAAATTCATAATTGCCAATGCAACATCAAGAAACTTTTGATATAAAAAATAAATAAATGAATAAAATAATCATATATCCCATTTCTGCACCACACAAAAGATATGTCTTCATCATCTTGAATCTGCTCGTACTGTAGTAAGATGTTTCTTACGTGCACATTGTAAATATATTTTTTTGTGAGCATAATGGGATACCAACTCATTGTCACATAAGCATCTCTTCTCTGCTAAGCAAGAAACAGGCTATCATTTTGATTATTTTTTAACACTTTCAATAAAGTTCATAAAGATTATCAGAATTACCACATATAACATTTTTGGGGATAAAAGCTTTATTGAAATAATGGTCTATTGGCATTAATATGCAGGTAGTATACAAGACACCGTTGGGAAGAAGCTAAATCAGGAAGTTTTAATGGTATAATAACATCACAAGTTTTAAAAAAAGTCTTTCACAAATCCCTGCTTCAGGAAAGCTGCATAATGCTCAAATCATTATAAACTCCATCTATTTGTTTCCAGACAAATGTACATTCATAATACTTAGTTAGGAACTTTAGTTCAATGACCACTTTTAACACCTTTCCTTTGCAATCCTCTCCATTTCAAACAATTTATTTACCAACTTTTTAAAACTTGTAAGCATTGCTACATGCTAAAAAAAATAAAAAATACACGGATCCCAGTTTCTTTTGCAGCTGGACAGTGAATGAGAAAAAGATAATTAAATATTCATCTTGTCTACGCAAAAAAAACCAATTATCAACAAACACAATTATCTTTACTAAACTGTAAGCTATCAGAACCCATAAAACTGCTACCATCCAAGGAGCCCCAGGGGCCTCAACATTCAAGTAAACTAAACACAGGAACTAGGAGAGAGAAGATAACAAAAGAATTTAACACTAAAAATTTTTTCCACAGAAAATTACATCCATGCTTCAGATATTCATGTTACAAAAAAAGCAGACAAAACACTCTGCTGAGCCATCATTGCTACACGCACTATTTCCAGTAATCGTAATTTTCTAAAGCTTCTAATCCTCTCTTCCCTTCATAAATTTCTTCCTCTCTGATCGGTTAATTAGCAACATAACTGAAACATGAAATTAGCACAGTGCACTGAACTGCGTTTGATTTTTTGCCACATTTTGCATATGCACAATATATTTCGTAGCCTTTCTACGCAGCATGTGTATCAAAAGAACGTGATTGACAATAACCCCCTCCTCTTGATAACCATAGATTGATTGCCAATGATAATCCACATACACATATCAAATATCTTGAACTCACATATAACATAAAATATTTAATCAAACTTTATAAAATTGCATCTGAAAATTAACATCTCATTAAAAATTACATTAAAATGGTAACGGCAAAATTGCAAAAAAAAAATTTTAAAAATACCAATTTGTAAGGATTATCACAGCCAGGAGACTTAGGGGAATCGTCATCATGAGAGGCATCGTCGGCAGCGGATGAAAGAACAATCAAATAGAAAAGGCAAAAGATGACAGTGCCCAAAACGGGGAGCCTACTATTCCCGGAAGAAAACGCCATTGGCAAATTAAATTAGCACAAGGAAAGAAGAACCAATCTCTCCAAATTACTATTCCTCAAAAGGAAAAAAAAATCTCTCCAAATTACTAAACGGAGAGAGAAAGAGGAAAAAGAAGAAAATTATAGGGAGGGAGGCACGATGTCCTTCAACCCCCTCGGAAGAAAAGAAAATCAAGGCGAGAAGTTTTTGCCAGCCGTAAAAATGAACTTTATAAAGGCTCTCTGTTATTTTATTACCATCATTTATCCGACACCTAACAATATTTACATCTGATTATCTGTAACCTGTGACATAATTTAAAAAAAATATTTAATATTAAAAAGGCCAAATTTTCATAATTCCCCAATTTTTTAAATCCTCAAAAAAATTTCTTCCAATAGCATATCACCATCGACTTCCTGACATACATATCTATTAATATCATTAAAATATTAAAAGTTTAGCTATTAGGTGTCTTGACAAAAAATACTTATAGCAACCTTTATTCTGGCAATATTTATCGTTACGCTATTTTTAATAAAAAAATGTGAAAAATGATACATTTTTTGGCTTTACATATTATAAAAGAAATAATATATATATTAAACACAAAAATATTATTTACAAATATAGTGTATACCTTACAATATTATAAAAAAAAATCTAAAAGTACAAAAATCGTATAATCAACGATGTAAAGAATGAATTGTTTTACTAAATTAGGTTACCGTAACTTTTTATATCTTTTTTAGCTCTATTCTCGTTATATTTGTGTGAAAAAAACTAAGTACAAAATTTTATAGTGCATATAAGTAATTATAGGCATTTATAATATATATTTTTTTTTTCCACACATTTTAGAATACCTACAAATCTCATGTAAATAATCTCATATTTACACATTATTATATCATGTTCATTAGTATACACATATATTCAACAAATATAAATCATGTAAAATTCTTTATACCATTTTCAGTATAATTTAGTACGTAATGTAACACCCACTAATTAGATTTTAATTTGAATAATTTAGATCACATAATTAAATTATATTTTTGGTTAAATAAAATTAAAGATATTAGATATAAAGAAATATGTGAAGATAATAATAATAATAATAATAATAATAATAATAATAATAAGAAAATTAAAAAAAACAGTAAAATGGTGAGCAAAAAAAAGAGCAAAAACGGGAAAAAGGGCTTAAGACTTTTTTTTTGCCATTTCTTCTCTTTTCTCCTTCTTCTTTTTCATCATCCTTTTTCTTCCTTCATATCACAGCTCAAATTACTCATCATCTTCTTCAAGATTTGTATCAAAAATCAATCCAAATAAATCTGATCTTGGTAAGAAATATTTTTCTCATGATTATTGTGTTATTAGAACTCTTTAGGTTATATTTTTTATAGGATATTACACTCTATTTTTTATTATCTTGTGAATCGAATTTGGAGATGTGCTAAACATAAAAGTTGTTCATCTATGTCTTGTGTATCTCTCTGCCAAATATTATTGAATAATTTTGAGTATATGAAGAGATATGATTATTGGGGTAAAACTGGTTCAGGGAGATGTATCAACCAAATAACCTACGGTTTTTGTAAAAATTGATCATCTTAGTGACTTAATCTAAAGTTTTATAAAATATAAAAATTGTAGGTATATATGTTATTGAGGTCTCTACAAAATTTCGTATAAATTTCTCTTGTATAGGTTGAGTTATTATGAAATGAACTATGATTATTCCTTAATTGAGCTGGTTTTATATATCTGTGCAGTTCCAGTAACTTCATCTTTATATTTCACCTATTTTAGATCGAATTAGTCAAAGTGCAAATATAAAAGTTTTACTCTTATGTTTATCTAAATTTCTGTGAAAGTTTCACCTTAAAATGTCATGTATTTTGTGAGTTATGAGCTGAACAATTAAACTGGTTGGGTTGATACTCTATGTTGAACCAGTTATATATCCTCCAATATTTGAGAACCTTAGAGACCGAATCTGAAAATGAGTTAAACATGAAAAATGTTCCAAATTAACTTATATAACTGTATAAAAATTTTCAGAATAATTTAAGCTTCACATTGAAAGCTATAAATTTTTGAATTGGATACCTTGAAACTGCCTAAGGGCAAAAAACAGGACAATATTTAAAATTATATCAAAAACTATGTAAAGGTTCAAAAATTATGAAATTTTAATATATTTTAGTTTTACATGTTATATTTAATCAGAATCAAGAATCATATAAATTAGATAAGTGTAGAAAAAGTTATTAATCCAATAGTCCTTAGAGGTCTTATTCTAGCTTAATAGAAATTGTAGTTATTTATTTAAATTATATTAAGAATAAATATTTTATCAAACTATTAATTAATTATATTTTCAAATTAGGATTTCAACAAGAAGAAGACCAACAAAAGTGAACAAGATCTAAACTTATATTTTGGAAAAGGAAAATACTATCGAGATTTGTACATATATGTATTTTGTTTTACCCTCATGCATGATTGTGTGTGCATGAAATAAATTACATGTCACAATGATGAAATTATATGTTATGACATCTTTTAAAGTTGTAGGAATGTTATTAACTATGAACTTAATATTGTGTTAATATTTGATAAAATATCATGCTATTACATGATTTTGAAATAAATTGTGAGGATATGATTGTGTTAATATGAAATGAGTATTGGTTATAGAAACAAGTAATTAATTGTGTTAATTGTTCATTTCTCTACTTGAGGACTAACATAGAATAGATGGTGCACCATTAAGGGGGGAATTACGGTACCGATATGGATATGATTTAGGGACAGGGTGGCTTAAGCTATGAGAGTGCTCCTAATCCTGATTACACTCAGATGACATAATTATATTCAGTCAAGGTGGCTTAAGCTCCGCGAGCACCCTTGACTTTAGATTATGGTGTGTAGGGTGGCTTAAACTCCGCGAGTGCCCCTATTTCACACCTCATATCTGGAGAGTCCGGGAATAAGATTTGGGCTGATACTAATTAAAGACCCTAAACCAATATAAATAAATAGATTAAGTTATTTAGAATGAAAAAAAAAATTTGAGCAGATTATCAAGTTAAGTTTGTGACATTCTTCTTATATATGTGGGATTATTCCTAATATATAAGTGGGGCATCACACGTAACACCTATGACTGAACCAACAATCAAGATAACGGAATTAGTCATTCATGCATAATAAATTTGTCACATGGGTATAGTGATATGTGCATATAAATGTCATCACCAATCTAATATATAAGTGTCATCGCCGACATAATATCAGTATCATCACTGATATAATATGAGTGTCATTACCGATATAATATAAATGTTATTACCGGCATAATAACTTCTGATTGACATGCCAAACTTTCTAAAACTCTACTTATATACTTAGTGTTCTGGGGTTTAACTTGTGCTATCATTAAGTTCACATCCATTTTTCTTTGATAATCTCATATTTCTTTTTTGTTATGTTCCTTATATACTCACTTCGTGTAATATAATTCATGTAACATTCACTTATGTACACATAATAATATTTACAATTTCATCGAAGTACCAATCCATTTTGATTTTCTACTTGAATTTCTTCATTTATTAATAAATAATTAAATTACTAAAAAACATATTTACGATCGTAATTTATTGTTTACGCCCGTGAACAATTCAAGGCATCGTGTCTCACGACCATGGAAGTGATTTATTCATGTTTGTGACTAATGTTTCGCACCCATGACTAGCTACCGGAAAATTGCATTCCAATTTCTATATTCACTCTAAAGCTTATCAAATTACCTAACTTTAACAAACATGTATTCATAAATTTTCAACATAATATACAATATTGTTACCATCATTTACATTCTTCTAACATGCTCAAGTTCCCAATATATGTTAACCATATCAACAATTCACATTATGTCATATTTATCAAGTCAACTCAAAATTTTATGCAACAATTATAACTCCCTCTTAGCATAACTAAAACTTCTCTCATTATATGAAAGAATATTATGATGCATGAGACTCAAAAACAGATTAATTTAAATATTCATCATGATCATGATGACTTTAACAAAATATAAAAAGATAATAATACTAAATTTAAAATTTGTATTTATATAAATAGGGCAAATACTTACCCAAAGTTTACAAAAAAAAATATTTTAAAAATTAGTTACAAGATTACATATCCTTCCAAATTAAAACATGTGAACTAGTAACTAACCCTTATTCCCAACAAAATAAACAAAAAAGTGTTATATCACTAATCCCCGAGTGTTTATCCTTTTTTTCTCTTTCTTTTGGGTGTCTTTTCTATCATCTATGCTCGGCTCCGAACTGCGTATGAGAGAAAAAATATTAATATGCTAAACTTATCTCGATTAGTGGTACATAACAAAATATTAAATATAATAACAAATATATGCAAAATCATTATTTTTTGCGTCCCAATATGTATGCATTGTTGCCTAAAACAATAACCAAGAAATGGGGGATTGAATTAATTAGCAAAAAAAATTTTTATTTCAAGCAAATGAATAAGAATAGATAGAAAAGAGGTAGAGAGATAGAGACACAAGATGTATAGAGGTTCGGGCATTAACAAATCCTACTCATCTTCCCAATCCCAATTGGATATTTCACCAATACTTAAAGTATTACAAATAGAGTTTTTTAAACTCACTCCCAACTATGGTGCATTACTCTCTTAGTTAACACCTAACCTAGAAACTCTTATATTTTAATGACAAACACAACAATCAAATCTTTGTATTTTTAATGGCTCATATAAAAACTCTTACAAGTATTTCACTCATTAGTCAGATCACTCAAATACTCTATTGAGTATTTGATTATAGGAATGAAATCACTCACTAACCAAAATAGCCCAACAAAATGAGCTAAAATGGTTTTTACAATAAAGATTATAAAAATCATATTTGAATAATTGCACAAATGGTTTTACAAATATTGAATGCTTGAATTATTGTTATCTAACCTTGGAAAGTTCATAAATAAGTCGTATTTATACTTTCTTTGAGAAATAAAGTCGTTTTGGATGCAATTAATGCAAAACTAGTCGTTGAACCATTTTTCCGTTCACACCTATCAATATTAAATACACAGATTCATGGGTGTCACTGATTCTTCATGGGCGTGACTGTTCTTGGTGAAGCTTTGACTGAAGTGGTAAAGCTGGCCTTGTACGCTTCTATTCAAGAATGCAAGATCTTTCATGGACGTGACTGTTTATTCACGGGCATCACCATTCTAGTTGTACGGTTTGGTCATTGCTTCATAGCCATGAATATTTGATACTGAGAGAATAGGCACTAAAGATTTCCACGGGCATGGCTTTACGAGTAACAGGAGTTAAACTAAAGTTTCACGATGGTGGTGATTATTGACCATGGGCATTACTAGATTCACGAGCATGAATCTCTGTTGATTTTCAATCTTTGCTGATTTTTAATCTTTTAAACTTCAATTGAATTGAATCAATTTACTTCAAGGTCTTAGGAATATATAACCTATCTAAAACACTTATAACATAATAAATGGTTAAGTTCTTTATTGTCCAATTATTTTTTATTATTAAAATGATGAAAATACCTCTCAAAGTTTAACAATCTCTTCCTTTTTGATTGTGATAAATAATCTTGCAATATGTGGCTATGGAGAAATGAATTTCTACCCCTTAAAAGATACTTATCAAAGAGTGAAAAAATAAAAGCACAATAATACCACATTTTAAATCATAAAGCACATAAAGGAAGAAGTTCAAAAGAGATTCAATCAAAATATTGATCACAACATATGTTAAGTATATGGAAGGTATAAGTCAAGTATAAGTCACAGTATATGTCAAATATATGGAAGGTATATGTCAATATAAGTCCTAACATATGTCAAGTATATGGAAGGTATATGTTAAGTCTATGTTACATCTATTTTGATTATGCACATATCAAGATTTGTTTATTATTTTTTCTCTCCCTTTGTCATCATCAAAAAGAAATAAGTAAAGAAAAAAAAACAATAAACAAGATGAAAGCAAATATCATATCCATTACTTAAGCAAAAAGAAATTACAAGCAAGAGTTTGATTTTAAAAAGATGTTTTTCTACCCTAATAATTCAAAAAAGAAACTTAAAGCTAGGATAGCCATGACTTGAAGTCAGATAACTGCTTGCGAAGGCTAGCAATCTCCTCCTCTAAAATGTCAACTCTAGACTCAATGAAGTCTTTGAGGTTCTCTAACTTTTTATCAACTGACTACTCAAATGAATTCATGCTTGCTTGAAACATGTTGAATTGAGGAGTGATCAAAGCCATAAGTTGTTGAGTCAATCCTGCTAAGACGCTAAAGATGCCTCGTTAGCTGCTGAGGCATTCGAAATATCTATCAAAGCTATAAGAGGATAAATGCTAGCCCTCTTCCTTTGCTGTGGCCCTTGAAAACTAGCTTTGAATGCCTCGGGGTCCTCTGATTCCCATGCTATTTCTCTTTCAAATGTGATGAAGCGATAATAAACATCATTCTGGTAGATGATTCTGACAGTAACTCCCATTTTGATAAAGAATTCGACGTCAAGTCAATCTTTAGGAAAGTTAGGATGATGGTATAGATGTGATCATTAAGATCCAAAAGTCCTAGCTCCATAGCCAAGCGAGTGACATAGCTTCCAATAAGGATGTCACCCAAAGGCTTCATCATGATTGATTGGAGATGAGAAGCAAACTATCTAGATAAGGCAACCAGTTGATTTGATCTATCCCATTCAAATAATAACAATTCAAACTTTCGGATTGAGTCGTTGTTATCACCTCGGGCAAAGATCGAGTATGTCAAAAATTGATGAATGTAGCAGAGAACCAGGTTCTTCAAATGAGTGTTTTTAGTCTTATTGACATCCCAGCTATAATTGCTACCAAAATTATGTCATACCAAATAGGAAAAAAAATCTTTTGCCTCACTTTCACTTATCAGACCTCGATGTGGCAGCTTGAAAATCTTTGCAAATTCAGTGGTTGTGAGAATCTTTTCTTGCTTATAAAGCTAGAAAAAAACCTTGCCCACTGGAGATACTTATAGGGTGTTAAGAAACTCTAGTGTTGGCTCTTTGAATGTAGGCTTATAGATGTCAACAAACTCTAGGTTGCCATACTTTTGAAGCTAAACTTTCATGTCAAATTCCAGTCCTGGTGTCTAGATACAATTCCAGTAAAAGGTTCTTGCAGACAAAATGGTTCGTTTCTTAAGGGCATAGTACTTTTGATGAGTGTGTCGGGGTAAGACATTGAACAAATAGTCAGTGTAAAGTTTAAAGATTGTGTTTTTTTCCTTCCCATTGGAAGAACTGGCTCTCGACACCATTGTTGAATTCAAATTTGAAACACTTAGAGTTTTTGGAGAAAAAGCTCGAAAAACCTAATTAAACCTTGAAGAAATTTGGTAGAAATGGTGTTTGAGATGTTTGGAGAGTGAAATTAGCAACACTTTGGTGTGAATAGGTGTTCTAGAGGTCAGATTTGGCTAGAAAACACAGAGAATTGCGATAGCTGGCGAGATAGGAGAGAGAAAATCAAAAGAGAAACAGTAAAAATAGACTTTATATCGTGCGATTCATGCTCGTGAATGAAAGTTCACAGTCGTGAATACTGAATGTTCACGAGAAAGATCAATCATGACACTGATCGTGACTAAGGACATGAACAAATCTAGAAAGATAAAGGTTCAAAGGTGTCATAGGCTCACAGTCGTGAATTATATTCACGAGCGTGAATAACGATATTCACAGTTTCAGACTGTGACAAAAGGCATGAACTAAAACATTAACAATTATGGACATGTTGGTTCAACATTGTTCACAGTCGTGACTAATTAATCACGAGCGTGAAGTCCTAAAACCAGAAAAAAGAAAGCAAGATCCAAAAAGAATTTTTGTTCTACTATACATCTTCCTAAACAAAATAAAACATATTTGTCACATCCGCGAGTTAGACCCTGACCGTATATGCGTACTGCAGTCGTTTATACTGTAGTATAGAGAGGTGTACGATCGGAGTCTAAGTATGGATAAATACATAAAAAAATTTAAATATATTAATATGATAAAATGAATAGAAATTTTATAAAATGAAACAATGCAATTTCGTGTTATGCATACAAATTGAGACGACAGCTCGGGTCAAAGTTTGGATTTTTCGCTCAGTAGTGAAATTATAATTTAAATATACCAAAATATGAAAAATATTATTTTAAGGTCATAGGTGCAGTTATAAGGTAAAATTTTAAGGTTAAAGGTTCGAATTGTGAAAATATAATTATTAGTACAGGTTTACAGTCTGATATTTCAGATCATGAGATAGAAAATATGATCACGATCACAATGGAGTCGATGTGATTGAAATTTAATTTTAAAATTTTTAAAACTGATAAATTAGAAATCGAACGGCGGATGAATTTTTATGGGTCAAATTAAGAAAAATGATTAACCCGTAAAAACTCAATTTTTGCACTGGTTGTCGTCTTGCAAAATCGAAGAGACCGTTTTAAAGAGAAAATTATTTTATAATTTTTAGAATATTTAATTTGATGAAATTAAGTTGTTTGGAAGTTGAATTTTGGAGAATTAAAATTTAATTATGAATATAAATGAAGAAAAATTGTGATTGGTTAGAAAATTTTTAAGTCAAAATTAATTGAAATGTGATTGGGTCATGTGTCAATATTATGGAATAATTAATTGTGCTATTGACCAATGAGAAGATGAATTAAGAAATTAATTAGGATTAATTAAGTTAATTGAGAATAAATAGGACAAAAATCTACAAAATATCAAAATCTATTTCTTCTTCTTCTTCTTGTTTGGTCGTCCACTATGGGAGCCGGATTAATCTCTTCCTTCACTTTAAGTTCACAAGATTACCAATAATCAAGTATTTGGAGCAAGGAAAATTAATTAGTCAGTGAAGAAAATAAAGAAAAATTAAAGAAAAATTATTTCTTTAGCCAAAAATTTCAATAAAAATTGGAGGTAAGTTTTTATTCACTTTTCCTTCAAATTTATATGGATTTATGTTGGATTTGATGGTTGTTTAAATTAGAAATTGAAATTATGGTGTGTTGTTAGTTGAAATTGCTTGATGAAAAAATTAGGGTTTATGGAAAAAATTTTAAAAAAATTAGAGAAAAATAGGAAATAAAGAGAATAAGACTTGAGAATGATGGATTGAGTGAAGAATTGATGAAAATAAATTTTAGAAATTTTTGTAGAATTTTTAGAGAATTTCCATAGTTATGATTAAATTTTGGAAAAATTATTTTGGAGGAATTTTGCCTTAAATTGAAGATAATGGAGTTAATTGGAGTGTATGGAAGTAGAAAATAAATTTTAGGATGGAAGAAAAATTTAATAGAAATTTTGGAGAATTTTTAGATTTTTATCCTAATTATGGAAAAATTTATTGGGATTGTGGAATATTATTTTGGTGAAATTGATGATGGAAAATGAAAGAAAATGAGTTAAAGTGATTATATGAATTTATTTGGAATTTTTAGAGTATTTATTGAATTAATAAGAATTTTTGAATTGGAAAGGGACATTAGAAGAATAAAGTAAATAAATGGAGAAAAATAGTTTTAGAGGTGGAAAAATAAATAAAATAAAATATTATAATAGAAAATTTATATTTGAATTTTTGATCGCACCGGAAAGCGTGATGATGATCAAAACCAGAATTTATGCATTAAACATGCATAATAAGAAAATTTTAAATTATAGGATCTCTATATACGTGAGAGGAAGAAATAGGCGAAAAATTTAGATATTGTTATATATATATATATATATCATGTAAGGTTCAATAATTAATGAAAAGTTTCTATCTTTAGGTGCGACGTCGGACCAGACGTCAACCCGGAATAAAGGGAAAGAGCTGGCCGATATCGGCAGAACGTAAAGAGGTTAGTGCAACTACCTTTATAATTTAGTCATATAAATATATTTTATGTGAAAATTGGAATTTTTGCAATTATTGAGTTGAAAATATTTTTTTTTGTATTCCAGAAAATTTAAATGTTAAAAATTCTCTATGATGATAATTATTTTGGTATTGAAAGAATATTTATTCATTTTCTGAAAAATGAAGTGAATTATGATTTTGAGAATTTTTCCCACATGTTAGCCTAGACATGAACTAGGGTATTGTTGGTATGCCAATAGGGTAGAAATTATGGTCCTGTGCATTTCTGTGGACCAATGAAATATTGTGATCCCGTGCATTTCTGTGGTCACCTGATACAATTGTCAGTCCTGTGTATTTCTGTGGACTGAATCATATTACATTTGGATCATGTGCATTTCTGTGAATCATAAGTTGAGATGAATATGATAACCTTTAATTCCATAGGAGCAAGTCTAGGAGGTTATAATATGTGGGTATATGAAAAATATATTATTAAAAACTCAGCGATATTTTGAATTATAAAAATATTGTATTGTGGTATTTACAGAAAAAGATGTAAATTTTGAATTGATTTCATTTTAAATGTATGTTTATTTTAATGATTATTATTATAAGAGTTTTTCCACCACTGAGTTATATACTCAGCGCGAGAGTTTGTTTTCTCTCGCGTAAGTTACCAGAGTAGCAGAGAGCGTCCTGAATTGTAGATAGAGACACTGATTGGGGACCCACATTATGGAGCACAACAGTAGCAATTGTAGCACCCAAAGCGGGTTGGTCCCTTTCTTATATTTTGATATGTATATATACAACTTTTTAAATTTCATTACAGCATGTATATAAATAAAATAAAAAGGTGTGTATTAAACTTTGAGGGGTATTTCCGTCATTTTGATAATAACAAATAAAACAGCAATATTGTATTTAACATACTTATTTTCTAAGTCTATTATACAGGACATGGATTAAAATAGCAAGAATGGAGATTGGAAGAATAATATTTGAAGGATAAAATTCAAGTAGTAGCATGTTCACTGCCGTGACTCTATGAGTCACTCCCGTGAAAGAAGCTAACTGTTACCAAAACCAACATTTAAAGTTCACTGTAACATCATTGACTTTTTCCTTATGCATTTTTGCAGCATCACATTTGTCCATATGCATTTTGCATAAATATCACTTGAACACATGCATAATATGTATTTTTATTTAAATATATTCATGACATACAATTAGTTTATTTTCAAATATTTTACAATTGTATAGAAATGCATATGTTTGTTTTATAATATAGATGAAAATGACATAAAATTAATATTTAAGTGAATAAAGAGACTATATTGAATTAATAAAAATTTGACATAATTGATTTAATTAAATTAAAATAAGTGATTAAATTATATATTTATTTATTATTGGTTAGTGAAATTGGGTAAATGTATATATGTATATATGAATGTATGTATATGTATGTATGTATGTATGTATGATGATAATAAAAATAAAAATAAAAATAAAAATAATTAAAAAAAAAAAGAAGAAAGCATTCAGCAAAAAGAAAAAGAAAAAGAAAAAAAAAAGAAAGAAGAGTGGACGGCAAAAGAAAGAATGATAGCAAATGGGGTAGGTGGGTTTTAACCTATTAGATTCCATTATCTTCATTTTCTTTTCTTATCTTCTTCTTCTTCTTTGCTTCATTTCTTCAACCTATTTTCTCTCAAGTTCCAGCCACAAATTCTTCCTTGTTTCACTTTGTTTTTGAGGCAAATTGATCCCTTGAAAGTTTGTTCTTGGTAAGTAATCAATTCTTATTGTTATAAGGTTAATTTGAGTTGCTAAGGTTCATTAATAGGCACTGATTTGAACTTCAATTTTGATATCCATAGAAATTGATTCTGGAATATCTTAAAACATAAAAGTTGTTCCTTTATGTCTTAGCTTCATGGATATGTAAATATTTTTGCAAGATTTGGTGTATAGAATGAGATATCCTCTTCGTACTGAAACTGGTCCGGATGGGAACCTTAAGTAAGTTAGCTACTGTGTTTGTTAGTTTTGGGTATGTTAAAATCAATATTGAAAGTAACTCAAAACATAAACGTTGTAGATATATGTGTTAAGGATATGTATACCAAATTTCAGGTTCACAGGTCTTGTAATTTTTGAATTATGGTGAGTGGAACCATGACTGTTCCATGATTTAAACTGCCTACTGAGTGCCCTGTACAGGTTCTGAAACTTTTTTAATTATTTTTAGCTTCTAAAGATCGATTCTGTAAATGTTCAAAATAGTAAAGTTATTGGTGTATGTCTTAGCTAAATATTAGTACTAATTTCAGCTTAATATGTTATGTAAGTAAGAAGTTATGGCCTTTGGAAGTCATACTGGTCTGGAAGTCAATTCTATTCTGGACCAGTAAAAGGTTTGTTATAATATGAAGACCTTAGAGATATAATTGATAAAAGTTGTAAACAAAAAAAAATGTTCCATATGAACCCATATAAGTGTCTGTAAAGTTTCAGTAAAATATGACGTATATATTATAAGTTATGATGAACCCAAATGAGTACCCTGAAACTGCCTAAGAGCAGAAAATAGAGCAGAAATCAGAACACGATTAGAAATTCTACCATAAATTGTACAATGATCCAATTGGTCTGAAATTTTGATATGTTATACATAAATATGCTAATTTTAATTAGGAACAAGAATCAGATTAATTGGTCAAGTACATAAAAAGTTATAGTCAAAACAGTCCCATAAGGTCACACTGTCTCATAGGAAAAATTTTTATTATTGATATGAATAATGTATATTAATTTGTTTAAGCCACATTAAGTTTCTCTAGTCATAAATTAACCAATTATATTTCAATATTAGGTTCAAGACAAATTGGAGATATACAAGAAGGGGGTAGACAATAAGTTAAGGGTTGGAATCAAAGGAAAAATGTGAGTATAATTATCAATTGAATTCTTTAGTGCATATGAATGTTGCTTACTATGTGACTTATATGATTGTGATGATTTTTCCTTGAAAATATGATGATGAATAATTTGTGACATTTGTGGTACATATAAGTTTGTGTACTTGTGGTATATTGGAGGTATATGTTTGACATATGATATATATACATGGTATATGTATAGTATATGCAAGGTATATGTGTTGACATATGAGGTATATATGTGGTATATGTATGGTATATGTATTGCATATGAAGTATATATGTGGTATATGTATGGTATATATGTTGCATATGAAGTATATATGTGGTATATGTATGGTATATGTGTTGACATATAAGGTATATATGTGGTATATGTATGGTATATGTGATAAGATATAATGGTTGATGAATATGTAAGTACAAGTGCATATGCATAATGACTTAAAAGGCGTTGTGACTAGTCAATCGACATTGCAAAACAAAAGAAGAGGCCTATAGGCCAACAAATGTACAAAGCAAAAGAAGAGGCCTATGACCCAACAAATGTGCAAAACAAAAGAAGAGGCCTATGGCCCAACAAATATGCAAATGAAACAAATGATCAAGCTAGCTAGCAAATGCAAATGTTCACATGGAAATCCGGGGCAATGTTCATTTAACCTGGTCACAACAAAATAAAATGTACAAGCATAAGCATAAGTAAATAACAATTATTGAATACTTGATTTTATCTATATTAATATGTTATTAACTGATGAAATGAAGTATAAAGTATGTATTAATTATACTCGTTATTTGCTATTATGAAATGCTTGGTGCTTTAGAACTCATTTGATGGTTATTCTCACTGAGTCGCAACTCACCAAATTGCATCGTTTTTCAGGTAGAGAAGATTAGTAGTTCATATTGAGGTGCATATAAAAGTCATGGATCAAAGGTCAACGTCCGAGCCTCATTACTCTCTCTCCTTGCATTCCACATAAGCATAAGAACATATCATTTATATTTGGGGATTGAATACTTGCATATTTACTAACTTTTTAAACGTAATGTTTAAGTTAGTAATATATGTGATGTTATAAGCTATAATTAAAACTTCCGTATTAATTGTGAAATTATTGTTGATAATATGAGATGAGTTAAAAAAAATTACTATCACTGTAAACTTGAATTTTATTTAATTTTGTTCCATATGGGATAATAATATAAAATCAATATATGTGGTATATAGATGTATAAGGTGTTAGGTGTTACAATCACGGTCATGAAGGAATAACAAACCGTGAAGTGGACATTTTAGTCACGCCCGTGAATCAAATTGTAACATCCTTGACCTACCCCCACATGCATTTCATCGAACATAAGCATCTTGCATACAATTCAATTGAACACGTGCATTTCATACTTATTTTTGTAGGAACAAGTTTATGACACACACTAGCTATGTGTCCTAGTATTTGGCACTTGTATCGAGTCGCACATGTGTAATTATAACCTAAATAAGGATAAAAAAAAGTATTAGAAATGAATGGAATAAGGTGACTAAATTAAAGTAAGAAAAATGATTAGATTAAGATTAGGGAACATTTACATTGCTAATTTAGTTAAATCGGGTCAAATGATTAAGTTGTATTATTATGTGAATTAGTGGAATTATAAATATATGTAAATAATAATAATAATATAGACAAAATAAAATTAAAATGACACAAAAGAGAAATAGAAGAGAAGAGAAAAGAGAAAAGAGAAGAGAAAAGAGAAAATGACAAAATGACAAAATGACAAAAAACAAGTTGGTTTTATCTTCTTCTTTCTTTCCCCATTTCTGCCTTATTCTCCAGCCCGACTTCTTCTTCAATTTCCTCCATTTCAGACTTCAATTCTTCCTTGTTTCACCTAGTTTTTGAAGCTAATTGATCCCTTTCAAGGTTGTTCTTGGTAAGTAATCAATTCTTATTGCTATAGGGTTGATTTGAGTTGCTTAGGTTCAATATTAGGCACTGAATTGCACCCCGATTTTAATGTTAATAGAAATTGATTCTGGAAATGTATAAAACACAAAGGTTTTTTCTTTATGTCTTATATTTGTAGATATGTAAACATTTTTCAAATATGTTATGTATAGGGAGAGATATGCTCTTCGTACTGAAACTGATCAAGGTGTAAACCCTAACCAAGTTAGCTACTGTGTGGTTTGATTTCGAATATGTTAAAACCCTTATTTGAAGTCTCTCAAAACATAAAAGTTGTATATATATGTGTTCTGTGTCTGTCTACCAAATTTCAGGTTCATAGGCCTTGTAAATTGTGAGTTATGGTGAATGGAACCATGACTGTTCCATGGTTTGAACTGCCTACTGAGTGCCCTGGGAAGATACAGTAACCTCTTTGGCTAATTTGAGCTTGTTAGAGCTAGATTATGTAAATGATAAAAACATGAGAGTTATATTTATATGTATTAGCTAAATTTTGGTACTAATTTTAACTTCATTAGTTATGTATAGACTAAGTTATGTCCTTTTGAAGCCATACTGGTCCGGAAGTCAATTCTATTATGGACCAGTAAAATGTTTGGTATAATTAGGAGACCTTAGAGACATAATTGGTAAAAGTTGTAAACATGAAACATGTTACATATGAACCCATATAAGTTTCTGTAAAGTTTGATTAAAATAGGACATATATATTATAAGTTATGATGAACCCAAATGAGTACCCTGAAACTGCCTAAAGGCAGAAAATAGAACACTCTTATAAATTCCACCAAATATTGTAAAATGATCCAATTGGTCTGAAATTTGAATATGTTCTATAATTATATGTTATTTTGAATTAGAAACAAGAATCAGATTAATTGGTAAATTATAGAAAAATTTATAGGCTAAACAGTCCCATAAGGTCACACTGCCTCATAGGAAAAATCTTAACTGTTGACATGAACAATGCATATTAATTTGTTTAAGCCACATCAAGTCTCTCTAATCATGAGTTAATCGATTATGTTTTCATATTAGGCTCGGAACATATTGAAGACCCACAAGGAGCAGATAGACAATAAGTTAGGGGTCGGAATCAAAGGAGAACGGTGAGTCTAATTATCGATTGAATTCTCTAGTGCAAATGAATGTTGCTTGCTATGTGATTCATGTGATTGTCATGATTGGTCCTTGATAATGTAATGATGGATAATTTGTGACATTGTGGTACATATAAATGGTATACTTGTCGTATATTTGAGGTATATGTTTGACAAATGTGATATATACATGGTATATGTATAGTATATGCAAGGTATATGCTTGACATATGAGGTATATATGGAATATATGTATGTTGTATATGATAAAGATGCAATGGTTGATGAATGCTTAAATACAAGTGCATATGCATATGGGCTAAAAAGGCATTGTGACTAGTTAATCGATATTGTAAAGCAAAAGAAGAGGCCTATGGCCCAACAAATGTGCAAATGAAACAAATGATCAAGCTAGCTAGCAAATGCAAATGCAAATGTTCACATGGCAAATGTTCACATGGAAACCCGAGACAATGTCTGTTTAACTTAGTCACAACAAAATGAAATAAGCAAAGCATTTGCATACATAAAGAGTAATGATTATATGTTTCAACTTTATTGATACTTATGTGATACTGATGAATGGAATGGAATACATGGTATATATTGGAATTGTGATTTATTACTATGAGTTATTTTGTACTTTAGAGCTCATTGGATGGTTGTTCTCATTAAGCCGCAACTCATCAATTTGCATCATTTTTCAGGTAAAAAAAAGTGATAGCTCATTTTGAGTAGCATATAAAAGACATAGAGCATAGGTCACTGGCCGAGCCTTATCACTCTCTCTCATTGCATTCCACACAAGCATAAAAAAATATGTCATCTGCATTTTGTATTTATATGGTTGAATATGTACAGTCAGTTTGGAATGGGTTTTAAAAATGTATAAATGAAATCAACTCGTAAATATTTATGTGTAAAGTTTATGTTTTAATATACGTGATATATCGTATTGTGAGTTTTAATGTTGACTTGAAAAGTCATTGAGTAATATTACAGGATATGAGACTTGCAAAGTCATTAATTGATTTTACAAGATATGATATAAAAAAAAAATTTACTACCAATGTTAACAGGGTATTTTGTCTTTCTAGCATGCTATGTGTGATTAATTGATACAGAGATAAGTTGAACACAAATGCATAAGGTGTGACGTTACATTTTTGGTATCAGTGCAGGAGTAGGTTCCATGGGAACATGCATATGCATAAGAGCATGATAACATATGCATCCTATGTGTTGAACATTATGTAGTGACATATTTTCATTTAATTTAGGGACATCATAAGACATGATACACCAAAGAGGGAGAGGCAGGCCGAAATGCATTCTCATGAGGCATCACCTCATTTATATAGAAAGCAACCAGCAATAGGAGCTAGAGCTCCAGTACATGGATCACAGTCATCTCATGCAGAAGTACCCCATAAAAACCTAGAACAAGAAGTATATGGTATTGAAATGTACAAGGAAAGACGTTATGACAAGTTGAGGAAACATGGTGCAACTGATTTCAATGGCACAACAGACCCAGCAGAAGCTGAGACATGGCTGAAAAGGACACAGAGGGTACTGAATATGATGAGATGTACCCCAGATGAGAAATTCGATTATGCAGTATCCTTACTGCAAGGAAATGCTTATGAATGGTGGGAGACAGTCCCTGACAGTGATGCACAACCACCGGTCTTGACATGGAATGATTTTCTCCTGGAATTTCAAAACAATTACATGCCTGAAGCATATAAAGATGAGAAGAGGAAGGAATTCCTGAATCTGAAACAGGGGAATATGTCTATTGCGGAGTATGAAGTACAATTTAACAAACTTTCCCATTATGCCACCTTCATGGTCTCTACTGAAAGAGACAAATGCAGGATGTTTGAGAAGGGCCTCAAATATGAGATTAGAAAAAGAATCACAATTACTGATCTTGGTAGTTATGCTAGGCTCAGAGCTGCTGCAATCAGAGCTGAACGGTTAATGAAAGAAGCTGGGGAACAACAAATAAAAAGGCCATCACGTGAATTCTTTAGTGAGTCTAGCAGAAGGTTGGGGAAAAGAGGTAGATATATGCCTGCACAATCTGGTAACAGAAGTGGGTACTCTAGTTCTAGAGGTCGAGGAATGACTTTCTCTTACCTAGGCAGAGGGCAGAACCAATATGTTGAACAGAGGCCCATATGTAGTCATTGTGGCAGACAACATACGGGCTAATATAGAAGGCTCACATGAGCATGTTATTTCTGTGGATCGATGGAGCACATGTATAGAGACTGTCCAAATAGAGCCAAACTAGCAGAGGCAGAGGAGTATCTGAGACTACTGTTGAGGCACCCAGGGTCTACCCTACTAGTGAGACACAAGGCAGAGGAAGAGGCAAGGGTAGGACTGGTACATTGGGCAGAGGAGTGACCAGATCTGAAGGTCAGAGTTCTATACCTCCTACTCAGGCCAGGGTGTTTGCTATGACTAGACAAGAGGCAGTGGATGCTCCCGAAGTAGTCACTGGTAATATTTATATTTCTGAAATATTAGCATATGCATTGATTGACCCAGGCTCCACTCATTCATTTATATCATTGTATATGGCATTTGAATTGCATCAAATGCATGAGCCTTTGGGGATTGACATAAATGTGAGTACGCCATTGGGAACCGTGGTAGTTGTGAATAATATTTGTCGTGATTACCTGATATGCATTGACAGAGCTGAGTTAATAGCTGATATGATTTTATTGCCAATATATGAATTTGATATGATACTGGGAATGGACTGGTTAACTAGACATCATGCAATAGTGAATTGCTTTACTAAAGAAGTAATTTTGGAATCACCAAACCAGCCAAGGGTAGTATTTCTAGGTGAAAGAAAACTTGTGCCTACATGTCTAGTTTCAGCTGTAAAGGCATTTCGAATGATCAAAGGGGGATGTTAAGCATATTTGGCACATGTGACTGATACTAGAACCACTGATAGCTTGCTTGAAAATATACCAGTGGCAAGGGAATTTGCTGATGTATTCCCAGATGATCTACCTGGTTTACCACCAGATAGAAAGATAGAATTTACTATTGAACTAGTACCAGGAACTGCACCAATATCAAGGTCACCCTACAGAATGGCCCCAGTTGAGTTGAAAGAACTAAAGGCCCAATTGCAGGAGTCACTTGACAAAGGGTATATTAGACCTAGTGTATCACCATGGGGAGCTCCAGTGTTATTTGTTAAAAAGAAAGATGGAACAATGAGATTGTGCATCGATTATAGGCAACTGAATAAAATGACGGTGAAGAACAAATATCCATTGCCTAGAATAGATGATTTGTTTGACCAGTTGCAAGGAGCCCAAATATTCTCCAAGATTGATTTGAAATCAGACTATTACCAGCTGAAGGTAGCAGAAGCGGATGTTCCAAAGACTGCCTTTCGAACCAGGTATAGGCATTATGAATTTTTAGTAATGCCATTTGGATTGACTAATGCTCCAGCTGCATTTATGGCTTTAATGAATAAGGTGTTTCAACCATATTTGGATAGGTTTGTGATAGTATTTATTGAATTGTTGTACTCAAAGAATAGGGGAGAACATGAACAACATTTAAAAATTGTGTTGCAAACTTTAAGGGAGAAACAATTATATGCCAAATTGAGTAAATATGAATTCTGGTTATATCATTTGGTGTTTCTTGGACATGTGGTGTCGTGTAAGGGCATAGAGGTTGACCCAAAGAAAATTGAGGCTATGGTAAATTGGGAAGCTCCTAAAAATGTTTCTGAAATGCGTAGTTTTTTGGGTTTAGCCGGATACTACCGCAGATTTGTTGATGGATTCTCCTTAATTGCTATCCCTTTGACTAAATTGTTTAGAAAGAATGTGCCTTTTAAGTGGACTTCTGAATGTCAAAGGAGTTTCGATGAACTAAAACACAGGCTAACCTCAGCACCAGTGTTAACCATCCCTACAGGTACAGGTGGGTTTACAGTATATAGTGATGCTTCTCACCAAAGCTTGGGATGTGTGTTGATGCAACATGGTAAAGTGATAGCTTATGCATCCAGACAACAGAGACCACATGAGATCTCATATCCAGTGCATGATTTAGAATTGGCTGCAGTTGTATTTGCATTGAAGATTTGGAGGCATTATTTGTATGGTGAGACATTCCAGATCTTCACAGACCATAAAAGCTTAGGTTACTTGATGACACAGAAAGAGTTAAACATGAGACAAAGACGATGGTTAGAACTGTTGAAAGATTATGATTGTACAATTGAATACCATCTAGGGAAAGCCAATGTGGTAGCAGATGCATTGAGTAGAAAGGCTAGTGGCAGTGTAGCTCACTTGCAAGTATCCTCTTTTCCACCAAGTTAGCTACTGTGTGGTTTGATTTCGAATATGTTAAAGCCCTTATTTGAAGTCTCTCAAAACATAAAAGTTGTATATATATGTGTTCTGTGTCTGTCTACCAAATTTCAGGTTCATAGGCCTTGTAAATTGTGAGTTATGGTGAATGGAACCATGACTGTTCCATGGTTTGAACTGCCTACTGAGTGCCCTGGGAAGATACAGTAACCTCTTTGGCTAATTTGAGCTTGTTAGAGCTAGATTATGTAAATGATAAAAACATGAGAGTTATATTTATATGTATTAGCTAAGTTATGATGAACCCAAATGAGTACCCTGAAACTGCCTAAAGGCAGAAAATAGAACACTCTTATAAATTCCACCAAATATTGTAAAATGATCCAATTGGTCTGAAATTTGAATATGTTCTATAATTATATGTTATTTTGAATTAGAAACAAGAATCAGATTAATTGGTAAATTATAGAAAAATTTATAGGCTAAACAGTCCCATAAGGTCACACTGCCTCATAGGAAAAATCTTAACTGTTGACATGAACAATGCATATTAATTTGTTTAAGCCACATCAAGTCTCTCTAATCATGAGTTAATCGATTATGTTTTCATATTAGGCTCGGAACATATTGAAGACCCACAAGGAGCAGATAGACAATAAGTTAGGGGTCGGAATCAAAGGAGAACGGTGAGTCTAATTATCGATTGAATTCTCTAGTGCAAATGAATGTTGCTTGCTATGTGATTCATGTGATTGTCATGATTGGTCCTTGATAATGTAATGATGGATAATTTGTGACATTGTGGTACATATAAATGGTATACTTGTCGTATATTTGAGGTATATGTTTGACAAATGTGATATATATACATGGTATATGTATAGTATATGCAAGGTATATGCTTGACATATGAGGTATATATGGAATATATGTATGTTGTATATGATAAAGATGCAATGGTTGATGAATGCTTAAATACAAGTGCATATGCATATGGGCTAAAAAGGAATTGTGACTAGTTAATCGATATTGTAAAGCAAAAGAAGAGGCCTATGGCCCAACAAATGTGCAAATGAAACAAATGATCAAGCTAGCTAGCAAATGCAAATGCAAATGTTCACATGGCAAATGTTCACATGGAAACCCGAGACAATGTCTGTTTAACTTAGTCACAACAAAATGAAATAAGCAAAGCATTTGCATACATAAAGAGTAATGATTATATGTTTCAACTTTATTGATATTTATGTGATACTGATGAATGGAATGGAATACATGGTATATATTGGAATTGTGATTTATTACTATGAGTTATTTTGTACTTTAGAGCTCATTGGATGGTTGTTCTCACTGAGCCGCAACTCATCAATTTGCATCATTTTTCAGGTAAAGAAAAGTGATAGCTCATTTTGAGTAGCATATAAAAGACATAGAGCACAGGTCACTAGCCGAGCCTTATCACTCTCTCTCATTGCATTCCACACAAGCATAAAAAAATATGTCATCTGCATTTTGTATTTATATGGTTGAATATGTACAGTCAGTTTGGAATGGGTTTTAAAAATGTATAAATGAAATCAACTCGTAAATACTTATGTGTAAAGTTTATGTTTTAATATACGTGATATATCGTATTGTGGGTTTTAATGTTGACTTGAAAAGTCATTGAGTAATATTACAGGATATGAGACTTGCAAAGTCATTAATTGATTTTACAAGATATGATATAAAAAAAAAATTTACTACCAATGTTAACAGGGTATTTTGTCTTTCTAGCATGCTATGTGTGATTAATTGATACAGGGATAAGTTGAACACAAATGCATAAGGTGTGACGTTACAGAAATTGTCACACCTGTGAATGTTCATGTCATTTTAATCCAGAGAGCTTCACGACCAAGGTCACCACTTGGATCACGGCTGGGAAGATTGTCACGCCCGTGAATATGTATGTCACGCCCGTGACCCAATGTGTCAAAACATTTCAGAGAGATTCATGACCAAGGTCACCACTTCAGTCATGACTTGGGAAGAAATGTCACGCCCGTGACAAACATAGTCACGCCCGTGAACAATGAAAGAGAAAAATGTCAAGCGCGATTATTTGATTAGTACAACGGCTAGTTTCATATTTAATGCACCCCATCGGCTATAATCAGCCATAGGAGTATAAATGGAAGTCATTTATGCATTCAGGACAATGAGAATAACAATAGAATAATAATTACTTTGAATCAAAATCTTATTACAAGCTATTTGTACATTCATACTTTGAGAATAAAATCTATTCTCTGTAAAAATCTTTTTGCTCTTCATTTATTGAGCAATTAAGATTTGTAAGTGTTTCTCTCTGTAATCATTACTCAAGTGAGCTTTGGGTATTTCTGGGTTAAGAGTAGAACACTTGTAAGAGTTAGTTGTGTGAGCCTCTAAAACACAAATTAAAAGGTTGTTTGTGTGAGTCTGAAAAACACAAAGTAAAGGTTGTTTTTGTGAGCCTGTAAGATACAAGGAATTGGTTATTGTGTGAGCCATTAAAACACAAGAAATTTATGGGTTAGGTGTGAGCCATTGTGAGAAATACCATAGTTGGGAGTGAGCTTGTAAAACTCCATTGTAATACTTAGTGTGTTAGTGAAACTCCCAATTGCGATTGGGGAGAGGAGTAGGGTTTGTTAACACCCGAACCTCTATAAAAATCATTGTGTCAAATTTCTCTATCCTTCCTAAAATTAATTGTTTTATTTCCGCACTTTAAAGTTTAATTTTTTGAAACTCCAATTCAACCCCCCTTATTGGCTTAATATTTGGGCAACAGACCTAGAAGTTTCCCCTTTGAATGCATAATCTTCATCCCCATTTCACTCATATGACCTAGTCTCTGGTGCTATAGATTGAGATTTTCATTGCCAGCTACAACTATGATTGAACAACGTGCTTCTGCTGTCATGTAAAAAGTGTCACTCTTTTTGCCTTGAGCAACCATCATTGCGCCTTTTGAAATCTTCCAGTCATCACCATGGAAGATTCTAATGTAGCTTTCGCTAGCCAATTGCCCTACTGAGATTAAATTATTTCTCAGGTCAGGAATATGTCTGACATTCTTTAGCTCCCAAACAGACCCGTTCAACTTAATCTTCACTACATTTTTACTAATAATAGCACAAGGTTGATCACCAAGGTATAATTTTCCAAGATTTCCATGGACATACCTCTCGAAGAATTCTTTCTGCGAAGTAGCATGAAACGATGCTCAAGAATCTAACACCTAAAACTCCTCCTTAATTTTTAAAGAGCATATCAATGCATCATTGCCTTCTAAGGTGGAAGTAACATTTGCCTTTGTCTTTGCTTCCTAGTCTTTCGGTGCACTCTTGCACTGATTTTTATAGTGCTCAGTCTTCCCACAATTTCAATATTCGACAGTCTTCAAGTTATGAAAATTACTGAAATTTCTGGATTTGGACCTCCTATCCTTTGATCTACCTCGGTAGTTAAATCTGTCACGTCCATTCCCTCTAGTTGAATTTCTTTCTCTTGGCTCTTTATGCAAAACTGAAAAAGTTGATGATTCACCCGACTCTCTTCGTCGGATCTCTTCACTGAGAACCAAATCACGAACATCATCAAATTTTAACTTAGTATTTCTCGACGAGCTACTTACAACTGTGATAGTAACATTCCAACTTTCTAGTAGAGAAGACAAAAGTATCAATACTCGTACTTCTTCATCGAATTCAATTCCAACCGAACTCAATTGGGTTGTTACTGTGTTGAGTTCATTGAGATGTTGAGCTACCGATGCGCCTTCTGTCATTCGTAAATTTAATCAACCCCTCATCAAATGCACTTTATTTAAGGCTGATGGCTTCTCATACATACTAGAGAGAGTGGTTATAAGACCCGTCGTGGTCTTTTCATTTGCTATGTTGAAAGCAACATTGTGGGATAATGTCAATCGAATAACTCCGATGGCTTGTCTGTCTAGAAGATTCTAGTCTTCTTCCTTCATAGCCTTTGGCTTCTTCCCTAAGAGAGGTTGATATAAACTTCTTTGATACAAAGAATCATCTATTTGCATTTTCCAAAAGCCAAAGTCCGCACCATCAAACTTTTCAATTTTCACCTTTTATTCATCTGTGACTATCGCTCCCACTCGAATCTGACTTTCTCTGGATCGTTTCTCACAATTTCTGCGAACCACCGTGTATTAAAACACCTATGTGGAAAAATTGGTATTGCCGACAAAGTTACTATTCATGAAAAAACTATTCATATGAATAGTAATTGCCCGAAAAAAGATAGAAGAATTGCAACCAAAGCTTTGATACCAATTGTTGGGAAATAACGCCAATTTTTCTATAATCAGATTTGTGAGAAAACGAAAAAAAATGTGGAATAATAAGACACAAATTGATAATGGAGTTCGACCAATTATGCCTATGTTTTCAGACTGCTGCAGATCTTTTACTAAAAGAAAAAAAAAATTTGCAAAGTGTTTACAAACACTCACAACTTACAACCTCTCATTAAATTTTTTTAAGTTTTTATTTTTCTCACTTTTGGATGAAATAAATTACAAATGAATTCCTAAGATATATATAGGCATTCACCTATTCAATGGACGACCAAGATTAATTTTTACATACTTTAATGGATATTTGAGATTATTTCTCATCTACTGTCTTACCTATCAAATGGATGATCAAAATTAATCTCTATCTACTAAATGGATGATTAAGATTAATCTTCACCAATCAAATTGATGGTTAAGATTAATCCACACCTACTGTTTTATCTACAAAATATTTTATCAATTAATTATTAATTAGTACAACAAGAAGAAGATGCATTATAATTTTCTAAATATGAGAGTTTGGGTGATTATGAGAGATTGCATGGTGGGAATGAGGGGTTGATTATAAGTATGGAGAAGTTTAGTCTCTGTGTTCCAATGGAGAGGCCTTACTACTCCAAGATTCAAAATCACTTGAGCACGTAGGGAACTCACCAACACTAGATAATGCAGATGTTGTCAATTGTGAATCTTGAGAAAGTATAGTGAAAGTTTGATACTTCACTTCTTTAATATAATGAATATATGTTTTCTTCTTTTAAACATCATTATGTTTAGTCTATTTACTTCCAGTGCCCTACAAGGTTAGATTTAGGAATTGGAATTTGAGAATTTTTTTCTTGAACTACTTTGTGAGGGACTGGAGGATGACATTTGCAAATATGGTCGACAAATTGGACACTACGAAAACAAACTAAAAAAGCTTAATCAATGAAGGCAGATAGAGAACAAGACTTATCTCAGCTGAAAGGTGGTGAATCAACAAAAAGTTACAGAGAAGGAAAAGAGAGAAACGAGAGGGAGAGAGAAAAAAGGATTGTAGAAAGGGAAGAGACAAAAACAGGGTGTGAAGAGATGAGATGATGTGTTTGCTGACTCATCATTTTTTTTCACTGCAAAATTTTTCGATGTTCACATAGGTATTAATTACCGTTTTTTCTTGTCAAAAACTAATTTTGCAAAGAAAATGCAGATTCTCTTTATTTTTTATAAGAATCAATAAAAAGTGCAGAGAGGGAAGAGATAGAAACGAATGGTGAAGAAATGAGATGATATATTTGCGGACTCATTTTTTTTTTCACCACAGAATTATCCGACGTTCACATAGACATAAATTATCGTTTTTGTTTGAGGAAAGCTAATTTTGAAAAAAAGATGTGGAGTCTATTTTTTTTTTTTTTTAATTATCTTAGGTTAAGGCTATAACAGTGAAAAGTGAAAAAATTACTGGAGACCTAAAAATTTACTCGAGAGCTAATTACCATATCATCCAAGCACCACTCGTAAGGAAAACCCTCGAATCTCGATCACTCTCAGTGACGCCAATAAATCCTTTTTCACCATTTTAGTTCTTAAAACGGTATTTATTTCCCCTGCCTTCCCTCGATATCGGGCAACTCCTTCCCCTTTATCAAATTCGTTCTGAAAAATTCGAGGATTTGAGGAGATTTCGTGATAATGGAGGAAACGATACCCTTTAAGTGTTGAAATATGACAATCCCACATCGGAAAGAGATGATTTTTCCACCATAGCATTAGGCTATAAAAGGACTTCATCCCCTCTTAACAATTCATCCCAAAAACACCAATCCATCTACTTCTAAGATTGGTTGTTTTTCCTCTCTCTCTTGTAATATTTCACTTTGTAATATTTCTTTGAAATAGTGAAATATTATTTTAGTAGTGTCCGAGGACGTAGGCATAATTGGCCGAACCTCGTTAAATTCTGGTGTTCCTTTTATTTCTATTTAATAGCTATTGTCGGGTCTTTTACTTTGTGATATATTGTGCTTTAAATTATCTTAGAAAAATTCTGTCACCAAGACTCAAGAGTCTAAGGAAGTTGGTTTTTAAGGGAGACCATTTGTGACTCCACCAACTACCTGGGAATTTTTCTTTGTCTTAATTTTTGGCACAATTATTCATTTTGGTGGAAACTAACCCGATTTCCACAACAATTGGTATCAGAGCCAAGGTTACTGAGTTATATGCTCTGTGGTTGCGGCGTAAGCTGATCTTCCACATCAGAAAGGTTTCCTTGGATTCTTGGGTATTCCGCATTTGAAAGCTATTAAATAGTCTTAAAAAGGAAATGGCAAGAGACGGACAAAAATCCACAATGGACACAACAGCTTCTACTTCATCAATTTTGGCGAGAACTGCTGTGGCAAATACGAGAATTGCAGTGGAGATTTTTGATGGTACAGGCCATTTCGGCATGTGGCAAGGTGAAGTTCTAGACGCCTTATTTCAGCAAGGCTTAGACATTGCCATTGAGGGAGAAAAGCCAGAAGGTGCAGATGAGAAGGAATGGAAGACAATCAATCGTTTGGCATGTGGTACAATTCGATCGTGCCTGTCCAGAGAGCAGAAGTATGCTTTTTGTAAAGAAACTTCTGCAAGTAAATTGTGGAAGGCACTGGAGGAAAAATTCTTGAAAAAGAGCAGTCAAAATAAGCTTCATATGAAGAAAAGACTGTTCAGATTCACATATGTTCCTGGTACCACGATGAATGATCACATCACCAATTTCAATCAACTTGTAGCAGATCTGATGAACTTGGATGTGACATTTGAAGATGAAGATTTGGCCCTAATGCTGTTGGGATCCCTTCCTGAGAAGTTTGAGTTTCTAGAAACTACTCTACTCCATGGGAAAGCTGAGGTGTCTCTTAGTGAAGTATGTGCTGCACTATACAGCTATGAATTGAGGAGAAAAGACAAGAAGGATAGCACCAGTGGAGCAGCTGAAGCTTTGATAGTAAGAGGCCGTTCGAAAAATAAGAACAGGGGAAAGGAAGACAGATCAAAGTCCAGAGTGGGCAAAGATGAATGTGCTTTTTGTCGAGAAAAAGGGCACTGGAAGAAAGATTGTCCTAAGTTGAGAAGCAAATCTGGCAAAGGCAAGTCTGTTGCAGATTCAAATGTAGCTGAATGTGATGATTCAGATTTTTCATTAGCATTGATGCCATCAATAAGCAGTTCGACTGCTTGGATCCTGGATTCAGGCTGTAGCCACCATATGTGTCCCAATCGGGAATGGTTTTTCGATTTTAAAGAAATTGAAGGTGGAGTTGTCTATACAGCAAATGACAGCCCTTGCAAAACAACTGGAATTGGTTCAATCCAATTGAGGAATCGTGATGGATCAATCAGAACTCTGACAGACGTAAGATATGTGCCCAGTCTGACGAAAAACCTCATTTCTATGGGAATCCTTGGGAGAAAGGGTTTCACTATAATCATTAAAAATGAAGTAATGAAGGTTATATCTGGAGCACTTGTGGTGATGAAAGGAGTTCAAAGGAGCAACAACTTGTATTACTATGAAGGCAATACAGTTGTTGGAACAACAGCAGCAGTTTCTAGTGATGACCATGAGCTAGAAATAACCAGATTGTGGCATATGCGCTTGGGGCATGCAGGCGAAAAATCCTTGAAACTTCTGGCGAATCAAGGATTATTGCAAGGAGTGCGAACCTGCAAATTAGACTTCTGTGAGCATTGCATCAAAGGGAAGCAGACGAGAGTGAAGTTTGGCACTGCAATCCATGATACCAAGGGTATTCTGGATTATGTTCACTCAGATGTATGGGGTCCTTCCAAAACTGCTTCAATGGGAGGTAAACACTACTATGTTACCTTTGTTGATGATTGTTCAAGAAGAGTATGGGTGTATACAATGAAGACAAAGGATGAAGTGTTGGAAGTTTTTCTCATCTGGAAGAAGATGGTAGAAACTCAGACGGGCAGAAAGATCAAGTGTCTTCGAACAGACAATGGCGGAGAGTACACAAGTGATCCCTTCATGAAAGTTTGCAGAAATGAAGGAATTGTTCGACATTTCACTGTCAGAAATACACCACAACAGAATGGGGTGGCTGAACGCATGAACCGAACTCTACTGGAGAAAGTTCGGTGTATGTTGTCTAATGCTGGATTAGGCAGACAGTTTTGGGCTGAGGCTGTAACATACGCATGTCATCTCATTAATCGTTTGCCATCAACTGCTATCAATGGCAAAACACCTTTGGAGGTGTGGTATGGAAAACCTGCTACAGATTATAATTCCTTACATGTGTTTGGCTCCACTGCTTACTATCATGTTAAGGAATCGAAGTTAGATCCAAGGGCACAGAAAGCTATCTTTATGGGGATATCCTCTGGTATCAAAGGATATCGACTATGGTGCCCAGAGACGAAGAAAATAATCTTTAGTAGAGATGTTACCTTTGATGAGTCTACCATGTTAAAGGTAACAAAGGAGCAGACAGATGGTTCTCCACAGCAGGTGGAGGAAACTCCCAAACAGGTGGAGTTTGATAGAAGAAGAATTGTTGATCCAGCAATTGTAGAGTCTGATAAAATTACTCCTACGGAAGAAGAGGAGATAATGGTAGAAAATGGATCAGATGAGGAAGCAGAGGTTTCAGCACAAGAACCTCCTCAGCAACTTGAGCCAATTGCACTACGAAAGCCGAAAAGGAAGATTAAGAAACCTGCTCGACTTGAAGATATGACTAATTATACATCTTCAGTAGATGATGAAATTCCTTCCACTTATTGTGAAGCTATTCAAAGCTCAGAAGAAGAAAAGTGGAGAAAGGCTATGGAAGAAGAGATGCAGTCCCTTGAAAAGAATCAGACATGGAAGCTAGCAAGTCTGCCAAAGGGAAAGAAAGCGATTG
Organism: Triadica sebifera; assembly: GCA_023653625.1. NCBI lineage: Eukaryota > Viridiplantae > Streptophyta > Magnoliopsida > Malpighiales > Euphorbiaceae > Triadica > Triadica sebifera. The sequence continues at coordinate 19,027,853 of CM042908.1, read as the reverse complement.
GCTGTAAATGGGTTTATGCAAAGAAAGACGGATTTCCTGATAAGAATGATATCCGCTACAAGGCAAGATTGGTAGCTAAAGGTTACGCTCAGAAGGAGGGAATTGATTATAATGAAGTATTTTCTCCAGTTGTAAAACATTCCTCCATAAGAATACTGCTGGCTTTGGTAGCACAATTTGATCTGGAACTAGTTCAGCTCGATGTAAAAACTGCATTTTTACATGGAGACTTAGAAGAAGAAATCTACATGACTCAGCCAGAAGGATTTAAAGTTGCTGGAAAAGAAAATTTGGCGTGCAAGTTGAGCAAATCGTTGTATGGATTGAAGCAATCTCCAAGACAGTGGTACAAACGATTTGACAAGTTTATGATAAGGCAGAAATACACAAGAAGCAAATATGATCATTGTGTATATTTACGCAAGCTACGGGATGGTTCCTTTATCTATCTTCTCCTTTATGTTGATGATATGCTGATAGCTTCAAAAGATGAAGGAGAGATTCAGAAGTTAAAAGCTCAACTAAATCAGGAATTTGAAATGAAGGATTTAGGGGAAGCTAAGAAGATTCTCGGTATGGAGATATGCAGAGACAGAAAATTGGGGAGACTTTGTTTGACTCAGAAACAATATCTGAGAAAAGTACTAAAGCGTTTTGGGATAAATGAGAATACAAAACCAGTTAGTACTCCACTTGCTCCTCATTTTAAGCTCAGTGCATCTTTATCTCCGAAAAATGATGAAGAACGAGAATATATGTCAAAGGTTCCATATGCAAATGCTGTTGGTAGCTTGATGTATGCAATGGTGTGTACGAGGCCTGACATTTCACAAGCAGTTGGAGTTGTAAGCAGGTACATGCATGATCCTGGCAAAGGACATTGGCAAGCTGTGAAATGGATTCTACGGTATATTCAGAATACTGTAGATGTTGGTATAATGTTTGAGCGGGATGAGAAAAGTGGTCAATATATAGTTGGATATTGTGATTCCGACTATGCAGGTGATTTAGACAAACGTCGATCTACTACCGGTTATGTGTTCACACTTGCAAAGGCACCGGTTAGTTGGAAGTCCACCTTACAGTCAACAGTTGCTTTGTCTACAACAGAGGCAGAGTACATGACAGTTTCAGAAGCTGTTAAGGAGGCAATTTGGCTTCAGGGGTTGTTGAATGACTTGGGAATTGGTCAGAAGCATGTCAAAGTGCATTGTGACAGTCAAAGTGCTATTTGTTTAGCAAAGAATCAAGTTTATCATACAAGAACGAAGCATATCGATGTTCGATATCATTTTGTACGGGAAATTCTTGAAGATGGTGGGATACTTCTTCAGAAGATTTTGACTGCTGAAAATCCCGCAGATATGGCAACGAAAGTTGTGACAAGTGTCAAGTTCCAACATTGTTTGGACTTGATAAATGTTATTAGAATTTGAAATTGGGCGCTTTGAAGCGCATTTGGAGACATTACTGAAATTTGTAATATAAGAGTTTAGAGGATGTTTGTTTGGAATTGTGAGATTGTCAAGGTGGAGATTTGTTGAAATATGACAATCCCACATCGGAAAGAGATGATTTTTCCACCATAGCATTAGGCTATAAAAGGACTTCATCCCCTCTTAACAATTCATCCCAAAAACACCAATCCATCTACTTCTAAGATTGGTTGTTTTTCCTCTCTCTCTTGTAATATTTCACTTTGTAATATTTCTTTGAAATAGTGAAATATTATTTTAGTAGTGTCCGAGGACGTAGGCATAATTGGCCGAACCTCGTTAAATTCTGGTGTTCCTTTTATTTCTATTTAATAGCTATTGTCGGGTCTTTTACTTTGTGATATATTGTGCTTTAAATTATCTTAGAAAAATTCTGTCACCAAGACTCAAGAGTCTAAGGAAGTTGGTTTTTAAGGGAGACCATTTGTGACTCCACCAACTACCTGGGAATTTTTCTTTGTCTTAATTTTTGGCACAATTATTCATTTTGGTGGAAACTAACCCGATTTCCACAACATTAAGAACCTACACAGTAGAGAGTATCAAGGTCACAAGAAGAAGGTTTCTATTAATTAAGAGAAGAAGAAAAAAAAAACCATCATTTCTAAATTTATTGTAATTTTATTGTCTGTTTACTTTGATAGGTCCACTCGGTGGCTTGGAATTGTACTGGCACCAAGCTTGCTTCTGGTTCTGTTGATCAAACTGCTCGTGTTTGGCATATTGAGCCTCACGGCCATGTAAATTTTTCTCAACATCATCTCGTGTCTTCTTAATGTTTCGTTTCTTTCTTGTTTGTTGATTAAATATGATTTTTATCTGAAACAACACTTGACTTTTTGCGGATACAAAGTGATTATACTGAGCTATTTTGGTTTCTGACTTTCTATTGCGACAACGGGGATCGCTTGTGAATCGTTTTAATTATATTTGTTGATGGACATAGTAATTCGTGTTTGAGTTGTTTGTGTACTGTTGAATGTTGATTTTGGATTATGAAATCACAGAAACCTCAGATTTTTCGTTGTTCAATATGGCACTGGATTTGTGTTAAATCTAATGCTAAAAGTTTGAGATCTAGCAGTTCTTGAGATTTTGGGGTTTTAAAATGCATGTATTCGGGTTTGGGATTTGGTATTTTGAAGATTTGGGGAAGCGCTTTCTCTTTCAGGTCTCTAAAGTGGATAATGCTTTTTGAATTTCAAGTTATCTTCACTGAATCATTACCAATTTTAGTACTATATTGTTAAGAAGTTTCTCAAAGCCTCCTTACCTCTATGTTGCCTGCTTTATTACTAATTATCTTAAATTGATCAAGTTTATGTGTTGGAAATTTTATGGAATAAAGCAGCTTGTCTTCACTGAATTGACACCAATTTTGGTACTATATTTGTCAAGAAGTTCCTCACAGCCTCCTTACCTCAATGTCTAACTATTCCAAATTGATCATCAAGTTTGTGTTGGAAATTTTCTTGAATAATTCAGCTTGTAACCTTATTAGATGTTTCTACAACCATTATACAAAATTTTCTTGCTATTTTTATTCAAGTTGAATGCGTTAATGTTTGAAAAAAGATAGTAAACAAAGATATCCTGTGATTTAGGCATCTGACAAATTAGAGGGTTGTGGTTGTATCAAACCAGTAACCTGTGTTTCTGTTTTGACAATAACATATTTTTGTTCGCTGGAAATTGACTGGTTATTCATCTAGAATAAGTTATGAGATTCACATAAATAATATTAAATACTAGAAAACCCTTTTTTCATTACTTATGTTAGAAATGCATAGATTCAACACTTTATAAAAGAAAAGTAGACAATTATCACAAAATGGAAATACAGGGTGCTCTTTTAATGCAAATCAAACCACAACTCGTGAAGCATCAGTGGCAAATCACAGGTTAGTTTTGCGTACTTTTTCTAGAAGAAAATGCAGTTGTAAAACCTTTGAGAATGCATTTGAAATTAGGCATTTTTAATATTTTAGATCATCCTTGTTTATAAATATATTTTTTCTTTATCTACCGTTTTAACATAACCTGTATATTCAATCTCATTTTCATGATTCAAACTAGAATATCAAGTCCTAATCTTCCATCTAAACTCTATCTTCATCCAAATGCAACCTTAATTTATTGCTTTTTTCTTCGTTCTTATGTGTTAATTGTACTGATTGTGTTTTTTAATTGTATTAATCCCTCATTATTTTAACTATTTCTGTTGAATCTAATTGCATTAGCTGGTTCTTGGATGTACTATTCTTCAAATTGAGGATATGTTTGTTGCAGGGTAAAATTAAAGACATTGAACTAAAGGGTCACACTGATAGTGTGGATCAGCTGTGTTGGGACCCAAAACATGCTGATCTAATAGCAACTGCGTCAGGTGACAAGACTGTTCGTCTGTGGGATGCTCGTAGTAAGTCATGTTCTGCTGACTAATCATCTTCTAATTAGAAAAAAAGAAAATTTGTAACACTTTTCAATCTTACAAGAATCTAGAAAATACCTTGTTTGCATCTACGTGGCAATAAAAAGATATTTGCAGTATTTATAATTTAGGGTTGCACCTTTTTGACCATAACGTCACAAGTTCATGTTATCACAATACCCTCTCCACAAAAATGTAAGGGAAAGGTTGCGTACAGTTGATGACCCACCGAAGCATTGTGCACTAGTGATGTGAAAACCCCCTAGAATCTAAGTTTAGACGACCTCCAAATCAATTCAGAATAAAATCTTCAATTCTAATCAATTGTTAATTAAACCCTTCACCCCTAAATCAGCAAGGAATTGGTAACAAAGAGTATAAGAAAAAATTATAACATGCCACAAGTCATTGCTAATCTGATAAGTGAAATAATCTTTAGCATACCAATGTGCCAAACATGCATTTCTTGAAGAAAACCTCTCAAAATTATATTATTCATGTAATCTGATGCCTTACAAGTTTTTGGAAGGTTTTATACCTCTAAAGAAGTTACATCCCCATAAAAGAAGGATTTCTAATCATATTCCTACTCTAATCCCTTAAAGTTAGGCTTTTACTACTTGTCTTTTCTAAATCCCTTAAAGAATGGGATTTGACAACTAATTCAATTGGAATCATTTTCTAATAAGGAAAACTAAATCAAATCTAATTTTTAGAAGATAAAATCCAACTAGAATAAGAAAAACTAAGTCAAATCTGATTATCCACTTAGACCATACGAATTGGGCTTAAAAATGACATTAAAGCCCAAACAATAAGCCTAACATGCCTCCCAAGGTTACCCATAAGTTGTGCACATGCCTCACACGTGATCCCTTAAGTTGCACGTGCATTGCACATAATTTTTCAAATCTGTCCACTTGATTTAATTGATTTGGATACCTTGTAAATAGACCCAATTGACTTGAATCTTTTATGAAAACTTATTTTATCTTCACTTTAGGCTTCCCTTTGTATAACATTGGTCCATAAGCTTGATTGTTGACTTTAGGCCCAATATTGCTTCTAATGCTCCAATGCTATCTTTTATGGTTTGGAGCACGCCTAAAATGTATTTTGAACATATAAATGAGCTTTTGAACTCCTTCTAAGCTCATGTCAAGGATATAGGACTGTTCCACTTTGTTGGTGCAAGATAACCCTCCATGCTTGATACCCTTGCTCGTATCATTCCTCCTTTCCCTTAAGAAAATTCGTCCTCGAATCTTTGTCTACATCAAAAAGAAAATGTACAACATGAAGTAAAGTAAAATCAAGATTGTTAGTATATAATTCATCTTTCACATCTTTTTCTTTTTCACACAAATTCACCATTTTCTCTCTTTGTGCATCTCTTACTATTCAAAATCTCATCTTTTATATTAATCATGCTCTCAACCTCTCCTTTTACCCCATTTTCACTTTCACTTCCTCTAGCTCACCCAAATCATGTTCTTCACTTACCACCATAGATTCTCTATCATTAGCTTCATATTCAAAATCAGTAACACTTTCACTTTCAATCTCTACACTCTCAATCTTGCTAACAGCAATAACTTCCTCTAAAGGTGGCACAAAGTTTTCACTCACACTTTTGGTCTCAACACCCCCATCATGAATATCTCCATTCTTCTCATGAGATTGACTTTCTCCAACATCCTTTATTTTATCCATCTTACTACTCTCCTCACATGCAACAAGTTGTATTGTAAGTTGTTTTTCAAAAAGAGTATGCGTTCTTTCTTGCCTTTAGGAGGTTGTATAAGCTGTCTTCCTTTTAAATGGGCTATCTTTTCATGTTGCCTATCATTGTATCCATTTTATCACAAATATTATCATACATTGCATCTATATTGTCAAGTTTCCTTAGAATAGCTCGAATTAAAGCAGCTTCATCTTGCTTTGACATGATTATAACCTGCAAAAGAATGTTAGTTATAACCTTACTACACTCCCTCATGTGTTTTCACTCATGTTTCACTCAATTGATGGCTTTTTCCCTCTTTTGTGTTCACAACTCTTGCCTTTTACTACTCTTGTGCTTCCATCAAGGTATTAGTTAGATCAATCTCAATCAACCAGATTAGTAATAACAAGCAACAAGTATCTAATAAAATGTAAAAACAAGGGTTCTTAAGAAAGAAAGAGCTAAAACAAATCTAGAAGCAAAGTAGTATTAAGAAAGCAAGAAATAAGATGAATATAATGTATGTACACACGGATGAAGAATGAGGTGTGCGGATGTGTATTATATGTTATTTGAGTAATATGGAATTCAGAATTACTCAAGTAATGTAATGGAAACAAATAGGACAATAAGAAAGAATAGAAAAATAAGAAGGCAAAGAATTGGCAAAACTAGAAAAATTATACAAAGAAGTTCTCTTCCCATAATGGAATTCAAACAAAACCTTAGACACTAATTTTAACCCAAATAGATGTAAATAGTCAGAATAAATACCATCAAGCAAGTATTAATCACCAATAACTCTAATTCCAGCAATATGCAATGAAAACTCCACTTTAGTGCTCAATATGAAACCACTCAAATCCAATTACGAACCACACCAAAAATTGCTCAAAAATATCAAATTTAATTAGTTTAGAGCAAGTATAATCAATAGCAACTCAATTTGATATGTGTGCGATCAATTGAATAAAAACACAGTCCCACTTTTGGTAACTAGTCTCTATGCGCATGCAACTTTTTTTTTCAGTTCTTTTTTTCTTGTTTTTTATATAATCAAAATCAAAGTATTTCTAACACCAAAATCGTACTAATTAAACAAAACTTCAATAGCATGCACAATAGGGCATATTCGGCCACTATTAAGTAAATCCTAATTTTTTTGTATTCCTATATTGTAACTTGAACAAAAATAACTAAAACAACAATATAAAGATAGATTTAATTGATTTGGAATCTTTGCTCTGATACCAAATGATGCAGCAACTCACTAGAATCTAAAGTCTAGACAATCTCTAAATCAATTCAAAATTAAATCTTCAATTCTAATGAATTGTTAATTAAATCATTCACTCCCAAAACAACAAGAAATTGGTAATAAAGAGTATAAGAAAGAATTAGAACACGCCACAAGTCATTATTAACCTGATAAGTGAAATAATCCTTATTATAGTAAGGTGCTCAACACGCATTTTTTGAAAAAAATCTCTCAAAATTATATTATTCATGTAATCTTATGCCTTAATAGAAGGATTTCTAATCATATTCCTACTCTAATCCCTCAAAAACAGGGATTTACAACTCGTGTTTTCTAAATCTCTTAAAAAATAGGATTTGACAACTAATTAAATTGGAATCCTTTTCTAATAAGGAAAACTAAATCAAATCTAATTTCTAGAAGCCAGAATTCAACTAGAATAAGGAAAACTAAGTCAAATCTGATTATCCACTTAGACCATTTGAATTGGGCTTAAAATGACATTAGAGCCCAAACAATAAGCCTAACATGCCTCCCAAGGTTGCCCATGCCTCGTGCATGATCCCTTAAATTGTATATGCACTGCACATGATTTTTCAAATCTGTCCACTTGATTTAATGAACTTGGACACCTTGTAAATAGACCTAATTGACTTGAATTTTCATGAAAAACTTCTTTTATCGTCACTTTAGGTTTCCCTTTGTGTAACATTGGCCCATAAGCTTGATTATTGACTTTAGGCCTGATATTGCTTCTAAGGCTCCAATGCTGCCTTCTATGTTTTGGAGCACGCCCAAAATGTATTTTGAACATATAAATGAGGTTTTGAACTCCTTCTAGGTCCATGTCAAGGATATAAGACTGTTCCACTTTGTTGGTTCAAGATATCACTCCATGCTTGGCACCCTTGCTCGTATCAACTAGAAATGACCTTAAGATTGATAAAAATCACTGCTAGTCAGATTAGCAAAATGGCTAGTTGTGATTTCTTAGTGGAAGTTGCTTGAGGTAAGCAGATTAAATTTTAAAAAAAAAAAGTTGGGGAGCTGGGGGCATCAATTTATTGCATGGGATATCTAGGAAATTAGGATGTTGAGCTGCTTTTAGGTTAATTTGAAGCTTGAAGAGCAGGAACTTATTTGGATATTTAGGTTTATAAACAGGTAAAGTTGAAAATCAAAATAAAATAAGAAAAGACAGGGTTTTGTCTGTTTAAATGCAGATTTATCATTGTGACAATTGACAGATGCCCATGAACAAAGCTTTCAGAACTTTTTTTTTTTAACAAATTGATGTTATTTAACTTGGGCAGCTTTGTGTTTAGATGGAAGGGACTTGAAGTGTGCATTATGTTCAATAATGATTTCCATATTGAAGGAAGTAACAGGATTCCTTAGGCCTTATATTCAAGGTCCCATGAGCATGCCTCTATCGTTGTGCTAGTTATATTGGTTCAATGAATTGAAAATTACAAAAATACATATGGGCTTGGAATTTTAAAATTTCACATATTTCCAATCTTCATGGTACTTTGACTTCTGAATTGGTAGTTTTTTGATTGGATTAGTTTGGTTTCTTGTTGTGTAGGTGGAAAATGCTCTCAGCAGGCAGAACTTAGTGGGGAGAATATAAACATTACCTATAAGCCTGATGGTACCCATATAGCTGTTGGGAACAGGGTATGGGTTATATTAGGAAGATCTTTGCTCTTTTGCTATAATACAATAGTTTAAATTTATTATGTTATGAATAAGCATAGTCATCAGTTTCTGCAGGAATTTTTGGCCATCATCGATTTTTGCAGCAGTAACAAACCATTTCCGTTGTTTGATCTACTGTAGGACGATGAACTAACAATACTGGATGTTCGCAAATTTAAGCCTATTCATAGGCGCAAGTTTAATTATGAGGTAAGATGTGTTTAAACTAACAAAACTAGTTTCTTCCTTAATTCTGTATAAGGCAGTAGCTGTGTGGCTATGTTCAATTTGGGCATGAAGAAAACACTTTGAAGCTTACATTTGGTGCATTTAACCCTTGTGTAAATTGGAACTTTATCTGCCCAAACCTTTCTTAAGAGGGCGAATTCTTAAGTAGAAAGTAGAAACCAAATCTTTTCGGATTTCTTATAGTGAAGAGGAGAAGAATAGTTTTTAATTCTATGTGGGGGGAGCAATTTTGAAGCCTAGAGAGGCAGAAGCTGCAAATTGCTTCTGCCAAGATGGGACTGCATCTCATGCATGTGGGCCTCATCTTTGTTACTTAAATTAATGAATCCATATTACATTAATTGGGTTTAGACATAATTATCTTGGATACCTTCATTTTTTACAGGTGAATGAGATTGCTTGGAATATTACAGGAGAGATGTTCCTCTTGACAACTGGGAATGGTAGAATAATGTCCATTTGGAGAATTTGCAATGATGTTTTTGCATTAGCAACAGCATATGGTTTTATTTGTAATCTGTGATTTACTGCTCAGGTACTGTTGAAGTTCTATCATATCCATCTCTCCGACCACTTGATACGGTTATGGCTCACACAGCTGGTTGCTATTGCATTGCAATAGATCCAAAAGGAAGGTGAGCGGGGACGGAACTAGGTGCCCCCTAAAATTTCTAAAATCGAGTTTTACCTACATAATTTTGTAACTTCTTTCAAAAAATTATTCATAACCTAAAAATTTCTAAAATCAGAATTTTACCCACAGAATTTATAACTTTTTTCAAAAAATTAATTGTAAACCCAGAATTATTTATAGTTTCATCATGACCCTCATAGATAATATATCCGTTTTAAATTAGACTTTTACATATCAAATTTGATGTTTTTTTTAAAAAAAAGTAGCTACATCCTCAATGTTGTTTATGTTTTTGTTATGATTCCTATACTTTAGCATTTATGTTCATTTCATTATTAAATTCTAACCTCTTAAATTTATAAATGTATTTTGTATCCTTTTATTTCCATCAGCATTTTTTTATGTCGTTCATAATATTTAAGTCCCCCCCCCTCCCCGAAACTTAAATTTCTGGTTCCACCCCTGAAGGTGAGCTGCAAAGCTTTTAAAATTATTTAGTGCTCACATGTTATAGCAGTTTGTTGCGATCAACCCTACACAAGCATGTTAAATCTTAGAACATTTAATACACCTTTCCCTCTTGGGACAGATATTTTGCTGTTGGAAGTGCTGATTCCTTAGTTAGTCTCTGGGATATGTCAGAGATGCTTTGTGTGCGAACATTTACTAAACTTGAGTAAGTTTCACTGCAGTTCTCCAGTTAGTAAAGTTTTCGTTAATGTATTATTGTTGGGTGTTTTCTGCTGCACATGGATTGGATTAACTGGATCAAATGACAATGATACTTTTATATGCTCGCAGATGGCCTGTTAGGACAATAAGCTTCAACTACACAGGAGAATATATTGCTTCAGCCAGTGAAGATTTGCTCATTGACATAGTATGTGCTCATGGATATTCTCTTTTGGATCTTGAAAGAATTTGCTTGTCAGGATATATTTCTTGTGTGTAGACTGTTATGAACAGCATGTAGTTATTAATAATATTTATGCTGTGTGAAACAGTCCAATGTTCATACTGGACGTTCGGTGCATCAAATCCCATGCCGATTTGCCATGAACAGTGTGGAGTGGAATCCGAAGTACAATTTGCTTGCTTATGCTGGGGATGACAAGAACAAATATCAAACTGATGAAGGTATTGCTATCATATATTATAATTTAGGCAATTTATATAAGAGGTTTCCTTATTTTGTTCCTATTATGCCTTATTTTGCAGGTGTTTTCCGAATATTTGGGTTTGAGAGTGCCTAATTTTCCCCCCCAATTATTGTAGAGCACTGGGGAGCTATTTCCGTCCTTACCTGAACGTTTTGATCTTATGTTTCTTATTGGCTTTGGATTTTTTGTTGTAATGTCTTTATTATATTTGATCTTCTTAGTCGGAGTTTCCTTAGTGGACATTTTTCATCATTGCATGCTAGTATATGAAATTCTTTCTGTGTTATCTGATGTTAGAAGTGTTGAAGAGGGAAGAGTGATTTGCATTGTACTATTAATTAACACAAACTGACTGGTTTCCGACCATTCTTTGCCATCTCTTGTAAGGTTTTTTTTACCTCTAATTTTCTCCGCAAATTTTGATATTTCTTTGTTCTTTGATTAGATCTCAGAAATTCTCAATTGGCTGTTGGTTAAGCTGTTTTTGTTTTTCATTTATGTCAAACTTTGATCTCCTCTTACCTTTGCTATTATCATTTTTCTCAAGCTCTTAAGCAACATTTGTTTGACATTCACTAGGTAGCATTTAAGTGCCTCATTTCGAAATAGTTCCCTAGCGCGCAAGTATGGGAACAAAACAATAGGAGTTTGAATATGTTTTAGTTTTATTTTGACATGGTTTAGAATTAGATTTGATTACCAACGTAATAGGGGAATGGCCTTTTTCAATTTTGATTTTGGTTTTGATTTTGATTTTCTTAAATTAAATGCCTCCTTATATAAATATATAATTATCTTTATAATTTGGTGATTTATGTATAAAAGCTTTACCAAATTCTCCTAGAAAAATTGTTAAATTATTTGTGCAATTAATACACTAAATCGGAATGTTTTATATAATGAATAAAAATATGCAATTTGACACAATTGAAGGTAATTATGGAAATTTTGAATAAGAAAATTGTTTATGATCAAATTAAAAATTTTTGATTTGCTAAGAGTTCAAATGTTAACATCCTAATAATCCAACGGTAAGATAAATTAAAAATATTCGTTGGCAAGATTCTTAATTATTATATATTGAAGTAGTAAGAAAATTGATTGCAACGTACTAAACAATAACATCGAAAATTTCCGTTTGGTTGAGTGGGAACAGTCGGCTTTTGACGGTTTAACCATAGTTATTAAATTTGGTCGGCTTGGCTGATTCAACCGGTTTTACTGAAAACCGGTCTTCAAGCCAGGCAAGTTCATACTATTAACTCAGTGGAGTATTGTACCAGTGGAAAAACCAGCCAGCTGGATAATTAAACTGTGAACCGGTCAATCTGATTACGGTTTGTGGGTTCAACCAATTAGAAAAATGTCAGTATTTTTGCTAAAAAGTTGAAGGGATTGAGAGTTGCCTAACAGTTTGAATTTGACAGTCATGTTGCAGGAACAATGATCCAGATGCTATCTTCATTCACCTTTTGCACTCTAAAATCTCTGATGAGGACAGTTTCGAAATCGATGCAGTGGAGGAATTTGGCAGCCTGAACAAAATCCAAACGGGGACATAAGTGGTCGTCTAGCCACCAGTTGGGCATGTTTGATTGCATTCGATAGACTCTACATTTCTAATAACAGAAATAACGAATAAAATCTAATAATGTCTCCATTTTTTGAAATTGACGAAGAAGACCGCTTGCAATATTTGGGGCCATGAGAATGCCTGAGGCAACTTTATATTTCATTGTTAATTTATTTTACTTTCTTGGTGTTGAAATAATCTACCAGTACAATACCACCTTAATGGTAGAAATTAGCAAATTGGAGTTTATGAATCATCTTCTAAGCACTTGGTGATGTTTTGATGCTATATAATTGTCCATAAGCATAATTAATAGATCTCGTAATTGGCATGAGATATTTTGGTTGAAATCTTAAGGATTTCGACTCAAGTAGCTGACTTCAACTTTCATGCATCTTTGCCTTAGTATCAAATATAATAGCTATAAACTTTGATATTTATGCATCCAGAAGAATGTTTATAAAACGAAATAATTTGATATTTCTGAATTTGATAAATTTCCCTTTTGTTACATAGAATGCTTTAAAGATTCTTAAAACTCATGAAAGAGTGTTTTACTGCAAATCCTACTCAACACAAGTAAAATTAGTCTCAATTATTAATTTTAATTGATTGGCTGAAAATACCTGTGGTCGACAAAAAAAAAACCCATTAAATCTTGTTGATTTACATTGAAGGAATTGGAACAGCTGATTCTATGCGAAATGGTTGAATCACATTACAACTTTGTCTCATAACACAATAAGCGAAATCCTATCCCTCAAATACTTAAGAGATAATTGATCCTCCCAAAGCTTGGGGAAGAGGTGGAAGGAGTATAGTTGAGGGATATTTTGTCCTACCATGCTTGATGTTAAAAATTATATTTTTATTAATATAAGTTTTGAGTTAGAAAGATAAGTGAACCCTAGTTTACATATAGTATTTTATATAAATATAAGTTCAATAGGCACATATATAAAGTCTGTTAGCCTCCTATACTTAAAGTTGAATATTCCAAACTTATAATTTTCATGAATTTCACACGCTTACTTTATGGTATATAATTGTTAATGAGAATAATTAATAAATAGATCTAGTACTTGGTATGAGAATTTTTCTATTAGATCTTGATGCAAATAATTGCAATAGCCCAAATATCACATTTAAATCATTAGACAGATTGTAGATGGACTGAAAATTAATAAAAGACATACTTGAATCCATATTATATTGATCATCTAGGGCTGAGTATTTTTGAGTTTGGATTTGTCATCTCACATGATTTGTTCTAACATCAGCCCTATAATGTCCTTTGTATATTAGGTCAACTGAAGTCCCATAAACTTAGTTATCCTAGTATTGGGCTTCTACACATAAAATGACACATACTAAAATAGATGTTTCTATATCCTAAAATTAGATCACTTTATAAGATCTAATTACTATTAATTAGATATACCATAATATAATTATATTTAAAATGTAAGCCCACATAAAAGATTAAAACCCAACAATCCCCCACTTGGGCTACATATTACATCTTGATATAATTATATTATATTATATTATATTCATCACAAAATGGCTATCATAACTTGAAACATCCCCTTAGTTATAATTTGGTGCATCTAACATATTGATATGGAACCAAAGCTATCTTTATTACATTAATTTGTAATCAACACATCAATGATCGACATACTAACATATTCAATGACATATATCAAGTATGGATGTGTAGCATGTAAATTACATATACTTTATTCTTTAATGAGATTATATTAAACCATAACAAGCAAAAATATGTTCATAATATGAAATAATCATTTTTTTTTGTAGAAAATCAATATAAAGTGTGATTGAAATAAAAAAAATCTTTAAAATACAAATTCCTACTAAAACTGCGCATCATCAAGCAATACAACCAATACAACGCTCGTATGAGTAGTATGCTCATGAAACACTTTGGGCAATAAGCCCTTGTGAGTGGATCTATGACCATAGAGTTTGGGTCAATATTCTCTATGCACGGACCACTTTGAATTCTTTCTATAACAACAAAAAACTTAATGTCTATATGTTTTGACTTTGTAGAACTCTTGTTGTTATTGGAATACAACACAACTAACTTATAGTCACAAAATATATTTAATGACTTTTAACATTGTTCATAATTTGCGGCACAATGACAAAGTTTCACAATCATATCTCATGATTTGATGTCTTATAATAAGCTAGAAATTCATTTTCCATAATGGAAGATGATATGAGCTTCTAAGAAATGACTCTTCCAACTAGCAAATAAATATAGTCGGTAATGATTCATACCCAATTGCCTTGTAATAACTTACAAATGGCCAAACTATGTGGTCCAATTGTTAATCCAAGTTAATGTTAGTAGTTGGTGCATAACCTTATAAACCTCTATACCTTTTTCATTTCTTTTCAATAAGCTAGCACTTTAAGTTTCTAGATTTAACCTCTTACATTCAGCCCATAATCTCTCTCGTGTTTTGTCGATGTGAAAATTGTCTAGGAATGTTACAATTCACTCCCTCATATAGATTTCAACATCCTCATTATGGTTTACCCCCCATTACTCAAGGTTGCACACGTAATAACTCTAATACCAAACTGTAATGGTTGATACCCAATTGCCTTGCAATAACCTATAAATGACCAAATCACACAATCTAAAATGGTTAACCCAAGTTATTACTAGTAGTTGATGCATAGCCTTATAAACCTCTCTTTCTTTATCATTTCTTTCCGATGTGGGATTGAAAGCTAACACCTCAAGCTAATTCCTTTCCAGGTTTGACTTTTGCTGCCCATATATTGAACCAAGAAGGGGAGTTGAATTGGATATTAGAAATTTTAACTTTTAAGTGCAGAAAGAAAAGTTAAATTGAGTAGGGATAGAAAGATATCACACATGAATCTTTATAGAGGTTCAGGTGTTAACAAACCCTATTCCCCTCTCCAATCTTAATTGCGAGTTTCACTAACAAACTAAGTGTTACAATGGAGTTTTACAAGCTCACTCCCAATTATGGTGTTTCTAACAATGGATCACACCTAATCCAGAAATCTCTTGTGTTTTAATGGCTCACACAATAAACCAATTCCTTATGTTTTAAAGACTCACACAAATAACCCTTACAAGTGTTATACTCTTAACCTAAAATACCAAAACTCACTTAAGTAGTAGATTACAAAGAGAAACACTTACAAATCTATAATGCTCAGAGAATAATGAGCAAAAAGATTTTTACAGAGAATAAATATTTGTTTTGAAAGTATTAAATGCACAAGTGGCTTACAATAAGATTTTGATTCAAAGTATTAGCTATTCTTTTTTTTTTCTGGATTCATAAATGACTTGCATTTATACTTCCATGGCGAATTATAGTCGTTTGGTTGCATTTAATGCGGAAATAGTCGTTGCACCAACTCTTAACTTCGCATCTAACATGTTTCTCTTTCCTCTTTCACGGTTGTGAGTATGAGTGTCACAGTCGTGACTGTTCTTCCAAGCCGTGACTTGAGTGGTGACTTTGGTCGTGAAGCATTCTGGAAGGATTTGAAGTGTTTGATCATGGGCGTGATAATATTATTTCACGGGCGTGAACATCTTTCCTAGCCGTGGTCCAAGTAATGACTCTGACCGTGAAGCTCTCTGGAGGAATTTGTCATGTCTTCTCACGGGCGTGACTTTCTTTCACGGTCGTGACTGGTATGATCATTCACAGTTTCTATCATTCTTCATGGCCGTGAATTTTAAATGTTGGATAGTTGACGCTAAGCTTAATCACGGGCGTGACATAAAAGGTCACGGGCGTGAACATGCTATTTCTTCTTCTTTTTTTTTTGTCTTTTTAAGGTTAGTCTTTCATTCTCCATTCTTGCTATCATGTTTCATACCCTGTTCAATAAGCTTAGAAAACAAGTATGCTAAATACATTATTGCTATTTTATTTGTTAGTATCAAAATGACGGGAATACCTCTCAAGGTTCAACAACTTTTTACATTCAATTTAGAATATCTCTCATATTTTGCTGATGTGGGATTTGTTTAGGGATGTTACAAAGTCTGATATTGATCTCCTACTGGTTTAGCATCTAGCAAAATCGAAATTAGAATAGATAATGATCTCCAAATTTTTTTTATCTTCTATATATATGAGAATATAATTTTTAGGTCTCTATAAATACCTTATAACCCATTTGACTACTTTCAATGATCCATTCTAGGGTTACTCAAATATTTGCCTAACATTATAATAATGTATGCTATATCTGACTCGTACACCTATGAGCATACATAATACTTCCTACTACTGAAACATAAGGGATATTTTGCATCTCTTTCACTTCAACCTCAGTCTTGGGTAATTTATTGAGATTAAACTTGTCTCCCTTAGCAATAGGGGTATCATTTAGTTTGCAATCTTTCATTCCAAATTTTCTATGAACCTTATTGATATAGCTATTTTTTGATAACCCAAGGATACCTCGAAAACGATATGAAAGGATATGTATACCTACTACAAAAAAGACATTCCCAAGATCTTTCATCTTAAAATTCTTTGTCAAAAATCTCTTGGTCTTATGCAATAAACATATATCGCCAGTAGCAATTAATATGTCATCGTTATACAATACTAAGAAAATATATTTATTCCCACTAAACTTATGGTATGCACAATCATAAACCATATTCATCTCAAATCCAAACGAAATGATAACTTGATGAAATTTATGATATCACTTATGGGAAGCTTGATTGAGCCCATAAATAGATTTCTTTAATTCGCAAACCATTTTCTTTGGATTGCCTAATATAAAATTTTTCGGTTGCACCACATAGATCGTTTCATCAACGTCACCATTAAGAAACACAATCTTATCATCCATTTGATGTAGCTCAAGGTCAAAATGAGTCACAAATGCCATTGTGATTCTAAAAGAGTCTTTCGATGAAATTGGAGAGAGTCTTTTTATAATCAATGTCTCCCTTATATGTAAAACCCTTTGTGGAAAAATGAGCCTTATATCTCTTGACATTGCCTTATGAATCCCTTTGATCTTAAATATCCATTTGTAACTAATAGTTTTCACACCTTCAAGCAACTCAATAAGATTCTGAACATCATTATCTTTTATAGACTTGATCTAATCATTCATGGCATCAATCCATTTTTTAGAATCATAACTTTATATGACATGATGAAAGTTGATTAGATCATTCCATCACCCCATGTCCAACTCATATAATTGGAGAAAGATGATATAATCATATAAAATTGCATTTCTCCTTATTCTAATGGATCTTCTTAATGGAATTTTCTCTTGAGGTTGTTGAGTTTACTCTTTAGGAACAACATCTTGATTTTGGATGGAGAATTCGTTAACATTATCTTGATTACCAAGAATTGTTTCTTTAACTATGTTAGTTATAAAGATTTGATCACTATCAAAAACAACTGTGGGAAGAGAGATGAATTCCTCTTCAAAAGTAATGTTCCTAATCTCTTCCCCTCTAAACTTAACATCCTAAAAAAAAAAAAATGACATTTCCCATCTAAAATATGATCAAATGGGGGATCATAAAATTTGTAACCCATTGACATTTTAGAGTATCTAACAAGATAACAACTAAAATTTCTTGAGGTTAGATTCCTTTCATTTGATCTATACAACCTTGCCTCATCTGAACAACCCCAAATGTGTAAATGCCTAATACTAGGCTTTTTTCTTATCCAAAGTTCATATGGGGTTTTATTTACTGTTTTGCTTGGAACTCTATGTGTGTTGCAGTCTTTAGTGCTTCACCCTAGATGAACTCTTGCAAGGTGAAATATAACACCCTTATACCCTTCTGTACTTTGGTCAAGTAGGGAGGTGACATTGACCAATTGTTACACATGTCTGCGTAGGACTTAGAAACATACAATTTTGCTGAAATGAAACTTAACTACTATTAAAGGTAAACATATATTATATATATGTACATAACTAATCCTTATTACAAATAGTTAGTTATATATGACTTATTTATAGAAAAATATGTCTTTCATATACATGATGCATGAAATGTTCCACTAATTTACGTGACATGAACAAAAAGTAAATATTGACCCTAACTAGGTGGTTATCGTTGCTGATGCTGCTGATCCTTTGATGGGATCCATTGGATCTGCAACTTACTTTTCTTGCATGTCACTACTCATCCTCTATTTACCACCTACGTGAGAGAAAATAAATCCTCACGTTGAGCTTACACTCAGTGATGCAAGCTTTATTGTAATAGACTTGAAGTATTTATAAAATTACCCTTTTAATATCCACTCATGCCTTTGATGTAACATGACATACCTAAAATTATCATGCATTTTACTCTTGGATGTCTTTCTAGAGATAAAAGTAAACATGTATAATACCATTATCAAACAATCATATAGATTTCATAATAGAAATGCACATTATGCTTTATTATCTGTTTGAGCCCATAAATTTAGCCATCTAGACTAGACTCTAGGGAGACACAAGGGATATCATGTCTCAACCCTATGGTCGTATGTGCATCTCGATTTTGTGGTCAGATATAAATGCGCCTAACAGAAATGATGTCATGCATTATGAGATTGGGATGTCGAGCATCCTTTAAAGTAGATTATCTTAGATAATAGTTGTATGTCCCTGCTAAGTTGTATGACTATTAGCATACTAATACATTTACCATATTCTAGTCTAAACTCACACATGGGCTTATGTCATAAACATTCACACAATGCTCATCTAAGTATGACAATTATTAGAATAACTTATCTCTCTGTTCATATCATCATTTCCATTATTCTCTCATGATAATGGTATACTCATCTTGCAAGCCGTAAATTCATTATGGTCTTTTGTTGTTCAGACATTATTAACATGCTTAAAAACATTGTTTCATACATTGCATAGCAATTTTAGTCATGGTACGGCATGGATGCATATTTACAAATAATTTCTATTTAATTATTTACTATTGTAGTTTAGCATCACAATTTATTACATGTTAACATGAGCACATGCATGCATACATGCAATTATGCATCAATACAAATGTACACAAGCAAAAAATATTATTATTATTATTATTATTATTATTATTATTATTATTATCATTATCATTATCATTATCATTATCATTAAACTTTTTGGACAAATTTAGTCTACTAGTCCTTTGCGCTAACTAGATTCTTGCCTTCGTCTAGCTCTACTGTGATGTTGACGTCCCTAATACAAATCCATGGTCCCATTAGTGCCCACATCATTCACGCACATATCTTAGAGGAAAACTAGTTAATAACTAGTTGTAACGACTTTGACGTCTATCGCAAGGTTTTATTTTGTGGTTCGATTAATAGTTTATATTTCTATGCCACATGATTCAAAATGCAGTCTAGATCACATTTTATGAGATTAGTACACAATATGAGGACTACTGACTAGACTTACGCATTTTCAATATACTCTATCTATCTAATGTTCCTTCTAGTCATTGGATTAATAAAATTTGTTATTTTATTATAAATTAGTACCAAACATTTTAATTATTATAGATTAATATAAAAAATTTTGAAAATATTGTAATAGTACCCGAAGTCAATTTCCGATTAGAAAAGATAACGTGTCAACAGGAAAATATAATTTCTGGTAATATGATATACTGATTTGGAATACTAAACGGTCATAAATTCATTTAAAATATTACATTATAACTTTTTCAAAAACTTTTGATATCCCAAATAACTTTTTCAAAACTTTTGATATCACAAGCTTTTGATATAATTAAAATATTTAGTACCAATTTGACTTTTGATATCACAAACTTTTGATATAATTAAAATATTTAGTACCAATTTGTAACAAAGTGATGATAATTTTTAGTACTATTTATATAACTTTTTCAAATGTTTTGATATCCCAACAATTAAAATATATTTAGTACCAATTTATTACAAAGTGAAAGTGATAATTTTTAATTTTTAGTACCATTTATGCTATTAATCCCTCTAGTCACCTCATAAAGTCAAGAAATTCACGGATGATTCTTATTTTCTACTTAATCTCAGACCTGGGTCCGTCATTAACTGTTATAGCCCAAAATTGGTCCTATATTCAAAATTCAGTACTTCCAAAATAGCCCTCACAGGTCTCGGCCTAACTACATTCCCACACCAAATCTTCATTCTTCTTTATAATCTAGACTTAAATTTTAACTTAAAATCTTATCTCTTTTAGTCCTTGTACATAAGGTCAAAATGCCCTAAGTTCTTAAAGTTAATTCCTTTTTCAATTAAGTTCAAGTCTCGAACCCAAAATTTATTTTTGGTTCATTAACATTTGGTCAAATCTCTTTTCCAACCCAACCAAATATTTTCTCACAATTAATAACTCATTTAAAATATATTTAGGTCCTCAAATTATTCTTTATCTTTAAGTTAGTCCCAAAAATTGTCAAATCCTTCAAATTAGTCTTCTAAGCTCAAGGCATCACAAGGTCTAAAACTCCATTAAATCTTTAAAGCTCTGTCTAGCAATTGTCGATTTAATGGTCCAAAATATTACTTCAATTATTATTAGTTTTATTTTTTTTTATTGCTTCGGCCAAAGTCACTCGGACAACCAATTAAACATACGATTTCTCACAAATCCAATTTGCTATATCTTCGGATCAGCTCACAACCATATTATATCACCTTCTTATATGGCACGGCTTACTCAATCCAAACCAAATATCAATCCCTAGCTTCATAACACAAGGAAAAGGAAGAAGCACGTGAAAAGAATTAGACTTCACTTATATTTGAAGAAGAAAAGAAAGGAAAGAATTGAAAAGGGAAATGAGGTATTTCGGTTAAAAGAAATTAGCTCACCTTAATATGCTTTCACCAACCGAGAGCCCTTCAAGCTCTTTTTGTTAAATCTTCCACTGTAGACTTGCTTCATACTTCCTTCATTTCAAGGTTTCGGTCATGGATGGGGTTCGGATTAAAAAGTTTCTTAACCGTTTTTTAAGCTTACAAACTTCTTGTTTGTATCTCGGCTTTATGGATTTCAGCCCCAATTTCCAGCTTTTGTCTTAAAAACCTCTCGGGTAACCTAATTCCGACACACAACCCATCACAACTTGAAATCCTTACTTCAATCATCGAAGAAAAAGAAGGAATACAAGAAGGGATTAGAGTTTGCATTATTTGAATGAAAGAAAAAGGAAGAATTGAAGAAAAGCTAAGTCATAAAAATCACGGCATAAACAAAATACAAGCTCACCTCAAAGTTTTTCCAACATTCAAAGGCTTACTCCTTTTCTCCTAGCTTGGCCGAGACCTTCAAGGCTCTTTCTTGCCTTTCTCTCCGTTCCAATTCCACATGCAAATGTTGATCTTCCCCTTCTACACTTTATGCTTAACATGCAACCATCACTCCACTAACACCTAAGACCGAGCACAAGACTTCTTCTTCTCTTCTTTGGGTGTCTCGGTTCAACTTGGATTTTCCGCAAACTGTCTATTTTAGTCAAGATCCTCACTTTCTAATTCGAAATTGGCATTTGGCTTGATGGAAACTAAGAAGAAAATGGAGGAAAGGGAGAGATTTTGGTTCGGTTTGGGAGAAGGTAGTGAACGGGTACAAAATGATGAAGAAGACAAAGTTGTGCTATGAAGTTTGTATTTTAAAAGAAAGAAGATGACCATTTGATTTATATACTTGGTGATTAAAAGATGATTAGCTTGCATGGATGCCAAATGTGGCGCATGCAAGGCTTAATTAATTTTTAATTAATTTGATTTGTTTAATTAATCAAGCTTGATCTAATAAATTTCCAAATTTCCATTTGATTCTTTAATTTTCTTCTATTTATATTTAGCAGCACTATATACTTTTTTTTTTCAATTTCAAGCCCTAAACAACTTAATCCCTTAGAATTAAATACGCCAATTTTCCCATCATATTTTATTCTATATACTGGTATTTTCAGTTTTGCGATTGATACACCAGTGCAAAAATCGTATTTCTCATTATTCTCGTGGAACCGCAATATTTCCAGTATAATTTATTCTATATACTGACATTTTTGGTTTTGCGATTGACACACTGGAGCGAAAATCGCATTTCTCATTATTCTCGAGAAATCACACCTTAAATTTTATTTTTTTGATTTCATGCCCTAAACATTAGAATTTTGACACGAAATTATATTGACAAGTTCATATTAGTATTCTCTATATTCCAATATTCTTAGTTCACGACTCGTTGACAACACGAAAATCACATATTTTTTTGTCTAGCCCCGTCTTCCTCATGTTCGTAATCAATTTTCTCACTTATACATATTCCGAATTTAGACTTCGGTTGTATCAATCCCATTTTGATTGCGAACGCACTCTATTTTTTTTATCCATCCAGCACATCTGATCACAAAACATGCTTGTCAGTTGAGGCTCTAAATGGAGAACATGACATGGAATGACAAATCATACTTCTTACCATGTCTTGAAGAGTTCTATTACATCTATCAACAACACCATTCATCCTAGGTTTGTTTGACATTGTGTATTGCAAGATGATACTATATACCTCTAGGAATTTATTGAAAGGCTTTGGGCGTTGTTCACCTTATCGTCATATCAACCATATTATTCATCACCATAATCAAATTTAACACCCTTAATCCTTATGCCAAGTTGGTTCTCAACTTCAATTTTGAAAGCCTTAAAAACGTTAAGTGATTAAGACTTTTCATGACTCAAATGTAAGTAGCCATATTGTGAATAGTTGCTTATGAACATAATGAAACACTATTAACCATTCCAAGAAGTCATAGGGAATGGACCAAAAATATTAGTATGAACTAGTTCTAATATGTCAAAACTTCTTTTGGCACCTAATTTCTCCATGTTTAGTGTTTCCTCTTAATATACTCAATACAAACTTGAAAATTTGTGAAATCAAGTGGATCAAGAATCTTAGCAGACACAAGCCTTTTAATTCCCTGCTTAGAGATATGACCCAAATGCTTGTGCCATAATGCAGCGAAATCATCATTCATTAATTTTCATTTTGTACCGTATGAACTTGTATGTGGGGTTTCATTATATAAAGTAATTGTATCCAATAAATATAGGTTGTCATTTATAGACAAAGAATTAGTACCAATAAGATTTGAATTTTGAAAAGTTTAAATGTAACATCCCTTACCCTTCCATATACCCCTTCAGATACTAAATGGATAAAAAGTGCTAGAGGAAATAAAATATTTTTCAAAAATATTCTTTTAAAACATATCACATATAAGAAATTTAAAAGTTTTATATATCAAAATAACAAAATACAATAAGAAGATCAACCCGCTTGGGTGGCTACCACTGCTACTGCTAAGCTTCATCATGTGGGTCCACTAATCAACATTTCTTATTTACAAGTCTAAACATTGTCAACTACTTCTGTAACCTACATGAGAGAAATCAAACTCTCTCACTGAGTATATAACTCAGTGATACAAAAATCTTATAATAACAACCATTTTAATAAAACATAAATTTCAAGTGAAAACAATTCAAATATTCAAATTTTTTTTGTAAAGACTGATATAATATCTTTTTTATTTAAATTCATAATACATTATAACTTGGATTTCTTTATAATATCTTTTTCATCCACCTATATATTACAATATTCTAGACTTGCTCAAAGGGAATCAAAGAGGTGTCATATCACTTATCAATATAGGATCCATAGAAATGCACACAATTCAAATATAATATTACTCAGTCCACAAAAAAAGCATAGGACTGAAAAATGTATTAAGTGATCCATAAAAATGCACAGGATCACAATATCTCATCGGTCCACATAAATACACAATACTGAAATTTTCAACCTATTGGTATGTCAACAATACTCTAGTTTACATCTAGATTAACATGTGGGCAAAATTTTTCATATTCATAAATCAATTCATTTTTACCTTTCATGGCATAAAAATAATTTTCACAAAAATAAATCATTTTTACCTTTCATGACTCAAATGTAAATAGCCATATTGTGAATAGTTTACGTCTATGCCAAAATAAATCTCATTATAATGAAGCTTTCACAAAATTTCCTAATATATTTAACATTTAAATTCTCTCAAAAACAAATAAAATATTCTAAATTCAATAATTCTAAAACTTAAAATTTTCACTTAAAATATATTTTATGTAATATTATAAATCATTTAAATCTAAGAATTTCCTTATTACTTCATAATTATCGAAAACTAAGTACAAACAATAATGACTAATATTATAAGGACAATTGCGCTAATCTCTTTATACTTTGTCGGTATTTGTTGGCTCTTTCTCATTTCCATTCCAGTATGATGATAGGTTGTAGCAACCCTAATGGCAACTGGTATTCTGCTTTTGTTTGCGAACATGTCAGACATCTAGTAATGAACTCTATGATGTCTTTCTTCATAACTGGCCACTAATAATAAGATTTCAAATCCTGATACATCTTCTTGCTACTGGGATGTATGAAAATAATTGATTCATGTGCCTCTTTCAATATCACTTGTCTCAATTCTGATACATTAGACAATTATAGTCTGCCTCTATAATAAACACTACAATCAACTTCAACTGAGTACTCAAGTCTCTCTCCTTTAGAAATAGCTTCTCTTATCTCTATTAGCTTAGAATCCTGCTTTTGAGCATCATTGATCTGAAGAGCTAATATAGGTAGAATCCAAGGCTTTTCCATTCAAAGATAAGTTTCTTAATACTACATTATTATAGGAACTCAAATACTCAATCTTACTTAGTGTTCGAATTTACCTGCCAAAGTCTTTCAACTCAAAGCGTCAGCCACAGCATTAGCCTTTCCAGGCTTATAGTTAATAACACAATCATAACTTTTAATAAGCTCAAACCATTGCCTTTATCTTAAATTCAGCTCTTTTTGTGAGGACAAATATTTTAAACTCTTATGATTTGTATAAATGTAACACCTTTCTTCATATAGATATTGTCGTCAGATCTTTAAATAAAACACAATAGCTACCAACTCCAGATCATGTGATGGATAATTCCTCTCATACGACTTTAATTGTCTAAAGGCGTATGTTATTATCTTACCCTCATGCATCATTACACAATCTAAATTGTTCAGTGAAACATCAATGTATACTACAAACTCTTTTCCTATAGTAGGTTATGTCAAAACTAGTGCCTCTGTCAATCTAGCATTCAAATGAACAAAAATAGCTTGACACCTATCTGTCCACTCAAATTTGATATCCTTACAAAACAACTGTGTTATGGGAGCGACTACAGAAGAGAAACCCTTCACAAAATATCTATAGTAACTTGTTAACCTAAGAAAACTTCATATCTCAATTATATTCTGAAATGATTTCCAATTGAGAATGACTTTAACCTTACTAGGGTCAACTATGATCTCATCTAACGATACCATGTGACCTAGAAATCCAACTTTCTCAAGCCAAAACTCACACTTAGATAGCTTAACATATAATTGATTCTCATATAGCATCTGAAGCACAATCTGAAGATGTTGATCATGCTCCTTTCTATCCCTGGAATATACTAGAATATCATCAATAAAAACTACCATAAACTGGTTCAAATAGGGCTTGAAGATTCGATTCATCATATCCATAAATGTTGTCAATGCGTTTGTCAACCCAAATGGTTGACTAGGAACTTGTAGTGGTTATACCAAGTCCTAAAGGCCATCTTGGGTATATCACTCTTCTTGACCTTTAACTGATGATATTTCGATCTCAAATCAATCTTGGAGAATACCCCTGCACCTTTCAGTTGATCAAACAAATCTTCTATCCATGACAGTGGGTATTTGTTTTTCACTGTCACCTTATTTAATTGTCTGTAATCAATGCACAACTGTAGGGTTTCATCCTTATTCTTCATGAACAACACAAGTGCACCCTAAAGTGACACACTAGGTTTAATAAACCTCTTGTCCAGCAACTTTTGTAACTGCACTTTCAACTCTTTAAGCTTTGTCGGTGCCATTCGATACGTTGTGATGGATATGAATGTGATATTAGATAGCAACTCAATGATAAACTCTATTTCTCTATCCAGAAGAAATCCTAGAAAATCTTCAGAAAACACATTAGAGAACTCACAAATTGTAGGAATATTCTAAAGCCTCAGACTCTCCTTTCTAGTATCCACCACATATGTCAAATAAGCTTTATTGCCCTTTTTTATCAACTTTTGAGTCTTCATAGCAGAGATAATATTAGACGACACCTTCATTATGATATCTTGTACCATTTTGTCCTTGCACCTAAGCTTTTTAAGGATTACTTTTCTAGCAGTACAATCCACTATTATTCTATGCCGAACTAGCCAATCCATCTCTAATATGACATCGCATTCATGAAATGGTAGCTCAATCAGCTCCGTGGGATATAACTCACCTTGATTCACTAAGAATAACTGTTAATGCACTTTGTTAACTCTAGCACTATGACCCAGGGAATTTATCATCACTATATCATAATCTAAGGTCTCAGTCTCTAAATGTTTCCCAAGCAATGGTGTAGTGCATATATAAAAGTGTGCAGACCCGAGATTAATTAAAGCATATATATATATCAAAACCAAGAAAATTTACCAACGATGACATCTGTAGCATTCTACTCCTCTTGTGCTCTTATGGTATATGCTCTGGCAAGTGCGATGTCGCTATCCCCAAGCTTACTTGTAGTCTTTGACCTAGCTTGCACTAATCCAGTCCAACCTCCTCTAATATGAACTCTACCTCGGCCTCTGGTAGGTAATGATTCATGAGTTAGAGCTGGTCTTGCCCCTGTAGGTTCTGCACTTTGATCTCAGTATGGGCAATCCCTCATGAAATGGCCTATTGCCCCCATAAATGAATCATGCTCTAAATGTCAACCAACACTCACCAGTATGATACCTACCACATTGTTGGCATGTTGTAGATGCAACGGGTTTTCCCCAAATGTGCTTGGAGTACTAGCAACTGATGGTTCATATCTTGCAAGCTGGTCCCGCCTAGCTGGTGCACCATAACCTTTAGATCCACCTAGTATTTTACACTTGAATATATAACCTCTGAATTAATTTTGACTTAAAATTTTGAGTGTGAAACTACTACATAAAGTATAATTTGTATTCTCAAAAACTAGTCAAATTTTATTTTTTATTTTTCCTAGTTTTTTAAATTTTAATTAAAAAAAGTGTAAAAAAGAGAATAGAGAGTAGTGTGAGATATGAAGAACGAAAGAAGAGAAAATGATAAATAAAAAATATATTTTAATATTTTAATCACTATTATGAGAGAGAAAAATCACTATATTTAATTTTATCTAGAAAAAAATTACATATTTTTTTATTAAAAATAGTGAACCAATAAAAAAGTTAGTGTTAAAAAAGTGTTAAACAGTGTGTTGCTAGTATTCCTTTTTTTTTTATATAATTCAACTATTACTATTTTTTATTTGGATTTTGCGTGGTAGTTTTTAGCTCCATCGCTACTTGTGCTAAATAGTCATTGTCCATGCGCTCATTTTATCTTACATTTTTTTATCACATTTATTTTATCAATTTTTTTGTTTCATTGTCTACCTTTATCTATGTATAGTTGCAATTTGTTGTGGAACAAAGTGCATGAAAATTAATGTAACATGAAGTTCATGAAAATTCATGTAACATAAAAGAAAATAAAGGGCAATAAACTTGTGTTACATCGTCCAATATTTAGAGAGTGTTTAGTTCAATTGTTCAAGGTAGTCGATAGCAATTAATAATGAAAAAGCTTGAATTTTCATAAACTACCTCAAAGTATTTTTTTAATTAGCCAAATCACACATCCTAAAATATTTAAGTTAGATTATTATCAGTAATTGATGCATAGACTTATAAACTTTTTTCTTTATCATTTTTTAAAATGTGGGACTGAAAGCTAGTATATCTCCAACTATAAGTTTTTACATGCAGTCTAAAATCTCTCTCTATATTGTTTTTTCCAATGTGAGATTTACTTATGGATATTACAATTTATCCCCTCATATAAGACTCAACATCCTCACTGTAGTTTATCTCACCATCGCCCAATCTTGCGGCGTGGCTCTAATACCAAGTTGTAATAACCCCTCAACATCCTCATTAAGGTTTATCCCACTATTGCCAAAGGTCACACATGGAATGACTCTAATACCAAACTATAATAATCCAAGTCCAACATTATTATAACAATCTACAATTGACCAAATCATGCGGCCTAAAGAAATTAATCCAATTTATTACTAATAGTTGGTATGTAACACCTCATATTTTTAATTTTTACTCAATTAAGATTTTTCTTAATTTATTTGGTGACTTAATAATTTTATCTGAGTAAAATTTTATTAAAAATTTGAGATTTATAAAATTACAAAATTGCCCCTGAGTATATATATACACACACAAAGAGAGAGATTTCAAAAATTGAAGGGATAAAAATTCATTCTCTCTCATTCTCCTTACACGATCACTATCTTCGTTTATCAACCAAATGACATCCGATCTTTTCCAAATTCAAACCAGAAGTAGTTCTCCACGTCCTTATCACTTCAGCGATGTCTGATTCTCCAAAAACTGACTGGATTGTAGAGATCGAAGCAGTGAAAGTTGGATTTCAGACTGCCCTTCCATTATACCTATTTTTTGGCTTTTTTCTCAAATCTGACATCGAAAATGGATTCAGGATGTCGAAAAACCTTGGTCTGTGTAATTTGAGCTCTGAGAATCGAGATTTGAAGGCTGATATGAGTCAGAAAATTCTCGCTGGAGTCGCGCGAACTTTCGTAGATATACACTTTTCCAGCCACTTCCAAGCCACAAAAATTATATATTTAGACTCCTCACATCTCAAGCTTTCTTTTGGTACCATCCGATCGTCGATCCGCCACCGTCGAAAATTTTTCGGTGACTAGAGTCCGACGACCATTGATCGGGTATTTTGGACAGAATCTTCAGCTCATTAAACTGAGTCATCCGGTACAAACCAGACCTCCTAGTTGTTTTTAGATAGTGAGATATGAATTTATTTGTAAAGTTAAATATATTTTTATTATTAAAGTGATTAATTAATTTAGTTGAATTGCATGATTAATTGCATAATCTCTAGGCACGACGTAGGACCAGACGCCAACCCAAGATAAAGGGAAAGAGTCGGCTGATACCGGCAGAATGTAAAAAGGTTAGTGCAATTGTCCTTATAATATTAGTTACATATATATAAGTAAGTAATTAAAGAAAAGTATGAAGTAATAAGAAAATTATTAAATTCAAATGATTTATAATATTATATAAAATATATTATATATTTTATGTGAAAATTAGAGTTTTTGCAATTATTGAGTTTGAAACATTTTATCTGTATTTCAAAAAAATTTAAAAGTTTGATACACTTTATGATGATATTTATTTGACATTAAAATAATATTTATCGAATTTATGAAAAATGATTGAGAAAATAGCAGTAAAGTATTTTTGCGGAATTTATTATTATACTTTGAAATGCAAAAATGAATTGAATTATGAATTTAAGAAAATTTTCTCACATGTTAGCCTAGATGTGAACTAGCATATTGTTGGCATGCCAATATGGTAGAAATTATAGTCCTGTGCATTTTTATGGACCAATGAAATATTGTGATCCTGTATATTTATATGGATCACCTTATACAATTATCAGTCATGTGTATTTCTGTGGGCTGAGTAATATTACATTTGGATCCTATGCATTTATGTGGATTTTAAGTTAAGATGTAGTATGATACCCCTTTAATTCCCTATGAGCAAATCTAGGATTTATAATATGTGGGTATATGAAAAAAAATATTATTAAAAAATCAAAGAAATATTGAATTATGAATTAAATGGATTATAAAAATATTATATTATTGTCTTTACAAAAAGTGATTTGTATTTATATTTTATTTTAATAACTATTATTATAAGAATTTTTGCACCATTGAGTTATATACTCAGCGTGAGAGTTGATTTTCTCTCGCATAAGTTACAAAAGTAACAGATAGCGTCTGGACTTGTGGATAAGGAACGCTGACTTGGGACCCACAAAATGGAGCACAACAGTAGCAGTAGTAGCCACCCAGAGCAGATTGATTGTTTTTTTTAGATGTTGATATGTGTATATATATATATATATATATATATATATATATATATATATATATATATATATATATACAAGTTTTTTTAAAAGTTCATTATGATATGTATATGCATATGTAAATAATAATAATGAAAAAAATGGTTGTAATTAGGGTGTGTATATATATTATATTATATATATATATATATATATATATATATATATATATATATATATATATATATATATATATTTTAAATTTCTTATATTAGATATGTTTTAAAATTAAAGAAGTATTTTTGGAGAGTTTTATTTTCTGTAATACTTCTTATCCGTTTGGTATACAGATAGATGTACGGAAAAGTAAAGAGTGTTACAATCCACTTTTAAGAAATCATCACAATTGCATAAAAATTTTATATGGTCTCTAAAATAAACAATTACTAACGAATTTGTAACACCCTTATATTACTTATTCTATACGTACGTTACGTGAATTAATACAATTATAGCCGATATGTGCCAAATTTTTTTTTATGACAATAATATTGTTAACACTTTTTTTTTAATCCTTTTTATTTTTCAAAAATTTCGACAGCACAACGGCTATATATTAACTACCCACCTGCAAAGCAAACAATCCACAGCCCATTTCTGGGCACAACAATCCATATATAACGCAATATAATTTCCATTCAACCACAATTCTTCACACATATTATAATTTACAAATACCATTTATCATAATATGTACAAAGCTCATTCTTACAACTCCATATCTATGCATATATATACATGCCATTATTAGTAATATCCTATTACTATTTTGTTCTTTCGTCTGCTCTCAAAATTTGCATACTTGCTCCAGTTACTACCTGCACGCAGTCAAATAACTACGTGCTGAGCATTAATATGCTCAGTGGTGATTTCTAATCTAAAAATTTCCACTAACAATATTTTCATTCAATTATACATGCAATAATATTTTTAATATACTATTCAATTTTTCTCTTTAATATATAATTCTTTTTAACAATACATTATTTTTAATTACTTTTAATTCACTATTTAATATCTTTATTTCTCATTTTTTTTCAAACTTGTCACATTTATCATTTCTTTTTTTTTTGTTGTTTTGCCCCTAGATTCAATCCGATAGAAAATCTTCGGACCAGATACATGGGACGTGGACTCAAAAGTCCACTACACTGAAGAGTAATCCCGAAAGATCACTCAAGCACTGCACTGTATAATATTCATTGAATCACTATCACTGTAGTAGATCATCATTGGTCTACATAAGCGAGTCGCCATGACCCGCACCGCGGTAATAATGTCCCTATGGCTAGCCAATTATATCATGGGCTAGATTTAACTATCAGAAAATAACTAAGGACATTATTATTATTATTATTATTATTATTATTATTATTATTATTATTTTCAATTCAATTTCTATTAAAATCATAAATTTCCATTATTTTTACATTATTAATCACTTAATATTTTATTATTTCATAACAATTTATCACTACCAAAATTTTTCATATTTTTCATTCTAATATATCAATAATTTGTTATGAATAACTAATTAAGTTATTAAACATCACTAAACACACTTTATTCATTACTTTTCATTTTATGTATAATATAATCAATAATTAGAAAACTTATTCAATATATCATTTTAAAATTCTAAATAAATTTATGCATATTCACAATCACATTTTCTTGCATTTCATGAATAAATTTTCATTTAATTAGCAAAGAAAATATTAATTTCTTTTTTTTTTTCGGCCTATATTTAATTTTCATCATTAATTAATTTTTTTTTCACTTTCTAATTATTCATTTCACTAATTAATACATTCATTATTCTATATATATCATAATATTACACTAAAATATTTTTATTCCTTAATATTCATTTTTCATATAATAAGGTCATATTTTATAATTTCCACTAATTAATTTTTTTAATTGAAATTAATCATTCTAATTCACTTTTCATAATCCATTAATTATGTTTTAAGAATTAATTAACAATTACATACAAAACACACAATTTTCTAAATTTCCATAACCCTAAATTATACTTAATTAATGGAAATAATTAGATTAAGGAATCACTAACCTTAATTGCTTGTTTTGGTCTTCCTAAGTTTCCTTCTCTTTTTCCTTTCCTTTGGAACCACCTTCTCCTTGCTTTGAACCTACCATGGACAAAAATTTTCCTTCATTAATCCACCATTAATTTACTTTCTTAGCTCAAATAAACTTCATATTCATTATCTACATATCTTAAACTACCTATTTGAACCATTAAATTAATTAAAAACCATAAATTTTGCTTATTATTTCTCTCATATTTTTCACTTATTTCATTTTTATCATATTTTTCATTTTTCTCATTTTTTTTATTTATTCATTTATTTTTTTCTACACAATTTAATATTTATCTTCACTTATTTTTCTCACTTCCCAAGCTCAATTTCACCCAAATTTGATTTCATAATTCATAAAATATTTTTATATGTCTACACAAAAATTTTCAACTCAATCGGAGTTCGTTTTCTGTCCAGCTCACTTAAATCGGACTGATAATTCAATTTTCGGTGTTACCGTAAAATTCCTTTTTCACTTTCAAATAATCCTAAATATTATTTAGAGTCTATCCATGTCTTATAATAAATTTTTAGATGTCGTTTGCTATTTTTCATAGCCCCGTCAAAGTATGGTCAACTAACTATTTAATCAAACCGGGTCTTTTTTTTTTTAATTTTGACTTTTGAGGGCTTATTTGATTTTATTTTCACTCCAAATTTTTCCCTCAGACTAGTCACAACCTATATTTTCCGATGATCAAATAAAATATTTTTCACCCACGGGTGTATTTTTGACCCCCGGGTATACTGATCAATGGAAACTATAGTTTACGACTAACCCGGTATTTGGGTCATTACAGAATTAGTAGTTGTTATAATGAAGAAAAAATAAAATAAACAATAGATTAATTTCATCTATGATCATCCAACCTTACTCTTATTACAGTAAAATCATAAAAAAAATTTCATTTACAAAAAATCACTTAACTATATTTTTATTTTACTAAAATCATTTTTGACTATTTTTTCAATTTAGGTAACCAGAAAGTGATGCTGACGTGTCATTGAAAATATGACAATTGACATGTCACTAAAAATCATAACAAAAATATAAATATATGATCTCTTAAATATATGGTATTTTATTAAATGTATAATTTATTTACATATAATACATATACAACTTCTCATTTTAAATATAAAAATAGATATAAATGTCATTTTTAGACATTTTATTATTTAATCACTATTCTAATCATTAAGTTATCATAGTCTTTTTAATTAATAAGAACTAGACAATTGAAAGTTGACTGTTAATTTCTATATCTGGCAACTTATTACTAAATAATACTGTCGAAATATTCTCATTGGTACAATTTTAAATATTATAGCATTTTTTTGTACAAATAAAACGAAAGAATCTAAAACAATAAAATATTTAACGTCATATTATTAAAATTTTGTATTTTATATCAAAAAGTCAATATTTTCTTAAATTTCTTATAACATTTCCGTATTGCTATTGTATCATATATGTATTTTTATATAAAGTCTCAATTTAATAAAAGCCGAAAGCTGATAAACAAAAATATAAATTTTTCTTCTTAATATTTTATTTATACTCATTTATTAAAAAGTTATTTAGTATTTTCATTAAGTGGGAATTTTATTGAATAAAATTTCAAATTTTCAATAAAACAAAAAAAGAAAAGACCATTATTTTTTTAATTTTATTTTTTTCATTAAATGGGGACTTAAATTAGCACATGAATTAATGGAAATTATACAGATTAATCCCATCGGCCTTCACTTTTTTCTCCAATAAGTTGACTTTTCAAACAAATTAGTATGACCTAAAACCAAATTTGTACTTTAAAGAAAAATTCGATTTTAATTGAACAAAAAAAAAAATCGATTGGAGATAATATGTATATAAGTATATTTGACCCTAGTTCAAATAAACTATTGGACAAACAACCCACAAAAGTAGGGATTTGATTGAATCAAGTCGATACAATATCAGTTTCGTATTCGACTCGATTAAAAAATTTAAAACTCAAATTCAATCGAACTTATTTTTAATTGTTTAAAATTCAATTTAAAAAAATTCGACCTATTAAACTCGACTTGACCTGAAATCAATTCGAATTAAATCAATTTGATTAAGTTTGAATATATTTAAATATTAAAACTGTAAAAGTAATTTAATAAATAATTAAAAAAACTAAAAAATTAATCTCATAAATTTTATAAATTTAATTTCAAATTAAATTTAAATATTTACAAATAGATGACTTGACTAGTTTATTTTTCTACGCAAAAGAAAACAAAATAAATAAATAAAAGACTGAGAAATGCTTTAAAATACTGAGAAATGCCATTTTCTCTTTTCTTTTCCATTTCGTATTTAAACTTCAACACAGTTTTCTTGTACTTGTATTTTTTTTTTCTCTTCCTTTCCATAATTCTGCGGTTTTAGTTTCTGGAGAAGGCTATGGCCTCTGCCATGAGAATTGTATTAGGTCTCTTAACTTTCGTCACCGTTGGAATGATCATAGGTACTCTGCTCTCCTTATGTCTCTCTACATAATTGCATTTTTCTTCATCAAATTTTGGATTTCTTATGGATTTGAACTTGCACGCCAGCATTAATTGTTGAAGATTTGTTTGGGATCTGATCTGTTTGGTTTTTAATTTACAATACATTTGTCATTTGGGCCTTTTATCGTGTTTGGTCCGTATGGTGGAAAAGTCTAACCCTTGTCTTTTTTATGTTTAATGGAAGAATAAATGCTGAATTTTTTTAGATGGTGGAAATAAATAGTTTGAGATTATTTTTGAAATAGTATCTTCATTGACTGCAAAGTAGACGGTAGTTTTAATACATGCAATGTATCAGGTAAGTATATCAATGCAATATTTTGCTTTGAAATTGCAAAACCCATTTTGATGCGCTCTTTAAAATTTCTTATGCGGAAAAGAATTAAATGGGCCCTTAGATATAGCATTAGTTTTGGAATCATGATTTGCACATACCATTCAGCAAAATTTCCGACCATCTGTGCTTACCTCAAGTAGCACTCATGTTTTTCTGTTTCTTTTTTTTTGGGAACTGCAGGTGCTTTATTTCAGTTAGCATTTATACGCAAATTAGAAGATTCATACGGTAACTTTCTAAGTTCCTTCCATTAAATGTCTTTCATATGATGCAACTTTTATATACCTATTACTTGCAAGCTATGTCAACATGTGTGTCCCTTTTGTACTTTTAGTTTGTATCTTCATGAACAACAAATATTTTGTGGAATTTTCATTTTTCCCCCTACATTTATCTAATATCTTTTGGGAATTGACATATGATTATAATTCTGTAAGCTGAGACATGCAAATATAATGAGCAGTAGTACAACAAATATTTTGTAAGCTGAGACATGCATATATAATGAGCAGCATTGCAAAAATTGCAACTTCTTAAACATGTTCACTAGTTTAGTTATGAAAACAAATTGGGAAATGTAGAGATTCTTTTGAGCCCTTGAAATGATTCATTGTTGAAGTGAGATGAGCTAAGGCTGATTTGAGAGAAAAGGGGCCATTGATTAACGGAGGTCTGGTCAACTTGTACATGATTTTAAAAAAAATTCAATGTAGTATGAATTCATGATTTTGCTACCAATACCTTGTTTCAGTGAATTGTGGTTCCTTGACATTGTTTCAAGTTATTGCTATCAGTCTTAGCACATTTTGATTGGGCTTCTGCAACTGTAGTGCTTCTCCATCGGTGCATTTATTTTTTGTACTTATAGAGTCATTATTGACATAATTTGTATTATCATAGGCTAATCACCTGAAAGTTCCTGCTGAAGTTAGCCTACCGGCCATAACAAGGATCCTTTTATTGCACAGCTGATATAGAACACACAAATAGAACAAACACAAAAGCACGAAGCTAAAGATGGAGTTAAAGGAAAGCATTAAGCTTAAAGTTTGATTGAAAATTTAATAATTCAAATATCTATTTTTAGAATAGAGAAAGAACAGAAATACATAGTTATCGTAGACTAATAACTAATCCTACAACTTGTATTAAGAATCCTAAACTGAGAAAATTTTAAACCAACATTAAGGCTCCGTTAGTTTTGTGGAAAATGTTGTCCAGGAAAATATTTTTCACTTTTTTTAGCATTTTTTGCACACATGTAAATTGATCGAAAAAAAACATTTTCCTGATCAAAAGAAAAACTCACCATTTACAAGGCAAGTGACCATAGATTTAAATCGCGGTAACGGCCGTGATCGCGGACACAGTCGCGTGTAACGAAAACGGGTGCATAACGGTGTAATGTAACGGTAATGGGCTACCGCGGCGCAAATTTTTTTATAAAAATTGCAAAACTCATGAAATTAATATATTTTAAAGGAATTCACTAAAATTAAGAAATTTAACTATCTAATTAGCATAAATTCAAAAGGAAAACACATTTAGTTCATATATTTAAGTTATTATTACATTAAGTATTAAAGCTAGTACAAAACACTGTTCGAAATATTACATTATCTAACATGCTACTACCACCAAAATGAGTGACATACCAACAACCAACAAACAAATAAACCATTGTAGATAAGAATTAAAAACCATTAATGCAATTAAATTTTACTAAAAATAAAATAAAATGGAACTATTTAAAACAAACATTGATTTCCAATTCCCTTAACGAATTCGACTTGGGTGTTACTGATAATAATTGTTAATTGGGTTTGGGCAATGTAGAGTTTGACTTAGGGTTAGAGTTTGGTTTAGACAACCATTGGAATGGGGAATTTCAAAATATAGACTATCATGAAAATCAGTTTAATAATTGACTATGTAACGGTTGTTCGCGGTTACATAACGGTGTTACCTGTTACATAACACCGTAACGGCCGTTTTCATTGCAAAAAATAAATAACGTGGTATAACGGGTGTAACGGTAACGGGAGGCTCATTTTCCGTTAAATAACGGCCGTTATGTAACGTAACGGCCGTTATTTAAAACCATGCAAGTGACTTACTTTTTTCAAAAAGGAAAGTCATTTTCTGGATGTGTCAAACTTATTAGAAACTGTTTAATTCTGTACTGATTGTATTTTGTCTACCACATGTTATCCTTGGCAAACATTGATGACCTCTGGCTATAACTAAACATAGTGCCAGCCATCAGAAAAATACCCAAATTCGTTTATATTTTGTATACTTTTCTCTTATATTCAATTATAGATTAAAAATAAAGTTTGAATAATTATAAATTTTTTAGTGGTTTTTTTATTAAAAGAAAACTGTTATTTTTTATTGTGCTTTATCTGTACTGTAACCAAACAATAGAATTTCTAGAAAGGCAAAAAAAAAATGAAGGCAAACAGGCTAGGAAGAATGGGTTTAAATTATGGGTTAACACTTACTTTCTTAAGTTTGTATGGGCAGTGGAAGTATTTTAGCAATCAATTATCATGGTTTCCATAAATTATTTGTGCACGAAAATAGTCATTTTTCCATTTTTAAGGTTGTTAGATTCCAATGAGATTAAAGGCCATAGAAAAATATCTTGAATAGTGTTTTTACAATTGCAAAGTTATGCTAATTATTATCTTAAGAACTAGAGTGAGCATTCTGGGTCTATGTTTCTTTTGAACCATACCATTATAGGCACGGAATTTCCATCATTTAATAGAGTGTGCAAAATTCAAAATGATGGCTATCTTCAGTTGTCTAAAGGTTGGTATAGTTGCTATTAATCTTGTTTAAATATATATACACCATAATGGTAATTTGCATAAGTAATTTTTAATGTTAGCCCAATATAGTAAGGTACTCTGGAGAAAGGACATAACAAGTGTGATTTTTAAAACTTTATTGTGCTCATCATATATATCTTATTGATGATTGAGTTGTGTCCTTGAATGTTTTAGCAATCGGTTCTGCCTGTACTTATACTCTATTTTTATAAGATGTGTGCATGACAAAAGTTCCTTGAAATGTGATTGTTATTATTTATGATAAATTAAGTCTTGCATGATTATAGCATGTAGAGCTGAATATGTACTCATGGATGTGAAACCATGGGTATTTCTCTAGAAAATTGTTTTATAAGGTAGCATATGGTTGGCTGATTGAAAATTTAATATATATCCTTTTATCTATTTTTTTTTTCATTCAGGTATTACTAATCATTGGCAAAATGACAAAGAAGCAGAAACTTTACGTCTTGGGCATGTAGGTTTGCTATCTTGTGTCCTTACTACCCCAAATGGAGAAGTGAAAAGCAACTCAATTCAAACACAGTCCCAATATATATATATATATTAATTGAGATAGAGGGAAAGAAATATGATATAGGGGGAAAATGGAAGAGAAAAAATCTAAAAAATATAACATAGTGGCTTAGGAATATGTTAGATGATCTTTTGTCCAAATTTAAGAAATTGAAAGGTTATTTATCAAACTGAAAAATAATCATGTAAATATTCTCATATCACTTTATTATACTCCATGCAGAACATTCTTTTCCAAATTCATCTTTATACAATTTCTTTTACATCTGTCAAGATTTTTTTTTCCTCTTTCTGTATGATTAAGCCCTTTTTTATCCTTCACCTGTTTCGTAATGATACTAAATGGTGTAATTAAGATAGGTTTTGTTTATGTAATGGATAAATAGAGTGGGCTTAAACTTTACTGTTTCATAATGGGTGGCTTGTGAACTATTGTTTTGAGCTCTATAAATGGATATAGAAGAAAGATGTATCTTTTTTTTTTTTTTTGGAGACCTTTTTCCTTCCGTTTTTCCAGTGTTTAGTTGTGTTGGTCACAAATTGTAACGATACAGCTATGCTATTAATGCATTAGTCTAATCTCCCATCTATCTCACTTGCACATGCACAGGAACATTTTTAAAAAGTGTAAAGTCCTTTTTCTTTTGGTCTCATTGTCAGTTTGTTTTGATTTGTAATGTCAGCAAATTTATGGAAGCTATAATCTCGAAGCTGGGATTTATTTTAGTTTTTAATTTAATTTTATTCTTATTTATGAAGTTCATATTCTTAAAGTGACAACTAATTCTTTTCATTCTTCTGTTGATGCAGGTAAAACCTGAAATTATCAGTTGGTCACCTCGAATCATTGTATTACATAACTTTTTGAGCATGGAGGTATCCCCAGTTGCCTGTCCTAAGATTTGAGTGAACTTCTCTTGATTGTTATGCTGCTGCTGAATGCTGTGTTGGATTTACTTGCATGGGGGTATATTTTGGGAAATTCTACAATAATTTTGTTTTAGCTAGGGAAATAGTACACTATCAATAATCACCTTTGGATGATATGGAAAAGCTTCATCTTATGGTGACAATTTCAAATACAACCTGGTTATACTTTTGTGGTGATTATTGTAAAAATTGTTAAGAGGAGAATGTTGGGGCTTGGAGGTCAATTTAAGACAAGAAAGCATCCTGCAGTTTCTCTTCTACATTCCCTACAGACAAAGTGTTGATATTGGCTTGGATAACAAAGGAAAGAGTTATGATCTGAGAAGAAAGTAGAGCATTAGTTCAATGTTAAAGCATTAGGATATAGGGATGTTCATCATTACAGAGGTTAATTGCTTAGCTATAAACGGTCATTCTATTATTATATTCAGCATATAATTCTGGCTTTCTAATGTAATGACTGTCTCCATCAAATATCCTTTATGCATATTGGGGTGGTGTCTTGAAATCCCTTGACATCAATATTATCTAATATCTATGTAATAACTTGAAAGATGTACAAGTCATCCATGTTATCTTCCCTTGTCTGTTTCCTAAAAGGCGATAGAAATTTTTTGCTGTGTTAAGGGCAAATTTTTGCAGTGCAATGAAGTTTCTTTTGTAGTGGTCCCTTCCCTTGGTGGACCATTGAAGGCCTCTAAATTCATCAGTTTGATGATTGAATTTCTGTTAAAGAGGTATTTTTCCATTTTCTTTGATTATCTGAAAATGGGGCTCTGTTCTTTACAGTCAACTAGAATAGTCTCTCTTGATTGTCACAGCGATTGGGCTTGTGCTGCCTTGGATTTTGTCAATCCCATCATATTTTCTTTTCCATTCACTTATTGGCTCGCTTTGCCTTGATTGATGCTGTGCTTATTCAGTTGTCTGTAAATAGTAGTGGCAACAGCAGTTCCTTAACCATCCATTGGCCTAAATCTGCTGATCTTTGACCCTCTTGAACATAAGTATTTTATAATCCATGTTATGAATATCACTATTCTTTTCCTTGATTATAGTGGTCGACCTTTATCCTTCTGTTAAGAAGCAGTTATTTGAACTAAATTATACAATCACAATGTTATTGCATTACCAATAAATATTTTTCTTTGTTGTTAATAATATTATATTAATTTTGAAAATTTGTTTCATAAAAGGTGGTTGGTGCTGACTCTTCTGTACTATTGGGTGCCATAAGTAGTGTTCACAATATCTCCCAACTTGCTAGTTTTTGGCTGCTGCCTTTGCTTCTTTAAGAAAATCTTTTTTATGCAGCATTCTGTTTTTCATCTTTTTCCTCTCTAGTGGAATTCTGCTCACCAAGTTTGACTTAAATTTCGTTAACTGCAAGTTTGATTCTTTATCGAGTCGGTAGCATTTGTTTAAATGAAAGAACAAATTATAACTTGTATATACCAAAATATTTCTATAAAA
This sequence comes from Triadica sebifera, assembly GCA_023653625.1. Classification (NCBI taxonomy): domain Eukaryota; kingdom Viridiplantae; phylum Streptophyta; class Magnoliopsida; order Malpighiales; family Euphorbiaceae; genus Triadica; species Triadica sebifera. Next base: position 18,986,607 of record CM042908.1, on the reverse strand, counting down.
TGGTAACATTTTAAAGAGGTAGTTGGGTTTACAAAACATTACAGAATGCTATTCTGCACTATAAAAATTGTTTCTAGTGACGTTTTAATATAAAAATATTTTTAAATGATTCTAGATAACATTTGTTTTTGATTACTTTACAAGCTGAGTTGCATATTGATTGTTTATATTTTACATTGCCCTATGAATTAAGGATCAAGCAATCATTTTTAACTTCAATAGTAAGAGCTAAGAAATATACTCTGTTTGGAAAGAAAGGATTAAGGCAGTGGTGGCTAAGTTCATTGGTTAACTTCTGATGGAATTATGGAGGTTTTTGTTTAGAGCTATTTCAAATGCTATGCCGCGGATATGGCAAAGGAATAGAGTCTGATTAAATAGTTTTATGGTCATTGCAGGAATGTGATTATCTTAGAGCCATAGCCCTCCCTCGCCTTCAAGTTTCCACTGTGGTGGATGCAAAAACAGGGAAGGTATGTGTAGCATACCAGATAATGGCTTCTTATTTTCTTCCTCATTGCTTGTGTTTCTACCAACATGTTCATGTTGGCATGCTGTCACTTATGCTAAAGGGTGCTAAAGGGTTATTCTTTCATATTCTCTTATTATTTTTGATGTTATGATTCACTTTAAAAATCCTAAGTATATAACTTTGGAGTTCTAGCATTCTTTAGAACTTGTTCAATGTTTAAAGTATGCCGTATCTTCAACTTCATCATCTCAAAATTTAGTTCTCATCAGTGAGACTGTTACTATGATATGCTTATTCACTTGCGTTTTCTTGATATTATTTTTTTTTCCTTTCTACATGTAAACTATGTAGAATGCATTAGATGTTATTATCTTGTACTTAGGTTCCTTAAGTATGAGAAATTTTTTTTCTTTTTCCTTATCTTGATTGTTTAAGTAAATTGTTACTTCCAAATAGGTTTGCATATATGCATGAAAAAAAATGTAAATCTGACTTCAATATTTGATAATGGAATTTGAATGATTGGTGGATGTGAAAGTACTTGTTCCTGCCTTCTATTTATTTTTGTGCTGCATTTTTTTATGAAATTTGTCTTACGTTACACCTGTATTTTCTGAAGTGTAATCACCACATAAAATTATTGCTTCTTGTGTATCATATGCTAGTTCTGAAGCTAGTATTAATTTTCTGTATGGAGCTGTATTAATTTACTGTGTTTGTTCCCATATCGGGTAGAAACAGTACATATGGGAATACAAGGGCAGCTGGGTTATTCTATTAGTGATTATACTCCTTTCTCATTCGTGGTGGAAAACTTTTTCTCTGTCTTTCCTGTGAATGTAGGTTACAAAACCGAACCACGTTAATCCTTGTGTTCTGCTTTTCTATTTCTCTATTAGTGTGTGTGCTACTCTATTTTGTGCGATCCTGTCATTGCAGATTCCCTTTAGCTTCTTGATTTTGTGTTTGTTACTTTCTTGTGTTCTACATCAGTGTGGATTCAGATTAGTGTTTTCATTTTTTGTCTCTGGTAATTTGAGCATTTCATCTCTGAATGGTAATTAAATTGGCTACATCTCTATTTACAGGGAATAAAGAGTAATGTAAGAACGAGCTCTGGCATGTTTCTGAGTCCTGAAGAGAGAAAGTATCCGATGGTGCAGGTTAGTTTGTTGTGATGCTTGCTTCTCTTATCTTCAATTGGTACAGGATGGATATTCATATTTGTCTGAGTCACCCTTGAAGATCTAAACCAATTTAGTTTGCTTTAAGATGCCTGGTTTAATTTTTTCTGTATGGATTGGGAGCTACTATCAAGTTACAAGTGTTGTTGGGATAAGAGATCTTATGCCTGCTGATCAATTAAGTTCAGCTTTTCAAACCTGTGACAAGTCAATCAGATGCTAAAACCGATAGAATGGTTTGTCTTTCCAGTCAGGACTACCTCTGAGAGAGTGAGACAGAGGATTAATTACTGCATTTTTTATTTGGATGTACTTTGTTTTTAGGTTACGTAATGCTTTCTATTTCTTTGCTTCCTACTGTCAAAACAAGAATAAAAGGAAACCACTGCCACCTAGTACTGGTCCAATGACTCGTGTAAGAGATATGAGAGCTAATGCCCTAAGTCTTAATATCTAGGTATAAAGCTGACTAGTTTATAGTCTCTCAACTTTTCTTTAATAGTAAATAAATTTCACCTTGAATAAATATAATGAGAAGAGCCTTGGCTCATTGAGATTCTACACTCAAAGTGGGAAAGAATATATTGCAAGTTTTTGTCCATATTCAAATCTCCATTATGTTGTCTCGGATATTAACACATAAAGAGTTCATAAGAGGAGGCCTCTGGTGACTTTTTCATTTGAGATTTCATTGATGATGTTTCATCTGATGCATTTCTATGAATACATACATTGCCATATTTTGTTTGGGAGTCCATGGTTTTTCAAATGCTGTAAGAGGGATCATGGAACCTCTGCAAGTTAATAAGCAACAAAATGTGCATATGGAGGAAAAATGATGTGAGGCCTCTTTTGGGAACTTACTTAGGCTAAGATAAGAATTTATCTGGATGAGGTTTTATTTTTATGAATTTGTTGCTGTTCACTATGGACTCATGTCAGGAAGCTGCTTACTCAGTACCTAATCATCTATGATGTTTGTTGCTGGAGTATCGTCGTCTTAACTCAAATATGCTTGCACTTTAACTTGAAGACGCCTCTTCAATCTTGCTTCAGTTTGACATATAGTGTCGGAAACTCTCTTGGAAGTAATTACGTTTGAGTAAATTATACTTGCCTTTATTGCCTTGTGTGAGATGAGATGCCATAATTTGTTTATTCTGATGTATTCTGTTTTGAGTCATCTACTTGTTTGCTTGTTTACAAGATTTCTACTTATATTTCAGCTTTCAAGGCAAGGGCAGGCCTTGTTTGACCTTTCAATGCAGGAATAGGTTGCATACATGAACTGGCTTTCTACTTATGTTCTCATGTCAGCTTTCTACTACTTTAATCAGAAGCACCTTCTTATCTTTGTTCAGTTCTGATTAAAAAATCCTGCCCCAATTTAGTTTTTCAGAGCAATCTGAAATGCTTCAAATCACTAGCTTCTGTTGCAAAATGTGTAGAATATTGGGTACAAGGTTACGTATATTTTCTTGTATTCTGACATTGGTATGAAAGTACATGTGATTGACGAAGCTAATGACAGCTGGTTCTTTCTGCTTAGAGTCATCAAATAGGAGATGGCATTTTTTGAGGGAGAGTAGCGGTAATTAAATTATAGCTTGGTCGATACCTGGATAAAAACTATGATAAGTTACGGTATATATTTTAGGCAAGTATTCTATTTCTAGTAGTATTCCTAAGTTATTAGTTATCTGCTGTAAGTTTCCTAGAATTATTAGGTCATTTATGAGAAAGCCTAAATATAGCTTTACTATTTTATCTAATAATCTAGTCCTATTTAAATGACCGTAAGAATAAAAACAGGCAAGCAGATTTAATCGAAAGAGAATACAGGGATCTGGAGCTCTCTTCCAACGTAATCCAAGGTTTTGAGCTCCCTTTGATGATATGATATGGATTTTCCAGTCAATCGCCCTGTGACGCAATCCATAACTCACAGCTTTAACATGATCCACTGCTTAAAATTTTGTCAGTTCTCAGTTTATGCAATTACCACTCAGCCAAGAAATGTCAATCCTACTGATGAATGCAGTCACATTCTTCCCACTTGGCTGGGCAAAAGTCTTTTATATGTATATTCTTAAAGGTCTATCGTCTTTGCACAATAGGTGATGTAAGCCAGGTAAAACTCCCATCAGTGAGAGACATGTATGTTTGTGCACAATGCTTGAGTGGCTATAAATTTTAAACACTTTTCTCTGGTTCTATAATTCATATATATATATATATATCATCTTCAATGAATTTGAAGCATTCTGTGGTTTTGATGCCAGCTAAAAGGAGGTTTTAGATAGAGTGCTAGTATTAGACACTTGTTTGTTGCATATCTTTGTATCCAATACAGTGCAAAGTGAATCAGCACTGATGAGCTTGCATCTGCACAAAGTCTCTCTTAGTATGCATGTGTGCTTGTGTCATATTTCTTATTATCGTTGCTTCTATAATTTAAATAAATTGTCTATGTTCATCCTAATTGATTTTGATACCTTGCTTCTAGTCAGTTACAACTGCAAGATGCTGAACTGAATTGCTTTTCTATTGTTTTGATTTTTTTTAAAATCTTTCTTGCACAATCAGGCAATTGAAAAAAGGATATCAGTCTATTCTCAAGTGCCAGTAGAAAATGGAGAGCTTGTCCAAGTTTTAAGGTGGGGATCTAACTTATTTATCAAGAAAGCTTTGTTCTCAAAAGGGGAAAACTAATATGTTTCAATAAAAGCTAACATCTAGTGCAGCACAGGTATGAAAGGAATCAGTTTTACAGGCCTCATCATGACTACTTTTCTGACTCCGTGAGTCGTTCAACCTTCCCTATTCTATCTAATTCATAAATGTTCTATCCATGGTCTTAATTTCATCAATATCCTAAAATGAAATTACCCTCTGTTCTCTCTATCTTCCTTCTTTTTTCTTCTTTTTCTTTATAGTTTAACGTGAAGCGTGGTGGTCAACGTATAGCAACAATGCTGATGTACTTAAGTGACAATGTTGAGGGGGGAGAAACATATTTTCCTAGGGTAATTACTGTGAAGCTTTCTTTTTTTTTTCCATTTTTTTTTTAAATTTTTATACAGCCTGTGTTTGGTGCATGGAGTAAGGGAGACTAAGCTTCTCTTCATATTCATCATTTATGCGATCAACCTTTTTACACATTCTTTATTTTTACACATTCTCTTCATTGTCATGTCATGGTTGGCAAGCCTAAGCATCTTGCTGGGTAGATGTGTGTGAGAGAGAGCATTCACCAAACTTTCATCTGAAATCTTTCAACCTTGTCTTCAAATTCTAACTCTCTTTTCCCAATTTCAAACATTCAAGGGAATACTTTTATTTTAGGGCTGAGTATTTGGAATGGGCACAAATAATCATGCTTGCTTTTTGGGAACTAGGGTTTAATCTTCGCAAATGGCTGTGTAATTACGTCCATGTTTAAAAGGACTCTTGGGTGAGATGTTGGAATGATGTATTTTGAAAATTACCCTCCAGTCGAGTTAAAACAGCATTTCAAGCTCTAGTTGACTCTAAAATTGACTTGACTCAATCGAATTTTATTTCTCTCAAATACGAAAAAATAATATATTTTTATCATTCAAACTAGTCTCAACTCAATAATTATTATAAAGATAAATAAAAATTTTATTAATCTCAAATTAAGAGCTCAAAGTCATGTTTTATCAGATATATTTAGGTTAATATTGAGTATGTATAAAATTAAATAAAAAAAAAATATTTGATTTAGCTAGTGAGCTTTTGAATGGAGTATTGTAATACTTGAACTTGGCTAAAATCATGAACATGAACTTTTTGAACTCAAGAATAAAAATCAGGTCGAATTTGATTATTTTTTGAGTTTGAGTTCAAATAGCTCACTAGTAGTTTGACTTATTCACACCCCTACCTTGTAACAACTGCCACTTGCTTGGGTTCTGGAAAGTGAATCTTTAGAATCAACCTCTAGTTCCAATTACCACTGGAGAGTGAATCCTTGAGAACACATCATTATTTCTCTATTGAATGAAGGTGGAAGCTGAAGTGAAAGGAAAAATTTTTGGACTGTTACATTTGCATTATTGTTTTCACTGGCTCATAGATTGATGTTGGAGTACAAGGGAGTAAAGTGCAAGGATGCTGCTTCCACCGTCACCCACTGCCATGCCCTGGCATCCAGCCCCCAAAGCACATGCGCATTCCAAGAAAAATGCAGTTTTTTTCCTTTCATATAGAAGAAATAATAAATTGTGGAATAAACTTTTGCCTCTTCAATTTACAATATACCTTTACTGTGTGAGGAATTTTTTTGCCCCCGTCTGTTTGTTGAACTCAAGACTTTTACTTCCAAGTATGTAAATTGAGTGAAACTTGATTGATACTGTGTGATAGAATTTGTGACACTAATAGTTTGAAATGCTCATTTTTGCTCATTTTTTTTCTTGTAACAATTAGGCATTGAAAACTTTTTTTTTTGTTTGTATATAAGCATTTTTTTTTTCTGTGATTGTCTAGGCTGGATCAGGTGAATGCACCTGTGGTGGAAAGATCGTGAAAGGGCTGTCTGTAAAGCCAGTTAAAGGAGATGCGGTGCTTTTCTGGAGCATGGTTTGTTTTCAAACATTTTAAAATCTTGAATCCATGGGGTTATACATAATACAACACGCTGTCATTGTTTTTTCTATTTCAATTTAGGTTCCATAATTATAAATCATACTCGTTTTTTTTTTTTAAATTTTTTTGACTATATGTTCTGCTAGAAATCATTATGATTGCTGGTCTTACATTTTTTTTTTCTTTTAATTGTTAATAAACTTTTTGATAGGAGATGTGATACTATTTTCTTTGATCTTGGTACTTTCAGGGGCTAGATGGACAGTCAGATCCTAACAGTATACATGGAGGATGTGAGGTTCTGTCAGGGGAGAAGTGGTCTGCCACAAAATGGATGAGGCAAAAAGCTGCCTCTTGACTTCCACATATAGTTTCTCGTAGGAAAATGAAAAAGGTGTTCCCTTTACAGGTATCATCTTCTATAAATATGAATATAAAGGATTTAACGAAAGTGTATTATTACTGATTTTTAATAAATCAGCTACGAGTAGAAGGTTAGTATTAGGTCCGAAATCTGTGTCCAAAATAAGGCTAGTATTAATACACCAAAAAAAAAAAAAAAAAGGGAAGGTTGAGGTTTACAATCAATCCCAAGGAAGTATTTTCTCGAGACAGCATTTTTGTGATGTGCCCTAGCCTTGTTTCCCTGACATTGAATCCTATGTGATCATATTCCTTGGGGGAAAGGTTTTTACAATTTAACTTTTTTGTTTTATCGTATCTGAAGGCAACAGTGGTTTTTCGCCTGTCAAGAATACAGAAAGTTAATATGAATATCAAACAAAAACTGGTAGCTACATGTCAATTTGTCGAGTTAACTATGAACGGTTTAAATCGATTTCGTAGTTTAATAACTCGAATCTAGACACAGGTATTATCTGAGTTATTGGATTCACATATTTTGAAAAGGCATGAAGCACAAGAAAACGTAAAAAAAAATTGGAAATCTACCCAAATAGAGACTAGATGAAGAGGAACCCGATAGGTAAATTTATTGTTCTCATGTATATTCTAGTGAACCAAGACGTCGAAAAGATTCAGAAAAATCACATCGAAAAAATTCAGAAAAATCGGTCATTCACAGATCGAACTGACGAATCGGAAAAATTGGGTCTTATATATTCTTCATTTTTATTTTTCTTCCATAATATTTAAAATACATTAATAAATATAATATATCAATATCAGAGCGTGTATATGATCTCATGTTACAATGAGCGTGCTTATACAAGGTAGTATAGTAATGTATATGTATGTAATCCATGGATAAATAACTTTCTTTAGAATATTAATATACCATGTATTGGATAAATAAATATTAATTGAAATTGTGGATTCTAAGCTATGAATTATAAAGATTGATAATTAATTAAATACAATAATCAAATAGCAATTTTTCTTTTAGGGTTTTAGTTGATTTCAATTAGTATAATAAAAAAAGAGTTTTAATTAACAATGTACATAATCCAGAAATACATTTCTTTTTACTTCATTGTTAAGTGAGAATCAGTTCAATAATTGAAAATTATATCTTTCTGGGTAGAGCTACTGTAATATCTACTTTGGTTTTCTGGTTAGTTGATATGAATGTGACTAATGAAATAGTTAAGGTTTGTACAGAACCAAAAAAATTCAAATAATTATTCAGTCATTTCTAACCGATTAACCTGGTATGTACGGTACATCTATGTGTACCAAATCGTTTTGCCTTGAAGGTGTATTGATGGTGATAATAATTTCATGATGTTTATATTATTTTTTTCTTACTCTCATCTACCCTACTAAATCGAATAGGGTGGCAGTGATCGTTGACCTAGGAACTCTCTGAACTAAGTTATATATATATATATATATAAAGAAAATAAATATGTATATAAATGTTATTTTTATTAAAAAAATCAGTTAATTAAATAATAAAAAATTATAAATTTTATTTTTTTACGATCTAACAACAATCTCAAATACCTTCTAAGTATAAATAAAACATACGTCTTCTGCAATAAGTCATAATATCCATCATATATAGATAATAAGCACAATGAGTGAAGGAGCCTAATCCATTTTTATAGAGTGCAACATGATTCTAATATGTCAATAGTAAAAAAAATAAAAAGTACATTATAAAATTTAAATGTCAAAAAATGTTCCTCCTATCCCAATTTGATGCACTTTGCTTTTTTTTTTTTAATCCATAAAAGATAGTCCAATTTTATTTAAAAAAATATGGATATGTGTTTATTTTCTATTAAGTGCTTTGTTATAAATAAATATGAGGTTATTATCTTAGTTTTTCAATAATACTCCTAACTAATACATGGTTATATTAGACAAAATGTATATTTTAAATCACATTAACTACATTTTCTTAATATATGTGAATAAATATAAGCTTATGAAATTGGGACGGAGGTAGTATATCTTATTATAATTTGAATATCCATAATAGCAATTGCCAATTGGAATTTGAAATGCCAAAAAAGTCAATACCATGTGTGCAAAACAAGACTGGAAAACAACTAAAAAGTGCAAATTTATTATAATAGTGACTTGACTGATTGACCTGAACTAGCTAAAATGGGTTTCTTCGTTTTTATTTATTTTTATTTTTATTTTTAATGTGCAAATAGAATGCAAACCATATTTGGGGGGGCATTATATAAAATATACGTGTTTCGCTTAAAAACAAAAATTCCTTGTAGGGCCACAACTCCTATTGGTTCCGAATAAGCCTTCGTACCTAAACGCAACCATCTCAGAGACACATAAGAATGGATCACGGAAGAAAATGGAATAGGAACACTAATCGTAGATAATAATTAAGAACCAAAAGGATTCATCCATTACCCATCCGTGAAATCAGTTTGCCAAGATTAAGCTACTTCCTTGTAATGAGGATACCTTATCATTGCGGCTAGCTATTAATATGTATGTACAAATTACATTACATCAGCTTGAGAGGTTTCCAGCTGCTGTTTAGTAATTTGTACAGTCAGCAGAGGCGGTTATTTGATTGCTGAAGTTTGTTTTCCTTTGTTGATCTATCAATAATTTATTGGCTTAGTTAGTTCCTTAGTTTTTCAGCTGATGTATATCGATCGAGATATGGAATATAATAGTGGAGATCCATTATTCTTGCACAACTCTGATCATCCGTGTATGTCTCTAGTTTCTCATCTTTTTAATTGTTGAAATTATCTGTCATGGAGTAGATCTATGAGATCGCACTTGACGCGAAGATAAAATTGAGTTTTGTTGATGATAGTTATGGGAAACCACCCGGAAAGCCCTAATCTACTGTAGTGGCGCAGAGTTAATTGCATGAATTCAATATCCAAGAAAATAATTGAATCATTTTTGTACATTGACATAACCAATGAACTACGGCTTGAGTTGGAACAATGTTATGGTGAAAGTAATGGGCATTTGTTGATTCACATCAGGAGGGAGATAGGTTCAATTGCACATAAGGATCTTTCAATTGATCAATATCACAACAAATTAAAGAGAAGTTGTGAGACGAATTAAGTTATTTTCGACCTATTCCAAAATATACATGTGGAAGATGAAACTGCAGTATAGATAGAGCCATTAATGAAATGAATTATAATGTTGAACTAATTGAATTCTTGGTTGGACTAATTGATACCATTGATATGGTTAGAAATCATATCCTTGTTGTGGATCCATTACCAACTATGAATAGAGCATATGTCATGTTAATGAGCATCCAAAAATAAAAGGAGACAATGTACACGTAGAGTATCAAGAAATTGCAGCAGCCTTATTGGCAGCTAAAAAATATTCATAGAAAGAAGGAAAGAATTTCAAAAAGGATAAGGGAGATAGACATTGTGAATTTTGCAATGCTGATGGGTATACAAGGGAGACTTATTTTAAAATTCATGGGTATCTAAATTGGTATAAGAAGTTGAAAGAAAAGGGAAAACAAAATTCAAGGAAAGATTATGCAAATATGGCAGATGGAAGTACTGAATAAACACCTTTGAAGACTAAGACTTTAGTCACAACAGATAAAAGAGACAATTGACAATCTATGGCACATTTTATTGAGTAGGAAGTTGCAAAATATATGAAGGGAAAGATAGTAACTAAGGAGACACGAGTCAACTTTGCCGATATAGGTGACAGTAAAGGTTCTCATTGTGCTTTAAGTGTTCTTGACTTATTAGATGTAAACTCCTGAATTATAGACACTGGATCATCAAATCACATGTGCTCTAGAATCAGTATAATGCAAAGAACCTCTCATGTCAAAACCAAAATACCGTACCACTACATTAGTGAAACATACTAATTAAGTAACACTACATTCTATACATGTCCTATCATATGTTTTTCATGTTTCAACCTTTAAGTTTAATCTTTTGTCAGTAAACAAGTTAGTCAAAGCTACTAATATGATTTTTTTTTCATTTTATCCTTTCTTTTATTTACTTTAGGACCAAAAGACTGAAGAGTTGATAGTAGTTAGCAGAGTATTTGACACCTTGTATGTAACACCCTCTCATATAGTTAGAAATAATCTCAACTATATAGGACTATATAGGAGAATGTCACTTGCCTATTATCTTAAAATTCGATTGAATTAAAATTTCTTCCATTTTAGTTATTATATTTTCATATGTTAATTATTTTTTTACATGATAGCAATATATCATTCAATTAATGAATCTATTTTATATGCGAAATTAACAAACCATGTTCATATTTTTAAATATAAGTTTAGGCTTTCATTATCCCGATATTTACAAAATACATATGATCCAAATAAAGTTACATGTTCCCATTATAACAGAGATATGTAAAACTTTTAAAAACCATAATTATACTTATCACCCATGACATGTGGACAAACAAAATGTATGTCATGTAAATCACCAACCCTCTGTGTATTTACTTTATTTGACTCTATATGGACTTGCTTCTCTTCCTGTCAACTTCTCTCTATAGGCTCCGAACCTGTGTATAGAAAAACACTCACACACTAAGAAACCTAATGCTTAGTGGTACATATGTACATAAATATTCATACATACACTTATGATATGTCATAAAAATTTCATGTTCATATTATCCAATTTTGCATATAAATAATCATAAATAATAATCCATATATCACAATCATTTTTATAACAATATAAAAAAAATCAATTTATTATATATCAATATGGAATATTGCATACCTGGTTTACTGGTTTAACACATATACATGTCATAATTTATAAAGGTAAATTCATATTCATACCCTATTTGTGATTTCTATTTCATTGTTTTATTTACCTGATAACTGATTTTTTTTCATATTTCAGCTGTCTAGAAGCAAAGACCTTGCCCTCTTGCATCAGTACACACCCCAGTCCATTGTAAGAAGCATCGCTGTAGATGACATATTCCTTATCAGGGATTGGTTGTGTCAAAACGGGAGCCTTAGTCAACATCTTCTTAAGTCTCTCAAAGTTGTCCTGACATTTCTCTGTCCATTCGAATTTCACATCTTTCCTCAGTAGTCTGGTCAAAGGAGAAGCAATAATTGAAAAGCCCTGAACAAACCTCTTGTAATAACTAGCCAAACCGAGGAAACTCCTGATTTCTGTCACATTACGAAGAGGCTTCCAACTCATAACTATCTCTACTTTGTTGGGATCAACTCTGATGCCATCTGCTGACACAATGTGTCCAAGGAAAGTCACATCATTGAGCCAAAACTCACATTTTGAGAGTTTGGCATAAAGCTTTTATTCCTTAAGCCATCTGCAAAACTATCTTCAAATGTTGACCATGTTCTTCCTTATTCTTGGAATACACTAAGATATCATCAATAAAAACCACCACGAACAGATCCAAATATGATCTGAAGATTCGGTTCATCAAGTCCATAAAAGCTGCTGGAGCATTTGTCAAACCGAAAGGCATCACCAAAAACTCATAATGCCCATATCTGGTTCTAAATGTTGTCTTAGCTATGTCATATGTCTTAATTTTTAATTGGTGGTACCCTGATCTCAAATCAATCTTATAGAAAACTTCTGCACCCTTCAGCTGATCAAAAAGATCATCAATTCATGGTAACAAATATTTGTTCTTAATAGTCACCTTATTCAACTGTCTGTAATTTATGCACAACCTCATAGACCCATCTTTCTTCTTTACAAACAATACAGGTGCACCCCATGGAGACACACTTGGTCTGATAAAACCTTTATCTAACAACTCTTGCAGTTGTGCCTTTAATTCTTTCAACTTTGTCGGGGCCATTCTATACGGTGCAACTGATATTGGTGTTGTACCTGAAGTGAGCTATATGGAGAATTCAATCTCTTTATCGGGAGGGAGGTAGCCCTAGTAGGTCATCTGGGAACACTTCTTGGAATTCATTCACTATAGGGATATCCTTAAGATCTAGACCTCCTTTTCTAATATCAATCACGTGAGCCAAGTAGGCCTCACATCCCTTTATGATCATTCTTTGAGCCTTCATCATAGATATCACTTGAGCAGGTGGTGGAAACTTTTCACCTTCCACTACTACCTTTTCTAGTTCTGGAGTTTTAAGAACAACTGTCTCAAATCAACAGTCCACTACTGCCTTTTGTTTAGAAAGTCAATCCATACCTAAGATAATATCGAACTCGTGAAATGACAATTCAATCAAATCTGATGGAAACTCTTTCTCATGCACTATCAAAGGGCAACTTTTGTATACCTGGTTAACAATCACACTGTGGCCTAAGGGATTTGTGACCTCAATCTCATATTATAGATTCTCACTCATCATAATGTTTTAACTAGGTGTGCTCATGCATACATAGGAATGTGTAGAACTATGATCTATTAAAACACATAAAATAGAGTCATGTAAAGAAAACATACCCACAATCACATTAATGGATTTTTGGTCCTCTTTGGCCTTCATAGCATATGCCCTAGCTAAAGTCCTGCTAGGTCTCGACTTGTTGATTGTCTCTGATGCAGCCTGGTTAGGTCCTGCTCGATCTCCTATAGTATAAGTTTGATTCTGAACCCAAGCTGATCCTGTGGTATGTGTAGGTGCACTAATAGTCATCAGAGGGCAATCTCTTTTCATATGGTTCTTGGACCCATATCTGAAACAAACACCCGTGACCATCCAACATTCTTCTCTATGGCTCTTATGGCAGGTACCATAAATTGGAGCACTCTCTCGGGTAACCTATGTATGTATGTTATCATCTACAGATGTATCTCTAGAGGGTTGCCATCTCTTGTGTAGTCCACCATGTGTATAACTCCTATTATGTCCCTAACTCCTTCCATGAGACTGTCCTGGGTAGTATCAACCTTTCTTGCCTATAGATTGGGCCACTGGAGTTACTGTCTATCTAAAAGCTTCCTCTGCTCTCTTTCTCTTTCTCTTTTCAACACTAATCGCATATGCAATTAGTGTAGTAAAGCTGACATGCTGAAATGCAATCACAAAATCCTCAATCTCTGTATTGAGGCCATCCTCAAATCTTCTGCACTTATCTCTCTTACTCATGATAATCTCTGAAGCATACTTACTCAATCGAGTAAACTCTCTTTGATACTCGGTCACTGTCATCTTGTCTTGCTTAAGGTTCAGAAACTCCCTCTTTTTCTTATCTATGTAAATTGGAGGAACATATTCTTCCTTAAACTTAATGATAAAGAATTCCCATGTCATAGGCTTTGAAGCCTTTGGTTTCAAAAGAACTAACTTCCATTAGTCATAAGCGTCTTCCTGGAGTAGAGATACAACATACCTTGCTTTTTAGGTAGTAGGAACCTCAAGCTCATCAAAGACTCTTTCGGTCTTTTCTAAAAAATATTTTGCTGCAGCAGGATCATCATCTTTCACACCTAGAAAATTTGTGGCTCCATACTTACGGAGCTTGTCCATTTGTACTTTCGATTTTGGTGGTGGAGGTGGAGGAACTAGAACAGGTTGTGGTACCACTCTTGCAATCTGTTACAGCAAACCAGTCACCTTCTACATCAAAGGGTTTTGGTCCTGGTTGGCATGTCTAGGAACCTACTATGCTGCGTCTAGTATAGTATCCGGACCCTGAACACTAGCTACACAAGACTAGTTCGGTGCTCCAATATTAGGAGAACTATTGCTTTCAGTAATTTCATGCGCCTAAATTTTCATACTCTCTACTAATCTTATAAGTCGACAGAGAAGTAGCCCATGTCAGAGTCATATGAGACATACAATGCATACATGATAAACCTTCAGCCTACTTAGGTCTAGGATCGCCTAAACTATACTCTAATACCACTAAATGTAATACCCTCTCATATAGTTAGGAATAATCCCAACTATTTAGGAGAATGTCATCTGCCTATTATCTTAAAATTCGATTAAATTAAAATTTCTTCTATTTTAGTTATTATATTTTCATATGTTAATTATTATTATTTTTTACATGATAGCAATATGTCATTCAATTAAATAATCTATTTTATATGTGAAATTAAAGAATCTATTTTATATGCGAAATTAACAAACCATGTCCATATTTTTAAACATAAGTTTAGGTTTTTATTATCCTGATGTTTACAATTACATATGATCCAAATAAAATTACATGTTCCCATCATAACAGAGACATATAAAACTTTTGAAAACTATGATTATGCTCATCACCCATGACATGTGGACAATAATAAAATGTATGTAATGTAAAGCACCAACTCTCTGACGTAGATTTACTTTATTTGACTCGGTATGAGTTTACTTCTCTTCCTGTCAGCTTATCTCTATAGGCTCCGAACTTGCGCATGGGAAAACACCCACACACTAAGCAACCTAATGCTTAGTGTTACATATGTGCATAAATATTCATACATACACTTATGATATGTCATAAAAATTTTATGTTCATATTATCTAATTTTGCATATAAATAATCATAAATAATAATTCATATATCATAGTCCTTTTTTATAGCAATATAAAAAAAAATCAATTTATTATATATCAATATGGAATATTACATACCTGGTTCACTGGTTTAACACATATACATGTCATAATTTACAAAAGTAAATTCATATTCATACATCATTTGTGATTTCTATTTCCTTGTTTCATTTACCTGATAACTAATTTTTTTCATATTTCTTTTTTTTTATTTCTTATATTTTATATTTATAGTTCCAAAACTCTAAACCCGGACTATTTGGATGCGAATTGTGAAACAGGAGTGCTCTCACCCGAGTTTAAGACACTCTGCTCACTATCTGTATCTGTCTGTATAAGTGCTCAACTGAGTTTCTCAAGTCAAGAGCGCTCTCACCCGAGTTTAAGTCATTTTGACTGAGTAAAATAAATAATTGCATACATTTAGGATCAATGAAGCTCTTACCCGAGCTTAAGCCACTTTGTCCTTATAATAAAATTTTTCATATCATCATAAATTCCTATGGTACCGTAAACCCCTCAATGACATGACATCTATCATATTTCTAGTTCTAGATTAGAGAATTGACCTTAATTGATTTTATCATCTTATTATTTACATAATTCATTAAAATTCACGTATTCATAATAATTTTCAGTTTACATGTCATATACATATAAAAATTTCTCAATCTCATTTGAAATCTCAAACCACAATATATTATATTAATTTAGTCAATACACAATAAGAATTTTAAATATAACTACTATCATATTATTCAAAATTAAAACATATATATATATATATATATATATATATGTGTGTGTGTGTGTGACCCAATATCTAAAATACCAAATTATTAAATTTTTATTTCTGGACAGATTTCTACCCTGATTTTAGATTGTATCTTTCACCTATTTCTGATTCGGATTTGACCTTATGGTCTTATATGAATTTTTAGCTTAATGTCTTATCTTTCATATACAAAAAGAATTATATAAATCTGAATTTTCTAGCTAAAGTTATGTCCAAATAACTGTATAGTAAAAATATGTCCAGTATTTTTCAAAATATTCTTAGGTCCGAGATTTTGTATCAAATTTTAAGTCTAATATAAATCATAACTAACATTTATACACTTCATAAACTTTTTATATCTATATTTCTACTTTTATTTCTAACTAGTTTCATCTCGATCTAAGTTCCATAACAAAACATATAAGCAAAATACTATAAAATGGTCAGAAATAACTACCCAGAATTTTTCGGGTACTTCCAAATTCGAGAATTTGTAAAAATTTTTAAGCAAACTTAAAATAAGATATAGTATTTACACTCTTTATAAAAGTTTTAGATCAACGTGTTTATTTTCATTTTCAACTAGTTTCATTTCGATCCAAGTTCCAAAACAAAAGATATAATGAAAATACCATAGAATGTTCAAAAAATAACTACCCAAAATTTTCTAGGTACTTCCAGATCCGAGAAATTTTAGAAATTTTTAGATCAACTTAAAATCAGATATAGTATTTATACTTTTCATAAAAGTTTTAGATATATGTGTCTATTTTCATTTTCAACTAGTTTCATCCCGATCCAAGTTTAAAAATAAAAGATATAACCAAAATACCATAGAATATTCAGAAAATAACTACTTAGAATTTTCTGGGTACTTCCAGATCCGAGAATTTGTAGAAATTTTTAGACCAATTTAAAATCAGATATAATATTTATAGTCTTCATAAACGTTTTAGATATATGTGTCTATTTTCATTTCCAACTAGTTTCATCCTGATCCAAGTTCCAAAACAAAAGATATGGTCAAATACATCAAAACTGTTCCAGATGAATTTTAACAAAATCAACAAACACAACAAGTTGTTTGTTCGATTATCATTCAACATCAAATATCATTGAAATGTGAATAAAATGCACAAATGAATATATATGCTCATATATACAAACTTTGACACAATTAAGTTTTAACCTCTTCAAACCTTAGCTTTTATAGTTGTTTTAAGGTTTTGAGGAGAGGAAGAGGAAGAAGAAGATAGGTGAAATAAGAGAGAATTTGTGTATGGAAAAGTGGGAGGAGGGCTAGGGTTATGAAATTTTAAAGAAGAAGAAGAAGAAAATAACATTTTTATATTTATGATAAATACCCTATTAGGCCCCCTTGTTTTTGTCAAATAACCACTTAAATCCTTAGTTTTTACCTTATTATTATTAACTTACCCAACTTTTCTATCTCTTTTATTTAAAACACATAATTTAATAAAAATTCACTTATAAATATTTTTATTATATTTTATTTTCAAATTTAGTCTCAAATAATTTTTAAATAATCATAAAATCGTAATAAACTGAAGTTATATACATTGTTATACACAAGAATATTGTTATAGAAAAGTATTTCAAACTTGTATAAAAGTATAGTTTAACATACATGCAAATTTGAAAATGTAGAATAACAAATAGTTCAAAATATGAAATTCACTGTAAAGTTATAACACTCTTTACCTTCCGTATGCCAGACGGATAAGTAGTGTTATAGTTTTATAATCCAATTTCAAAACATTTATATCATAATATATAAACATACTATAACATACTTTCAAGTAAAAGAAAATATAAAATAAGAATATATGTAATATAAATTCAAACCCTTCACTTGTTACACTCAACTGTACATGAGTATTTATTTATTACTTACATCACTAATACCACAATAGCAAAATATATAAGAAAATACTAACTCATTCAGAGTGGCTACCACTGTTGTTCGAGTCCATATGTGATACTCATTATCAGTGACATTATATCTACAATACTTATCACTCTATCTTTACTTTAAACATGCGCGAGAGAAAAATAAACTTTCACACTGAATTTTACAACTCAGTGGTACAGTAATTTATAAAAAATATAAAATCAATCAATATCGTAAACTTTTAAAATTTTCTTATCATGGTCATATATTAAATCATTATAGACTAACTACAGAGAAACGAGGGGTACATATCATCTTCTGAACCCAGGAAACTCATCGGATTAGATAAAATAATGTGAGTAAATTATATCGTACAGTCCTAAAAAATCCATCGGACTGTAAAGCATAATATATAATACAAAAAATCCATTAGGCCAATAATCTTATTAGCATGCCAATAATTTCCTAGATTGTTTTTTATGCTAATATATGAGATAAAATAATAAATTTTCAACAAGACATAAAAATATTATATTAAAATTTCTTTCATAAAAATATGTCATAACAAGTATTTAAGCTTTTGAAAATAATTTCATATTATCAAAAATTTTACATTTATTATATAAATCAATTGAAAGCAAAACTCATTTAGAATCATACTCTAAGCTTTAATGGCTAAAATTATAAATTACTGCATAGACCTCTGTTATCTCTTGTCAATATCCGCTGACTTTTTTTTACAATCTGCCCTTAGTGTCGGTTCCGTTATCACGTCTTAACAATAAATAATTTCTAATGAACTACAAAGTCATATTTAATATATATATTCTAATAAAAATAAAACTTTTTGGTCATTTTTCGCTTTCTCATATATTAAAGTCTCATATCAGTGTTATTTCTTATTATGCATACTCGACATGTAATCTGAAACTCTGGTCGCCCAACACAAGTTCTAGTGCAATAAAAAAATTTCAATATTATTTTCTTTTGTAATAGTTTATTTTCCTTATTTTTCTTCTTTTATAGCTATTTTTTTCAATTTATTTCCATTTTTTCTTTAATTTCCATTTTTTCCAAAAATCCATTTTCCAATAAAAAATTCTCATTAATTCAACAAATGCTTTAAAAATTCCAAATAAATTTCTATATTCACTTTAATCCATTTTCTTTCATTTTCTACTATCAATTTCACTAAAATAATTTTCAATAATTTTTTTCAATAATTAGGCCAAAACTCCAAAAATTCTATTAAATATTTATTTCATTCCAAAAATTATTTTCCACTTCCAAACAATCCATTTTCATTATATTAAGGCACAAATCCTCCAAAATAATTTTTTAAAAATTCAGCCATAATTATAGAAATTTTCTAAAAATTCCACAAAAATTATTATCATCAATTTTTTTCATCATATCTATCATACTTAAGCTTCATTAAACTCGTTTTCTATTTTTATCAAAATTTTCTATAATTTTCTTACAAAACCCTAATTTTTTTTCATAACACTAATTCAATATCTAACACACCACCAAACTAAAATATACTTACAACAATCATTCAAATCAACTTAAATCCATAGAAAGTTGAAAGAAAAGTGAAGAAAATCTCACCTCTAATTTTTTTGGAATTTTTGTCAAACTCTTTTAGCTCCAAATAAATTTATTTCTTTTTTCACTTAAATAAGAGGTTTTTTTTTTGTTATGAAACTATTGATTTTTGTTCTTTTTTGAATTTATATATTTGATTAATGTTTAATTAATCATAATTAGGCTTAATCTTTGCTCCTATTAGTCAATTAAAATTAATCAAGAAGATATTTTGGCTTTTATTCAAATTAATTCAAAAAAAACTTTGACTTTGGATTTTTTCTATAAAATTTCCAAAATTTCAATTTAGTACTTGAATAAATTTATTTCTTAAATTTCATATCACAAATGATCTTATCTCCTCAAATTGAACTTACAAATATTCTCAGTACTTTTTTCTTTTTAAAATAGTCTTTCCGATTTTATAAAATGATCACCGATGTAAAAATTACGTTTTTGCGATTTAGTCATTTTCTAAATTATGCCCGTAAAAATTCATCTGAAATTGAATTTCTAAATTATTAGTTTTAAAAATTTTATAATTCAATTTGTGGTCACATCAAGGTCATTGTGATAGTAAACACATATCTCTAACTCCCAATAAGAAAATCAGACCATAAATCTGCACCAGAGACATTATTTCTTTAAATCAGAGCCCTTAATCTTAAAATATCTCTGTTGGCCAAGATGTGACAGTAATTGTCCTATGACGAAGGCTCTAGTGTGAGGTCAAGTCATAGTCGAATGTTGTGGGCACTTGGGTTGTACATGATAAGGCAAATAGTAGCACATTCCCTAACACCAATTGGTTTTTAGTGAAATGGTAAGCGCATAAGGTTCACAACTAGTATCAAAGTTGAGATTACGAGTTCACTTCCCAGTAGGAGCAATTGTTGAGGGGGAGATTATTGGCCAAAATGAGGCAGCAATTGTCCTGTGGTAGAGGCTCCAGTATGGGATCAAGTCACAGTCGAATCTTGTGGGTGCTTGGGCTATATAGGATAAGGCAAATGATACCATCTTCTCTATCACCAATTAGTTTTAGTTGAAATAGTAAGCACTTGAGATCCACAGATCTCCATATAACTTCACTTATGACCTTAAAATAATATTTTTATATTTTGATATGCTTAACTCAAATTCTCACTACCGGATGAAAATCCAATATTTTTGATCCGGTTTGTTATCTTGATTAGCATACGTGGTATGAAAATGCAACGCTTAATCAAATCAAATCAATGTTCATATTATACATTCTATTATCATATTAAAATAAAAATTTCACATTTATTTATTCATATTAGATTTTGATCTGTATGTCTCTATACTGCGGTACAAATGACAACAATATATGTATGCAATCAAAGTCTAAATCGCGAATGTAACAAAGGTAACTATATTGCTTCACTGAATCAGGGATCCACTAGTTTTGTTTACTATCTACTATTTGCAAACTTTTTTTCACTGTATTTGTAAGAGAGAAATACTCCCACACTAAGCTTTAGGCTTATTGTTGTATACATAATGATAATATACTATATTATGCAATATATATACATATGCACTCTATAATCCATTTTATATAATAACCAATATTACTCTCATTCATCTACATGGACATGTACTATTTTATAGTGTAAATATAATAAATGTGCATGCTATAGTAAAGTATTAACTTAACATATTATATACTACATAACAGTTATATGTCAAGTGTAAATATAGTATACAAAGAGTATATATATATATATATACACACACACACACACACACAATCAGTATATGTAATATTATTTTTTTTAACTTTCTTATTATTTTGTTGTGTCAAATACCCGAAGCAGACACTAGAAGAAAGTAAAAGAGGAAATGTATAAATAGATGCCATAGGA
Source organism: Triadica sebifera (assembly GCA_023653625.1). NCBI lineage: Eukaryota > Viridiplantae > Streptophyta > Magnoliopsida > Malpighiales > Euphorbiaceae > Triadica > Triadica sebifera. The sequence continues at coordinate 18,965,230 of CM042908.1, read as the reverse complement.
CAATATATATCCAAATAAAACGAGAAGTAAACTGCCTCAGGGCGTTATACGCCTATGGACACTATGACCTACAGGCTTTATAGTATATCATCCCTAATTGGTATGACAACTTGTCTACCCATTATAGTCTAGGTTAGACACATAATACGAATTTAACTCATTTCCAAATTATTATAAGTAGTTTTGGTACAACCACAATTCTTTATTTTCTTAAAATTATTAAACATGTATCTCAAATTACAAATCATGTTTATAGTCCTCATTTTCAGTTCATATGACACTAATTACCATTTTTCATAATTTCACATATCAACTTTTAAATCATATTTAATATTAAATTCACCTTATTATTTTTAACTCTAGATTCATGAAAATTAAGGAATTAAATGCATTTAAATCACACATCTAGTATACTAAATAATTTAGTCATGCAAGTGCTCAACTAATTTATATGCTATTACCTAAAAGTATACAAATACTTTTTTTCTCATTTTTTTCCACTTCCTTGATTTTTTATATTTTTTTCTCTTTCTCCTTATTTCCTTCCATTTGAACACCTAAAACATGTAAAAATTCCAATAAACACAATTTCTCATCATTCTAGCTCTCACCCCATTTTCTTTCTCTAGAAACCCTAACCCTTAAATTCTCTCTTCTTTTTCTTTTTCCAACTTTAGGTTTAGGCTTTTCTAATTTCACTTCTTTCATAACTTCAATCTTCCAACACTTCCTACAATCTTTTTCCATTAAAAAATTCACATAAATCATCACTTTTTCACAATTTTTTCACAAATCATATATCACCAAAATAAGGTTTAATATAACTCAAAATAACATTTTTCATTAGAGAAATTTGTAAAAATGAAGAAAAAAAATATTACTTCCATTAACTCTCACATTGGCCAAACCCTTGAAGGAATTATATCTCCTTTTTGTAATCTTCTTTTTCACCTTAAAACCCTCCTATTATCTTCCCTAAGCTTGATTTGTACAAAAATGGTCATTTTTTTCTTTTTTTTCCTCTATTTTTCTCACTTTCTCTATATAACCTATGGTTTATCTATGGAAGGGTTGTTGGAATGCAAAAAATTAAGTCAAAAAAAGGTGATAAGGAAGAAGAAGAAGAAGAAATAAAAATGAAATAAAATCTTAATGTAGGACCACATAATTTGACCAAAATCTTGATATTTTTTACTAATTAACATCTTAATCTCGTTTTATTTGATATGGCCAACCAACATTAGCATTTTTATATCCAATTTGTGTATTTTATTGGTAAATATTTCAATTAGACCTTCAATTTTCAGTAAATTATAAATTTATCACAATACTTTTTAAATTTTACATTTAGGTCTTTTACTATTATTTAATATCTTTACACCTTTTATATGATTTATTGAGCATTTTTCATAATTATTTTAAAATTTTTAGATCAAAATCTGAATTTAGACTCTAGTCAGACTAACGCGTCGATTTCATGATATATACGACTCAGGGCATAAATTAACAAATATGACACTCCGATTCTTTTTCTCTCATAGTTTTACATAAGTACAATCATTTTTTTTGAATAATTTAGTTGCTTGCATTTCTGTTTCACAATCAACAAATGTTATACTAGAACAAAATTGTACCTCTTTCAATTCTATTAATAAAGATGTTGTTACTGTTGCTACTTAGCATAAATGATTAGATCATTCATCTAATGCTTTATTAAAATATTTATCTTTCTTTGATCATATTCAAATCAAAAAGTCTGTGATGTGTGTCACATAGCTAATCAAACTTGATTGCCCTTTCCTACTAATAGTCTACAAAATAAAAGAGTCTCTAAATTAGTGAACATAAATGTTTAGGGGCCATATAAGGAAGCTACAACAGGATGAACATATTATATGTTGACTTTAGTTGATGATTTTAGCAGGGGAGTATGGATTTACTTAATGAATAGAAAAGACAAAATATGCAACATATTACATGGGTTCTTGGCTATGGTAAGGACCCATTTTAGCAGTCAATTGCAAATTATAAAGATTGATCATGGCTTGGAATTTCTAAACCAAAAATTTTCAAAGTTGTTTACTAATGCAAGCATACTATGTAATACCCGTCGACACAATCAACGACACACCGATTATGCAGATGAGTGCTATGCATTTTTTCCTTTTTAAAATTCGATTAAAACTTTAAACTTTCTTTGACACACATTATTAAACTTTTGCATTTAAATTCATAGCATAAAATATAATATTTTGATCCCTCCAAATCAAACTCATATATATATAAATAAACTTGGCCTCCACTGGTAACTGTTTACTAAAATAAATCTTTTATACAATAAGGTTTACATATAATTTATACTAAATATAAAGCCCAAAAAAACCATGTCATGTACAACAACAAAAATGACATGTATCACTAACTCTTTAAAATAAACACTTCTTCTTCTCGAGTCAACTTCAACTATCCCTTAGTTTCCAACCTACATGTAGGAAACCCATATTCTAAGTTACTGAAAACTTAGTGGTAGATATAGGCATAAAAATTCATGCATACGACCATACAAGTTAAATCATGGCATTTTATGCATGTTCATGTTATACCATCATATCATCAATACTATTCTAATGTATGGTCATACCATCATCATAACTCACATCAACATTACACGTAGCAACCATAGTTTTGCTTTACCCAAAACCTACAATAAATTTCATTTTACTTATTATTATTATTATTCTTTTCTATATCCTTTTATATTACATTTCTTTCCTTCACCCAAAACTCTAAGTCCGACTATCTGAATGCAGGTTATGGAACATAAGCGCTCGTAGAGCTTCAACCACTCTGCGCATTATCTATAACAACTCAAATGAGCTCTTCAAGTCAAGGGCACTCTCGGAGCTTTAGCCACCTTGACTAAGTGTAAATTGGATCAAAGGCACTCTCAGAGCTTCATACACCTTGTCTTTATAATCATATGGAACCTGAGGACCAAGAGTGCTCTCGGAGCTTCAGCTACCAATGCCTCATATAAAAATATTCTACGGTACCGTAACTCACTTAATGGTATACCATCTACCCATTAATAGTCGTAGAATAGAGACAATTACTTTTTAAAGTCTTAACCTTATTTTTTATTTCCTTTTAAACACATTCTAATTACCAGCATAATCTACCATTTATGTATTCTCATACCAATGCATAAATGTCATATCACATATTTGCCATTTTCACTTATACTCATTATCAAACATTTACCATTGATATGTTGCCTCATAAACATCATCCATATGTGATTTACCATACTCATATACCATTTTATATAGCATGTTTAAACAAGCCATCACATAGCATCATGATTTAAAAACTGCATACAGACCATTCACGGGCGCAAATTACTTGTTCATGGGTATAAAAAACCTTCACATGTACCTCTTTACCCATGTGCCAAATCGTGAAGTTAAGGCATAAATTCTGGAATTTGATGTTTATGGCTATGACTATATGTTCACGGGTATGAACCCTTACATTCACGACTTTTTTAGCTATGACACAAGCCGTGAAAACTTCTGCCTGTTCTGGGTTCATGTTTCATGGGCGTGATATACCTTTTCACGGGTGTAAAATCTGTCTATGTTCATCATTTACGGGCGTGAATTTTTGGATTTTACAGATCCAAAAACAGAGCATATCAACACAATAATGCAAGGGTCTCTAAGATTGACTAATGTCAATCACTCCTATCATAATTTAACAATATTTCATGCTAGTAACATGCCTTAATCATAAAACGGAGCATTCATAATACGTTTCATGCCAAAAAAACCTCTTGAACATTATAATCTCACTAACTCATTTCATGCCATTATAACGTATTTTTCTCATGACCAACATGTATATACATAATCAAAGGCACTGTCATGTTCTTTATCATGTTTCTCATTCATTTCATGGCATAAAACATATCAAACACATAAGATTTTGAATTAATATGCAGATATGTACTAACCCTTGAAAATGAAGCCTAAACCCTCCAAGCTCTTCAAGCTTGCCTAGTTTTTAGAGGATCTTCACATCTACCTCTAACTTCTAACAATAAGAAAAATGTTTCCTTAACCTCTGGAACTGAATCAAAACTCAAAAAATATAAAAACTAAACTCTAAACCACAAGCTCACTACTTATCCTATCACTTCTCTCTCTCACTTACCTTGCATAAAACTTGATCTTCAAAGCTTCCACTATGGAGGAAAAATGTTTCTGATGGTGAAGGAGATGGAAAGGTGGTGTGTTAGGTCGATTAAAAGAGCATGGAAATGGATTTAAAGGGACATAGTATGATGGAAATCGTGGCTATCTCATTTGCCCATATTACCCAAGCTTCACGGTCATAATTCATATTTCACAAGCATGAACAACTCCTTCACAATCATGAACAACTCCTTCACGATCATGAAGAAACTCTTCACGATTGTGAAAAACCTCATCGCTACTACTAACTGTAATATGATATTCACGGTCGTGACACCTATTATCACAGGTGTGAAACAATTGTTTTTAGCAATATGAAAACTCTTAAAGCTCCCTTTAAAACCCCAACTCTCACTAAACACCAACCTAACTTATAGACCCTAAAAACGAGCGTTACATACTGCATCAGAAGGCATGCATTTACACTTCTTAACAAAATGAGGTAGTAAAGAAAAGATACATACAATTATTAGAAATAACAAGAGCTCTACTTTTTTAATCTCACTTGTTGTAAAAATTTTAGGGGGAAGTTGTTCTTGCAATAACGTACATTGTTAATAGATTGCCTTGTTCAGTGCTACAATAGAGATCATCATATGAACTCCTTTATTAAAAGAAGTCGACTTATGACAGACCAAAAGCTTTTGGTTGTTTGTGTTTTGTCATTAACACACAACGTCATAGAGATAAGCTCAGTCTAAGGGCTTTTAAAGGAATATTTGTAGGGTATAGTCAATGACCTCTAAAGTTTTGATCTCTCACACACAACAAATTGTTGTTTCAAGAGATGTTATCTTTTATGAGGAGATTTTCCTTATTCTTCTACTTCAAACACATAAGTCACAAATGCAGTGCCTTTACCTAATACATTAGAATCAGACATTGCCATTACCTTACCACTAGTATCACCATATATGCAACACTTTATACCACATGTGTTAGAGAAATGCTTTAAAGACAATCACCTTTAGCACTTATTAAATAAATAAATTTAATTAATAAAATATTTTTTCATTAATTTGATGTTCATTTGATATATGAATTGATAGTGATCTTAAATCAATTAATGAAGTCTTTGATACATAACATAGTAAGAAGAAAATTATGATGAAATCATGATATTGAGATTTTTATCATGTGTAATTATATTAGTATCTTAATTATTTCTAGTCATAGGATTAATGAGACTAGACATTGTTAATCCAGATAGACTAACACATGTTATACTCCTTGATTGGATCAAGTAATAGATCTCATAATCTGTAAACATGAGATGTTTAGAGTCAACATATGGATATTTGCCAAGTGTAGATGACCTGCTATGAGACAATCATACAGATAATCTATTCAAATGTCAATGATAGTCTCAACATAATAATGGTGCAAGTATCTTTAGACTTGAGGTACTCAAGGATATATTGAGTACTAATTCTGCATTTTGATACTATTCCTTATTGTCTCAGGAAGGTTGCTCATAAGATGGCGATTGGGTGCAACTTGAAGTATTCGAAGGTAATTGGGTAACCAACAAAAGATTCACCACTCATGATAGAAGGAGGGTATACCCATGGCCTTTTGTTGGGTCATTACTTGAGAACCTCTAACCAGAGTAGAAATGTTATGAAGATAGTTTTCATTAACATATCTAACAGAGTAATGAACCTCAGAGATAAGAACTAACATTACTTAGGCTAAATGTGATGTAGTCAGTCTAACAGGAGTTTACACATATCCATACTCTGAACTAAATAGGGTATAAAATGATGAAAGGAATAATTGCATGAAAATTATCTATGGAAAGGTTCGTAGTCAAACTACTGATTTTTCGGTCAATTGGGGGTCATGATTGTTGCTAGATACCGCTCATGATTTGTTTAAAATAATTTGTTAATTTAAATTACCAATATAACAGGGAAACCTATTGGATCATATGCATTAGAGATGTGGAGAATGAGTAAAATGATATTGGTTTAAATCTAAAGATATGATAAAATTATTTTAGATCGAATCGAAATGAGATTGTGGAAGGGTCGTAGGCCTGCTGGCCAGGCAGACTGCCATATGGGGTTGGCGTGCAATGCTGTTAGGCCATAATTAGCCTTAATTAGGCCAATTATGGCCATTACTATTCATTGAATTCATTTTTCTTCTATTTTGATTTTTGATATTCTTTTTTAATTTGATTCAGATCAAAAAGACATCAAAAGGCAGAAAAATACATGGAAATTTTTTTTGGTGAAAAATAATTTTTAGGACACAATAAAATTCTCTCTATAATATATTCAAAGTTAGCACTTTTAAAATTTATTCAAACCATTTTCTTTTGATAGTTTCTTCTTAATATCTTTGGGTGGATTATTGTTAGAAATATCCTAGTGTGGATTGTTGTGGTTTACTACAACCCAACAAGGTAAAGAATTAAAGAACAAATCAAGAAATTACAAGGTATAATTTCTAACATTTATATTTGATAAATTAGTTTTAATGACACAAGTATGATTTTTTATTTTGGATTTTAAAAATTTTTATTTTTTTCACTGCATTTATGAAAGAGATTTACCTTCAAAACCCAACAACATGATCAAACACATCCATCTTAACTTACAAATGCTATTAATCCGCCAACCAGAACTAGCTCAAGACCTAAAAACCCTCTTGTCTAGATGCAATCACCTTTGCAATTCCACTTACAGTATGTCCTCTTCAGCTGCTGTCAACTTAGCAATAACTTCTGGTAATATAAGTTTTACTCCACGATCTTTTCCATATATATCTTTACCTCATTTTTCCAACTATTATTTGGCTTTTCTAGCTAATATTGGTGAAGTCCATGAGCCTACACACTATAAGCAAGCAATAAAGAATAGAGAATGGGTAGATGCTATGAATTAGGAATTGGAAGCTCTAGAAGCTAATGACATATGGGGGATTACAAGTTTACCAATTAATAAACAAGCCATAGGATCCAAATGGCGCTACAAAGTGAAGTTTAAATCTAAAGACTTAGTTGATAGGTACAAGGCCAGACTTGTGGCCAAAAGTTACAATCAAGTACTTATAGTTGATTATTTTGAGAGCTTTTCTCCTGTGGTAAACATGGTAACTGTTAGAATTTTTCTAGCCTTAACTATTGCCAAACAATGGTCGTTATATCAAATGGATATCAACAATCCCTTTTTGCACAATTTTCTAGATGAATAAGTCTACCTTCTACCCCCTGAAGGTTACATAAAAGTTGGTCTTGCACTGGTTTGCAAATTAAAAGAAGTTATTGTATGATCTTAAACAACATTCATGCCAATAGAAAACAGAATTTGCCAAATAATTTGGTTTTGCTCAATGTGATTATGTCCATTATTTGTTTCTTAAGTCTATTGGAAATTGTTTTCTAATGTTGCTAGTGTATGTTGATGACTACCTCATCACATGCACGTTAGAGGAAGACGTATTAGTAGTAAAGAAATTTTTGCATGTCATTTCTAAGATAAAAGATCTAAGATATGCTTGATATTTTTTAGGCTTGGAAATAGCCAGGACATCTGCTAAAACTTATTTGTCACAAATGAAGTATATCTTAGACATCTTAACTGATATAGGCATGCAATGATCCAAACCAACTCGTACTCCATTGCCTAAGGATTTCAGATTTACAATAGTCTCCAAAGTTATCAAATCCTAAGCCCTATTATAAATTGGATGACCAGTTTCTTTATCTTAATATGATAAGGCCAGACATCACTTATAGTGTGCAACAACTAAGTCAACACATATCTGAGCCTTATGCAACTCATTGGGATGCAACAATGCATATGGTGAGATATCTGAAGCTCACACTTGCCAAAGGCCTTTTCTATCCTATTAATAACAAGTTGAATCTTATGGCATTCAACAATAGTGATTGGGCTTCCTATGATGTCACTCACAAGTCAACTAGTGGCTACTATGCTTTTCCTTAGTGATGCTTTATTTTTTGGAAAACCAAGAAACAAACCAATGTTTTGCGCTCCTTTTGTGAAGCTGGGTATCGCAACATGACATCTACTATTTGCGAAATCTAATGGATCACTTATCTTCTTCAGAGAATGTAAGTCTTAGTTCAAAGACCTATTCCCATTTAGTGCAACAATAGATCAACTATGCATATCACTGATAATCATGTATTCCATGAGCAAACAAAAGACATCAAGATTGATTGTCATATAGTTCAAAACAAGTATAATAAAGGCCTCATCAGCTTGCATCATATAAATACACATCTTCAACTAACTGATATTTTGACAAAACCTCTCTTTGGGCCTCACTTTGATACACTAGTTTGCAAGTTGAGTTTGATCAATCCTCATCAAACACCAATTTGAGAGGGGATGTACGGATTATATTAAGTGAGCTTGAGAGGTTTCTAGTTGTTGTTTAGTAACTTGTACAATCAACAAAGGTGATTATATGATTGCTAAATTTTGTTATCTTTTGCTAATTTGTCAATAATTTATTGGGTTAGTTAGTTCCTTAGTTTTATAATAAACTGGAGTTAGTTAGTTGCTGAAGATATATTCATTCTTTTCCGCCATTATAGTCTCTTATTTTAGTTATTCGATTCACCATGGTAGCTAGTTTGATTACTCTTAAATCCTAATTTGTTCAGCAGATAAATACTATAACCAACAAAAGGATGAGTTTGCTCAAAAAATTTTGAAATAGGAGAATCCCACAAAATAAGAAGGAAAACCCTTCCTAAACACTATTTAATATTTTTCTAGCTATTAACCGATTGATTGGGATAGAACTAAAAACAAACAAGATAAAAGAGATATCACCTAGAAGCATCGTAACCATCCCTCTCAAACCTATCCAATCTTAGCTACATAATTTACTTAAAATATAAAATTTATTCAACTTGTGATAGCAATCCTCATATTGCTTTAAGTCTTCAACTGCTACAAATTGGGCTAGATTCATGACCAAACATATTTAATTATTTTTAGATTGGTGACATAACCACAACCCCCTAATCTTAATTTGAAGGATCCTTCAGATTCAATGGACTAGGGGGAGGATGAGAAGGTTTTGTAAAAGAACACTGAATGCCAAAAAAAAAAAAAAAACCTTTCACATCAACCATTTTAGCATAGAAAGTGAGAAGTGACAAATAGAAAGAAATAAAAGCTCTGCAGTGAGAGAAAAAATCAGCTTTCAAGAGAGTTTTTGAATAATAAGAATGGTCTAACAAACAAATTTTCTCATGGCATTAAGGTGGCAAAGGCTATAATACCTTCGAAAAACAGAAATAAAAACAAAAAGTGATTAATGACCCATATTATTGCAAATCCAATAATGATGATCCTGGGTATTTGCAATCGAATCGGGTCCTAATGCGGGGCAAGATGAGAGAGTGAGACCCGTATAAAATAGAATAAAGGGAGTGAATTAAACTTTGCAGAAACCGAATAGGCCCGTAAAAATGGCGAGCGGGAAAGCAGAAAAGTACTCAAAGGAGAAAGCCACTTCCAAAAACCCTAAATCCAATACTAAGATTAAGAGGAAAAAGAAACAGCAGCCGCCTACCTTAAACACCCAGCAGAAGCACAAGAATCAGCAAATCCTAAAGATCGATGATGAAGAAAATAAAAACAATAATATATCCCCAGGGCAGCACCGGATTTTGCTTCGCAGCAGCTTAATTTCTTCCTAGATGAGTTTCAATCGGCCAATGACGTTCAGCTTTCATCTCTCGAGCTCGAATCAATTACAGGTATATCTAACTCTTCGCTGGATTGCCTAACTAAATTTCCAATCACAATAAGAAGAAAGAAAAAAAGTGCAAATGTAAGATAACCCATAAGCTTCCTTAGACTGATTCTATAGTTGAAGAATATTTCATGTGTTTTCTTGAATGGATTGTGTCATAGAGTGCTCAAATTTCGTTCTAATTGCAATTTTGGTATATAAAATTATATAGAGACGAGCTTTCTGGAGCAATCCCAAGAACTGGGTCAAGATGTTGAGTCTTTGGGAAAACTAATGAAGGTGGCTTTTGGACCTTCATGGAAAGAAGTGCTATGTGAAGGGCAGCTTGTTGAAGGGAAAATTGAAGCTGGGTGTCCAGCAGTTCTTATCCTTAGTACATCTGCTTTAAGAGCTATTGAACTTTTAAGGTGCAAAATTTTTTACTTAAGAGGATTCTGATGTTCAGATAAAAGTTAACTTATTTTTGTTGTTGAAGTGTAAAACATCTGCTTATTTTCATTGTTCATCTGTTTTCTGATAACTGATTATGGTTTTCCAGGGGAGTGCGCTCATTCACAAGGGAATGTCATGCTGTCAAGCTATAATCAAAGCATATGAAGGTCGAGGAGCGGGTGACTTCTGGGTGTTTTCAGTCTTTTTTATTTTTATTTTGTGGATATGCAATGCAGATGGTAAACTTTCCTTTAACATGTTTTCAATGCCTTTTTCTTTTGTTTCTTTCAACTGTGTGGGGAGGCTATATGATTTCAAGGGCAACATTTGCCCCCCCTTTTTTTTTATTCTTTTGGAGTTATGTATAGTTGCAGGTTTAACCTATTGAAAGCACTAGCTATTCTAATTTATTTATTTTCAAAGTCAGGTTGATCACAAATCTCACTGATGACTATTTAATTTTGTTTAAACTTTTTGGGCTTTCTTTTTTCAATTTCTGGTCTTTCTAATATCTGAATTCATATGGCTTCATCTGTTTCTACATATGATTCAATAATGAATTTTCAGCGTCTCTGGTGTATGCTTGTGTGATTTAAAACAAAATAATAATCTCAATTCACCTTTTTTTTCTTTTTCTAATTTAGATGTTATATACTGCCTTTGTTGGGCCCATTAATTGTCTTGTTGTTGTGCCACATGTTGACTTTGAGTCTTTGACCATCTCCTTTCTATGAATTTATTCCACTTCATGACTTTTATTTTTATTTTTCTATATTTGGTAATATGGATAATGATTTTTATGGGAGCTGAATCATGATTGAATTTCCAAAGGCACTGTATGTACATGCTTTGCTTTTTTCAATTGTATGTGCAACTTTGATTTGAATCTGGAACCACTTTTTCCAATTGATTTTTTATCTTTTGGTGACTCTTTTCCATCATTAGCTATAAGATGCCTACATTTTTGTTTTTAATTTCTTAATTTGATATTTGGGAGATGATGAAAAATTTCAAAAGCAGAGATATTGGCTTTGCTGAAAATCAATTTTGCACGTCAGTCTGATCCTAGAAAAAAAAATCCCGTTTTGATTCTTATGGTGACTGTTTTTAGTGTCCATTTTTTTGTTGGCTATAAGATAGCTCTATTTTCTTTATATGTTAATTTGATGTTTGGGAGACTGAAAATTTTTCAAAAGCAGACGAATTACCTTTGCTGAGAATCAAATTTTCACTTCCATATGATCCTAGAAAAATAAATCCCATTTTAATTCTTATGATTCATGGCTTCATATGCTGACTCTTTTTATTCTCCATCTTTTGTTGGCTATAAGATAGCTTGATTTTCTTTATATTTTAATTGATGTATCTGACATGATGAAAATTTTTTAAAAGCTGAGGTATCAGCATTGCTGAAAATTATATTTTGCACATCAGTCTGATCCTAGAAAAATAATCCCATTTTGATTCTTATTATTAATGGCTTCTTGTGGTGACTCTTTTTGGTGCCCATCTTTTGTTGGCTATAATATAGCTGGATTTCGTTTCTATTTTCAATTGATGTGTGGGAGATGATGATGAAATTCAATATCAAAGGCATCAGCTCTGCTGAAAATCAGTTTTGCACGTCAGTCTGATCCCAGATAAATGATGCTATTTTCACTCATATCATAAATTGCTGCATTGCTAATTTGAAGGGCAAAGAGTATCCCTTTGTTATGCTTATAAGTTATAACTGATATTCGAAAGTGGATGATTTGTAATTTAACTTATAGTGGCATTATTAATGTTGAGTCGTTGTTTATAGTATAGAAGGTTGACTAAATTGTGTGCCTTGAATGAAATCTGTTTTGATTTTGACTCTTATAGTTGTGTTATTCTGTGTTGCATGATCACCATATGCAATTTCATATCTATCTGATCATTATTTTTACTTCTCAGTTTTAGCCCTTTATGATTTTTAGTCCATTATACCGTGTTAATTTTGGTAGTGGCACACCAAGCAGGTAGACATCACTCTTTTTATTTTATGCTCAAATATGACACTATTATTAGATTGTGACAATTTCATATATAATTATAACTGAAACTGGTTTAAGCTAAAGTACATTTGCTAATGCTAAGTAATTAAACAGACAAATGTCATAATCATGTTGCATATTCCATGCTTGTCGCTTATTTAATTTATTATGTATTTATAATGGAGTGATTGTTTAATGTTTCTTGGGATCCTTCTGATTTCAATTTTAAGGGTGAAGAAGTTAATTGGCATAGATGCCCTAGGGCTTTCAGGGTTAGTTGTGGTTGTACTTGATATGCACCCAGATTTGAAAGGCTATTCATTGTTAACACTACCGCAAGTCAGGTAGGATAATGAATGTCAAAATCACATTTCATTCATTGATCATTCTCTCCTTCTATCTGATACACACTGAGAAAGATTATTCTCTCACATAAATTAATTTATATTTGGCAGAGATGAGTTCTGGGACTTGGTCCACCAAATACTTTTACAAGGTGGTGATCTTCAAATCTGTCTCTTTGGCCCTTTACAGAATGGCAATGAATTAGGGGGTAAAAAAAAGGAAAGTTCCTAATGAATGAACAATAGAGATGTTATGGTATAATTTTTAATTATGATCTAAGTTTATTACGAATATATTGTTCTGACCAATCAGATATTACAAAAGTCTAGGTATATTGCTGAATTAGCTTTATGATTTCAATTGTTTATTGGCTGTGGGTAAGGTCAGCTTTATGACATCTTCATATTTTTGGGTGTCAGAAAATCCGAAAATTCGGTTGATTAAATGTGAAATATCAAAATTTAAGATCTGAATGATGATAGAAGCAATTTAAGGATTTTTTTATTTTATTTTTTTTTTCTGAAATTGAACTATGATAGATTCTGCAGTTTCACATTCTTATGGTGATTGGGTGTTCAGTTATTGGAGGCTTGTTTTCGTCAATGGTATTAAATTATCTCTAGATTCAAGTATTATCAATATCTAATCTGTGATTAGAATACTTAATGTTGGTTTGTGTTTTAGTAACATCACCAAAATCATGTTGGAGAGATTTCTTATAATGCTTATAATGCGTGCGCGCGCGCGCACACACGCATATATATATATATATGAACTGAAACAAAAATTGTTGTTTTAAATACGATTGTGAAAATATGCTTAACATAATGATTCTATTAAATCTATACAAGTGGGTAATGTTAGGTCAATTATTTACCAACTCTGATAGAACTACTTGAAGCAAAATAAACATGAATTGAGGAAAGAGTTGGATAAACCAATGGCAGTGCCCCTCAATCCCATTTTATTGAGAGGAGGACAACGTAAGACCTCAATTCTTGGGCCCACCAGAAAAAAAGGGCTTCTTCCCTTCTAAAACTAAAATTAAGAAAGATTTCTAAAATGTTATTTTATTTTTCGTATTTATTAGAAATTTGAATTTATAATCTTACAACCTTTAAAATGATTGTAGCTTTACTAAGTAAAAGCTCACTATTAGTTTAAAATATTATCTCTGGTAGAAAGAGAGTAGCAGCAAATAGGAAGATAGGTTCACTTATGTGGGCCTTGATGAATTTCCTCTTGAAAAATCAAAATAATGTTTTCTTCTCCTTTTAATAACAACTAAATAAATAAGTAAATACCAATAACTTTTATTATTACCATGAAGTGTTAGTTCTTAAATTTGAAATCTAGTTGAATCTCTTATAAAAATAACTAAATAAATCTTGAGTTGAATCCTCAAGCAAGCTTGAGAATCTTGTTATCCCATTTTAGTCGGATGTGGTGATGTCTGAGTTACAATCATAGAGAAATGTGACAACTAAGAATATTGGCCCATGAAAAGTTGCATCAAAATGGTCCATTGCAAGTTGTAACAGTGGGAAATGATAGCATTTATCTTGAGGATTTATTTTATTTTATTGCTATTAACAGTTAAGAAGCCGTTGGATTTGGTAACCTTGTATGGCAGAATAATTGTATTACTTCTTGATATTTTGAGATTAAAATATAAATAAACCCAAACCTTTCATTAGGGGTTCATTGCCAACAGTTGGAGAACCTTAATTCCAATGTCTTAGTAAAACTAAGATCCAAACTAAATCTAAATTTAGTTTGGTTAGTACATACGTTATCAATTATAATACAAAATTGTGTATGATGTAGAGATGACAATTGGACACGCTGTTGCGGTGTCCAATATCAAATGAGATGAATTTTTTTATAATTTTTATGTCTCATTTCGACTCTAAAATTTTGTGACGAAACAGTGCAGAAACAGTATATACCGGCCCGTCCCAAATATTATTTATATATATAATAATTATTTATATTTTAACATGATTAATATTTAAAAAAATAATAAAATAAAAATATAATACTCATTTAAAATTAAAAATATTTTTTATTTAAACAATTATATAATTAACTAATTAATTAAAATAAAAAATAATTTTGATATTAAAATAAAATAAAATTTTTTAATAAAAATAAGAGATAAGAGATTCTCTACTCCGTGGGGTGCAGATGTATTTGGTTTTGAAACCTTTTGTGGTAGAATGAAGATCATGTTAACTTCTATCACGTATCATTTATTTGCATAAGTTTCATTTTTGTATTATAAGTCCATCGATTTTCGTCCTGTTTGATATTGGATTTAAAAAAAAAATGAAAAAAATTATTTTTATTCTTATTAGGTAAATAAATTATTTTTCTAGAAATAAATTTAAAAAAAAAAATTATAAAAATTTTTAAAAAATAATCTATTAAATAAAAAAAATTTAACTTATTTTTTTTAAAAGCCAAACAGTAATTTCAAACTTCCCTTTCAAATTTTTAATAATTATTATTATTGTTATTATCTAAATTGTTTAGTTTTCATCAAAAGATTCAGACTCACAGTTGTCGAACTGCAAACATACCAAAGGGCCTTTACCTCTCAAAAAGGTTGTTGACAGTTCTTCTTTCTTCGTATTTTTCTTTTATTATTATTATTTTTCGCAAATAACAATGGGAGCCTTGCTTTATTAGATCCCACTATCATTATGGAATCACCACCCACGCCAAAGCTTCTAGAAGTTGACTTGGAATGTTCCAATAAATAAAGGATAATTTGCACTTTTCATTCAGGAAAAGAAAACATATTTGAGTTTCTAACTATTATGATTTTATGCAATTAAGTCCATCAAATTTATTCAATTAACTTATTTCACTATTAATTTTGGACTAATTAGTTTCTATTTATGAAATACTTAACATTTAATCAATAATAGTTAAGGAGTCAATTGAATTATTATTTTTAGTTAGTCTCTATTCATGCTTAGCATTTAATTAATGATAATTAATTGAAACAAAAAAAAAAAATTCTCAGCTGATGGTTTAAATTAGTTTGAACTAATAATTGAAAGAGTCTATTGAATAAATTTTCAATTGAAGGACTTATTTGCATAAATTTATAAAATTCAGGGAGCAAAATATACATTTTATTCTTTTCTTTTATTATCTTCCAACTGATGATTATAGGTAGACTCATGCTTTCTTTTGCTCAGTTCATTTTGCTAGAAATGGGATATCCCAAGCATGTTGATTTTTGTATCCATTTATATATCTTAGTTGATTGCTGAAATTTTTCACTTGGATTTTATGTCGAATTAGTGCTATGATGCTTATAGAATGCTCTTCATAATTGATTGATTTATGGGTTCTGAATCCATTCCCAATCACAAAGGTTATAAAGGAAAAAAAAAATAGAAAAAAAGGTTTATTACCAAGTCTGTAATAAATTTATAAATTAATTTAATTATAATTTTAACTATTATTTTAGATACATAATAAATTGTAATTAATTAATTTATTCATAAATTCAGTTTATGGAAAAAAAAAAATTTCTTGCTATCATACGCTTTGATGGCTAGATCTCTATCTCGTCAAAATTTCTTGCTTCATCATCAATGTCCCTATTTGTCTCCCCATAACTTTCTCTATCTTCACCGTTTATTATTATTATTATTATTTGGAAAGGAATCCTAATGAAGAATGGTGGACAAAAATGGAATAGTTATTTTGGTTGCGGAAGGATGAAAAAAAAAGGGTTTGAGAGAGTATTTGGGATTATTGTTAGATATTAAAAAAAATAAGTTTAAATTTTATTTTATTTTATTGACTAATTTTTTAAATTTTTTATAAATTATTTTTTAAAATTTTGATTTTAGAAAAAATATTTATTTATCTATTTTTCTGTAAAAATAATTTTTAAAACTCAAAAATAAAAATAATTTCTTCAACGGACAATTGGGAAGGGACAATAAGAGATTTTGGGTACCACAATACAATACAATATGAAGGTTATATTTAGTTTTACAAACAAAAATAATAATAATTGAAATTAAAATACCACACTACTCCCTAAATATGTAATATTGAATTATAAATATAAAAGTCATTAAGAAGATTAAAATGTTCTTTAGCTGTCTTCAAAGACAATTAACTTAAAGAATAGACTCTAACAAATTGTATGATTGGAGTTGTTGAGTATTCGGTAAAAGTCATAAAAATGGAGACTAAAAAAATGACAAAAATTTTAAATACATCTTAATAAGTTGACATAACAATTAAACTTATTATATAAGAGATACATATTTATTATAAGTTATAAATGTTATTTTATAATTATAATCTTTTTTGATAGAATAACTATAATCTTTAAAGAAACATATAGCATATCATGTAATTTCAATCATATTTTATAAATTATAAAAATATATTATTATTTGTTATAGGATAAAAATTGATATAATAGTACATCTTATTCATTCCATTAATTATAAATGTAATTATATTAATATCTAATTGAGTTATATAAATATTGTAAGTGAGATGCTCGTGATGAGGAGTTAGGATTTGCTTCTCGGTATAACCAAAATTTGAATGAAGTGGAGTAAATGTTTTAATCCAATGAAAAAGGATTAGCTCATTGATCTTCAGAGATTGAATTTGTTGGCAACACTTATTAATTTTCATATCCAGCAATCCATACATAGTGTTCTAATATCAAATATTAATCTAATAGGGTTTATGCATAGTGAATGCTTGTATAAATTAAAATAAAAATCACTTGAGCAATATAATGAATGAAAGGGACATATAAATCATTAAATTAAATACTTTGCACAATGCATAGTAAAAAAAAGTTAACATTTAAAGATAAATTATGTAATGTCATTATCTCAGGTTAAAAACTTGTTTAATTATGTACAAAACCTCTTTTAAATGATGATCATTATATATAAAAAAACATATTTGATTAAATTAACTAAAAATAGCCAGAATAAATCATCAAAATCATATAATGGTTATAAAAAACGAATTTTTAATTAAGAAAAACAAATTAATCACTATTTTACATAAACATGATAGATCAAAACGAGGTTTTGAATTTAGAATTGTTACCCTTATAACTTAACACAAGTTTGATAAATCAAATGACAATAATTTCTTCTCAAAAAACGCTAGAATGATAGAGAATCTCCTTTAAACTCTCCAAACAACTTGTTTTCCTCCTAATTCTCTCCAAAAACACAAAGGTTATATTTGAATTGAGAGATTTTGAATGAAAAATTAGAACAATCCATGAATTTATGTCAAGTTCATTATTTGACTACCTAAAAAATGTCAAAATTTATGGATTTTGGAAAATCCTTTACACACCAAAATCCCTCATTTTTTAAAGATTTGATTTCTCACTTCTTAGATGGAAAAGTCCAAAATCTACCATTTGTCATGTCCGTAAAATAGGATTAGATATTTTTGTGATGTAAGGTCATGTCTTGACAAGTGTTTGGGGTGGTGAGGTTAAGGTTTTGAAGAGAAAGAAAAGAAACAAGAGAGTGGGTCTGCAGAGGATATATACTTGTGAAGAAAAGGTCACGGTCGTGAATCGTGATGTTCACAGTTGACAAATTTTGGATCATAGGTTGGTGTATACCATGAAGGGGATTCATGCTCGTAAAGAATTAGACATGGCCGTGAATCGGGGTTATAAAAGTCAATTACCCTTCATTTTTTCCATTTGTGACAAAAATTAATCCAATCCACAATCACTTTTCAAGGGAATATGAGATCGTTCAACCCAAATCTTATTATGAATTACCTAAAATAAGTAGAAACCATAAGATCTTGAGAGGAGATCAAAGAAAAAGGAAGATTAGCAAAGATTGTAGCTAGGGAAAGAAGAAAATTAGGGCTTGGAGTGGGTATTTTGGTACCCAACCATAAAAATTCATGGATTTGAATAAGTTGTTCTTTTCTTCCTTTCAATCTTCCTTTGGTAGTGTTTGATTCATGGGTAAGAGTAACCTAGAGTTAGGATTATAATTTTTTTTTTTTAATTATATGTGGGTTAGAGTAAGTTGGAATCCTTAAAAAATTTGGATTTTGTTAATGTTTAGTTGTTATTATGTATTAAAGACCTTGTTGGAGAGGAAGTTCCCCCTTAAGAGAAGGAAAAGGCTTGAAAGAAAAAGCTAAGAGTTTTTAAGGCTTTATTTTGGTGTGAAGTTTGTACATAACCTTATATTAAATATAATAACTGAAGTATGGTATTTAATTGTTTACATACATGATGATTGAATTGAATGAATGCTTGCATTAATGATGGGTGAAAATGGGGTAGTATAAATGATGAATTTATGAGGGTTAAGGCACACCATAAATGTGAATGAAGTTAGTTAATGCTATTTGTTCATGAGCATGTTTTGTCACTTATATTGTCATTTGAAAGGGAATTTTAAACAAATGTTAGTTTCTTTGAAACTTGTTGCATAATGGTATGATATTAGGATTTGATGTCCTCTTGTGTATGATAATGGGATCTTGGTAATAAATGGGTGTATATAGATTGGTATGAATGTTGGTAAGGTTGTTTAAATTTGGTAAACCATAAGGAATTGCATGTGGAATGAATAATTTGGGTGTGTAAGCATTAATTCTATAATTTTTCTAGTTTTCACGACTATGAATCGTGTGATGATTTTTAGGATTGAAGCATTCATGGTTTGTATCATCATATGGTTCACGACCAGACAAGTCGTAAAAGAGGAGTTTCATGAGTGTGAATGGATATTCACGGGCCTAAACCATCATTATATTAATTTTTAATTTTTCTATTAAATGAATGCTAAAATGTTGAATGGCAATAATATGCATTTGAGCTATTGTTGCACAATACTTTTTGAGCGTATCAACATTTACATCTTTTTGAAACTTATTTTCCTTAATGTTTGATAATTTTGTTGCCTCATTTCCATATTTTCTAACTTGTTTGCTATTAGTGTTGTTGACAAGGTAATTTTGGATATAAAAATATCAAGTCTTTTAATCTTCTTTAATTTTTCCAACTGAGGGTGTTTGTTCCTTCTCATACAATGGATTTCTAAGGATTGTGATAATGATAAGAGTTATCTTTAGGTCTTTTTGAATTTTTCCATACTAATTTTACGGTTGTTAGTGCATTTGCCATTTGATTCTTTTCTCTTCACATAAAGTGAAATTCTAAAGAAGAGAAATTAGAACTTATTTAATTGATGGATTCTAAATAATGTTTTAGCTTTTCTTCTCTTATTTCCCACTTTTCCTTCTACTTGATGAGTCACTAACATTGAATTCCCTATATGTCAACTTCTTTTGCCCCCAAGGATACTAGAGATTCCAATCCAAATAGGTATGCTTCATATTGAACCATATTATTGGTAACTGAGAACTATAACTTCTTTGCCAAATGAAGTATCCCATTCTATGGTATTATTAGTACTATGCTTGTTCCCCACTCCACTTTGGTTCACTAATCTAACAATAAAGATCTTCCATCCCTAGACACTGATTGCCCTTAAATCTTTATTGAGAAATTTTATTTCCTATTTTGAGTTGTCTATGATCAGATGTTGAGCTAGGAATTTCACAACAGCATAACCTTTGATGGTTTCCTTGGTGACACCCTATGTCATGCTTCTAAAGAATTACCATCCATCTTATGAATCAACCTATCAATGAAGGCATAAAATATAAGAATTTTAGAGGATCTAACTTGGTCACAACTATTACTTTGTAAGGTTGGAAATTATGTTTTAGCTTTTTGATTGCCCATATATAACTATGCAAGTCTCTTATACTTTTGTGTACTTTATCTCATAATTAATGAATTTTTTGCTCAAATAGTACACTTCATTCTCCATTTTATTCTCATCCTACTAAGCCACTAATGCTCCTACCAATTCTTTTTTATGACTAAATAAAGTATTAAATGGTTTCTTGGTTTAAGGGGTTTTAGAATTGGTGGAGACATCAAATATTGTTTGATTTGGTCAAAAGCTTTTTGGCATTCTGGTGTCCATTCCTTTGTCTGCTTCTCCCTCAATAGCTCGAACACTAGCTCATATGTGGTTGTGAGTTTGGCATTCAATCAAGATATATATTGCAGCTTTCCCATAAATCCTTTGACTTCTTTTTCAATTTTTGGAGTTGGCATTTATCTTATTAGGATCAATTTTTATCCATTTTATGGCTCATCATTTATCCTAATAATTTTCCTATTCTTGCACCGAAGACACGCTTTTTGGAATTCAACCATAAATTGTATTTCTCCACCATTGTCAGAAATTTCTCTAATGCTACCAAATGTCCTTATGTTTTGGATTTGATAGTCATGTCATAAATGTAGATTTCCACCTTTTTGTGCATCATGTTTTGAAATAAAGTGGTTGTCATACGTTGATAAGTTGCTCCGATATTTTAAGTCTAAAAGGAATAACTTTGTAACAGTAAGCACCCTATTCTATGACAAAAGTCATATTGATTTTGTCCAAATGGCAATAAGAATTTGGTTGTATCCTAAGAATCCATCCATGAGGGAATACACCTTACAAAGGGTTGCATTATCAACCAATACATCAATGCGTGGTAAAGGGAAGTCATCCTTTGAATAAGATTTATTTAAATCTCACTAGTGGAAACACTAGATTTTCATGCATGAAAATATACCCGATGATTATAACCAAACAAAAATAAATAAGCAACCAACTAAATTGATCCAAAAATCTAAGAAAAACTAAAACACAGACCAAAAAGGCCTAAAAATTCAAGAAATCAATCTATGTCCATGCGAACATTTTTTTCACAAAATTTTACTTTTTAGTTCTCTTTTTCTACCTCTACATGAATATCCTTATATCTTTGGGGACATCACCACCAACCCTAAATACCTATTTCTCACTCTCTAGATTCGATTTTCTTTCTAAAACCATAATATCCACACAGATATTCCACATACCATAATAGTTATCGAAAGGTTGACTTTCCATATTTACAAACCTAAAAATCTTATCGTTACCATTTTTGTAGCGCCTTCTCTTCTAATCAGAATTAACCTAACTAAATGAGTAAGTGTCATATGTACTTATTACAAAAAAATATGTGAAAATTTAGAACATTTTATTTCCTTTGAAAACCTATTATCATATAGATTTATTTACATATAAAACTTGTTAAACCATGTACATCACATGTGTAAAAGAACCTTTTTGATCCAAAGAGATCATTACCATCATATATATATAAATATCAAGTTTAGGCTCAATCGACTCGATGTTTACAAAAAATACATAGTTTTAGTAAAATTACATGTTTCTTTAAAATAAAAGACATGTATAAAAGTAAACAACCCAATCCATATATCATGTACAAAATGCAAAAATGCTGACATATGATATCATCGACCAAAGTCGGGTCTGCCCTGTTGTTTATGAATGGGCTAGTTCCTTGAATCAACTTCTATCCTTATCTATTAGGCTCTGATCTGCATGTAAAAAATCCACATACTAGGCTATTAAAAGCTTAGTGGTGCATATAGGCATAAAAATTCAATATGTATCAAGCAATTCACATCATGTTATTCATATTCATGACATCATATCATATCATACACCTCATGGCATGGCCATGAAACCACTAAATCATGCATCATAGTTTACCTTATGGAACTAATAAACATTAAGCCTTGAACCATACATAAAGGAACCATCACTGTATTCATAACATGTACATATCAACATATTAACTATGTATCATTGTATACATGTGTCATTATGATATTTTTCATTATATTGTATTGATTAATTACTTTAGCATTTTTCTTCCCAATAACTCTCTACATGAACTATTCAGATACGGGTTATGAACAAGGACCATCTCTAAGCTTAAGTCAATCTACCACTGTCTATGATCATGTATTCTGGTCCAAACTCCTTAAGTCAATAGTGTTCTTCATTTAATGTTCGCTAATTAGGGCCTATAAGATATGTTAGTGTTTGAAGAGAGAGTGTGGGTAAACTGAGGTTCAAAAGGATGGAAAAAGTGGAAAATGGTGTTTCATGATAGTGAATGGATATTCACGCCCGTAAAAGTTTTGGGTTTTCAAAATAGTAGAGTTTTAGAAGGATTCACACCAGTAAATGATATATCAAACAGTCACCCAGTATCACATAAGTGTATTTCACACATAATGTAATTAATTATCTTACCTTTGCCCACCCTGCTCATAACTAGAATAAAATGGATATGGGTACTCTAAGTCTCTCACTAAAACTAGCATATAACCCACCCAGAAAGCTCTCATTGCTTACCTTTGGGTCTTCAAATATAATTTATCTAGAAAGCTCTCATTGCTTACCATTGGGCCTTCAAATATAATCTACCGAGGAAGCTCTCATTTCTTACCTCTGAGCCTTTAAATATCTCAACATAAATTAACTGAAGAGAAATGAGAGCACATAATAGCTACGAGGAAAGCCCACCTGGCTAGGCCCCGAGCCTTCAAAATATCTAGTTACTCTTTAAAATATCTCAATCGTGACCAATATATGTCATCCGGTACCAATCTCCCCATTAATGGCATGCCATCTATCCTAGCTCTAGTCATAGTCAGAGTATTGGGCTTACAATTTCACAACACATACCACGTATGTTTCCATATTATCCATTTTCCATATTTCACAAATATACCATGATTCCCACAATCATTTTCACAATATGTATTTCCATATCATGCTATAAGTATACAGCTGAGGTCTACCACCTCACAACGAATCAATCTTGATTCATAAGTAAACATACAAGTTTTTCAACATAAACAACTTTACACCCGTTAACAACCTTTCACGGCCGTGAATAAATCCTTCACAGCAGTTTACCTGTGAGCTAAACTGTGATTCAACGACAGACTTCACGGATGTGATCATCTCTTTACGGGCGTGAATCTCAGCCGTGAATCAACCAGTGAAATAGTCCATGACAGAGCTTGTTTCATCAATAACCATCAATATGACCTTCACAGTTGTAAAGCTAAAAAATTTCCAAAAACATAACATCTCAACTTTATACTATTCTCACATGCAATATTCTCTACAGTTGACCAATATCAGTCATCCTATCAACATTCCAGCATGCATTTTGACCATTTACCATAACCATATACTCTCTAACCATCAATATTAACCAAAATTACTCATCAAATATCTCAATCTAACCATGTTCCTAAAAATTTCCATTATGCATATCAACCCCACATTTTATCATTTAACTACTCATTGATCATTTATATCATGTATTAAAGCAAATAACAAGGAAACATAAAATAATTTCCTTAAGTATTGTTATGTACAAACCTTATACCTAGGATAGAGTGAGTCAAGACTCTAGCCTTTCAAGCTTGTCCTCTCCCTTAACATGAACTTCCAACTCTACCTCTAGATCCTAGCATGAAGGAAAATTGTTTCCTTAGCTTCTGGAACTTGACTAAGACCCAAAAATCTTCAAAACCAAGCTATCACACACACAAGCTCACAACTTTTCTCTCACTTCTCTCACTCATTTTACACTCACACAACTTAGTCCTCAAAGCTTCAATAATGGTGGAAAACATTTCTGATGGTAAAGGTCAAGGAGATGTTAATGTGCATGTTAGGTCACTTATAGGGGTATGAGAGCAGATTTAAAGGAGTGGCAGGAAGAAAAATATGATTGCATCACCTGCTCTGCCTACCTAAGCTTCAAGGATGTGACTCAACTTTCACAGACGTGAACCTCTCCTTTACGATCATGAAAAACTCTTTACGGTTGTGAATAACCCCATCAAAGCTACTAACTAAAATCCTATATTTGTGGTCGTGGCATCCATTGTCACAGGCATGAAATAGTAGATTTTAGCAACTCTCAAACTTCCAACACTTTATTTAACCCCCAACTCTCACTAACTAAGAATATAACTTATAGGCTCTAATTACAGGCGTTACTTTTCTCTCCCCTTTAGGATATTTCGTCCCCAAAATTACCTATCATGACATCTCGGAACAACTAAGGTTATTATACCCTTATCACTTCCTCACTTTCCTAGGTCAGTTCTTCAACGATATGGCTCTTCTATAAAATTTTCACTAGTGGAACTCACTTATTCCTAAGTTCTTTTACTTAATGAGCCAAAATTTAAACCGGTTCCTCTTCATAAGTCAAGTCAAGTCTCAACTTTATACTCTCAGCTGTGATGAACTCTAGCGGCAAAACGAGTATATATGCAACTAGTTCAATCATTTTTAGGATCTTATAAGGTCCAATCAACCTAGGGTTAAACTTGCCCTTTTTCC
Organism: Triadica sebifera; assembly: GCA_023653625.1. NCBI lineage: Eukaryota > Viridiplantae > Streptophyta > Magnoliopsida > Malpighiales > Euphorbiaceae > Triadica > Triadica sebifera. The sequence goes on along the minus strand of CM042908.1, from coordinate 18,940,087 downwards.
CAAATCTAAAAAATTTCTTCCATGAAGATACCTTGAGAAACACCTTTCTCCTGAGGTCCGCATAGGATTTTTGTCTATTAGAAGCTGCTTTTAGTCAATCTCTAATGATCTACACTTTCTTATTTATCTCTTATACTATATCTGGTCCCGCTAGTCTTCTTTCACAAAGCCCAGTCCAACACAATAGTGTCTAAAACTTTTTTCTATAAAATGCCTCATATAGAGCCATCTAAATATTGGATTAATAACTGTTGTTATAGGCGAACTGCATTAACGATAGATATTTATCTCATTTTCTAACAAACTCTATCACACAACACCTCATCATGTCTTTCAAGATCTAAATAACTCTTTCCGACTGACCATCTGTCTAGGGATGGAAAGTCATGCTAAAGTTGAGCTTGGTACCTAAAGCTCGCTGTAGACTACCCCAAAACTAAGATGTGAACTGTGGATCTCAATCCAAAATGATAGAGACTAGAACTCCATGAAGATGCACTATCTCATTCACGTACAACTCTGCTAACCAGTTCAAATGATAGTCTTTCTAAATAGGTAAGAAGTGAGTCGACTTCGTTAACCTATCCACGATCACCCAAACAACATCGTATTTCCTCGACGTCAACGACAATCCATGTAACACCCCTTCACCCCTAGTAATACATGTCTGGATGAGGGAGTGCTACACTTTCTTCAGTCAAATTCACATTTTAATAATAAATGGAAAATAAAGTATAATATTATTAATTTTATGTTTTAACTTAAAAATACACTTACAAGTTAAGCTACAAGAAATGTTTAAAATAATTTTTATATCTTTCTTATAATAAAATTTAAGTGCATTAAAACATGATCCAAATTTCATGTTGACATTATGAATATAATATATATATATATAATCATGTAAAAATGCAATCATGCAAACTAGTTGTATGAGTGTAATAATCACCCACATTTGGGGATTCATGGCTACTTCATTGACTTGGATTTCCACTAGTCTTTGTCTTTATTCAATGTTTAATTTTTAGCTTCTACCATCACCTCTAACCTGCACAAAATAGGCAATAAGCTATAAACTATGCTATGACATACATTTGTATCTTTCCTTGATAATTCTAACTTTTTTCTATCTGTTGAACTATCTCTAGCCCTATCAGCTTCATGCTCTTATAGAATTGTGAAGTAAATCTCGGATATCTATTAGAAATGATGACATTGGCACTCCGTGTAACCTCACAATTTTATTCACATAAATCTCGGCTAGTTTATTTAATGGGTAGTCCATTCTAACTGGTACGAAATGTGCTGAATTTGTTAGTCGACCCACTATCACCCATACCACACCATGCTTTCTTGAAGTCACTAGTAACCCTAACACAAAATCTATAGTGACTCTCTTCCACTTCCATTCTAGTGTTGGTATTGGTTGCAGCAATCCTGTGGGCAATTGGTGTTCAACTTTCACTTACTGTCATATCAAACATCTTGTCACATATTCGGTAATATCCTTTTTCATTCATGGCCACCAGTATTGAGTTTTCAAATCTTGGTACATTTTGTCCCTGCCTGAATGCATTGTATATACCATCTCATGTGCTTCTTTTAATATATCTAATTCTTTTTTATACTTGGCACACAAATCCTATTCTTGAAATACATTGTACCATCTTCTGTCAATGAAAACTCAAACTTTTTTCCCTTTGTCACTGTCTTAATTATCTTATCCCATTTTGGAATCCTTCTTGTCATCCACTAATTTCGATCATTTACCTTAGCTCTTTATTGAGTTATTCAGTTCATTTCAATATGACATCAGATTCATGAAATAAAGGCTTTAGTAGGTCTATTGAAACTGCATACCTTATACTTCCATTGAATAACTCCTATATACTTTATTAATTCTCAGATTATGCCTTAATCAATTAATCACAAAAATCCCATACTTGCATTTTGCATCCTCTGTTGTGCAGAAAGTTTTTCTCTTCAGCTGTCAAAATACATATAGAAAGGTTAATGAGGGTTTATAAACTGTAGGATTGAGACTTACATCATGATGAAATCTCTTAGTCTTTTCACCGACCAATTATATTGGTCAATCTTATTAACCATAAAACCTTATGCATAGTTACTTGAATAATTTAGCTTGCACTCTTATTCCATGACTGACTTCCTTCCCTACTTCATATTCAATAACTCCTTATTATAATCTAATAAATAACAAGTGTATATATATATATCACCTTAGGTTGCTCCAAGAAAATATTCTTGAAGAGGGGTAACCTGAACCAATTATATTATTCTCTATATGAGTTTAACTGCATCATTTGAGGACTTTATCAATTTAAAGCTAGATCGTGCACACGATAATATGTCATTGGATCCAACAACTCATTTATGTTTAAAGCAAAATGATATATCGGTATCTTACAACTTATAACTTTCGGTTCACTCAGTGATAATCCCCTGCGATTCAGAAATCCTACTATATTCATATGGTCAGAAAATAGTGGTCCAAGTCAGGTAGTAGCAGCCTATATATGCAAATGTACTCACACTCATATTATGAAATACTCATATAATTTCAAAAAAAATTTTAACCCAAAACCGTCCAAATCGGGCTCTAATACCAAAAACTGTAACACCCCCTTACCCCTAGCAACACATACCTGGATGAGAGAGTGCTACACTTTCTTTAGTCAAATTAACATTTTAATAATCAATGGAAAATAACATATAATGTTATTAATTTTATGTTTGAACTTAAAAATACACTTACAAGTTAAGTTACTAGAAATGTTTAAAATAACTCTTATATCTTTCTTATAATAAAATTTAAGTGAATTAAAACATGATCCAAATTTCATGTTGACATTACGAATATATATATATATATATATATATATATAATCATGTAAAAATGCAATCATGCAAACTAGTTGTATGAGTGTAATAATCACCCACATTTGGGGATTCATGGCTATTTCAATGACTTTGATTTCCGCTAGTCTTTGTCTTTATTTACTATTTAATTTTTAGCTTCTAACATCACTTCTAACCTATGCAAGAGAAATTAACAACTCCTATGCTAAGCATAAATTCTTAGTGGTGTATACAAATAGGTAATAAATTATAGACTATGCTATGATATACATTTGTATTTAGATCTAGCATTTATAAAATATGCAACAACTCTAGTCATTTATACATTTGTTAATTTTTTTTCCTATACGTACTTATGATTGTTGCAATTAATGTTATTATATTCTTCACTGTATTAATCTACGTTTAACATTCTTACTCAACAACATTAAAATCATAATGTATTATTATGCCAAAGTATAGTTATGCATTTCTTATTTATTTGGATAACATGTACAATTTCATACTAGCCTTATTTTTTTTTATATTTATTCTATATTTATGATACATTTATTGTTCACATACTTATTGCATAATCTATGAGGTCATCATAATATAACATTACTTACCTATAGCATTTTTCTTCATTTGTTTCCCTCATATCTTCTTATTGTACTAATTTACAAGCAATATATATATATATATATATATATATATATATATATATATATATATATATATATATATATATATATACATATATGCATCAACTAAAATTCATGCTAAACTATTAATTCTTGTATATGTGCATAGCTATTTTCAACTTATTTTTTTTTATTTCAACCATGCATTTCATTTTTGGTAGGCTACATTATTTTTATCATATCATAAACCAATAACATAATTTTAGTTAAACATGTTAAATCATAAATATTCTTGTACTTAATAATAACATATGATATGCATTATCTTTCAATATAAACTTTACTGGTTCACCCATATCACTATAAACTGGACTAAACTGGATACGGGTTATGGATTAGGGGTGCTCTCAAAGCTAAAGCCACCATGTCCACTATCTGGCTCATCCAAGCTTTTTAGGTCAAGGGTGCTCTCAGTGCTAAAGCCACCCTGACTGAGTAATATATCATCATGTAAAAATTACCGGACCAAGAGCACTCCCAGAACTAAATCCACCTTATCCTCGATTTGTATATGCTCAACTGAATTTTTCAAGTCAATGGAACTCCCAGAGATAAAGCCACATTGATTGAGGAATACATTTCTTATTCTATGGTACCGTTCGCCCCCTTAAAGACATGTCATCTATCATAATTCTAGTCCTTGGTTAGAGTAATGGGCATATCTGTTTCAAAATTAATATCATAATTAATATCATTACCATCATCACATTTCATTATATTCTTTCTTTCTTTTTCTTTTTTTTTTTTCATTTTTATCACATAAATTCCATGCATTCTTTGTAACAATTATCTCACAACTATATAACATAATTTCTAACATCCATATACTTAACATTTCGTGGCATCATCAAGCTTAAAAATTTATATATATATATATATATATATATATATATATATATATATATATATATATAGTATGATCATATACCTTATTCTACTTTATTTTGTTTTATAATATCTTTTATGTATTTGGTCCATAAAAATGATGTAGAAATAAAATCATGGTTGAATATTGTATGATTGCGATAATGAAAAAGAGAGGAATACATATTTCTTTTCTTATAGTTATGTAATAAAATTTGAAAATGAAATGAAATAATTATAATTATATATCAAGAATTGGATTGTGTATTATAACTCACATGAATGATACAATATATTTTTTTTTAGTTTGCCCTATTCTAGGTAAAATTCGTGGCCTATTTTACACATTAATTTTAGCCTTGTTCCCTTCCGAATTTGATCAAATTGTCTTCTAGAGAATTATATTTCAAGATATTATCTTTAATATTCAACTTCCATCACTTTAATTCTAAGCTTTGTATAGAAAGTTACATCCATTTGATTATTGATTGCTCATAAATTACTGGCAGATTTTATGTTCAATTTTTTTTATCTCATTTTTAGTCCTGTTACACTCCGAATTTCATTTAATTGTATTCTTAAGAATTATATCTATGGATCTTATATTTAATATTAAATTTGAATTTGAAGTTCTCTATCAAAAGATATGATCAATTGAACACTGTCTGATCATTAAAATCATTGCCCAGAATTTCGTAGACAATTTTCTGGTCCAATGTTTCTTCCCAATTTAAGCATAGATATGTCCAAAATCACATTTTGTGTTCTTCATAAAAACTTTAACCTTATATCTTAAGTTTCAAATCCAATAAACAAAACCCTCATCTGAATTCCAGAACTTAAGTTATAGCATATTATATGTAGGTTGCTCCCTATTAATTTCCAGCAAAACAATACAAATGTTATAACTCATATTACCATGTTTCAATCCCAAATTCATGCAAAGTTACCAAACCAAATTAATCCTAATTACCAACTAACATGCCAAATATTTAAATTATGTAAACATATAACAATTCTATAGGTTATTTCCTTATGGTATACATATGCATTTATTTATTTATTTTATTTTCTTTCTCTTTGATCTTTTATATCTCCTTCTCCTTTCCTTTATTTTTTTTCTCTTATTGAGTACCTAAAATATATAAGAAACTCTCTTATTGAGTATCAAATACCTTTCTTCCAACATATATCTTTAACCCTATTTTCTCTCTCTACAACCCCTAAAATCTCTCTCTTTAAGAACAAGCTCCAAATAGCTTAAAACCTCATCTTCCTTTAGAGATATTTAAAAAGAAGATGAACACTTTACCTCAAGTTTTTTTCCTTCTATGGCTGAAATTTTGAAGGTTTTTCTCTCATATTTTCTTGTTTATCTCTCTTTCTTTTGTTCTCTCAAGCTTTCTTAAGCTTTGTTGTGCAAGAAAATAGTTATCTCTCTCTCTTTTCTCACTTTCTCTCACTAGAAGGAAGCTTTGGCTATGGAAGAAACGGTAGAAACATGGGGCTGATTTTGGAGATTAGAAAATTCTAGATTAGAAAAGATGAGGAAGGAAGAAGAAGAATGAGAAAGAAGATAATGGCAAAAATCATTAATGATGGTTTCGTTTTCTTAATAAATATCTAGATATTTATGTTAATTAGCTTCTTAATGTATAAAATTTGGTGTGGCTAGCCAACTCATGTATCATGTGCCCAAATTATGTTTTTAATTGGTAATTATCCTAATTAGTCCTCCAATTATTGGTAAATTGCTAATTGACCCTAAAATTTTTAAAATTTTGTAATTTAGTCTTTTATCGTAATTTAGCATCTATAAATACTTTGAATACTTTATTAGGCATTTTCCATAATTATTTATCACTATTTTAATTTTTTTCGGTCAAATGTGTTAGTTTAGTGACACGTGTGACTCAGAGCTTTAATTAGCGGATATGACAATCCAATCACAAAATCTATAGTGATTCTTTCCCATTTCCATTCCAAAATCATGATTGACTATAATAAACTGAAGGTACCTAATGTTCGGCCTTTATTTGCTGACATATAAGATATCTAATCGTGAACTCTGTGATGTCTTTCTTCATCCCTGACCACAAATATACCCCTTTCAAGTTCTTATACATCTTGTTATTTCTTAGGTGTATTACAAATCTCATCTCATGGGCCTCTCTCATAATCTTTTGTCTCAACTCTAAGACATCTGACACACATAACCTGGCCTAGTAGTGTAAACTACCATATGGTTCAACTAAGAAACCTAGTCTCTCCCTCTTGGAGACCAAAATGACCAATTCCACTGCTTTCCATCAAGCTTCTGTGCATCTCTAATCTCTTGACCTAATATTGGTCGGATGTGCAACTCTGCTAAAGTCTTCCTACTGAGCGCATCGACCATCATATTGGCCTTTTCTAGATGATAATCAATCACACCATTGTAATCCTTTATCAACTCTAACCATCCTCTCTGTCTCAAATTCAAATCTCGTTGTGTAGAAAGATACTTCAAACTCTTATGATTAGTGTAGATATAATACTTCTCTCCGTATAAATAATAATGTCATATCTTCAATGCAAAGACAATGACCGCCAATTCTATATTGTACATAGTGTAGTTCTTCTCATGAGGCTTTAACTGTTTGGACGCATAGGCGACAACTTTCCCTTCTTGCATTAACACGTAGCCCAACCTTTTGGATGATAAGTCACTGTAAACAACAAATTCCTTGTCCAAAGTCGGCTGTGTCAACTCTAGAACTTATGTCAAAAGACTCTTAAGTTGATCAAAATTGTTCTGGCACTTGTCTGTCCATTCAAACTTGACATCCTTCCGCAATAACCTAGTTAACGAAAAAGCAATCATAGAAAACCCCTTAACGAACCTTCTGTAGTATCCTATTAAGCCGAGAAAACTCCTAATTTTGGTCACATTCTACAGAAATTTCCAATCCAAAATTTCCTTGACCTTGCCTGGATCTACTCTAATCCCGTCGCCCAATATCAGATGCCTGAGAAAGACAACCTCATCTAGCTAAAACTCACACTTAGAGAGCTTAGCATATAGCTTTTGCTTTTTAAGAGTCTGCAAAATTGTTCTCAAATGTTGTTATGTTCATTCTTGCTTCTTAGATACATTAAGATATTGTCTATGAAAACCACAACAAACTGGTCCAAAAATGGTCTAAAGATCTTATTCATCAGATCCGTAAAAGTTGTAGGAGTGTTGGTCAACCCAAAGGACATAACCAAAAACTTATAGTGACGATATCTGGCTTTGAATGTTGTCTTCTCTACATCATTTTCCTTGATTCTCAATTGATGGTACTCTGATCTCACTTCAATTTTAGAGAACACCCTTGCACACTCAACTGATTGAAGAGATCATTGATCCGAGATAACAGATACCTGTTTTTAACGATCACCCAGTTCAATTGCCTGTAGTCTTTGCACAACCTTATAGACTGTCTTTCTTCTTGACGAACAACATTGGTGCACCCCATAGAGATATACTCGGTCAGATGAAACCCTTATCCAGTAATTCCTATGATTGTACCTTTAACTTTTTCATTTCTAACGGAGCGATACGATATGGTGGCGATGATATAGGAATTGTACTAGGAGTAAGCTCAATTGAGAACTTTATCTCTCTTTTAAGAGGTAACTCTGGTAACACCATCTTCATCCTGCAGTCCACTACTGCACCCTACTGAGAGAGTCAATCCATACCTAGGATAACATCATACTCATAAAAGGGAAACTCAATCAAATCTATCGTGAACTCCTTCCCTTGAACCATAATCGGACAAATTATTATACACCCAGTCCACTACTGTGCTATGCCTCAAAGGACTAGTCACCTCTATCTCATAATCTAATCTCTCTGCTAACATGTTATATTGCTCAGCTATGTGGGTAAATATATAAAAATGCATGGAACTAGGATTTGTCAAAGCAATTAAAACTGAGTCAAAGAAAAGAAATGTACCAATAACCATGTCCAATGCACTCAGATCCTCTCTAGCCTTCATAGCATAGGCCATTGCTGGTGCTCTATTAGGTCCTAGTCTGATATGGATTGTCTAGATCCACCTCTGCACGAACTGGCTTGTCCCCATCCATGGTCTGTGTCGGCACTGAACACCAAGTCTGAGTGGGAGCCTCAACCATCTATAAAGGACAATCTTTCCTATACTGGTCTCGAGACCCACATCTGTAGCAAGACCTTGTGCGTCCCCAACACTCTTCTATATGGATCTTCCTACACACTGTACACTAGGGTACTGCCTCTTTCTGTATCTGAGCCTGACTATTAATAGTCATAGAAACAACTCCTAATGATGATACCTATCTAGTGTACCTTAACCCTGTCCTTTTCCTCTAGACTGGAAGGGTCTAGAACTGGTGTGAGCCTTATTGCTCGATGACTATGCAACACTGTAAGCTGACCCTCTAAAGTCTCTCCTGGATGACTCATTTGCTCTCTTCAGCTTTATCCTATTCTCTATTGTAATAGAAGAAGATACCGACCTTGCAAAGTCCTCATACTACTGTGAGATCATATGGAACCCGATTTTATCTTTTAGACCATCCTTAAATAGGCAACACTTATCTGCCTCATCCCCAATAATACCAGTCGCATACCTGCTCAATTGGGTAAACTATCTCTCATACACGATCACTATCATGTTTCCTTGTCACAAGTTTATAAACTCTCATTTCTTCTCATCTGTATATGCCCTTGGCACATACTATTTTTTGAACTCAAAGGTAAAGAATTCCCAATTAATCGGCTATGGAATCTGCGGCTTTTGCAGAACCAACTTCCACCAATCATAGGCATGCTCCTAGAGAAGTGAAACAACAAACCTAGCCTTGTACTCATTGGCACAATCTAGCTCCTTAAATACCCTCTCAGTCCTCTCTAACTAGAACTCAGCAACTGCCAAATCATCCTCAATATTGCCTGTGAAGTCTGTAGCTCCATACTTTCTCAGTTTGTCAATCTAAACCCTATGTCTTAGTAGTGACTGGGGAGGTGGTGGGGGTGTCAGCAACATAGCCTGTACCAACTGTTGTAGCAAAGCAGTAAGATTCTACATCTGAGGATCATGTGCTTGATTCACCTGACCAGCCATCGACTGCTGTAAAGGAGGTGTGCCAGCCGACCTTTGCACACTAGCTTGGCTTGGCTAATTTTGAACCTCTATATTTAGAGGACTGTTACTCTCAACCTATCATGTGGTTCGATCTCCATGCTCACCCTTTAACCTATACATCGATAGTGAATAACCTACATCAGAGTCATTCAAGATAACACTCACTCACGTGATACACCCATCCCACCTAGGTTCAGAACTGCCTAAACCTGGCTTTGATACCACTAAATGTAATACCCTTCGATATAATTAAGAATAATCCCTATTATACTAAAGATGCTACGATGCACATGAGTTAACACATCACAAATTTAAAACTTTCGTGCACCATAGCCATAATGACTTAAATAAAATAAAACACCATTAAAAACTTGATAAAAATAAAGTTAATACATAAATCAAATGGGCAGCACTAGCCCAACATTTATACAAAATAAGTACTTATAAAACTACATGTCTCTGAAATGTCGCATGTATCACTATCACTATCCAACCTATAAAACAATAAAAAGGTACAACTGTGTATCACCCACCCCAAGTGTATATCCAAGACTCTGATCACCAGACGTCTCCTCTATCGATCCTCTCCTACGCTTTAAACCTGCACATGAAAAGTTTATATGCTAAGCAACTTGTGCCTAGTGCTGCATAACAACATCCAAGTACACCACACGAAAAATATATAATATGCATGATATATTCACCGACCTATTATAACGACTTGCCTTGAACTCCGCACATGCACTAGCTCGCATACTACATGACATAACATCAGTATTTCTCATATGTAATGCATACCACAAACATGGTATATCAAACAATCACCTAGTATCACACAAATGTATTTCACACATAATGTAATTAATTATCTTACCTATGTCCATCCTACTCATAACTAAACTAAAATGGATATGGATACTCTACGGCTCACTAGAGCCAGTATATAACCCACTGAGGAAGTTCTCATTCCTTACCTTTGGGCCTTCAAATATAACCCACTAAGGAAGCTCTCATTGCTTACCTCTGGGCCTTCAAATATAACCCATTGAGGAAGCTCTGATTACTTACCTTTGGGCCTTCAAATATCTCAATATAAATCAACCAAAGTGAAACGAGAGCACACAAACACTACAAGTGAAGCCCACCTAGTTATGCCATGAGCCTTTAAAATATCTCGTTACTCTTCAAAATATCTCAATCGTGACCAAGATATGTCACTTGGTATCGATCTCCCCCCTTAATGGCATGTCATCTATCCTAAATCTAATCCTAGTCAGAGTATTGTGCTTACAATTTCACAACACGTACCACATATGTTTTCATATTATCCATTTTCCATATTTTACAAATATACCATGATTCCCACAATCATTTTCATAACATGTATTTCCATATCATGCTATAAGCATACAACCGAGACCTACCACCTCAAGACGAATCAATCCTGATTCATAAGCAAACATATAAGTTTTTCAATATAAACAGATTCGCGCGCCTGTGAACAACCTTTCACGGCTGTGAATAAATCCTTCAAGGGCAGTTTATCTGTGAACTAAATCGTGATTTAGCGATATAATTCATGGCCATAATCATCTATTCATGAGCATGAATCTAAGTTGTGAATCAACCCGTGACAGAGCCTATTTCATCAACAACCATCAACACGATCTTTACACTCATGAACAACCAGTTCACGATCATGAAACTAGAAAATTTTCAGAAAACAAAACATCTCAGCTTCATGCCATTCTCACATGCAATATTCTCTACAGTTAACCAATGTCAGCCATCCTATCAACATTCCAGCATGCATTTTAACCATTTACCTTAAGCATATACTCCATAACCATCAATATTAGCTAGAATTACTCATCAAACATCTCAATCTAACCATGTTCCTAAAAATTTCCATTATGCATATCAATTCCATATTTTATTATTTAACTACTCACTGATCATTTACATCATATATTTGAAGCAAATAGCACTGGAACATAAAAGAATTGCCTTAAGTATTGTTATGTATAAACCTTATACCTAGGATGGAGTGACCCAAGACTCTAGCCCTTTAAGATTGTCCTCTCTCTTGAGATGGACTTCCAACTTTACCTCTAGATTCTAGCAAAAAGGAAAAACATTTCCTTACATTCTAGAACCCGACTAAGACCCAGAAATCTTCAAAATTGAGCTCTCACACACACAAGATCATAACTCTTCTCTCACTTCTCCCTTTCATTTTACCCGCACAGAACTTAGCCTTCAAAGCTTCAATAATGGTGGAAAATATTTCTGATGGTCAAGGAGAAGTTAATGTGGCATGTTAGGTTAGTTATAAGGGTATGAAAGTGGATATAAAGGAATGACAGGAAGAAAAATGTGACTGCCTCACCTACTGTACATGCTCAGGCTTCACAGCCATAACTCAATTTTCACAAGCGTGAACCTTTCCTTCACGATGGTAAAAAAACTCTTTATAGTTCTGAAGAACCCCATTACAACTGCTAACTAAAATCTGATATTCACGGTCGTGACATCCATTGTCACGGACGTGAAACAATAGATTTAGCAACTTTCAAACTTTCAAAACTTTACTTAACCCTCAACTCTCATTAACTAAAAACATAACTTATAGGCCCTAATTATGGGCGTTATAGAGCTAAGATGGAAAAGGGGACCAATCTTCATATTTATTGGGCTTGGATATGTTAGAGTTGAAGAGTAACAAGCACAAAGAGGGGAGTATAAGCTAGGATGGATCTTGAAGAGTTTATGGAGGATCTTTGGGTTAAGGCTAGTTCATATGTATATATAAATTCATAAATATGTTTCTTGAAACATGTTTAGTGATTGGTTTGAGTGATATAAGTGTTATATGCCTTTGATTTGTGAGATAAGATGAGAATATGTTAGAAAGTCATAAATGTTAGGTATGGACATAGTTTAGGATTGTTTTGGCATAATTTGTTATTAAATGCTTTCTTTTATATTTTAGCATAAAAATATTGTTAAATGTTGATAGGAGTGATTGACATTGGTCAATTTTAGAGCCTTTATGTGTATGTCATGATATTGCTCTATTTTAGTGTTGATACATGCTGGAAAACCCATATTCACGTCAGTGACAAGGGTTTCACAACCATAAATCATACTTAGAAATGAAGTTCATATAGAACAGATCCTTCCATAGCTTGAGTCATGTCTGCGATTGTTTCTTAATGCAAATGAAGGATGTGCATAAGATGAACAAAAATATTCATGACTAAGTTTACGGTTTGGTTCAAGGGAAAAAATGTGAAGCCTATTTATATGATACTAGTTATTTTCTTTAGTAATGTAATATGAAGGTTATGCACATGTATGTTTAATGAGATACCACAAGTATGAAACATGTGATTTTATGAATGTTAATACATGATATGATTTTATGTAATGACTATATATAGATATGAAATGAAGAGTTGATGTAAAAAAAGATAGTATATAATATGAGTATGTATGAAACTTAGTATGTGAATAAAATATTGAAATAAGAGATGCCATGAGACACAATATGATGTTTCATGAATGTTAAATGCTTAGGAGCATGGAATGAATAACAAAACCAAAAAGGAAAAGTGATATGTTTTTAAATGTTTTTTTCTCTAATTTAGTACTTGGTCTAGGATAGATGACATGTCATTGAGAGAGTTATGGTACTATAGAATATATGTTTTAGAGAACAAAGTAGCTAAAGCTCAGGTAAGAATACCCTTGTTCCAAAAAGGAAAAGTGAAAGCACATTTGACTTGAGAAGCTCGGATGAGCACTTTTACAGTTAGTGGAAAGTGAGGCTAAAGCTCGAGTTTGAGAGCACTTGTTCCATAACCAGCATCCGAATAGCCCGAATTAGAGTTTTAGAGAAAATAAGATAAAAAGGATAAGGCAAACCGATACTTTGATACAGATGAAAATGGAATATAATGAATTAACTATTAATGTTGTTATATGAAAATGATATGTGATATGTGGATTTTTGGTTATGATTGATTATAATGTTATGTGAACCAATTTGATATTTATGCATGTGAACACATACATAAAGGTAATGATCATATACATTTTATGCATGATTATTATGATATGACTATGGATATGGACAAAGGCATGCAATAAATGTTAAATACGTAAGTTTAGAATATAAGTTCCTATGCTAAAAAATAAGGTAAAAATAATATGAATACAAGTATGAGCATATAACAAGCATGTGGTAGGCTATGCATGTTTTAGATTTATATGAGCTAAGGTTTTTAACATGATATGAGGGTATGAACACATGTTTGTTTTGTTTGTATATACATATGTACAACTGGACATGAATTGCTTAGTATGTGAGTGTTTCTCACACACAGGTTGCAGCTAGTTAAATGGTTGTTGATATTGAGAGACCGATGGAAGAGTCATAGAACAAGACACAATTGAGTGGGTGATACACCGAGATGTTTTAGTTTTAAGTTTTATATATTAATAATGGTTTTGTATTTTCCCTACGAAAGTATTGTTTATAAACCAGAGGCTACATATAGTTTATACAATATTTTAATGTAATGAAACATTTATTTGATTTTCTCTTTAACCTTTCTTTGGTTAAATTTTAAAATAATCATCATAGTCATGATGTAAACATGGTGTGTCATATCCATTAACTTAGGCATCGAGTCACACGTGCCACGAAGTTGATGTATTTGACCGATCGGAGTCTAAATTTGGATTTTGATCGAAATTAATCAAGGTAATGATTAATAATTATGATATATGCCTAATGAAGTGTTTATAAATTTTAAAGAAGTTGATTTACGGTAAAGGACTAAATTGTAAAATTTGATAAGGTTTGGGGTTAATTTATAATTTACCAAAAGTTTAAGGATTTAATTAGATATTTGCTATTTAAAATATTAAATTGGACATCAAATATGCATATTGGCCGGTCACTCCATGATTAATAAGATTAATATGATAATTAAACTAAGTATCAAAGTATATGGTCAAAAATTAATGGGTCCCACATGAGGACTTTTGTTCTCTTCTTCTTTTTTCCTTTTCTTCTTCTCTTTATTTCTTTTCTTCTTTCTTTTCTGCTCAAAAATAGCTCCATGCCAACCCTTTTTTTCCACCATAGCTACAGCTTAATCTAGAGAGAGAAAGATAGAGAAGAGAGGGAAAAGAAAAGGACAAAGTGATTTTCATGATTTACAAGTCTTAAAGAAGCTTGGAAGAGCAAGAAGAAGGAAGAACAAACAAGTTTAGTGGACAGAGAGAATCTCCAAGGTTGTGATCAAGTGAAGAAAAATGTAAAGGTAGGAAGCTTTTCTTCTTCTATTTCGTTTTTTCTTAAGGAAGTTGGGGTTTTAAGCTAATTTAAAGCTTATATGGAAGGAAAAAGAGTTTAGGGTTTTATGAGAGAGAGTTTAAGGCTTAGAAATTTTTGAGAAAGTAAGATTTTAAGGATGATTTTTTTTAATGTTGTAGGAGTTCTAAGTGACAAGGAACAAACTCAAAGGAATAAAGGCAAAGAGAAAGCTATTGTTGAACCTTGAGAGGTATTTCTGTTATTTTAATGTTAACAAATAAAATAGCAATAATGTATTTAACATACTTGTGTTCTAAGATTATTGATTAGGGTATGGAATATGATGCAAGAATAGAAGACTATCTTTGAAAGTCAAAAAAATGAAAAAATAGCATGTTCACGTTCGTGACTGTTTATGTCACGCCCGTGATGTAGCTTAGTGCCAACTATCCAACATTTAAAGTTCATGGCCATGAAGGATCATAGCAACCGTGAATGATCATATTAGTCACGCCCATGAAAGATAGTCACGCCCGTGAGAAAACATGTCAAATTCCTTCAGAGAGTTTCACGGCCAGAGTCACCACTTGGACCACAGCTTGGAAGGATATTCACACCCATGAAAGAATAAAGTCACTCATGTGATCAAACACTCCAATTCCTTCCAGAATGCTTCACGGCTAGAGTCACCACTTGGACCACAACTTGGAAGAATATTCACGATCGTGACATACATATTCACGATTGTGAATGAGAAAAGAGAAATATGTCAAACGCAAAATTAAGAGTTGGTGCAATGGCTATTTTCGCATTAAATGCAACCAAATGGCTATAATTCGCCAAGGAAGTATAAATGTAAGTCATTTATGAATATAGAATAAGAGAATAGCACTTACTTCGAATCAAAATCCTATTGTAGCCATTTGTGCATTAATTCTTTCAACAAAACTTTAATTCTCTGTAAAAATCTTTTTGCTCATAATTTTTGAGCATTATAGATTTGTGAGTGTTTCTCTTTGTAATCTATTACTCAAGTGAATTTGGGTATATTGGGTTAAGAGTAGAACACTTGTAAGTGTTATTTGTGTGAGCCATAAAACACAAGGAATTGGTTTATTGTGTGAGCCATTAAAATACAAGGGATTTCTGGGTTAGGTGTGATCCATTGATAAAAACACCATAGTTGGGAGTGAGCTTGTAAAACTTCATTGTAACATTTAGTGTGTTAGTGAAACTCCCAATTGAGATTGGGGAGAGAAGTAGGGTTTGTTAACACCCGACCTCTATAAATTTCTTGTGTGATATCTTCCTATCCCTACTCTACTTAACTTTTTATTCCGCACTTTAAAGTTAAGAAATTTTTTAATATCCAATTCAATCCCCCTTCTTGGTTCATTAACTAGGCAACATTTGGTATCAGAGTTTAGTTTAGCATCGAAGCCTAAACAGCGCTATCAAAGATCAAGAAATGGCCAATGAAGGATTCCAAAGTCTCAAGTTGTGCTTTGATGGAGAAAATTATGCTCATTGGAAGTTTCGGATGGAGACATATCTCGATAGTGAGGGAATTGAAGTCTAGGATAGTGTTTGGAAAGAATGAACATGACTAACTAGAAGATGAGTTGATGGTGAAGAAGAAATCCTGTCAAGAGATGATTGGACGGAGCCTAAAAGAAGAGCAAATTTCAAAAATAAGAAGGCAATGACAATTCTCTCAAGCTCATTATCCATTGAAAACACTGCCCAATTGCATATAGCATGTGGAAAACATTGGAAAACTATCATGAAGGAACAAAGCAAGTTAAATCCAAAAAGACTCAACTTCTCACTTCAAAGTATGAACTCTTCAAGATGAAATCCAATAAGTCAATCACCGATATGATGAACCATCTTTTAACCATCATAAATGACATGAGAAAGCTTGGGAAACACCTGAGTTTGGAAGATGTAAATAACAAAATTCTAAGAAGTCTTCATCTTAAAGATTACAGTTCAAGAATTGCTGGTATAGAAGAGGCCAATGAAGACATGAGCGTCATGAATACCAATGTGCTCATTGGTAAACTTCTAACACATGAAATGACAGTAAAAAGAGATAGAGAGCTTGAAGCCGAGCTAGGAAAAAAAAGTCTCTAGCACTAAAAGCCTCTACTTCAAAATGTCAAGAAGAAGCTGAATATGATGAAGAAAATAGTGATGATGCAAATGAGGACATTGCAATTCTCTCAAGAAGACTGAAAAGAATAATTGAGAAAAGAATGGGTAGCTCTCGAAAATTCAAGCAAAAAAATCTCAAACAGGCCTCAAATGACTCTCAAAGGAGTAAAGAAGAGGTAAAGTGCTATGAATGTGGGAAAAATGGACATATTAAACTGGAATGTCCAAGGCTCAAGAAGCAAAAAAGCAAATACCAAAGAGACAATAGGGAGAAAGGCCACAAAGCCATATGGGATGACAAAAGCTCTTCAAGTGAAAAAGATGACAACGAAAGTGAAGAGGTCAACCTATGCTTCATGGCTATAGAGGATCACGTCTCGGATAAGGTAGGATCACTTCACTCATACTCATTCAATAATGATAGTAGTGATAATGATAGTGATAATGAAGATGATAATGAGCAAAGCTTAATAGAAGTATTGAATCTAGAACTAGAAAAATATAGAAGTAAATTCAATACTTATAAAAATAACATTTCTAGTTTGAAAAATAAAATGGATGTTTTAGAAAAGGAGAACCTTGAGCTTAAATCATCTAATGAATCTCTTCAAAAATCATTAGATGAGTATTTCTCAAGACCCTCAACTAAATCCTTGCTTAAAGAAAACAATGTTTTGAAAAGTAAAGTTGAGGAACTTAGAAACTCCTTTTCAAAATTTCACAAGGGAAAGGAAAGTTTAGATACTCTTATTGTGTCTCAAAGACCACCCTTAGTTAGACATGGTCTAGGATTTAAGGGTATATCATCGTCATCTCACAAGACTACTTTTGTTAAGTCAAGTGAACCCCACATCTCCACATTAGCAGTAACAGTCCCAATGGCTAAGTGCATAACATACACTAAACCTTCTATACATAAGAGGAATGATCAAGGGTTGGTAAGGCTAAAAATGAAACCTCAAAAGGCTAATTATGCTTTTACGTATAAGAAGCATACACCTAGGAAAGCACCAAGTCATCATGCATGTGTATGCCATTGCTTACAAACTCTACCTAATAGGAAAATGGCAATCAAAAGCATAGTAAGACCAAAAAGCATATTTAGAGCTAAACAATGTAATTATTGTATGAAATTTGGTCATATAAATAAATATTGCTGGATAAGGAAGGCTCATTGGGAACCTTCATGTGCTAACCCCCAAAGACCCAAGCTCATTTGGGTACCTAAAAATAATACTTGAATTGTGATTCTATAGGTATGCCTCAAGTCCACAATAAACAAAAATGTTTGGCTAGTAGATAGTGGATGCTCAAGACATATGACCAGAGATAAAAAAAAACTATTCAATGAAATCAAAAGTATTGAAGGAGGTAAAGTAACCTTTGGAAACAATACTAAGGGTAAGGTAATTGGCATTGGCTCTATTGGTATTAATGGTACTAGTTTCATTAAAGATGTCTTACTTATTAATGGTTTGAAACATAACTTGTTAAGTGTAAGTCAATTATATGATAAGGGAAACCAAGTAATCTTTACTTATAACGAATGTCTTGTAACCTCTATTAATGGCCAAGAGATATTTAAAGGAAGTAGAGACGTCAATACCTACATAATAGACTTACACAAAATATCTAACCTTTCCTCTAAGTGTCTTGTGACTACTAGTGATGAATCTTGGCTGTGGCATAGAAGGCTTGGTCATGCAAGCATGGATTTAATTCAAAGCCTCAGCAAAAGAGAGCTGGTAAAGGGACTACCAAAAGTCAAATTTGAAAAAGACAAGACGTGTGAACCTTGTCAAAGAGGAAAACAACACAAGTCATCCTTCAAATCCAAAAACATTGTAAGTACCTCAAAACCTCTACAACTTTTGCATATAGATCTTTTTGCATTTACTAGGATTGCAAGCTTATGAGGTAAACACTATACCTTTGTCATCGTCGATGACTACTCTAGATTCACTTGGGTAATTTACTTAGCTCAAAAGAGTGATACTTTTGAAACTTTCAAAAACTTTGCTAAGAGAGTTCAAAATGAAAAAGGATATTGTATTTCAAAAATAAGAAGTGATCATGGCAAAGAATTTGAAAATTAAAACTTTGAAAATTTTTGTCTAGAACATGTAATTTCACAGAATTTTTCATCTCCTAGAACACCTCAATAAAATGGGGTGGTCAAAAGGAAAAATCGAACTTTAATTGAAATGGCTCGAACAATGCTTAATGAGTATGAATTACCAACTTACTTTTGGGCCGAAGCCACAAATACTGCATGTTATATTTCAAATCGAGTTTTCAAAAGACCTCTTTTAAACAAACTTCTTTTGAGTTATGGAATGGAAGAAAGCCCATGATATCATACTTTATAGTATTTTGATGCAAGTGTTTCATATTGAATACTAAGGACAACCTTGGAAATTTTGCCTTTAAATCTGATGAGGGTATATTTTTAGGATACTCTACCTCTAGCAAAGCTTATAGAGTATTTAATAAAAAGTCATTAGTTGTTAAAGAATCTATGCATGTTGTTTTTTATGAATCTAGTAAGCTTGATCTTATGAAAGGTAGTGTTCTTGATGATGTTGTAGGTACAATGAAAAAACTTGATCTTAAAAATGAAAGAGGAGAAAATGATCAAGAAAATTCACATCAAGATGACTCTCTACCTCAATCTTAAAAGGAAAATAAGCAAGAGCTCCCAAATGAATGGAGATTTACAAAAGATCACTCTAAGGAGCAAATCATTAGTGATCCTACAAAGGGAGTAAGTACTAGATCTCATCTCAAACCTTTAGATTCTAATATTGCCTTTGTCTCTCAAATTGAGCCTAAAAATATTGATGAGGCTCTTAATGATGAAAATTGGGTGATTGCTATGCAAGAGGAACTCAACCAATTTGAGAGAAGTAAGGTATGAACCTTAGTTCCTAGACTCAAGGAGCATCAAATCATTGGAAGTAAATGGATATTTAGAAATAAACTAGATGAACAAGGTTCAATAACTGGGAATAAGGTTAAGTTAGTTGCAAAGGGATATAATCAAGAAGAAGGAATAGATTATGATGAGACCTATGCTCCTATAGCTATATTAAAAGCCATAAGAATACTTTTAGCATATTAATTTCAAACTCTTTCAAATGGATGTCAAAAGTGCTTTCTTAAATGGTTTTATAGAAGAAAAATTTTATGTAGAACAACCACTAGGTTTTGAAAGCCATAATTTGCCTAATCATGTATTCAAACTTTCAAAAGCTTTGTATGGTTTGAAATAAGCCCCAAAAGCTTGGTATGAAATACTAAGTTCTGTTCTTTTAGAAAATGATTTTTCAAAGGGAAATGTTGACACTATTTATTAAAAAGCATAAGTATGATATTCTAATTGTTCAAATTTATATTGATGACATCATATTTTGGTCTACTAATGAATTGTTTTGCCAAGAATTTGCTAAGTGTATGACTAGGGAATTTGAAATGAGCATGATGGGTGAGCTTAAGTTCTTCCTCGATCTATAAATAAAACAAAGTAATGAGGGCATATTCATCAACCAATCCAAATATGCCAAAGAATAAATCAAGAAATTTGGAATGGAAGGATGCAAAAATACCAGGACTCTAATGAGCACATCAACAAAATTGGACAAAGATGAAAAGGGTAAGAGCATTAATGAAAAGCTCTATAGAGGTATGATTGGATCACTCTTGTATCTTACTGCCTCTAGGCCTGATATAATGTATAATGTATGCTTATGTTCTCGCTTTCAATCGTGTCCTAAAGAATCACATTTGAATGCTGTGAAAAAAATTTTAAAATATTTACATGGCTCATTACATCTAGGCTTATGGTATCCTAGAAATTCATCCTTTCACATCATAGGATATTCAGATGTTGATTACGCTGGGAGTCTCTTGGATAGGAAGAGTACTTCAGGCACTTGTCATTTTATTGGTGAATGCTTAGTTTATTGGTTTAGCAAGAAACAAGTTTTAGTTGCTCTTTCTACCGCTGAAGTGGAGTATGTGGTAGCAGGATGTTGTTGTACTCAAATCCTATGGATGAAACAATAACTTAAGGATTATGGTCATAGTTTGGACCATATACCTATCAGATGTGACAATACAAGTGCTATAAACCTCTCTAAGAATCCCATTCAACACTCTAGAAGTAAGCATATTGACATAAGACATCATTTTCTTAGAGATCATGTTCAATATGGAGATGTTGTATTGGAATTTATCATTACAGACAATCAATTGACAGATATTTTCACTAAGTCTCTTAATGAAGAAAGATTTAACTTCATAAGAAGAGAGCTTGGTATGATTGATGGATTTACTTTATGATTGCCAAATTTGTCGAACCTTGAATGTTAATCTTGTGTTATTGTCTCAAATTTTTAAAGGTATGAAGCGGCAAAACTTGATGAAAAATATGTTTTAAGGGATAGAAGCACCTTAGAAATCCTTTAGTCTTGTTTTAGACTTAGTTTTATTTAATGAAGATTTTAGGAAATTCACGCTCGTGACATATATTCACGGCCATGATCATAATCGCCAAAAGCTCTAGAAGCTTTCACGCCTTGCTTCATGACATGCTTCACAGTTAAAGGTAGTGAAGACTATGTTTCACGCCCATAACTTTTTCTATCACTCCCGTGAAACCCTGTGTTCACGACCGTGACACTTCTTCACGACTGTGAACATTACCACCAAATACTTACAGAAGCGTTCACGCTTTGTTTCACATTTTGTCTCACGGTCACAAGTAGTGAAAATTGTACTTCACGACCGTGACTCATTTTTTACCACCGTGAAATTTCATCATTCACACCCATGACCATTAAATATCACGACCTTGAATCGTTTCATATTCTTCATCACGGGTAGAGCGCCTCTTCAGCAAACCGTGAACATGACATTTCACGCCCGTGACTTAGCATTCACAACCGTGAAGATGTCTACTATAAAACATTTTCTGCCATTATTTCTCTCATTTCCAACTCTCCAACTTCTCTCATTTATCACCACATTCAATACTTTTCATAGATTCCGACCCCCTAACAGCCTATTCCATCTATAAATACCTTCAAAAACTCTTTCCTTCATCAGAAATCACAAAATCACAAGTTATTCTTCAAGAATCCTATCAGATTTTTTTTCTTTTCAAGAATCGATCTCAAACCCAAAAATGGAACCCAGCTCCTCTAAAGGCACTAGAAAGAAGTCTCATGCTCCAAGAAGGTACACAAATTACTTTCTCAATATTATTCTGGAGCATTGTCATCCGAGGTCTCGGTTCTCAAGAAAAGACCACTCCTTTCTTCTCGATCTTTTGAATGGCACGCTGTCAGGACCCTTGGTCTCAAGACAAGCATAACGGAACAACTCTAGGCTTGTCATCTAAAAGAATTTGTTGATATCCATCAACCGATGTTAAAGGAACCTACCCTCGAGTTCTTTAGCATCCTGCAAGTCTCTCCCATCGGCACAGTGAAATTTCAACTCTGCAAGCATCCGAACACCCTCACTGCAATGGAGTTTGGTGACATGTTCAACCTTCCCTCTGACGATATCCTCAATGAGAGTGAGGTGGAGTTCTATGCCAATCCGACATGGACTCATTTCAAACTCGACTGCAGCTGGGATGTCAAGAAGACGAAGAGCACCCACCTTCGATCACCAGTGCACAAGTACTTGCATAGGTTTCTGACCTATAGCATCTTTGCAAGAGGAGATGGCAACGGTGCAATTCAGAAATCCGAGCTCTTTCTCCTGGAGATGGCCCGAAGAGGCCTAATAATGGCTCTATCTCAATGGTTTACAAACCATATACTTTCAATTGCAATAAAGCCCTCTGGAGACATCTTGATTGGTGGGTACATGACTCACCTTGCTATCAAGCTTGAATATTTGAAGCTAGAAGAGCATAACTTCAACCTAGTACTAGCACATCCTAGAGACCAGCTGGATGTTGATTCTTTTATCAAGATAGGAGCAGCGGTTCACATAGTTTATGAAAATAACATCTAATACTGCTTCACTACTCTGGCTGGTGAGATTATTTGGGAAGACAATGATTCAGAAAACTTCAAAGCTGGCCTCCAAGGAATCCAGTAAAGAAAAAGAGTTCGAGTCGAGACGGTGACCCCAGAGGTTGAGTAGGAAGTTGGACAATCCTCGGCCTCCACACCGAACATGGCTCAGCAGGTGGTTTACCTCTTAACACCTTGTTTTGACCAACTGCAGGCTTCGATTGATGAGAGGTTGGAAAACCTCAAAGATTTCATAGAGTCTCGCATTGAGAGCCTTGAGGCGGAAGTAGCACGCCTTCGAGATGGGTTGTCTGGCTCCAAATCTAGCTAGAGCTTTAGTTTTTCTTTTATTATTTAGTTCATTTTGTTTACTAGTATTGCATATGTAGGACTTTTATTTTCTTTTCAAATCTTTGTACTCTTACATTTGGTGCTAATATAATTGGTTTTTTATTGCATTAGTTTTTCCCTTATGATTTATCTTTTATGTTCTTTTTGTTGATTACAAAAGGGGGATAACCTAGTAATATAATTGAATTAAATGAATATGCAAGTTACATGAATGCAAATGTATCGATACTTTGAATATACCTTCAATATACTTTGCATATACTTAACTAGATAAAAACAAACAACTTGATATACTTTGAATATACCTTCAATATATTTTGCATATGCTTAACTAGTTAAAAGTAAAAATTTGGTATACATTGGATATATTTTGCATATACCTTGCATATACCTAAACTAGGAAGCAAACATCCATGCTACACTTCATCAATTCTTAAAAATTCTTGCACTTTATTATTTTTTTTATCTTAAGCATCTTTTAAGGGGGAGACTTCTCAAAAGCACATATTGCTAGATTATTTATCACCATCAAAAAGGGGGAGATTGTTGAACCTTGAGGGGTATTTCTATTATTTTAATGCTAACAAATAAAATAGCAATAATGTATTTAACATACTTGTGTTAAAAGTTTATTGAACAGGATATGGAATATGATACAAGAATAGAAGACTATCTTTGAAAGTCAAAAAAATGAAGAAATAGCATGTTCACGCCCGTGACTGTTTATGTCACGGCCGTGATGTAGCTTAGCACCAACTATCCAATATTTAAAGTTCACAACCATGAAGGATCATAGCAACTGTGAATGATTATATCAGTCACGTCCATGAAAGATAGTCACGCTTGTGAGAAAATATGTTAAATTCCTCCAAAGAGCTTCACGGCCAGAGTCACCACTTGGACCACGGCTTGGAATGATATTCATGCCCGTGAAATAATAAAGTCACGCCCGTGATCAAACACTCTAATTCCTTCTAGAATGCATCACGGCCAGAGTCACCACTTAGACCACGGCTTGGAAGAACATTCACAACCGTGACATACATATTCACAACCGTGAATAAGGAAAGAGAAACATATCAGGCACAAAATTAAGAGTTGGTGCAACAGTTATTTTCACATTAAATGCAACCAAACGACTATAATTCTCCAAAGAAGTATAAATGCAAGTCATTTATGAATCCAGAACAAGAGAATAGCAATTACTTCGAATTAAAATCCTATTGTAGCCATTTGTGCATTAATTCTTTCAACAAAACTTTAATTCTCTGTAAACATCTTTTTGCTCATAATTTCTGAGCATTATAGATTTGTGAGTGTTTCTCTTTGTAATCTATTACTCAAGTGAGTTTAGGTATATTGGGTTAAGAGTATAACACTTGTAAGGGTTATTTTTATGAGCCATAAAACGCAAGGAATTGGTTTATTGTGTGAGCCATTAAAACACAAGGGATTTCTAGGTTAAGTGTGATCCATTGATATAAACATTATAGTTGGGAGTGAACTTGTAAAACTCCATTGTAACACTTAGTGTATTAGTGAAACTCCCAATTGAGATTGGGGAAAGGAGTAGTGTTTGTTAACACCCGAACCTCTATAAATTTCTTGTGTGATATCTAGTTATCCCTACTCTACTTAACTTTTTATTTTGCACTTCAAAATTAAGAAATTTTTTAATATCCAATTCAACCCCCCTTCTTGGTTCATTAACTGGGCAACAACTACCTAGAAGAGTGAAGGAGAAAAATAGAGGTTTGTGCATAATTTAAGGCAATAGCCTATCTTTGTTTGAAATAATGCATGTTTAACATGATAATTAATGATTGAATTACACTAATGATGATTATGGCATGAAACCATAGGTTTAGATATAAAGAATGAGATTTTGTGATATGTTAAGTAATGTATGTTAGAAAATTGAGTTATGATAAGGGCATTTATATGTATTAGAACATGGTATATTGAGTAAAGGACTTTAGAAATGCATGAGTTTGTATTTGCTATGACTTGGTGCAACTAGAAATGAATAAGAAAAGTGAATATGCAGATTTCCCTCAGATAGTCACGGGCATAACTGAATTGTATCACAGTTGTGACTTCTATGTGATAATGACACTATTCATTTTAGAAGCATTCACAACTTTGAATCACAGGCATGAATGAGTAATCACGACCGTGAATGTTTTGTTTTTAGTAATTATGAATGTTATTAACTAATGAAGTATTCAGGTAAGTAAATGAAAATATATTATTTATCCAGTAAAATAAGAATGTTGATATGTTTGGAAAGGTAATTAAGTAAAGATATATGAATAATATGGAAATATGGATATGCCCATCACTCTAACTCCGGACTAGAGACAGGATATATGACATGTCGTTACGGGGGCGATTAATACCATACTATATAAGATATTTCTCAGTCAATGTGGCTTTAGCTCTGGGAGCGCCATTGACTTGAAATGCTCAGTTGAGCATAAATAAATCAAGGACAATGTGGCTTTAGATCTGGAAGCACCCTTGGTCCGGTAATTCATATATGATGATATATCACTCAATCAATATGGCTTTAGTTCTAGGAGCGCCATTGATTTGAGAAGCTCGGTTGAGCCAGATAGTGGAAAGGGTGGCTATAGCTCTAGGAGCGCCCCTGATCCATAACTCATATCCAGTTAGTCTAGTTTAGAGTGATATGGGCGAACTAATGAAGTTAAGTTAAAAGATAATGCAAAATATTATGAAATTAATATAGAATATTAAAGAGATTAAAAGAGTAACTTATAATTAGAGATAAATGAAAATAACATTATACATGTATGCATGATGCTCATATTCCTATGAAATAGGGACATGAAGGAAAGAATAGCATGAAAATATATTAATGCATAAAATGACATATGTTAATGCTTGTTGCATAACATAGTATGTTGTCTTATTTATATGCACCACTAAGCCTAGAGTTTAGCGTGAGAGTTTTCCTTTCGTGTAGGTATAGAAATGTAGCTGAAAGTTGTAGATAAAGCAAGTAGTGATCCTAGTCAATTAAAGCAGTCGATCTTAAAATAGTGGGTCACAATTTTTTGAACTTTTATATTTTACTTTTATATTATATACTTTCAGATTTGTAAATTGACTTTCATAGTTTGTTAAGAATTAACTTAATATTTATAATTACTATCTTATGTAAATAAAATGTACATTATTTTTTGTATATCTATGAACTAAGAGTTTAAAAAATATATATATGGCTTTCTAGCATTTATTAAAATAGTGGTTTGAAGATGTCAGTATAGCGCTCCCTTATCCGGGCACGTGTTGTTTGGGTAAGGGGGTATTACATGGAGTTTTAAAGGAAAGTTTAATTTTATCAGATTTTAAAAAGAAAGGTTACGTAACATTCACTTTTGTAATTGGTTTAATATTAATTATATTTGTGGGTGTTACACTTCGAGCTTAAGTGATGCACAAAACAATAACCAATAAGGGGGGTTAAATTGATTGGTAATTAAAATTTTTCTTCAAGCAATTATGAAAAAAGTAATAGAAAGCGAAAGAGAGATTGTAACACTCTCTCATATAGTTAGGAATAATCCCAACTATATAGGAGAATGTCACCTGCCTATTACCTTAAAATTCGATTGAATTAAAATTTCTTCTATTTTAATCATTATATTTTCATATGTTAATTAATTAATTATTTATTATTATTTTTTACATGATAGAAATATGTCATTCAATTAATGAATCTATTTTATATGCAGAATTAACAAACCATATCCATATTTTCAAACATAAGTTTAGGCTTTCATTATCTTGATATTTACAAAATACATATTATCTAAATAAAATTATATGTTCCCATAATAAAAGAGACATATAAAACTTTCAAAAACCATAATTATACTCATCACCCATGACATGTGGACAAAAAAAATGTCATGTAAAGCACCAACCCTCTTGACGTGGATTTACTTTATTTGACTCTGTATGGGCTTGCTTCTCTTCCTGTCAACTTCTTTATACAGGGTTTGAACCTGCGTATGGGAAAACACCTACACACTAAGCAACTTAATGCTTAGTGGTACATATGTGCATAAATATTTATAGATACACTTATGATATGTCATAAAAATTTCATGTTCACATTATCCAATTTTGCATATAAATAATCATAAATAATAATCCATATATCACAGTTTTTTTATAGCAATATAAAAAAAATTAATTTATTATATATCAATATGCAATATTGCATACCTGTTTTACTGGTTTAACACATATACATGTCATAATTTACAATGGTAAATTCATATTCATACCTCATTTGTGATTTCTATTTGGTTAAGCCATATTGCTATAGCCCCAAAACTCTAAATCCGGACTATTTGGATACGGGTTGTGAAACAGGAGCGCTCTCACCTGAGCTTAAGCCACCCTGTTCACTATCTGTATCTGTCTGTATAAGTGTTCAATCAAGCTTTCCAAGTCAAAAGCGCTCTCACCCGAGCTTAAGCGATCTTGAGTGAGTAAAATAAATAATTGCATGCATTTAGGATAAATGGCGCTCTCATCCGAGCTTAAGTCACCTTGTCCTTATAATAAAATTTTTCATATCATCGTAAATCCCTACGGTACCATAAACCCCTCAATAATATGGCATATATCTTATTTCTAGTTCTAGATTAGAGAATTGGGCTTAATTGATGTTATTATCTATTGTTTACATAATTCATCAAAATTTACATATTTATAATAATTTTCAGTTTACATGCCATATACATATAAAAATTTCTCAATCTCATTTGAAACCTCAAAACACAACATATCATATTAATTTAGTCAATACACAATAAAAATTTTAAATATAACTACTATCATATTATTCAAAATTAAAATACACACACACACACATATATATATATTTCTAGAGAGATTTTTGCCCTGGTTTTATATTACATCTTTCACCTATTTCTGATTAGAATTTAACCTTATGGTATTCTAAGAATTTTTAGTTTAATGTCTTATCTTTCATATACAAAAAGAATCATATAAATTTGAATTCTCTTGCTAAAGTTATGTTCAAATAACCATATAGTACTGAGTAAAAATATGTCAAGTATTTTTCAAAATATTCTTAGATACGAGATTTTGTATTAAATTTTAGATCCAATATAAATCATAACTAGCATTTATACTCTTATAAACTTTTTATATCTATGTGTCTACTTTCATTTCCAACTAGTTTCACCCCAATCCAAGTTTCAGAACAAAACATATGACAAAAATAATATAGAATGGTCAGAAATAACTACCTAGAATTTTTTGGTTACTTCTAAATTTGAGAATTTGTAGAAATTTTTAGGTCAACTTAAAATCAGATATAGTATTTACACTCTTTATAAAAAGTTTTAGATCTGTGTTTATTTTTATTTTCAACTGGTTTCATCCCGATCCAATTTTCAGAACAAAAAATATAACCAAAATACTATAGAATGTTCAAAAAATAACTACCTAGAATTTTCTGGATACTTCCAAATCCAAGAATTTGTAAAAAAAATTTCGATCAACTTAAAATCAGATATAGTATTTATACTTTTCATAAAAGTTTTATATCTATGTGTCTATTTTTATTTCCAACTAGTTTCATTCTGATCCAAGTTCCAAAACAAAAGATATGGCAAAATACATTAAGACTATTCCAGACGAATTTTAACAAAATTAGCAAACACAATAAGTTATTGTTCACTTATCCTTCAACATCAAATATCATTGAAATGCAAATAAAATGCATAAAAGAATAAATATGCTCATATGTACAAACCTTGAAACAATGAAGTCTTAACCTCTTCAAATCTTAAGCTTTTATAGTTGTTTTAAGGTTTTGGGGAGAGAAAGAGGAAGAAAAAGATTGGTGAAAGGAGAATTTGTGTATGGAAGAGTGGGAGGAAGGTTAGAGTTCTGAAATTTTGAAAAAGAAGAAGAAGAAGAAGAAAATAAAATTTTTATACTCATGGTAAATACCCTATTAGGTCCCCCATTGTTTTTGCCAAATATCCACTTAAATCCTTGATTTTTACCTTATTATTATTAACTTACCCAATATTTCTATCTCTTTTGTTTAACACACATAACTTAATAAAAATTCACTTATAAATCTTTTTATTATATTTTATTTTCAAATTTAGTCTCAAATAATTTTAATTTCGATCATTAAACATGTTAATTATCCAAGCCTAAATTGATGGGCATTACAGAGATATTAGAGACACAAAATTTATAGAGGTTCAGTGTTAGTAAACCCTACTCCTCTCATCAATCTCAATTAGATATTTCACTAATATAAAAAGTATTACAATAGAGTTTTTCTAGCTCACTCCAAACTATGGTATTTTACTCTTTTAGCCAATACCTAACCCAGAAATCCCTTGTATTTTAATAGTTAACACAACAACCGAATTTTTATATTTTAATGGCTTACACAAAAATCCTTACAAGTGATTCATTCACATCCCAGCTCACTCAATCTCACAATTGAGTAATTGATTACAAAAATGAATACATTCAATAACTAAAAAGCTCAACAAATCTGAGCAATCATAGTTTTCTAAGAAGAAATAAGAAAATTGTTGGAAACAATTAAATGCAGAAAGCATTATAAGATTATAAGCTTGATAATTAGTTGTCTAACTCTCTAAAGCTCATCAATGAGCCATATTTATACTTTATTGGAGAAATAAAGTCGTATGGGTGTATTTAATGCAAAACTAGTCGTTCAACCACTTTTTCATTTGTGCTTGATAAATTTCTCTTTCTAGATTCATAATGTGAATGTTCTTGGTAAACCGTGCTGAAGTGGTGAAACTAGTCGTGACACATTCTATCCAAAATATGCACATTCTTTCATCGATGTGACAAAAGCTTTACAGGCGTGACAATTCTTGCTTCATGAGTTGGCCACTTTTTCATAGTCGTGAACATTTGAATATGAAATTTTAGCACTAAGGCTTTTACGGATATGACTAGTGAAGTCATGTGCATAACTAGCTTCTTTTACCATGGAGGTGAATTTCATCCACGAGCATGATACCATGTGTCACGAACATGAATATTTGTTGATTTTCAATCTTTTTATTTTCAATTCAGAATCAACTTGCTTCATGAACTTAAGAATATTTAACCTATCTAAAACACTTATAATGCAAAATATTGTTAAATTTTTTATTACTCAATTATTTGTAATAATCAAAATGATGGAAATACCCTTCAAGGTTCAACATTAAGTCATCTTGATTGAGTAACATATATAATTTGTATGCAATATAAGATCAATGACACTCTCCTAGCATAAGCCACCTTGTCCTTAAAAGATAATTGTATAACATATTACTACAGTATCATGCCCCCCCTTAACGTCATACCACATATCCTACTTATTGTCCTAGTATAGAGCCTAGCCATTAATTATTTATATACTATCTGTTATACTTATATAGTAAGCTTTTATCATATGACATAAACATTTGGAACATATGAAAATTCATCATGTATCATATATGCATGAACAATCGTAAAATCATGTATTTTCTATTTATTTCATACCATTACAAAAATATATGCATAACTAATACATTGTAATCACAGAAGAAGACAACACATAACATTTTAGCAGGATTTTTAAGCGTGAACTATACGTTCACAACCGTAAATGTTCATTCACGGGTATCCCTACTCGTGAACTTGGTCGTCCATGTTGTACATATTATTCACGAATGTGACAGGCATGATTATGGTGATTCACAATCATGAGTCAAGTAGTGACTCAAATCGTTAGACATCCTACCTGAACTAGGTAGTTCTGGGTTGATAATTCACGATCGTAAACCCTCTGTCACAAGCTTGAATTTGGATTTTCAAGCCATATAACCATAAAATAAAGCATATAATACAAGTCACATGCAAGGGATCTAATAGTTGTCCAATGTCCATCTCTTCCTATCAACACTTTCATCAAATTATGCATTTCACAAACTATACATCAATTAATTACAATAGAGTACATAATCGTCACAACTTACCTCTCCAAACTCATTACATACCATATCATGCATTTATACCTCTTTCCACTTTTTTAAGCTTCATCATTTAACATTCATATTAATTGTACCTTTGGCATCATTGAAATAAGTCCCATATTATGCTATCAACACATTTCATGTCTAACTTAGCATTTATACATATAACATTCAATTCTTATGTTCTCATAACATTAATTACATTGATCAATTTCATTACATTAAAAACTAGCATTTAAAACATACAAAGCATCTATCACATACAACAAGCCAAACTTTAGAATTTAAATGCATGTATGTACATACCTCTATTAGAGCCTTAAAGACCAAGCTTTAACTCAAGCTTGCTTATCCTCTTAGTGGGTTTCATCCCATCCTCTTCTAACTCTTATCACATATCACATATATCTCTCAACTTTTATAAACCATAAACTAAATCTTAAAAGGTCATAAGCATAAAACCCTAAATTTAAACCCTCTTAACAACCTTAAACTCACTTAACCCCTTTCCAAAACACACCATAACCTTAATCAAGCCTAAAGAAGAATCTTTAACTGTAAAACCTCAAGCTTGAACTAAAATATAACCCATTAAAATGAGTCTCTACCAAAAATGAGATATACATGATAAAGGCTATGAAAACTTGTAAAGATAAAGGAAAAACATGACTCTTTACCAAAAATTAAGAAAACACAACCAGGATGGAAGATTTTGAACCCATTTACCTTTCCTCTAGGTTGGCTTCTTAAAGAACACAAGTTTCTTTTCACCTTTCTCTCTTAAGAACTTGAGAAACCTTGATTTTTGCTTTGGTTTAGTGTTTTAGGTCTTAGAATCAAAGAGAAATAAAAGACATTGCCTCTAGTGTGAAGGAATATCAAAGTTTAGAGTTTTCTTTTGGATATAAGACATATGAGAGAGAAAGAACAAATTGATCGCATTTTATACTTGACAATATTCACAAGCATAGTCGATCCATTATGGGCATGAATCATCTCAAAATATGATTCACAGTTGTGACACTTAAGTCATGAGCGTGAATACATAACTCTTCACTTTATCATCTTTTCTTAACTTTTTCCCTTTAACCCAACCCTTAAACACACTTAGCTTCTTTAAACTATCTTATTAACTAGACCCTACTTAGTGAGCATTACAATTTGTCTCCCAAAATCCCTTATAAATACTTAGTTTCTTCCATAAGAAATGAGTCCATAATTTTTCATTTACACCAAAACTCTATAGAATCATACACCCACCAAAATCAATTTGGACTTCTCTTCCCTTGGTTATAAGATCAATATCCTAAGAAAAAATGATAAGAGATATTGCAATTTAACATAACATTAGAATTATTTGGTCATTTTTCATTAATCAATCATTGATAAAGGTAATAAAATGGTAAAGGTAGTTTGAGGCCCTCTATCTCCTTTTCTCTCTCTTCTACTTCTTCTTCAAATTTTTTTTCTTAATTTTTGTCATTTTGTTTTATTTTTTATTTTATTTTTATATTTTAAAGCAGTTTGCCTGTTCTTCATGATCTATATTCCATAAGTAAAATCCACACAAATATGCCTATGTTCACACAGATATACATCTAAAGGTAGTGAGATTTATCTTTTGTATTTTTATTGAATTTTCTTTATTTTTATGTTTATCTAAAATGTAATATTTGTTGTTTATTTCATTTTTACTTTTATGATTTGATTATTTATAACTTTTGTAGCCTAATTTATATGATTTGCCTAAAATAAGGGATATCCATGTGGATATTCCCTATGTCTACAGGGATATTGTAACATCATCGACCTTTCCCATATGCATATCCACATGCATTTCATTTGAACATATGCATCTTCCATATAATCCAATTGAACACGTGCATTTCATACATATTTTCTTAGAAACAAGTTCATGTCACGCACTAACTACGTGTCCTAGTATTTGGCAATTGTATCGAGTCACACGTGTGTACTTTTAACCTAAATGAGGATAATAAAGCATTAGAAATAAATTGAATAAGGTGACTAAATTAAAGTAAGCAAAATGACTAGATTAAGATTAGTAAACATTTACATTGTTAATTTAGTTAAATCGGGTCAAATAATTAAGTTGTATTATTGTGTAAATTAGTGGAATTATAAATATATGTAAATAATAATAATAATAATAATAATAATAATAATAATAATAATAATAATAATAATAATAATATAGAAAACATAAAATAAAAATGAAAAAAAAAGGAAAATAAAAGAAAAGAGAAAAGAAAAGAAAATAGAAAAGAAAAGAGAAAAGAGAAGAGATGAAGAGAAAAAGATAAAAAGACAAAAACAAAAAGGTTGGCTTTATCTTCCTCCCCCATTTCTGCCTCCTCACTCCATCTCGTTTTCTTCTTCATCTTCCTCCATTCCATAACTCAATTCTTCCTTGTTTCACTTATTTTTTGAGGCAAATTGATCCCTTGAAAGTTCATTCTTGGTAAGTAATCAATTCTTATTGCTATAAGGTTGATTTGAGTTGCTAAGGTTCATTAATAGGCACTAACTTGCACCCCAATTTTGATATCAATAGAAATTGATTCTAGAAAAGATTAAAACACAAAATTTGTTCCTTCATGTCTTATATTTATGGATATATAAACATATTTGCAATATGTGGTGTATATAATGATATTTCCTCTCTCTATTGAAACTGGTCTGGATGTAGACCCTAAGTGAGTTAGCCACTGTGTTTGTTAGTTTTGAATATGATAAAGAAATTATTTGAAGTATCTCAAAACATAAAAGTTGTAGATATATGTGTTATGTATCTGTATACAAAATTTCAAGTTCATATGTCATGTGTATTTTGAGTTATTGTGAATGGAATCATGACTATTCCATAGTTGAGCTACCTGCTTAGTGCCCTGGGCAGTTCCAGAAACTTGTGTAGCCATTTTTAACTCCTTAGAGATATATTCTCTAAATTATCAAAACATGAAAGTTATAGGTATATGTATTATCTAATTTTTTGTACTAATTTCAGCTTAATATGTTATGTATAGGCTAAGTTATGGCCTTTGGAAGTCATACTAGTCCAGAAGCCAATTCTATTCTGGACCAGTGAAATGTTTCTTATAATTTGAAGACCTTAGAGACATAATTGATAAAATTTGTAAACATAAAAAAAATATTCCATTTGAACCCATATAAGTTTCTTTAAAGTTTCATTGAAATATTACTTATATATTATAAGTTATGATGAACCAAATTTGGTACCCTGAAACTACCAAAGGGCAGAAAACATGACAGAAAATAGAACACATTTAGAAATTCCAGCAAAAATTGTACAATGATCTAATTAGTCTGAAACTTTAATATGTTATATAATTGTATGTTATTTTTATTTAGGAACAAGAATCAGATTAATTGGTCAAGTATAAAAAATATTATAGTCTAAACAGTACCATAAGGTCACACTGCCTTATAGGAAAAATCTTAGCTATTGATACGAACAATGCATATTAATTTGTTTAAGCAACATTAAGTCTCCATAATCATGAGTTAATTAATTATATTTTCATATTAGTCTCACAACATATTGGAAACCCACAAGAAGCAGATAGACAATAAGTAAGGGTCGGAATTAAAGGAGAACGATGAGTCTAATTATCGATTCAATTCTTTAGTGCAAATGAATGATGTTTGCTATGTGATTCATATGATGGTCATGATTGGTCCTTGATAATATGATGATGGATAATTTGTGACATTTGTGGTACTCATAAGTGGTATACTTATAATATATTTGAGGTATATGTTTGGCATATATGATATATATACATGGTATATGTATAATATATACGAGGTATATGCGTGGCATATAAGGCATATATGCGGTTTATGTATGTTATATGTGATAAGATGCAATGGTTGATGAATGCTTAAGTACAAGTGCATATGCATATGGACTTAAAAGGCATTGTGACTAGTTAATCGATATTGTAAAGCAAAAGAAGAGGCTTATGGCCTAACAAATGTGCAAATGAAACAAATGATCAAGCTAGCTAGCAAATGCAAATGTATAAGCAAAACATTTGCATATGTCAAGAGTAATGATTATATGTTTCAACTTTATTGATATTTATATGATTCAGATGAATGAAATGGAATACATGGTATGTGTTGGATTTGTGATTTATTACTATGAGTTGTTTGGTACTTTAGAGCTCATTTGATGATTATTCTCACTCAGCCGCAACTCATCAATTTGCATCATTTTCCAGGTAAAGAAAAGTGATAGCTCATTTTGAGTAGCGTATAGAAGACATGGAACACAGCTCACTGGTCGAGCCTCATCACTCTCTCTCCTTGCATTTCTCACAAGCATGAAATATGTCATCTGTATTTTGTATTTACGTGTTTGAATATGTATAGTCATTTTGGAATAGGTTTTAAGAATGTATAAATGGAAGCAACCCGTAATCCTTCGAATGTAAAGTTTAAGTTTTAATAGATATGATATATTATATTGTGGTGAAAACTTTAATGTTGACTTGAAAGTCATTGAATGGTATTATAGGATATAAAAAAAAAATTACTACCAATATTAGCAGGGTATTTTGCCTTTTCAGTATGTTATGTGTGACTACTTGATACAGGGATAGGTTTTTCTAAATTGCATAATGTATGATGTTACAGATATGATTCAGAAGGCAGTGAGAATATTATGTTATTCTATTAATTCTATCTATTTTTTTATTATGATTTGTTATATTAATTATAATCTTTTAGCCATATAGTGTGCTAACTAAATATTCCTAATTATTATTGTAAGTTTTTTTGTGTGTATTTTTATGTGTATTGTTACTTGTTTGTGTTCTGTCTGAACTATAGATCCATACGGACATGGTGACATCCGCACGATGTGAGCAATATACACGTAGATTTAATTTTTCTAATAGTGAAGTTTTTTTATCCATTCTCTTCTTTTATATTTATTTAATGTTAATTGATGTGTTTGGACGATTTAATATTCTGTTATCCCTCAATTTGGAATAGTAATTTTATTTTTATATTAAAATTCTCAATAGTTATACCCCTTTTTCTCATTTTCTATCCATTTTTTTTAATTTAATGTCCTTTATTTATTTTATTGTTTTATTTATTTGTAATGTGAATGTGGATGTAAATTATGTGATTGATGTGTATAATTTAAGTTCAATTCTTGGTAGAATAATAACAGCTAAATAATAATGAGGAGAGAATAATTATGCAAATAAGGTGTTATGAACCCTTCTTGGATTTCAAAACAATTAGGTTTATTTTGTGGTCCAATTGGGTGGCAACTCCATTCAAACCACCTAGTCGTCATAGATAGTCTATGCACATTCTGAACCATCCATCCTTCTTAGGTTTTGAAACCACATTAGCTAATCAAGTGGAGAATTCTACTACTTCCAATAAGTTTGCCTCTATATGTTTTTAGACTTCTTCTTTGTTTTTTTTTGTCCATTCTGATTGTAACTTCTACTTGACCATTTTCACATTTAGGTAAGTCGGGATAAAATGTGGGCTATGTCTCGGTCGATGCCAAACATATTTTTGTATATCCACGTGAACACTTTTTCATATATTTTTAACAATTCTTCTATACCTCTTATTTCTTTGAGGGTGAAAACTTGTGTAATTAATAAATTTTTAGAGTTTTCTTTATTTCCTATGTTAAATTCACTAATTTTGATGTTATTAATATTAAATATGCTCATGAAATGATCATCAAAACATATCTTCCCATCAAGCAAAACTTCAAGCAAGCAAGCAAAATTATTAACCATTTTAATAATTTCGGAAGCAAAAACATTTTCATCAAAAAAATCAATGGACATAATTATTTCATCCAAAATGCTTTTTTTTTTCTCCATAAATTGGTAGGCAACATTTGATCCAATCTGTGTTAGTGTCCTAAAATTCATCTTTGATAATGTACAAATTGAGATGAATTGCTTAGAAGTTTTTAATGTTGTTTCCTCCTCCAATGATCTTCTAAATGAGTTTGGATGTGTTGTTGATGATTGTAAGTTGTTGGGTAATGATTTTAGAAATTTATCCTTCAATTGGATAACAGATGCATGCACATTCTCTTACTAAGGTAGCTATATTGTGTGCAATCTCATTTGTATCTAACCAATATCTAAAAACTTTTCCTTCCATTTGTTTGCTGATATGTGTTCTTCAAGTCTTAGCTTTGGATTCTAGGTTCAAGTGTATGGGATAGGCTTATTGGCTTGTGTTTAGTTTTGAGTCTTTTTACCCTACCTGAGTTCACGTGTTTTGTTGCTTAGATTTTTTTGGTAATAATATTATAAAAAATAATAATCCATTTTCTTTTTTAAGAAATAGTTATTTATCAATTTTCTACTATATTTTTATTTGTACTTGATTATTTCTATTATATTTATATAGTTAATTTTCTATTATATTCATGTTATTATCAACAAATATGAAATGTCATTTTTTAAATTTTCAATAATGCCCGTAAGTAATGTAGGGGTATTAATAAAATATATAATTTCAATCTTATCAACTCATGCGTTCGATATTATTTTGGTTTTAAGGTTCTTTTTTCCAAGAAAGCAAAAAAAAACTAAAAATAGGTTTTGTTTTATTTTACCACTTTAAATGAAAGTATTTTCAAAATTAAAAATAAAAATATGAAATCTTCAAGATATAATTTTCTATTTACCATCATCGTTTTTAATATGCTCATTTAACCCAAAAAAATCTTTTATATTTAAGAACTTACCAAATTTAAGGCCATTTAATGAGATTCAATTTTGTAATATAATATGATTTAATCATATTAATTGAAAATCTATCAAATTTAATCCTCCATATATATCTCACCACATCTTCAGCTCTATTTGATAAAACTAATTGATAATTTAGGAGCATAAAATATGGTAGCAGATAATCTAATTAATTGAATTAAAAGTATTTGCTAAAACTAGCTCAAAAATATAAAATGATATACTTATATTAATTAAAAAAATCTATATAAAATTTATTTAAATATATAATACAAACGAATTAAATAATATATATGCATATTAATAATATAAAAATTAATTAAATATTTCAATCAAATATAATAAACACGTTTACCTCCAATAATTATACCTTTATCATCTAACATTTAATAATTATATATACATATATATTAAATAATTTGAAAATTATATTATATATAATTGCCTAGAAGTTTTGGATTAAGGAATATAATATATCATTTGGAGAAAAAAATAAAGGTATAATGGGAAACAAAAATCATAATCTACTAGCTTATAAGTTGAATGTGTAACGTCCGCTAATTAGAGTTTAATTAGAATAAGTATGTGGTATAAATAGAAAAAAATCTGACAGATAATAGAGATAAAAATAGATGAAATAGTTGATTAAATTAAAAATTAAAATAAATTAAATTGATAGACATAATAAATTTGATTAAATTATACCATATAATTAAATTGTATTTTTGGTAAAAAAAAAATTAAAGGGACTAGATATAAGTAAATATGTGAAATAAATAAATAAAATAAAATAAAATGAAAAAAAAGTGAACAGTAAAATAGTGGACAGAAAAAAAAATGAAAACGGGAGAAGGGAGGGGGAAGGGAAAGTCAATTAAGACTTTGCCCTGTTTTCTTTCAACTTCAACTCTCTTTTTCTCATCATCATCATCCATTTCTTTCCTCTATATAAAAGCCCCAATTCTTCATTATCTCCTTCATGATTTGTAAGAAATTGACTCCAAATAAATCTGTTCTTTGTAAGTAATCTATTTTCTATTATTATTGTGTAAGTAGAACTTTTTGGATTATGTTACTGCAGTATATTTCAATCTATTTTTGATTATCTTGTGAATCGAATTTCAAAAAGTGTTAAACATAAAAGTTGTTCATTTATATCTTGTGTATCTTGCTGTCAAATTTTATTGAATTATTTTGAGTATATGAAGAGAAATGGTCATTTGAGTGATACTGATCCCTAGAAGAGTATCAACAGGATACTTCACAGTTTTTGTTCAATTTGATCATCTTAATGACTGAATTTGAAGTTTTGTAAAACATAAAAGTTATAGATATATGTTTTATTTAGGTCTCTACTAAATTTCATATAAATGTCTCTTGTGTAGATTGAGTTATAGTAAAATGAACTATGACTGTTCCTTGATTGAGCTAGTTTCATATACTTGTACAGCTCCAGTAATTTCGCCCTTATATTTGACCTGTTTTTAGATCGAATTAGCCAAAGTTTAAAATATAAAAGTTTTATTTCTATGTCTTATCTAAGTTCCTGTAAAAGTCTCACCTTAAAATGTTAATTATTTTGTGAGTTATGAGCTAAACAAATGAACTGGTTAGATTGTCATTGTATTCTGAATCAGTTATAGATCCTCTAGTATTTGAGAATCTTAGAGACCGAATCTGGAAATGAGGTAAACATGAAAAATGTTTCAAATTGACTTATATAACTTTATAAAAAGTTTCATAATAATTGAAGCTACACATTAAAATATATGAATTTTTAAATATGATACCCTGAAACTACTTAAAGGCAGAAAACATAGTAACATTTAAAATTATACAAAAAATTGTGTAATGGTTTAAAAATTCTAAAATTTTAGTATGTTTTAGCCTTAATGTTAAATTTAATTAGGAATATGAATCATATAAATTGGATAAGTGTAGAAAAAGATATTATTTCAATAGTCCTAAGAGGTCTTGTTCTAGCTTAAAAGAAATTGTAGTTATTTATTTAAACTATATTAAGAATAAATATTTTATCAATGTATTAATTATCTATATTTTTGAATTAGGATCTCAACAAGAAGAAGAACAAAAAAAGTGAATAAGCTTTGAGTTTATATTTTGGAAAAGAAAAACACTATCAAGGTTTGTAATGGGAAAGTTACGGTACCGATATGGATATGATTTAGGGACAGTGTGACTTAAGCTATGAGAGCGTCATTGACTTGAGATTATAGTGAGTAGGGTAGCTTAAATTCCGCTAGCGCCCCTATTTCACATTCCGTATTCGAACAGTCCGATAACGAGATTTTGGGCTAATAAATCATATAATAAAATATAAAATTTTATTAATTGATGTAAGTAATAAAGTGTAAAATGCTTACATGAGGTGATGCAAATTTAATTATTGAACACGGTTATTATGTTTATTCTTTTATGTTATGTATTTATTTATTTTATTTGAAAAATATGTAATAAAATTTGATGTGTCATGATTTTATTTGAGACATATATTTGTGTGATTACCTGGAAAAAAAAAATTTAATACTTATATGTATCACTAAGTTAGAGATAGTTTAGCGTGAGTTCTTCTCACGCAGGAATTAAAACTGTAACTAGTAAATAGTGAAGTTGATCAAGAAGAAATTCAAGGTCATATCAACAGAGATACAAAATACATTGTTAGAGGGTTGGTTACTTATTATGGTTTTTTTAGTTTGACCATGTATATGGTTGTGGTAAACATGTCTCATATATTAATATTATATATGTAAATAATTATGTAATATAATCGGGTATCATATGTGTATACAATCTAATGGTAAATATATATTGTTAATTAAAACGATTTGTCTAAACCAATATAAATAAATAGATTAAGTTATTTAAAATGAAAAAATTTTAATTCGAACAAATTTATTGAGTTAAACTTGTGGCATCCTTTTTATATATGTGGAATTATCTTTAATATATAAGTGGGGCGTCACAGAATGCTAGTTCTATTAGCTTTTTGTAAGAAATTACAATCTATTTTTTTAAATAATCTAATTTATCAAATAAAGATTATTGGTCAAAGTAGCTTAAATTTATTATCAAACTGGATTATGCTTTAGTTTTGTGTTACCAAACACGACCTTCATATATTAAAAAAATTATAAAACATTTTCAAAAAGTGAAAACAAAAAATTAAAAATAATTTTTTATATTTTTTTAAAAAACAAAAAACATATAACAAATTTTAAATTTTTTAATCTGTGTGAAAATAGGACTGAGTCTTTTTTTTTGGATAAAGAGATTATTACTCATAAGTTTGAAAGGAATAAAAGAAATTAAATGGGAAAGCTACTTATTTATATTTTTAATAAAAAAAATTGTAAAGCTATTAGTTGTTTATGCATTGAAGCTTAATTAATTAAATAGGTGAAACAAAGAAATAAAAGAATGTAAACTCAGCTGCCATAAGTTTGAAAGGAATATAAGAAATTTAATAAAAAAAAGATTTCCGAATTAATTGAGAGATGAATATTAAAAAAATGAATTGACTAATTAAATAAGGAAAAAGATATATATATGAAAATTGTGGAAAGTGAATGCGGGTTTTAAGGCCCAATTTTAGGAAATTTTTTCGCGGCCTATTTTAAACCCTTCAAACTGAACAAACCGGTCATGCATTGATTGAGTCACAATCTAACCGATCAATTCCAAAAAATTTTACAGAATTGAATTTTATTTTTTAGTCTTAATTATCTAGTTTGAATTCACACAGGATAAACTCTTTAAGAGAGTAAAACACACTTTTTATATTCGAACTCGATACATATAGTTATTTTGATTGAATAAGAAGATATTTTTTACTTTTGACTGGACCTGATCTGGGCTGTTCCTGATTTTTTGCCGACCCCAATTTAAAAACACTGTTAAAGAGGCAAAAACCACATTAAATATTTAGATTAGTTTAATATTTATTTATTTTGCTAATGTGGTGTTCAGCAAGATTTAGATTACACCGCCATAGTGGACCTTGATTTATCTAGCTGTAAGGATAAATTATTTTATTTCTATTTTACTATTAAAACATTTATCTTAATTTAAATTTTATTTTGTTAGAACATTTTAATTTTTAAAGTCAATATTCTTTATCAGGTATTATTAGTGATCAGCTACCACTAGTATTCGGATTAATTTCAGACACAATTCTATTAATAATTTTTTTTTAAACAAATTAACAAACCAATTTTAATGAGAGATTTCAGTTCATTTTTTAGACCCAAAAAAAAAATACTCTTCTTAATTATCAATAAATTTTAAATTATTTTTAGACTGCAATAACAAATTCAAATGTGAGTTGGAAAAGTTATTTTCAATCTGTAAAATAATGAAATCGAATTTCATAAAAAAAAATTATGACTGATTATAAATTAATTAAGGAATTGTTATTTGTTGTTGTGTTTAGAAACAAAAAATAATTGGGACTTGTTATTTATCAATTTGCATATT
Organism: Triadica sebifera; assembly: GCA_023653625.1. Classification (NCBI taxonomy): domain Eukaryota; kingdom Viridiplantae; phylum Streptophyta; class Magnoliopsida; order Malpighiales; family Euphorbiaceae; genus Triadica; species Triadica sebifera. The sequence continues at coordinate 18,897,281 of CM042908.1, read as the reverse complement.
TGTTCATTTTTTGACATCACAGACATATATAGGTGTGAATATTTTTATTATTATTATTATTATTATTATTATTATTATTATTAAACGAAAAACAAAAATTGGCTTATTACCTGATCTGATTGGAATAAAAAATCATTTAAGATCACATAAAAAATTCAATTAATGTATGCTTTATTATTTATTAATATAATCATACCCTTTTTAAAAGTCAACTAAAAAATAAACATCATTTTAAAGAAATCAACTGATATAAAATTTTATTCTATTTCAAAAATCATTATGTACTTCCCCTCATATATATATATATATAGTTTTCACTTTTTCTATAAAATTTTATCTTATAGAAATTAATAATTAAGTTGGATTATATTTATTTTGAATATTATAAAATTATTTTTAGACCTGTTTAGTAAAATTAGCTGAAAATATAACTGAAAAATATAAAATGACAAATAAAATCTATCTAAATACATAATACAAAATGAGTTATATAATATATATGCATATTAAATAATATAAAAATTATATTAAATATCTCATCCCAATATAATAAATACGTATATCTTTATTATATAATATTTTATTATTATTATTATTATTATTATTATTAAATAATTTTATAATTATATTATATATAATTTTATAAGTTAACAATTATATTTTATATAATTTAATAATTATATTATTATTATAAAATGATTAAAAAAAGCAAAGATAAAAAATAAAAGAAAAATCATAATTTACTAGTTTATAAAAAAACTAGCTCTATTAATTTTTTATTTCAGAAATTATAACCAATTTTTTTTAAATAAACTATTTTACTAAATATAAATTATTAATTAAATTAAATTATGATATAATTTATAATCTAGTTTGTTATTATTCAAGTATTCAAAATTCTTATAAATATTGAATTATTTAAATAAAATTAAAAACTCGATTGAAGGATGGAACAATGACTCCATCATTAAATCAGTTGGATTTCGATTTTCGAGTATATTTCCTTTTTTTATAGACTAAACTTAATATAAATTTTAATTACAAAACAAAATCAAAGAACATGAAAAATAAATTTCCATAAATTTTTTGATTTGACTATATAAAACCGTAAAATGTAGGTGAGAGGTGTGAACAGTGAGCACAGAATCAGATCGCGAAGCGTCAAATGAATATATATTGAATTCGAAGATTCTTAGGCAGCCGAAGATGTGAAAAGGCCAAAGTTCATCTCCTTCATCATGATGACAATAGCTTGACATCATCGCGATGATTGATCCAATGGGCCCACCCTGTAATATCTCCCAACCCCAACCAACTCTTTGCATACATAAACTATTCATTTTTTTCTAATTTCTTCACCTCCATTTCCTATATATACCCATTATGTGTACCCTCTAATTCCTAAAGCGACACACATACAACCATTTTTTTTCCTAAGAAAAATAAGCTTTTTTTGGCTTAATTTTTATATGATAGCTACTATATATAACAATTTATTGTTCAAATTATACCCAACAACTACTAAGAGTATTAACAATATCAAAGTTGTTTCCTTTATTAGAAATCTCATGTCTACATCCTATCAATCGAATACTTTTGAAAGACCCAGATGGGTTACCAAGAAGGTTTTGGCCCTGCCCCAACATGAGGGTGATGGTGCTGTTGTTAGAAGAGGCATTGGATGGTAATTTTTTTGGTGTCTTAGTTTTTCTTGTTTCTTGATTTTGATTATTGGGTTTTTGTTTTCTTGGTGATTTATTTAGTTGGTACTGATCATTCTCTGGGTTATTTTTGGGGTTAAATTGAGTTTTTTCAGTAGTGAACTCAAGTCATTGGATCCTTTTCTTATGTTGGATGATTTTTCAGGTATTAAGGGTTGTGTGTTTGATTTGTTTTTGTCAATGTACACGTGTTTTCTATGTGTTTGATAGTAATACTCTGATTTTTTTTTTCTTTTGCAGTGACTCCCCCTGCTGGATTTCCTGATCATCCACATCGAGGTTCTTGAAATATTTTCAGTCCTTTCTATGCCTTTTTGTTTTTTTTCCATAATCTGGGTTTTTGTATTCTAACAAGGGATTCTGTTTGGCAGGTTTTGAGACTGTTACATACATGATTGAGGTATAGCATATTGATTCTGATTCAGAATTTTCAGTTGGAAATCTGATTCTTGGAATTTTGACTTTAAGAAACTAAAACGTTAGATTTATGTGAATATTTGATAGGGGGGCATCACTCATCAAGATTTTGCAGGGCATAAGGGTACAATCCACACAGGAGATGTGCAGGTAAAGTATTATCTGTTGGATTTTTGTTCTCAATTCATTGATTTACTCAAATACAAATGACACATTATATGAAGAAACATCACGTCACAATTGGTCTCCTGCTTTTCTTCTATTTCTTTCTTATTCTTCTTCTTCTTCTTTTATATATATATATATATATATATATATATATATAAAAGAAAGATATTTAATTTCATATTCTGATTGTGTTTATGTACAGTGGATGACAGCAGGAAGAGGGATAATCCACTCAGAAATGCCAGCAGGAGAAGGAACACAAAGGGGCTTGCAGCTTTGGATAAATCTATCTTCTCAAGACAAAATGTATGAAATTAATACAACTCAGTGAGACAACATCAGTGAAATTTACAGTCTTTAAATTATTGGTAACAAGATACTCACATAACAACTGCTTGTTGATATGTTCAAATTGCAGGATTAAGCCTAGGTATCAAGAAATTCTAAGCCAGGACATAAAAAGGGCAGAAAGAGAAGGGGTGGAAGTGAAAGTTATAGCTGGAGAATCAATGGGAGTAAAATCACCAGTCTACACAAGAACACCAGCAATGTTCCTGGATTTCACTCTAAAACCTAAAACCCAAGTGGATCAAAGTGTACCAGAATCATGGAATGCATTTGCATACATTATTGAAGGTGAAGGAGTTTTTGCCATGAAAGATACTGTGCCTTCTCATCATGTGGTGGTTTTGAGCCCTGGCGATGGAATAAGTGTTTGGAATAAGTCCTCAAAGAAGACATTAAGATTCATTCTGGTTGCAGGGCAGCCCATTAATGAACCAGTGGTTCAGTATGGACCTTTTGTGATGAACACCCAAGAAGAAATTGAGCAAACCATTAATGATTACCATTTAAACAGAAATGGGTTTGAAATGGCAAAATATTGGAGATCTCAATGAGTGGGTTGAAACTTGAGAGCTGTCTTACATCCCAACTGTAAGAAGAAACATCAGAAGAAATAAAAGGATGCTGTCTTTATCCTTGTCTCTATCAGTCAATATCTTGATTTGGATGGACAAATTGAAAATGGAAGATGAAATGTTCTCTATTCAGTAATTGTAGCAAAACAGCTTCTAGATGATTAAAAATGCAACTAATGAACAGATGACTATGAAAAAAGTCATGCTTTGTCAGATTATCCTTATCTTAGTTTTTTCTTTTTCTTTTTTCCCTCCCCAACTACATTTTTCCAATTTCTAAATGTATGATTTGTGCTTGATCTTTTATTTTCTCCTTTAACATTATTTTAATGGTTTCTTTTTTTCTTTTATGAATTTGCTATACTATTACGAGAGCATCTTTAATAGTGCTTATATTTTTAATAGTGCTTGTATTTTTAGTATAATAAAAAATATTTTATAACATCTTTAAATATAGAGTAATTTTTTTAATAAGTCTAATAAATTTTATATTTTTACTCTTTATTTTATTTTATTTTATATAATTAATATTTATAAAAAAATAAATAACTTTTATTGTAAGTAAAGAAAAATATTTTTAGCGTATAAAAAAAGTAATAGTGCATTAATTAAATAAAATTTGACTATCTAAATATAGAGAGAATTAAATATACTCTATATTCTAAATTTTAAAATAAAAGTGTATTAGAGATATTTTTCATAAAATGACTCTTTAAAATAAAGAGCATAATTAAAATAAAAAGTCCATTGAGATGTTCTGGTAACTGTGCATTGCTACCATAATAAAAAATATATAAATTTAAATATCAAAAGAAACATTTTTTTAAATAAAAAAATAGAAACATCACTCGGAAATGCACAGTAAAGAAACTGCATTTAATTAAATTCTGTTGTTCTCTAATTTACAGTAATGCAGCAGTGGAGTAGTGAACGACAAAAAGGATTGCATGGAAATGTCATCCGGTAGTAGATGTAGAGATCCATAATTAGGAAATGATTATTTCACTTTCAGGGTAATTATGGCATAATGCGAGGAGAGAATTAACATAACCAATTTGAAAGATATTTTCTTTGGAATCAGCATATAAAAGAAAGAAAGATAATCCAACAAGTTAAAAAAAATTAAAATCATAATCTGACTAATATTTTTCTGTAACACTAAAAAATATAAATTAAATTTTATTGAAATATGCTGTCTATTGAATAAATCTTATAGACTCAGAAATTTTCCCAATTATTATTTCATTTTCCCATTATCTCATAGACTCAGAAAATTTTTCAAACCATCATTCGAAAGTACAAGTTTTAATCAACCAACAAAAAAGTATAATTTAAAAAGAAAGAAAGAAAAAAGAATTGAACATAATTTTTTTTTTGGAACAAATCCGCTGTAATAAGGATTAAGGGGCGTTGAGTCTGTTGACCCAATCCCAGCTCAATAAGGACCTGACCTGATCTATTTGAAACTATTTGATTTTTCAAAGGTAAAATTAGTCCTAAACATCGATTCCTTTTGGGAATTTGTCGGCCAACAGATCTTTAGGTTAAAGGCATGGGCCCTAGGCAGCAAACAAAACTCACTTCAACAGTAAAAACATGCAATACTGTTAACTGACAGCTTTCATCAGTATAAGGTCACAGAAGAAATCTGAGAACAAAATTGTGTCTAAGAAATGAATAAGATAAAATAAAAAAGTTCTAAAATTTCTCAAGAGGCAATTTAAATAATAATAATAAATTTCTCAAGGGGCAGTTACGAGTTATCAACAAAGTCCACAGTAAAAACAGGTCACAATAAATTAACAGATACATTCCCTACTAAGTTCCCTGCTAGAACATGAAATAACAAGAGAATTTTGGAACAGAACTAATGAATATAACAGCTATATTTGACCCTTTTAGTAAACATGATCCAATCTCACAAAGTAAAATGACTCTTCAGTTTATTCTGCTATTACATGATTCTTGATTTTAAAGCACAAAAATCAGGCAGCCCTTTTTTTTTCTTTTTTCCTCTTTTTTGTATTTTTGTTGTATTGAAATAAATAATTTTATCTCTAAAATATTAACTTATTTAGTAATTAAAGAACTTTGAAGACATATTGATCGAAAAACAAAGAAAGCAACCATATTCAATCAGCAAACCAAGCATGATACAATCCTCAACTTGTACACCTCTTGGAGATGAGAAGAACACAAGTCACCTGGAGCAGCACGATGAAAAATAGCTTTGGGATTGTTTTGATCCACCAGCCCCGTTATTAACAAGGGTTACCCGGTTCAACGATAATTCCGCTTTGTAAGTATCCGAGTTCAAGACCTTCCTGCTCACATTGTTATATATATCCCGTATAACCATCTCAAAAGCCTTTTTAACATTTGTTGAATCAAGGGCAGACGTCTCCATGAAGAACAATCCTTCTGCTTCCGCAAGGCTTTTACCTTTCTCAACACTCACATCCCTGATATTCTCCAAATCACATTTGTTCCCAACCAACATTCTCGCTACAGTTGTATCAGAATGAGCTGCATAATTGTTTCATTTAAGAACAAGCTCTTAGATTTCTGAACTCAGAAGTAAACAAAGGTAGGAGGGAAGATGATGAATCTGTATTTGTAAATAATTAGGAAAAAGGAAAAAATGAATGAAACTTACCATGTACCTGAAAGAAACTCTCTTTTTTTACAGAATAACTATTTTTGTAGATGAAGATAAAATAACTATTATTGGTATAAAGATGTTCCCATCCTATAGTTCCTTTCAATTTACCAATGTCCATTATTTCATATACTAGAAACATGTTATAAGTTTTACATGCAGCGCATCACTCTTATAGAGACGTGCGAACCATACTTTTTCCCAACTTTTGAAGTGTGTCAATATAAGATACATCTTTTCTCCACAATGTGTCCCCGGTAAATGAAATCCGATCAAGGAGTACATCCAATCTAGGCAATTAAGTTCTCTATCATCAGAATTTGCTCCTGCCAAACATTAAAGCATCCTACTTTTCTGATTCTCCATGTAATACCTTCCTCACTCAATTTCAACCACATCATTGTAATAACTAACAAAAGTTAGGACTTCAAAACAATCTCCAACTTAATACATTACTCATTTTGTACCAAGCAACCTATCCAATCAAGCAACTCATAAAAGAACTAACCACAACACCCTATCTCCTGCCAAGAATAAAATATCAGAAAATTTCAATCCCAAAGCAAAAAATAAGAGATAAAGTCTTCCTGTCCTTTTTTTTTCCAGTGCATGCAATACCATAAGGCTCCCCACCCATGTGCCTCACTACAATGCTTAATCCCATTCATTGCAATGATCTTGACCCCCAAAAGAACAATGTTTATAGTACCCTTGACAAGAAGATATATTTTTAATCAAACAAGATCAGTTCTTGGGTACATGTTGATCCAGAACAGTTAGTTAAAGACATTGGGAATAATATTTTAGGAAGAAATTTAGAAATCAGTCTACTAGTCTGGAATTTTGGGAATATCAGAAATCAGTTTATTAGTTTGGGAATTTTATTGTTGTTAGGACATTCTAAAATTTTTTCCTACTTAGCATTGATTTATAATTTCCCTAGTTTTGAATTCCTCATCCTAGTAGTAACATGCACAGATTACAGAGCTTTGTTATTTCATAGATATTCACATTTGAGTTATTGGTATTTTTATATAAATTTTAGTGCGTGGTGCCTTCATTTCAGTTTGTACTTTGAATTTTTTTTTCTGTTCCATATCACATGTCAAATAATTCAAAAACATCTGATGAAATGAAACAAAATACACTTATTGAGAAGCAACATGTAATTTGGTAATATATGATGACAATAGTCTCAACTCAATCAATGGACTGATTGTAGGTTACCACTATACAACTCATAAACACTCACAATTTGTAGCTCAAAGCACGTACCTTCATCCCATTAGTGTGAATGAAGTTATTTTCCCCAAAAAAAAGTAGTGTTACACAGCCTGCGATGTTTGCACTGTCTAAGTTAACTCATCTATTTTGGCATTGCATATTCAAAACTTCATGGCCAGATATGAGTTATTGTAAATAAAATGGTGAAACATCAGGTGGGATACTTAGGTGCTACAAAGTGTCAGCCTAAATGGCATTTTCCATCCCATGACAGTTGAGACAATGCAGATATCAGCATAAGGTTATATTACATGTTTTAGCCCATATCTAGTATAATCTCTCAAGGCTATATCACATGGATTTTGCCATATTTAATGTAATCCAAGAATACATTTTTAACATGGACAATCGAGAATATTCAAGTTATTGAAGTTGAGAAGATGAAAGAACGCATGGAAAATGACATCGATGGCATGCTTGAAACTTAAGAAATAATTTACATCATTACACATTCCCAAAAATGCAGTCCTAGACAAAGCATAATGGAGATGTGTTAGAGATGTGCGGAGAAACATTAGAGATTTGAATTTTTCCTTGTCATCTGCCAAAGAAAGGTATTTAAATTGTTCTCAACCCCAAACTACCTAAGTAGTTGTTGGTGTGATATGAGGAATTATTTAGAAAATATATTCTCTCTAATTGAGCAATCATTGGCTTATGCCCAAGATGTAGAGCTCTTTGTCAATAACAGATGCTCTCCGACCAGAACACTATTAGAGAAGATCAAAACCAATTCTAAGATCCTTGCATAAAAACCTGTACTTTTATTTTAAATGAATGTTTGGCATGGTAGAAAAGGTTATCAAAAACAAAAAAGCCGAACATTTTGAATCCTACCTGGCCCATTCTTATTGCTTAAAAGCTGGGCTTTTACTTGTAACAGAGCTTGAAATTTTCAGAAAAATGCTTCTTTGAGAAAGAAGACTTATCATACCAATATCTTCATGGCAAGCAACATGAAACAATGAGCCAGCTGAGCTCTTGCATGACAAACAAAAAAGTTGAAAAGTAGGACAGCCTCTAGTTTGTTGGAGTTAGGCTGCTAGAATTGTTAAATTCCAATATTGAGGACTCCTTATGCACTCTTTGAAAGAATTAGTCTTCCTCATTGCAAAATCAGTGAAATCAAGTAGGAAGAAAAGCAACCTATTTGACATTTAAGGTAGCCCTTACTTGATATGCATCATTGCAATTCCTGGAAGAGTTATAGCGACAGTAATAAAAGCCAACAACGAAAGGCAACAACAAGTAAAAGTGATCGAGAATTGAGGTCAACTTCAAATAAAACATGGGTCAACTTCACCCTTTCTTTTACTTTTATTAACTCAAATGGTTTGAGTCAAATCAATGATTAGGCAAAGTTTAAGGCATATCAAAATTCCCTAACTTAGAAACAACAAACAAAATCTATAAAGTAGGACCATTAAAAAAGGGCTAACATTGACCAAAACAGTAAAGAAAAACTTAAATACAAAAAGAAATATCGTATTGGTTCACATTTGCAATTCTATTGAATATTGTCTCTCCTTTTACACCTTCTACTAATATCACATGACAAGGCACATAAAATTGGTAAATAACAGCATCCTATGCAGACTATATATGAAATGATGTGTGGATTATGACATATGAAATGCTGCCATGTCATGAAGTTATTTTTTTTTCCTGGGAGAAAATGTGTGATAATTAAGTTAGTTAAAGAAAAGAAAAAGTTGGGACAAATAAAATTTTCTAATTCTTTTTCTGACCTGTAATTTGGTTAAACTGAAACAATAAATATTTAGACTGGGTAAAAGTAAGAAGCACCTTTGAACAAATAAAATTTATTCTCATCAGAACATGAAATCATGTAATCAGCAATCAGCATGACTATTAGATCGTGCGTTCCCAAATGATCTGTTGGGATCGGACTATATAACTATGGCTAAATTTCAGCTTATGCAACTATTACAAAAAGGAAGCCTCCCAAAATAAGCACAACCTCTTAATTAATGCTGTAAATAATGCTGAAAGGCGTAAAATTATCAAACAGAACAAATGCTTATTCTACATCCAAAAGCCAAAGTCCAAAAAAAAAAGCTACAATGCGTGCAATGGAAAAACATTGAAAACTTTAATTATTCCCCCAAAGAAAAAATAAATCGATTGTTTTCTTCCGTCTTAAGCCTTATAAACCCATTATTGCAACTTCAGATCTCCTAAACTACCCACCCAAATCAACCCACATAGCCAATTTTATGCATTTTATATGCAATTCATGGAAATGCACCTAACTACAAAACCTATGAACCCAATTCAGCAAACCCACAAACAAAGAACAAGAAAGAAAAATGCCCAAATCCGTCTCGATCTAAACCAGCAAACAAACACAAAAACTAGCAAAAGGTTACTTTACTTACTCTTGAGCTCATCAAGCCACCGGCCGACGCTGTCGAAAGTAGTGCGGCGGCTAATATCGTAAACAATGAGAGCACCAACAGCGCCTCTATAATAAGCGGAAGTGACAGCACGGAACCTCTCTTGGCCAGCGGTGTCCCAAATCTGAGCCTTGACCTCCTTGCCGTCGATTCCCATACTCTGGGTCTGAAACTCTACACCTATGGTGGCTTTAGAGTGCAAATTGAATTCATTCCTAGCATACCGAGAAAGCAGATTGGATTTGCCAACGGCCGAGTCCCCAATTATCACGACCTTGAAAAGGTACTCCTCTCCTCCCTCTTCGTCCGACGACATGGCTGATGCCGCTGTCGTTTCAGAGAGAGAGACAGAGAAGACGATGGTGATAGAAAGAGATGCTGAGGTGTTAATGTGGGTAGTCAAGCTGGCAGAGACATACTGCGCATGTAGTGGACTGTTGATTTAAGGAACACTTTTTGTTTATTTGCCGTTGCCTGTAATAAATTATTATTACTATGGATATATCAAGATATAAATTTATGTTTTATGTATCAAATTTTTTTAATAGTAATATATATTTATTATTGAGTTTTATAAATTTAATCAAGTTTTTGAATTTAAAAGTTTATAAAATTGATTTTTTAACTATTAATATATTTAATTAATTTTTTAGTTATTTATTTGAATAAAATTAACAATCAAAAAATCATTCTAACAAAAAGGAAGATTTTTCAGATTTTTCTTTTTAATTTTAATTTTTTTTGGGAGAAATGAAGTGATATATAGTTTTTTGGCACCGAAATGATTGATTGTTTGAGGATAAGATCACAATGAGGGCATATGCTACTGAAATTATTAATGTGACAGAAAACATAAATAAATTTATGTCATTTTTAGTATAAGAAAAAGAGGTGGGACAACAAATCTCTTTTTTTTGGCGCAAGTTAGCAGATGATTTCCTCGCTGACGTACGCTATTGTTTACGGCGAAAAAGAAAGGCAAATCTGCTCTCAAATCTTCTAGGCTTCGATTTTTCTAACCGGAAGAATTTTCATCTGATTTTGAACATGCTCGTGTTGGTGTTGTGACTGAGAAAGAGATTGATTCCCTATTGTCTTCTGATCAACTTCTAATGATAGAGTTTCTTCTTTGGTATCTACTCATTCAGTTTCTAGGGTTCCGGTAGTGGAAGAGACGATTAATGGTGATGTAAGTAAGACTGATGTGAATGACGTTTGTGTGAAACTGAGGTCTTAGCCTTCTCTTTTTGCATCTAACAGAAGTAGGATTAAGGGTGTCAATCTCTCTTTTGTCTCTCCTTTGATCTATGATGGACAACCAATTGTTCGATTACGCTCTCAAGATTTGAAATCTGAGGAACAATGTTGGGCAAACGCTCTCATTGGTTGAGTCTATGGGTATAATCCGCGGCTAGAACGTATTATTATTTTTGCTATGAATAGATAGAAAAGGTATGTAACACCTAATAAAATCTTCCAGCTATACTAACGAATGTTACGAGATATTTTTGTGAAAAACTTATTAAATTAAAATTTTTTTATATTTAAAACATATTTAACGTAATTATGCATTTAAAACATCAAAATTCATTATAATATTAAAGTTCAGATCTAATTATCGATAATAATATAAAATATATTTTCAGTTTCATTAGTCTTATTTTACAAATACATCACAATAAATATTATTACATATTCTTAAAATCAAGATATATAAAACTAAAATCCACAATTTCATGATATAAACAGAAATATATAATATGTCATGAATGTAAATACACCCTAAATTAGGTGTACTCTAATTGATCTTTGGGTGCATTATGATTGATCTTTAGGGGCTCGCAACTCTTCCAGTAAATTTCTATCTACTAGCTATAAACCTGATTGCAAGAAACACACATACTAAGCAAAATAATACTTAGTGATACATATGTGTATAAAAATTCTACATTTAAATAATGTCATGTTATTCACTTTATAATCATTCCTAAAATTATACATTCTAGTCATTTCATATTTTAATATCATACAAACAAATATATCTTACCATAAACATACTATAATAATTCATGTATACTGTATATATATACATATATTACATTTCCAATTACCATATCAATTACCTGATATTAACATTATATTATATTTTGTAATTATCATTCATCATTACATTTGTTCCTATCCCAGAACTCTAAACTTGACAATCCAGATACAGGATATGAGACAGAGGCGCTCATAATCCGAGCTTAAGCCACCCAGCTCACAACTTGTAACATCTCATTCGAGCCCCTCAAGTCAATGACACTCAATAACTCAAGTTTTAAGCCACATTGACTAAGAACAATATAGCATGCTAACAAATCCATGATCAATTGCACTTATATACCGACTTTTAATCATGTATCCTTATAACTCATACGGTATTGTTCACCTTCCTCAATGGTATACCATTTATTCTATAACAAGTCCAAGACTAGAGAATTGGGCATTCAACTCATAACCATTTAACTCATTATCATTTATCTTTTAATTCATTCATCATATTATATTACCAACATTATATCTCATTTATGCATTTTCATACCAATATATAAATGTCAAATCATATACTCCATATGTTATTTTCTATGTATACATACATCATATAACATGTATTTAACAACTTATCACATAAGGTTATGAAATAAAATATACATATTATACAATCATTCTATTTCACATGCGTGAACTACTTATTCATGGTTATAAAAGTATATTTTCACTGTTATCTTACCCTTGAATTATCACATGAAAGAAATAGAGCATGCACAGACGTGAATTACCTATTCATGATCGTGACACTATGTTATCAAGGCTTTCTAATCGTGACACAAAACCATAAAATTCTAGGTTCATGCAAGTTCATATGGCCTCAACATTCACGACTGTGGTAACTTTATTCATAGGCATGAATCATGCATTTCTAGCAATCCAAAAACAGAGCAAATATGTATTTCATGCAAAATCTTTAAGTATCAACCAATGTTAATCACTCATATTAATATTTTTAATTATACCATGTCTATGACATGTTTAAACATCATTTAAATTATCAAATTTTTTTCTAAGTCATTTTAAGCCATAACATATTTCATATATCAGTTAACACTTAAAACTTCATTTTTTTTCCATGTTATTAATCATCCATAACATGTCTTTATCATTCTTTTACATTTATAGAATACAAAACACATTAAGATGTATGATAAATAAATTAATATGCCCATATGTACATACTTTTTTTTCCAAAATGAAGTCTTAACTAACTTTTCAAGCTTGTTTTTCCCTTTGTGATTTGTTCCTTTGTTCACTAGTCGAATTTATCATCACAAAAATATTCTGTTAGAACTATGTAACATAAAATGAACCTAAAACAATCATAAAAATTGAGTTCTACCTCTACTTGGCAAAGCTCACTCAAACTTTCATGTTTCTCAAGCTTTTCAAGCTTCAACAATAGTGTTTTAAGGTTAAGAGAAGTGAAAAAGATTACTAAGAAGTCTCTGAGTGTGTCAGAGGATGATATGAGGCGATGAAAATGATTTTAAAGCAAGATAAAATGCATAGAAAAGAGAAAAGTGTGGCTTCTCATGGCCAACCAACCTGCGTTCATGGGTGTGAAATGTCATTCATGACTGTGACAATCATTCACGAGTATGAACATTCTTTTTTCTCAAAATGGTCCCGTCATGTTCAAAACTATGTCGTTTAAACCATAACACAATATTTTACTGACTTGAAAGCTTTCCATTTTACAAATTTAAACTTAAACTTTAATACACATTAACTTCAATATTTCCTTCTCTAAACACATAACACATAAGTCATACTTTACATGTGTTACAAGGTATGGTTTAGCTAGTGTTCATTCAATTAATTATTTTTTGTTTTCTTTCATTTTTGATACTTTAGTTGGTCTTGTAGATGTGTTGAAAAAGGGGCCCTTCACTTTTGACAAACAACCTTTCATATTGAAGAAATGTCACCTTCATATGTCTATGAACTGTGTTGATCTTAGTTGTGTTCCAATTTGGATACAATTACCATCTCTTCCTTAGGAATCCTGGTCACCTAAAATTTTAAGTAAGATAGGAAGTCTTTGTGGTAAACTTTTATTTTGTGATAAATGTACATTTACTAGAACAAAGTTATCTTATGCTAGGATCTTAGTTGAAATGGCTATTGATGGATTGTTTCCTAAAGTTATTACTCTCATGAATAAGGAGGACAAAAATTCTTATAGCCCATTGTATATGATTGGAAGCTGCTTGTTTGTTCTTATTATAAGTCTTTTGGGCATATGAAGAAATAGTGCCCTAACACTAATAAAACTATGGCTATTTTCCAGGTTAAACACTTTGGTTCTTTTTTTGATGTTGTTATTCCTTCTGGTGATGGTGAAGAACACAAAGGGAAGGAAGTTATGGTAAGTCTATTAAGCTGGCTTCTTCTAGCAGTGCTGGTCTTATAGGTAAATCTACTCAAAAAACTATACAGTAGAAAGGGAGTGTGGAGGTAAAGGCTTAATCTAATACTAATATTCACACTACTAGAAATAAAAATTCTAGAAATTATACAGTTGCTCCTGAGAAGAGGATTGGGGGTTATTGGAGAGGGCAAGATGGTTCAAAAGCCTCCAAAGCCTTTTGAACCAACTTAATGATTCTGAGCTAGAATATTATAGGGTTAAATGACCCTTTAAAACAATTAAAGCTTGTATCACTAATTAAAAAATATAAAATCAAGCTTTGTTGTATAGTTGAGACTAAAGTAAGGAAAAATAATGTGGATAAGATATGTAAGAAATTGAATTTAAAGTTGAAAATTTGGCATATGTGTCATAACTATGTGTTTTCTTTTTTTAGGAGAATTTGGATTTTGTATGATTCTACTATATTTTAGTTGACTGTTCTAGCTATTCATAGGCAGTTTATTCATTGTGAAATCATTTGGAAAGATAGTAGATTCCTTTGGACTATTGTGTATGGTTCTTATGATAGTAGGGATAGGCAACAACTTTGGAGTAATTTGCTTTTTATGGATACTATTTCTTTACCTTGGTTGTTACAAGGAGATTTTAATTTTATGTTAAGTGATGATGATAAACTTAGGGGTGTTCCTGTGGATACTATTGTTTCTTTAGATTTTCAGAATTGGCTCATGTCATCATAATTAGAAGTCCTTAGTTACTCTAAGGCAAATTTACTTGGTGTAATAACCAAGAGGGTGATAAACGGATTTATAGGAAGTTGGATTGGGTTTTCGTTAATTTGTTATGGATTTATATCAAGCAGGATTCTTTATATGAGGTTTTGGCCCATAGTATATCTGATCACTCTACATTATTAGTTAATATGGGTATGAATGATAGTCTTGCTCACCTTCTTTTTCGCTTCTATAATATACAGTGTGATCACCCTTCCTTTCTGAATATTGTAAGTTATGTGTGGAGTGCTACTATTCAAGGTAGTGTTATGTTCCTAATTTATCAAAAGTTTAAGCTCCTCATGAAGGAATTAAGAAGGTTAAATAGAAAGGTTTTTTCTCATATCTTTAAAAGGGTTAATTTTGCTAGAGACTTATTAAAGCAACTTCAAACGCGTCTGCAACCAGATCCTTTTAAATTAACACTTTAAAATGATGAAAGAGCTTGTTTTTAACACTTGAGATACATGTTGTAATGGGAAGAAAGCTATTTATGGCTGAAGTCTAGAATATTTTAGGTTCAATTAGATGATCAAAATTCTAAGTTTTTTCACAGGTCTTTAAAGCAGAGAAGGGCCATGAATCATATTTCAAAGTTGATTTTAGATCTAGTGTGGAAACCACTAATAAAGATAATATAAAAAATGATATTTTGTCTTTTTATAAGAACTTCCTTGGTACTGCCCCTCCCAGATTTTCTTCTACCAAGCCATATGTCATTGAGGAAGGTGAACTTGTGAATGAGGAGGAAAGTCAATTGTTAATTGTTGTAGTTTTGGATTCAAAGATTTTAGGCCTTTTTTAGTATTGGTGATAAGAAGTCTCCTAGACCTAATTGTTTCCCCAGTTTATTATATAAGAAATGTTGGAGTATTATGGGTTTTGATGTGATTCAGGCTGTCAAAAAATTTTTCTCTAGTGGCAAAGTTTTAAAGCAGCCAAATTCTACATCCATTACTTTGTACCTAAAGTGTCTAATCCAAGATTTACTACTGAATTTAGGTTATTTTCTGCTACAATGTTCTGTGTAAAGGCTTTTCCAAGATTCTTTCTAACAAACTAAGAAAATTTCTACCTAGGATTGTAAAGTTTAATCAGTCTGCTTTCATTCCAAGAAGGAAAATAGCTAGCAACATCTTGCTGGCCCATGAGTTGGTTAGGAATAATCATAGAAATATTGGCAATTTTTATGCCTTAAAGATAGATTTACACAAGGCATATGACTCTGTTTCTTAGAATTTTCTTGAAGAAGTTTTGTATGGTCTAATGTTGCCTATGCAGTTTATTCAACTAGTTATGGCTTGTGTGCATTCCTGTCACTTTTCTATTATAATTAATGGTTCACTTGAAGGTTTTTTTCTGGGAAAAGATGTTTGAGATAGGGAGATCCAATTTTCCCCCTTTTATTTGTTCTAGAGATGGACTATTTTTTAAACTATTTTTTTATAAGACTGTCTTTTTTCTCTTTTCACAAGAAGTGTAAAAAAATGAGGCTAACTCACTCGTACATTGCTGATGAACTTATGTGTTTTGTAATGGGATTTGTATTGTGTTCAAACTATTCACACTATTCTTCATGAGTTTGTTGTTGTTTTTAATCTAAAGCCCAACCCAAACAAAAGTTCAATTTTCTTTAATGGATTTTCCCATTCACTTAAAAGAGGTATCTTGGATTTATTATAATTTATCGAAGGGAGTTTGCTGGTTAGATATCTTGTATGCCTTTTTTTTTATCTACCATGCTCTCTAAAAATGATTGTGCAATCCTTATTTCTAGAATTACTTCTAGAATTTTATCTTAGTCTTCTAGATTTCTATCTTATACTGGTAGATTACAGCTTGTTAATTATGTTCTCTTTAGCATGTGTACCTTTTGGGCTTCCATTTTTCTCCTTCCAAAGGTTGTAGTAAAGAATATTTATGCAATTTGTCAAAACTATTTGTGGCATGGTTCATCTAAGCATAAAAAAGCTAGTTTAGTCTATTGGGATATTTGCTTACCCAATAAGTGTAGGGGTCTTGGAGTTCATCCTATAGTTATCTAGAACTAGGTTGTCCTATGTAAGCATATTTGGGACCTTGTGACTTCTAAAACAACTTTTATGGGCTAGGTGGGTCAGTGACCAAAAGCTTAATATGTTTAGTTTTGGGGTATTCTCAAGCCTATGAATTACAGTTGGAGTTGGGCTCAATTATTCAGTTTGAGGAGTGCGGTTAAAAGGTTCTTTAGCTATCAGTTAGGTAATGGTTGTAATTTCTCTTTTTGGTATGACCCTTAGGCTAATGTGTTGATAGATTTTCTGAAGTAAATATCAAGAAAAATGAGGTTAGTAAGTTCTTTCTAGTTAAAAATATTTGGAGAAACAACTCCCAATATCTACCTAATCCTATGGACTTCTTTACTTTTCATATTTGGGACTTTATAAAAAGTAATTTTGTTGTGAGTCAAAAAAATTAGGATATGATTTGTGGGAACTTAGGGCACTCTTTTTCTATTTCTAGTTTATGAAAAAGCCTAGCTTTGTAGTCTACTGTTTATAGAAGAGTAAGGAATTTTTTTCTGTATAGATTTTATATTTTTCAAATTTGTAATAATATTGTGCTTAGTTGTGATAGTACAAGGTAGCTATTTTTTTGTTGTTACTTTGTTTTTGTATTGTTTTTTGGTTTGTTTGTCTATTAATAAAAGCTCTTTGGATTGTTTGAAAAAAATAGTTAATAAATAGTTAATTTTTTTACCATATTTATTGCAAAAGTATAAGGCACAAAAATATAGAAGTCAAAAAAAATAATTATTATATATTTAAAGTTCAACAATGCTAAAAAGGATAAAAAAACTTTGTGATGTCAGTATATACAAATTTGATATATAAACTGTAACATCCTCAACCTTCCACACATGCATTTCATTTGAACATATGCATATTGCATATAATTCAATTGAACACGTGTATTTCATACGTATTTTTGTAGGAACAAGTCCATAACACACTAGCTACGTGTCCTAGTACATTGCAATTGTATCAAGTCGCACATGTGTATTTATAATATAAATGAGAATAAAAAAATATTAGAAATAAATGAAATAAGGTGACCAAATTAAAGTATGCAAAATTACTAGATTAAGATTAAATTGCATATTGTGTTGATTTGTGCAATAATAATAAGAATAATTAAAAATAATAAAAATAAAAATAAAAGTCAGAAAAAAAGGGGACCGATGAAACAAAGAAAAGGAAGATAAGATGGTGGTGCCTTTTAACTTATTAGGTTGTCATCATATTCATTTTCCTTTCCTCATCTTCTTTTTCTTCTTCTTTTTTGCTTCATTCCTTCCATTTCTTTTCAAGTTCTAGCCACCATTTCTTTCCTATTTCACTCCAAAAATTCCAACAATAAGATTAGCCAAGAGTGATTATAGGTGAGTAAACATTTACTTTTGTGTTAAGCTTGATTATGGTGTTTAGGGTTTATAAATAGGCAGTGTCTTGTTCCATAGTTTTGATGATATTAGAGATCGAATCTGGAAAAGTTTAAAACATGAAAGTTGTTCATTTATGTCTTAGATTTATGGATATGTAAACATTTTTGTAAGATATGTTGTATAGGAAGATAAATGTTCTCTTTACTGAAAATGGTCTGGATGTGAATCCTAAGTGAGTTAGCTATTATGTTCTTTGGTTTTGAATATGATAAAACCATTATTTGAAGTATCTCAAAACATAAAAGTTGTAGATATATATGTTATGTATCTGTATACCAAATTTAAGGTTCATATGTCTTGTATATTTTGAGTTATGGTGAATGGAACCATGACTGTTCCATGGTGTGAACTGTCTGCTCAGTGCCCTGGGCAGATCTAGTAATTTTTTGGCCTAATTTGATCTCCTTAGAGAACGATTATATAAATTTTTAAAAAATAAAAGTTGTATATATATGTCTTATCTGAATTTTGTGACTAATTTTAGCTTAATATGTTATGTATAGACTAAGTTATGGTCTTTTTAAGTCATACTGGTCCGAAAGCCAACTTTGTTCTGAACTAGTGAAATGTTTCTTATAATTATAAGACCTTAGAGACATAATTGATAAAAGTTGTAAACATAAAAAATGTTCAATTTGAACCCATATATGTTTCTGTAAATTTTTATTGAAATATGACTTATATTATAAGTTATGATAAACCAAAATTGGTATCCTAAAACTGCCAAATGGCAGAAAACAGTGCAGAAAATAGAACACATTTAGAAATTCCACCAAAAATTGTAAAATAATCCAATTTCTCTAAAATTTTAGTATGTTATATAATTATATGTTAGTTTTAGTTAGGAACAAGAATCAGATTAATTGGTCAAGTGTAGAAAAAGTTATAGGCTAAACAGTCCCATAAGGTCACACTGCCTCATAGGAAAAATCTTAACTATTGATATGAACAATGCATATTAATTTGTTTAAGCCACATTAAGTCTCTCTAATCATGAGTTAATCGATTATATTTTTATATTAGGCTCACAACATATTGGAGACCTCTAAGGAGCGGATAGACAATAAGTAAGAGTCGGAATCAAAGGAGAACGATAAGTCTAATTATCAATTGAATTCTTTAGTGCATATGAATGTTGATTGCTATGTGATTCATATGGTTTTCATGATCTTTCCTTGATAATATGATGAGGGATAATTTGTAACGTTTGCAGTACATATAAGTGGTATACTTGTGGTATGTATTGAGGTATATGTTTGACATATGTGATATATATACATGGTATATGCATAGTATATGCAAGGTATATGCATGGTATATAAGGTATATATGTGGTATATATATGGTATATGTGATAAGATACAATGGTTAATTAATGCTTAAGTATAAATGCATATGCATATAGATTTAAAAGGCGTTGTGACTAGTTAATCGATATTGTAACGCAAAAGAAGAGGCCTATGGCCCCACAAATATGCAAATGAAACAAATGATCAAGCTAGCTAGCAAATGCAAATGTTCACAAGGAAAATGTTCATATGGAAACCCGAGGCAATGTCTGTTTAACTTAGTCACAACAAAATGAAATAAGCAAAATATTTGCATACGTAAGGAGTAATGATTATATGTTTCAACTTTATTGATACTTATATGATACTGATGAATGGAATGGAATACATGGTATGTATTGGACCTGTGATTTATTACTATGAGTTGGTTGGTATTTTAGAACTTATTGAATGATTATTCTCATTGAGCCGCAACTCATCAATTTGCATCATTTTTCAGGTAAAGAAAAGTAATAGCTCATTTTGAGTAGCGTATAGAAGACATGGAGCACAGGTCACTGACCGAGCCTCATCACTCTCTCTTTTTGCATACCACACGAGCATGAAAATATGTCATCTGTATTTTGTATTCACGTGTTTGAATATGTATAGTCAATTTGGAATGGGTTTAAAAATGTATACATGAAAGCAACTCGTAAATACTTATGTGTAAAATTTAAGTTTTAATATATGTGATATATTATATTATGGTAAAAACCTCAGTGAGACTTGTAAAGTCATTGAACGATATTACATGATATGAGACTTGCAAAGTTATTGAATGATATTACAGGATATGAGACTTGTAAAGTCATTAAATGATATTACAGGATATAAAAAAAAATTATTACTATTATTAACAGGGTATTTTGCATTTTCAATATATTATGTGTGATTACTTGATACAAGAATAGGTTTTTCTAAATTGCATAAGGTATGGTGTTACATAAACTGTAAGGTGATAAAAATATAAATATTATATAAAATTTTATTGATAAGTTATATTCATATTATATCTTTTTGTAAATTATTAGAAAAATTTTAAAGTCTTATTTTTCTCCCATTATATTTTTCAAAACACAAGCAAGATTTTCAATTAATTATAATAGCTCTCTTTATTATATATATATTATCATCCTCTCAACTGGAGATGTATACAGTCTAGTTCAATTCGAGAATTGGAAAATCTCTATTATTGTCTTGGAAAGTCGAAAATATATAAATTCAAGTCTTGTATTGTATTGAAAAGAAAAAATATTTGTAGTGTATTGTTTTGAAAATTCAGAACAATTTGATAAAGTTTTTTTTATTTTTTCGGTACTAAGCAATACAATATAAAATAATCTAGTACTCGAGTATTTTGAACTAAATAAGAAATACTTAAAATCTAAACATTATCAACTTAGTTGATACTTAATATTATTATAAGAAACCTACAATTATCACATAAAAATATTTCTAATAAATGATAAATTTTTGAGGAGCAAGAAAAATCCATGAGAATATTCTCTTTGAAGCATTAAATTAAAATTTAAAAAATAATATTTTCACATATATAAGGTTTATGAATTAAAATATTTAATTATAAATTATAAGTATATAAGTTAGTAATTATTTAAAATATATATATGATTACATTATCTAAAGTATATAATTATATAAGTTTATTAAGTATATCAATTATATATTTTATTTATTAGTATATAAGTTTAATATAATATAATTGTTTTCATAAAAAATAGTATATAAACTCATAAATAAATATAAGTATATAACTATAAACATATAATTATAATTATAAATAAGTATATATGTTTGTGATTATATATATATATATATATATATATATATATATATATATATATATATATTTTGTACATTAATTATAAATTATATAAATTTATTAAATATATGATTAGTTATATTTATTAATATAATTTAAATTAGTACATAAGTTTAATATAATACAATTATTTTGTTTAAAAAAATTTTATAATATACATAGTAAGTTATGCATATAATAATATTTAAAATTTAAATTATTATATGTATAAACTTATAAGCATAAAGTATAAGTATATAAATATATAATTATAAAGTGATGTAATTCAAAGTTAACTTGAAAGTGTACGAACCAATTGTATAATGGCAAGACAATCCCAGGATTGTTCTCCTATAGAATTGTTAAATTTAAATTCCTAATTAACTATAGATTATCAATAAACATATAAATTTTAAATTTAAAAACTCTAATAAAATTTTAGTGAATTCTCAGATTAAACTAATTAAAACTAGAAAAACTAAAATATAATTGAATTTAAACCAATGAGACTAAGCTAGTATGTAGTTCATCTTACCAATTTATAATCTTTTTTTCTGGTTCAATTAAACACAATAAAATAAATTTTTAATGGCTTTGACTTAATTCACTATTTACACTCGTGATATCATTGTTCTTCACAACTCATTCTCATCTAAACTTTCAAATTTTGTACAATAGACTTCACTTCACTTCACTTCATCATTACCTGAAAATATAAAAAATGAGCTAAGTAACCAATCTCCTCCAAAATCAATACAAAAAATATAAATCTAAAAATAATTTTTACAAAATAAATACTACCAAAATAAGCACATCATAAAGTATGTAAGTTTATGACTATTTAATTTTAAGTATATATATATATATATATAATTATAATATCTTCATTAATTATAAACTATTATAACATATAAGTTTATTAAGTATATCAATTATATATATTTTATTTAATAAATATAATATAGATTAGTATTTAAATTTAAAATATACAATTATTTTTATAAAAAATCATATAATATAATTAGAAAAAATAATTATTTATATTGATTTATCATATAATTATAATACATTTATTATAAATTAGGTTACTTTATAATTGATTCACTTAAATTAATTTATCAAATTATTAATATAATTTAGATTTATTATATAATACAATTAAAATAAATTATAAATGCTAAAAAATATAATTAGTGATAAAAAACAATTATAGTAAAAAATGAAAGTAGCAATATATTACAAATTTTTTTTATTTACATATTAATAACAAAAATAG
This sequence comes from Triadica sebifera, assembly GCA_023653625.1. Classification (NCBI taxonomy): domain Eukaryota; kingdom Viridiplantae; phylum Streptophyta; class Magnoliopsida; order Malpighiales; family Euphorbiaceae; genus Triadica; species Triadica sebifera. The sequence continues at coordinate 18,874,541 of CM042908.1, read as the reverse complement.
TTGATTGCCTTGATAATAGACTTTATCTTAGATTTACATGGAGGTTAGGGGTTCAATTTTCTACACCATCATCATAAAATTTGTAGCATATAAAATTATTTTTAACATATAAATTTTTTAATTATTTGAATTCATTACTATTATAAATATCATATAAATTTTGTTAAATAATTAATAATTATAATTATAATTTTATTTATGTATTAAAATATATATATAAGTTTAAGTTATATTATATTTGTATAATAAAACTATATAAGTTATAAATAATGTTATACATAAATTATTTTATTATTATCAGTTATTATATATAGTAAAATTATAAACATTTAAATATCGGTTCTTTCAGTACAATTAATTCGATTTTAGAACAATTTGGTACAATTAATCACAATTTTCAATTCAGATATCACTAAAAAATCTAGATCCGTCAAAATTAAAGTCAATGGTACAATATAGTTCGATTTTAGTTATAAAGTTAATAGTACAATTTAGTTCTAAATCTTTTTTTCGATGTTTTGGTCAAGTTCAAGAAGATTCAAAATATGTATACAACATTACTCTCAACCAATATAAATTCGTGTTCTTCCATAAGTTGCTTCTCATTTTAATAACCTTTCCAATTTTATTTCCTTTAAACTTCACACTTTTTTTCTTCTCTTAAGGAGAAGATGCTTAAGAGTTTGCTGCCTATAGAGGGTGTTTGTTGTTCATAATGTGAGGGTTGTTTTGGACCATCTATGCATGTGCTAACATGTATAATTTAAAATTATTTTTATTTTTTGAATTAAAAGTTTTCAAGCTCCAAAAAACTTTTCGTAAAGGAAAAAGAAAGATGTTTTTATGAGATATAAGAATTTTGTTATGTTTATCTCCTTTTGACAAGGAGATGCTTGAGAGCTTGCTGCCTAAGGAGGGTGTCTAGTGTGTATAATGTGAGGGCCAAATTTGGACTATCTATCCATGTGCTAACATGCATAATGTAGAATTGTTTTTATTTTTTTGACTTAAAAGTTTTCAAGCTAAAAGAACTATTTATAAAGGAAAAACAAATATATTTTTGTGAGAAATATGAATTTTACTGTGTTATCTCTTATGTTTCTTCACTTTGATATTTTGATTTCATTTTTATTATTTTGGGGTGTGGTGAAGGACTCTTTAAGGAATGAACAATTTATTTTTGGTTGCTAATTTGTTTTTGTTCTCATTTTTTCTTTATTTTTTCATGTGTATTTGATTTTATCCCTTCTCATCCACTTAATTTAATTTGAAAATTTTTCATTGATATGAGTTCTTGCAAAAACAAATATTGACTATAAAGAGGGTTAAGATTTATTGCATATGAAAACCAAGTGATGCAAAAAGGCAAGGCAACATAATCCATTTAGATGTTTACTTTTATAAATAAGAAGTTCTATTCACCTTTTTTTGTGTGATAGATGTACTTAATACTTTGATTTATTATCAAGATAGTTTATCACTTAAAATAATAACATAAGAGAAAATTAAGATGGTTAATGCCTAATAACTCAATCAAGCAAAGTAATAATTAGTTGATAACTTTGCTAGCAAATTCTTAATTTAATATTAATTTGCTAGCAAGTTGACTTTCTTAGCTAGCAAGTTTTGATAGCACTATAACATTTATCTTGGTTATTGTTTAACTTCATTAATATATATTTAAATATCTATATTTTTGACTCTCACAAAGTATGACTTGTTAAATCTATATTTTTTTTTATTTTCTTCTATTTTTCTTGATGTTTTTCGTTATTTCCCAACATTTTTAATATTCATGTGTCATGTATTATCTTTTAGATGAATGTTAAAGACATTATATTTTTCAACACTCTCTAACACTTATCTCTTGATTAGTTGGTGATGAGAGAAAATAAAAAATATATATATATATATATATATTAAAAAAATTTCTCCTTACTAATCAATCAGTAAGTGTTGAAAACAGTTGAAAAATTAAGTGTTTTTAACATTCCTCTTATCTTTTAATAGGTGCATTTTGGTTCATAATACCATAAATTCTTTTATATTTATTGTTGTTCAATGTGTGTATTGTAACACTCCTTACCTACTCGTATACATTGACGTACACGGTCAGATAAGAAATGTTACCATATATATATTTATTTAAAATAATACATTATTAAAACTTATATAAATATATTTATATATTGGCATAAATAAAACTTAATAAAATATTATATTACATTAACAAAATAAGATAAATTTTTTTGTTCTCTCACTATTCTCATACCACGGTCTTAATTTTACATGCTCATACAATTAGCTTTTATATATGTTGAAATACATTATATGAAATAAGTAAAATACATTTATAGCAAAACTCACCCTAGCAGGGTGACTGCCACTGCTGCTTGGCTCCATATGTAGGGTCCACTAATACCAACGACGACTATTATTTATATCTTTGTAACCGTTCTGCTCTACTAAAATCTACACAAGAGAAAACAAACTCTCGCGCTGAATATAAAACTCAGTGGTGCAAAAACTTATAATAAAAATTACTTTGAATGAAAATATACATTTTAAAATCAACAAAATTCTGAAATAAAATTTTCATATATCAAAACTATTAATAAATTTACTTATGCATAAAAGTATATATAAATCATTCAATGAAAAATACTGAAATCAAGCTATTGGTATTAATATTACAAGTATAAAATAAATACAATAAGATTTTAATTATTCATTAAAATAGAAATTTTATTCAATCCATATATTAATAGACCATAGACCTCTTAGGGAAACAAGGGGTATCATCAAACGATGAAAATCTTAGGGTCCAAGATAATCACAGGACCAGAGTTAAAGATAATTACATAACCCCAATAAATATCATATGATCCAAGATAATCATAGGACCAGCCTCGATCAAAGATAACCACAAGATCGGTAATTAAATAATGTATGGTCCAAGATAACCACATGAGCCATACAATATCTCTCATGACCAAGATAACCACAGGCCATGAAGCTTCTACCCTATTGGCATGCCAACAATTCCCTAACTTACTGTCCAGGCTAACATATGAGTTTATTAACATACATAAAATATCAAAGTATTTATCTTACCAATTTCTCATACAATTATTTAATACCATAAAAATTCACCATATAAGAAAAACACATTTATTTCATAACAATACATTTTTTTTTCATAAAATATATTTCCAATAACTTTCCAAACATTTAATATTTTCATAAATGTTATATATAATTATTTTCTAAAATATAATTTCATTCCATGCCAATAAGCATATAAAATATATTTAAATTACATTTGATATCTATTATAACTTAATGCACAAACCTTTACAGAAATTTGTTGGAGATTGCCGGCTCTTTCCCTCTACTTATTTCTTGTGCCTGTTCTGACGGTGCACCTAAATAATCATTAAATTCCTAACTGATTACCGAATCAATAAAAATTACTAAATTAAAATAGAATTTAACTACCCATTTAAATTTTTCGACGATTGCCCGCTCTCATGTATCTCAAGCTCCTATGACTAAAATTCTCCTCATTATGTGTTTTTAACGCATAAATCACGGTTTTAGTCATCAACATGCTTTTCCATGTGACCAAAAATCTTAAATATTATTTTTCTTTATAATATTTTATTTTCTTTGTTTTTTTTCTCCAAAACTATTTTTCTTAATTTATTTCCCTTTAATTCCATTTCCAACTCAAAAATTCTCATACCTTAAATAAATACTCTAAAAATTTCAAATAAATTCCTCTAATTATTTTAACTCATTTTCTTTCATTTTCCATCATCAATTTCACCAAAATAATATTCAGTAACTCACAATAAAATTTTCCATAATTAGGCTAATAATCCAAAATTTCACCAAAAATTTTATTAAATATTCTCTCATTCCAAAAGTTATTTTCCACTTCTAAACACTCCAATTAACTCCATAATTAATAATCTTCGATTATTAATTTAATTAAATAATATATTAATATTCCAACTTAACTAATAATCACCTCCATTTAATAATATAAAATCCACTTATTCACCAAATAATCTCCAATAATCTCCAATAATTATGTAATTAATCATTCAATTCAACTAAATTAATTAATCACTTTAATAATAAAAATTATATCTAAACTTCACAAATAAGTTCATATTTCATTATCTAAAAACAACTAGGAGGTGTGGTTTGTACCAGATGACTCAGTTTAACGAGCTGAAGATTCTGCCCAAAGAAAACCAATTAGTGGTTGCCAGAAAATTATCGACGGCGGCGGATTGATGATCGGATGGTACCAAAAGAAAGCTTGAGGTGTGAGGAGTCTAAATATATAAGTTTCGTGGGCTGAAAGTGGCTGGAAACATGTAGATCTACAAAACTTTCCCCGGCTCCGACAAAAATTCCCCAGCTCCGATCAGCCTTCAAATATTGGTTTCCGGAGCTCAAATTACAAAGATCAAGGTTTTTCGATGTTTTGAGTCCATTTCCGGTGTCAGATTTAAGGAAAGAAGCTGGAAAATATGCGAAATGGCAAGGGCAGCCTGAACTCCAATTTTTGCTGCTCCGATCTCAAAAATTCGGTCAGTTTTTTGAAAATCAGATGTCGTCAGAGTGATAAGGACGTGGAGAACTACTTCTGGTTCAAATTTGGTGAAGATCGGATGTCGTTTGGTTGATGAACGGAGATGGTGATCGTGTAGGGAGAATGAGAGAGAAAATAAGATTTTTATCACTTTAATATTTGAAATTCTTTATATATATACACTCAGAGGCAATTTTGTAATTTTTTTACAAACCTCAAATTTTAATGAAATTTGACTCAGATAAAATTATTAAGTCACCCAATAAGTTAAGAAAAATCTTAATTGAACAAAAATTAAAAATATGGGGTGTTACATGTATAGCCAAGAAGAGGTTTTAAAATTCTAGAATTATATCTTTCATTATTCTTAAAATTGGTGTTTTTCAATTTAAAAAAAGTTACTTTTCTCCTCTATAATCCTTTCTAAGTCCCTTGAATCAAGACATCATAAGAATTAATTGATATATTTGATACATACATGTGTATTATCATCCTCCAACCAATTTAATATAAACATGCAAAGGTGAAGCTAACAAATTTATGTTTGCAAGGCCAAAATAAATATTATAAAAGATATAAATAAAAAATAATCATAGAAATATTGGAGTATAATTATATATATAGATTTAAGAGGTTAAAATTAAATGCTAATATATATATATATATATATATATATATATATATAATCATAGAAATATTGGAGTATAATTATATATATAGATTTAAGAGGTTAAAATTAAATGCTAATATATATATATATATATATATATATATATGTATGTTTCAATAGAAAGAAAATTAAATAAAACTAAATAGTAGGGATTACACTAGTGGAATTATACCCTACATCAAGACAAGAAAAAACTCTCTAACACAAGCAGGAGGTTGGTGAAACATGTGAAGAACAATAGAAAGATTAGCTGCAAATTGTAAATGTCATTTAAGAAAATTAATAGAGTCCATATTAAAAATATAAATAATTTTAGGGTTATAATTTTTTTTTTAAAATCATAAACTTTTGTAGGTAAAAATTTAATTTGAAATGAATATAATTAATATTAAATGAAATTTATAGGGATGGTACGTAAGTAAAATGTAAATACCTTTTGAGAGGTAAAATCTATTTTTGAAAAAAAATTTTAAATTTAATGGGCAAAAATCTAATTTTGAAAACTTTAAGAGGATAGTGGCCTCTCTCGGTCACAATATAGTTTCACCTTTATATGCACGTATTCTATGATCCTACTAACCAATTGTTATTGTCATTTAATAGAGGACATATTTGGTTATTTTATTTTTTCTAAACATTCTTATTAGTGTCATGCCATATGATTGATGACATTTACTTTTTTTTTCTTTTCAAGTATTTACTTTATATTTCTTTTATTGCAGTATTCATTGTGTGCTTGGGGATTGTGCGAAGAGAAGAAATTTCCAAGGCTGGTGGTAAGTGGTTTTATCGACAGAAAAGTGAAGTAATCAAATCTCATGCTCTTTCCTCACATTAGGTTCTTCCTCCTTTTGAAATATTTGTTACCTAATTGAACTTCTATGAGAATACTAATAGTATTCACAAAAGAATTATTTTCTCAACTTAATTGACACCATTTTCTTAGTTTTTCTTTTATTTTTGGTTTGTTTTTGTTAAGAATTGTCTTCTTTTATATTTTTATCTTTATTTTTAGGTGTTGGAATTGAGAAGAGGTTTTTGTGCTAAAAAAATCAAAATGGAGCAAATGTACATGCAAATTTCAAGTTAGAGGCAAAAGGATAAAAAATCGATAAAATCTAGAACAAAATAGGGGCCACCATATGGTCGTGTGGGAGGCCATGTGAGATAGTTGAAATTGGACTAATTGGAGCTAAAATGCTAGGTACTTTACACGGCCCTACCATACGACCATGCATTGAAAATTTTCTTATTGGCTTTTGAAAAGGATTTCACGGGCAAGTAAGTGGCTATGCAATTCATTGAAAGAAAAAATTTTGGATGTAAATTAAGAGCATTGATAATATTATGACATTTACTAGTTATATTTTTGTATATGATAGCATTAAATTCAATTGTGGTCATGGTATGACCATTGGCAGCTAGTTAATCTACAAGAAATTTGACACGATATGAATATTGAGAAACTCATAGGTCATTCTTTTTTAGTCTAGTAATTCAATATGAAGCTAAAGATGTCTATTTTGTGAAAGAGAGTCAAATGTGTTGGTTAGGGCATACCAAACCTCATAAGATGATGTTATACCAACAACATACCAAAACACTTCTTCAGATAAAAAAGAGAGCGACCAACAAATAAACATTTGATTTTTTTAAAACCATGTATGATAGGCAAGATTTGCAATGATTTCAGAAGGGTCAATGTAACATCATCGACTTTTTCCATATGCATGTTTACATACATATCATTTGGACATATGCATATTACATATATTTCACTTAAACATGTGCATTTTATATATATTTTTATAGGAACAAATTCATGACATGCATTAGTTACATGTCATAGGATTTTGCCATTATATTGAGTTGCACGTGTCCATTTTATAACTTAGTTGAGTATAACATGAAATTAAAAATTTAAGTGAGTAAAATGACTAGATTGAAATAATAAAAATATGACAAAATTAATCTAGTTAAATTGAGCCAAAAGATTAAGTTGTATTTTTGTGTTGATTAGTGGAATATATGTATAATAATAATAATAATAATAATAATAATAATAATAATAATAATAATAATAATAATAATAATAATAATAATAATAATAATAATAATAAGAAGAAGAATAAGAAGAAGAAGAAGAAGAATTGTAAATAAAGGGATAAAAGATAAGTTTTGCTGCATACTTCCTTCTTTTCTCTTTATTTTTTGTCTTTTCCTTTTTTTATAAGTTTTGCTGCATACTTCCTTCTTTTCTCTTTCTTTTTTGTCTTTTTTTTTTCATTTTCATTTTCTTCTTCTTCTTCTTCTTTTCATTTTCTTCACTTTCCTTAAACTTTTCTACAGCAAACCAAGTTCCTAATAATTTATAAGTTAATTATTTCTCTTGAATTGTTAAGTTAAATTCATGGTTTATAGGTTATGACTCATAATGTGCAAGCAACATAAGGCCTAAGAAATTTGCTTTTATAGTAGAATATTAGGGTTCAATTTTCATAGCCTTAAAGTGCGATTTTGAAGAAGTTCCAAAAATAAAAATTATATATTTATGTGTGAAGTTTATGGATATGCAAATAGTTTTGCAGTATTTGGTGTATTTGAAGAGAAATCCTCTCTTAATTGGAACTGGTTTTGGTTCGAATCTCAACTTGATGTACCATTATATTCACTTGTTTTGAATATGATAAAATTTGTATTTGAAACATATCAAAATATGAAAGTTGTAGATACTTATATTATCTAGATGTACCAAATTTCACATTCACATGTATTGTGAATTTTGAGTTATGATAAACAGAACTATGATTGTTCTATAGTTTGAAATACTTACTTAGTACCCTGAGAAAGTCCAACAATTTGTTTGGTCATTTTGAGCTCCTTATAGACAGAATCTGTAATTTATTAAAACATGAAAATTATAATTTTATGTCTTAGATAAATTTTAGTGATAATATCACCTTAATGTATTATGTATAGTATGATATATGACCTTTAGAAATTATACTAGTATAGAAGCCAACTCTGTTCAGGACCAATGAAAAGTTTCTTATAATTTGAAGATTTTAGAGACATAATTGATAAAAGTTATAAAAATTAAAAATATTTCATTTAAACCTATATAAGTTCCTATAAAGTTTTACTATAATATAATATACATAATGTAAGATATGGAGGACCCAAATTGGTACTCTAAAACTACCTAAGAGCAGAAAATAAAATACTCAATTGGAAATTGCACCAAAATTTGTGCAATAATCCAATTGCTCTGAAATTTGAATATATTATATAATTATATGTTAAATTTAATTGTAAATAAGAATAAAATAAATTGGACAAGTGTGAAAAAAGTTATAGGCTAATAAGTCTTATAAGGTCATATTGTCTTACAGGAAAAATCTTAACTATCTATATGAACTATGCACATTAATTTATTTAAGTCATATTAAGTTTGTCTAGTCCTGAGTTAATCAATTATATCCCTATATTAGACTCACAACAAATTGGAGATCCACAAAGAAGAGATAAATAATAAGTTAAGGTTCAGAATTAAAGGAGAAAAGTGAGTTTAATTATCAAATGATTTCTCTAATGCAAATAGGCATTGTTTGCAATGTAAAATGATTTATGGTTATGTGATTCACATGATTTGACTTTTATAATGAGACGATGAATAATTTATGAATATGTATATATGGTATATTTGAGGTATATGTTTGACATACTTGATATATACATGTTGTATAAATAGTATATGTGAGGTATATATGCAACATATATGGTATATATATGGTATATGTGATAAAAACATAATAGATGATGAATGTTTAATTATAAATGCATGTGCATAATGACTTAAAAAGGCGTCGTGACTAGTTAATCGATGTTGTAATGTAAAAGAAGAGGTCTATGTACCAACAAATATGCAAATAAAATAAATGATCAAACTGGCTAGTAAATAAAATTGTTCACATGACAAATATTCATATGGAAACCCAAGGCAATATCTGCTTAACTTAGTTACAATAAAATGAAATGAGCAAAACATAAGCATAAGCAAAGAATAGTGATCATATGCTTTAATTTTACTAGTAACTACATGATATCGATAAATGAAATGAAATACGCAGTATACATTAGATTTGTGATTTGTTACTATCAGTTGCTTGGTACTTTATAACTTATTTGATAATTACTCTCACTGAGCCGCAACTTATTAATTTGTATAATTTTTCAAGTAAAGAAAAGTAATAACTCATTTTGGTTAACATATAAAAGACATGGAATAAATGTCACTAGCCGAGTCTCACTACTCTCTCTTGTTGCATTCCACACGAATATGAAATCATGTCATCTATATTTTGGACTTATGTGAATATGCATGTATATTAACTCAGAGTTGACTCTGAAATGTAAATGGATGCAACTCGTAAACATGAATATGTAAAGTTTAATTTTGATATATGTGATATATTATGTTGCGGTGAAAATCTCGATGTTGACTTACAGATTCATTAAATGATGTTATGAAATGTGAAAAAAAAAATACTATTAATATTAACATGATCTCATATTTATTTGTGTGCCATGTATAATTATTTGATAAAGGGATAGACTATACTTAAATATATAAGTTGTGATGTTACAATTAATTGAGTCAACAATGGTTTTTTGTTTTGGTAGTTTAATAAGTGTAAGAATTATGTTTTCTAGGTAAAGTAATTTTGTTTGTTAGTTTGATGGAAAAAGTTAAAAGGAGTTAAATATTGTCCAAAATAATTAATTACAAAGAGATGTATTTTTCACAATAGACCAACTTAAGTTATAGTAAAATTAACTATTAACACAAATTTATATACTTAACTGCTAATTATATTATAACTAGGAGACATGACTTAGTGATTGCACTCTTTGGAATTTTATAAAAACTAGAACAAATTTTATGCTTTCACTCAATTTTTTCTTTAACGTTGTCTGTGTGATATCCAGTCTAAAAAGAATATCACAACTCTCAAATTCTTCTGGGACCTTAAGTGGTATCATTCCCTTACTTCTTTAGCTTTAACATTTAATCCTCCAAACAAAAATATTGAAGGCTTCCATAAAAGAGATCTTTTGGAAATGCAAGACGATACCAAAAAATTCATCAACATCTCAAGCAATTCCCATGAATCAAGCAACTCATACTCACCCATGTCCTCAAATTTTCAATCCAATTCGCCATTACCAATAAATAATTCCTTGTCTAACAATACTCATTACTATTCTTCCTCAAAAATACCTTCACACATTGCTCCACTCATATTATATTAGTGCACAACAACAAATGAAGAAGGATTTATTGAAGAAGATCCAAGTAAAGAAAAATCACACGAAAAAAATTCTCACAACAAAAGAAAAAAGGGGAGAACAAGCTGCCAAAATCACTTTTTTTTTTTGGAAAAACAGACATCAAAATTGGATTTAGAGCAAAAAATCAAGTGGGAAAGTATAAATTTTCACAAAAAATCGACTAAGATTTCAGAAGAATTGAGAAACAAAAAATATTAACCATTTTTCTAAAATTTGGGCCAAATCACGCCAACCCAACAGTCCCAATCCAGGCCAGCTATGCCAGCCAAGCCAAGCGTGCCAGCCCGTAAGGGCTGGTCCATGCCCAACCTACCAGCTTAGGCTTCTAAGCCTCTAAGGAGGTAGTGGCTCAAGAGTGGCCCCAACTGGAATTTCAAGCCTAGGCGCTTCTTTTGCTAGTCCAGCCCATCCGAATCACTCTTTATTCTCCCTTAGGATCCATTTGATCAGGTGCAACAAGGCACATCAAATCGTCTTATACCCACCCCTCATCGTGTTGACCGCACTCTTTGAGCAAGTTGACTAGTGCTTACGTATGCTTCGTCAACAATTTATGCATTTTGGAGTTCTACAGCAAGCCATATTAGATCGCTGCAATCAATTTTCTTCCAATAAAAATAATTCTTTTGGTATACACAGAAAAATTGGCTCCAAATTTCGTCCACATAGCTATTTCAAGTCTATTCCAATTCCACCAAGGAAATTTGAAAAAGGAAATTCTTGAATAGGTGGTAAAAATTATTGGTAATTATTTACCAATATTAATATTAATATTAATATTATTATTGTATTTTTTATTCAAGTTCATCACATCACAAAATAATATTAAATAAAAGTGGTGAAAGTGTGGTTATTATATATAAAAAATAAAATATTATATAATTAATATTTTTGTAAGTTGTATTTTTTTCTCTTTTTCTCTTTCAATTAACTATTTCTCTATTATTTATTTATTTTCTCTCCATTATGGAGAAGAAGAAGAATGTTTATACTTACATATAAAAAAGCACACTATACAATAACAACCCCAAACCATCGGATTCACAAGATTCTACAGCTATGAGCAAATGAGTAAAATGGGAAGAAGATGATCAACTAGCACGAGCCACTATTTCAAATCATATGGAAGATGATTTAATTTTTTTTTTATGAAACTAGTGAGGCTGGTAAATCTTTACTCAATTTGCTTAAGCAAAAATATGAAAATACTTTTGAACCATATGTTCAAATGATGCTAGAAAAGTATAATGCTGCCAAAATATCTGAAAATGGTAGCATTTCTAAACATATTCATCAAATGGAAATCATTGCTAAAAATTTAACAAATGCAAGTCATGTTATTTTAGATAATATGCAAATTTCTACTATATTAAATAGTTTACTAAAATCTTGGGAAACTATGGTGACATCTATTACATATGGTTAAGCAAATTTATCTATGGATACTTTAACATCTTTATTAATTCTTGATGAAGAACGGAAGAACAAGAGGAACAAAGAAGAGAAAGTTGATCTCCTTCTATTTGAAGATATTAAGAATAATAATAAAAGAAAACCACACTTTAAATCCAAAAATTAAAAAAAAGGTAAATTTAAGAAAAAAACTTAATTTGGAATATAAGACTAAATGACATTGTTTCCAGTGTGGCAAAGTTTATCATTTCAAGCGAAATTGCAAAGTCAATTCTAAGACATCCAAAATAACAGCAATGACCATCACGAAAGCAATGTTCATAGAACAAGACGATCATTCATAGTGGATTGATTCTTCTGCGACAAGGCATGTCTCCAATCTACTCACGACCATCGATTTAGTCCTTATATGGTGGATGTGCTCTACGACCAATATAATTAAGTCAATACAGGTTGGCTGGTATAGGAGCATTATTATTCGAGTTTAAATCCAATCATATAAGTATGAAAATTTTAATTTAAAATAGTAGTGTTAGTGCAATATGAATACTAGAAAATAAGGGCACATTATTGTGATTACATTCTTGACATGTAAATCGATGTGATATACCTAGCGGAAAATGCAGAGTTTTTTCATACGAGAAAAATATGATTTAAGCACACTAAAATATAGACATTATTTCAAGGCCATAGGTGGAGTTATAAGGTAAAATTTTATGGTTAAAGGCTCCAAAATTGCAAAAATATGGTATGTGGTGCAAATCTACAGTCAGATTTTTCAACTGAAAGTTAGAGATATGCGTTCATAATTACAATAGTGCCGATATAAATGCAATTAAATTCTAAGAATTTTGAAACTGAGAAATTAGAAATCGGACTTCGGGTGAATTTTTATAGCCCAATTAAAAAAAATGACTAAACTATAAAAATACAATTTTCGCATTAGAAATCGTTTCACAAAATCGAATGAATTGTTTGAAAGAGAATTTTCTTTTATAATTTTTGGTATATTTATTTTGATGGAAATATATCGTTTGGATATTGTATTTGAAGGAAATAAATTATATCATGAATTAATTTGAAGAAATTATATGATTGGTGTAAACTATATCTAAATCAAAGTAAATTAAGATGCAATTGGGTCATTTGTCAACTTAAGCTCCTAATTAAATTTTAGTTGGCCAATAGTAGCGAATTGCATTACCATTCTACCTTCAAAGAAATTCTAGCAGTAAAATATGGAATCAAGAAATTTGAGTTCCATTTGATAGGACACCATTTTACTGTTATAATGGATTGCCCGTCCTTTCCAAGGATGTTAGATTTCAGACAAAAGACTATTCCTCACCCGCAGCTTTTGAGGTGGAAAGAATGGTTCAGCCGATACAGCTTTGATGTTCAGCATATAAAAAGAGATAAGAACTTAATTCCTGATTTCTTATCAAGACCTCCTCCTTCAATTGATCTCATTTCTTCTTCAGAGATTTCTTTAATCTTCATGGCATCACCAAGTTCCAGTTCGCCTTCCAACACACCAACTCCAACCCAGTATGATTTCCTTTCAGATTTTCCTCCTGGAAGTCCAAAAACAAATTTGAAAAAGATTTGGAGCTTTGCACAAAACATGTTGTTCACCTACATGATCCTCTTCCAAGAAAAAATAGGAGCACCTCGGAGAATTGTATATTTCCCATCAGAATATCCATGGGTAATGATCTATAGGTTGACCCCAGCCTATATGTTTACAAAGCAACTTTGGTATCTCTGGTGTTAGTCAACTCTGTACTATCATGCAGTCTAGATTGAGCTCATCAGAATGCTAGCATTCATTGATAATCCAGAAAATCTGCAGACTCCGCAAATCAAGTTTCTAACTTGGTTTCAACCACTCTCATTCTGGAAGCAACAGTTCGCAGACTTAATTCTCCACAATTCTAGTCCTAACAATGTTCCAGACCACATCACAGGAATCTTCATATTTCACAGGTCTTACACCACAGTCTTAGGAACTTCAAGGATTGTTACACTCACAAGAAGCAGAGTATGGAAAGTCATTTTCCATGAAGACCCAGCAAATCAAGAGAAGATCAAAACATTACTTCTCAAAGAATTAAGGTTAGAAAATAATCATTACAGTCTTCCACCCATTAGCTACACAGCTATTGGACCAGACCCATGCAAAAGGATAAAGATGTTTCCATAGCCTCCGACACTCAAGCCTAAACTTAGGCAAGAAGATGAAGAACAAACCTTTGACCAAGATTCTCAGGAAGATGGTTTTGACAAAGTCAATGAGGAAGATGTCACTATAACAGTTCTAAGGTCACAAGCAAGTTCAAGTTCGAATCCCAATCCAAATGAAAAGTCCATATTCCGTTTCAATGAAGATATGGATTTCAGTCAGCAGCCATATTGGGATCCTCCACCAGAACCATTCAGGCCCAGAAGATATCCAAACAACAGACCCATTCCTCCAAGAGAAAAAGATAGTCTACATGATTGACCCATGGGAAGCTCAGAGCCTTCTCTAGAAGATCAGAACATGTCTCCGTCACATGAACCTATCCATAAGTAATAATAAGTGGTTGTTATGTGTTTCCCACTTATTTTGTCAGTTTGTACTAAAAGTAGATGTGATAGTAACTTTAATAAGTATGTGTTACTATTCACTTTACTTTATGTCATGTTTACTTTTCCTTTATGTCATTGTAAAATAGTGCTTGCACTATTAAGGAATATTTCATATGTAAGCAGCGATGTCATAAGCTGCTACTCTTGTATTATAAATACCTCTTCTGTCAGATAGAAGAGGCAGGATGTAATTACCTAAGTATTGAAGCAATAAACACTATGTTTGCTTAATCTCTTATTCCTCTAAGCTATTGTTCTGCCAATAGTGTCTAAGTCTCTTCGATCATTTAAAGTTAGCTAGTAGCTTTGAAAGTTGTTTGAGGTTTCTTGGATGAAGAATGCTAAAAAGGACAGTCCTACCAATAGCCAATGAGTGTGCCTTTCAGGATAGTCATACCTAGTTTCTTGATTCCTGACTTCTCAAGTAAGTTTCTTTTATATGAGTTAGTTCTAGTCTTAGTTCTTATGAGGTTTATAGGCTGAAAACCAGACTCTGCGCTCTACTGGGGCAAAAGACGGTAACCATCCTGTTGTGAGACTGGTGTAACAACGCCACGAGCCTGTAAGTTCTAGGGTTAGGGCTGGCTCATCCCAAGAATAAATGCCCATATATGAATCTAGAGTTCTCTACCAAAAATATCAAATAAAAAGCCCTCATCTTCATCCCCACTTGGCCAAATCACCATGGATGGAGTCTTCAAGCTCTCTTTCCTTTTTCTTGAAAATAATTAATTATCCAAGTATAAGGGAGTAACAAGGAAGAGAAGAAAATAATTTGGTGGAAAAATTACTATTGGCCGAAATTCCATAAATTTTTAATGGTGAGATTCTTTAACTTCTTCCTTAGATTTTTATGGATTTGAGTTGATTTGGGTGATTGCCTTGTATTGATTTTAAGATTTTTGTAAAATTTGTATTGAATTAGAAATATGGAGAATTATGGTTTGGTGGAGGAATAATATGGAAATTAGATAAAAATGAAATGAGGAATTTAAAGATGGAATTGATGAGAATTGATGAGAAATGAGTAAAATTTATTTTTAAAAATTTTTGTGGAATTTTTAAAAAATTTCCATAATTATATTTGAAAATTAGGATGAAGAAATTGGGTGAACCATAGCTTGATTTGATGAAATTGTAGTTATTTTGGATATTTTAAGGTATAAAATAATTTTTGGAGTGAAGAAATAAATTTTGGGAAGTTTTTAAAGTGTGGCTGAATTACTGAAGAATTAATTATTAAATATTTGAAATTAATTAAGTAAAATTGGTAGTTGGAAATTAAAGAATATTGATTGAAATAATTATAGGAATTTATTGGAAATTTTTTGGAGAAATTGATTAATTAATGAAAATTTTTGAGTGGAAAATTGGAATATTAAAAAAAATAATTAAGAAGGGGGAAAATTAATTAAGGGAAATTATTGAGAAGGAAAATAAGAAAATAGAATTTTTGAAGATGAATTTTTGGATAATGGATTAATTATAGGAAAATATGGAAAAAATATAAGAAAAAGGGAAATATTATTAGGGAATAAGTGGTCACACTGTAATAAGAGTTAGACGATTAAGAATGGTGAATTACATATTAACTGTGCATGTGGGAACCAAAAAATTTTATTAGGATATTTATTTTTTAAAAGAAATATAAATATTTATTGAAAAAAATAAATAATTAGAAATTTAATTATTGTCAGATACAGCGACAAAATCGGTGCCAAAAGTAGATAAAGGCAAAAACCCGATAAATCAGACAAAGGCATAAACAAATTTGTACAGTCTTTGTAATAGTAGTAGTAGTAGTAGTAGTAGTAGTAGTAATAATAATAATAATAATAGTAATAATAATAATAATAATAATAATAAATGGGGTATAATTTAATTTTTGAGAATTAATGGAAGTTAATGTGGTTAAGTGAATTTTAATATAATTATTAACAAAATATGCAGTGAATTAATATAAATATGGAATGATATGTATTTACTGATGTTATAGGTATGCTTGATGTAATGATTATGTTTTGTATAAATGTTATATGATACATGAGCATGTGGTATACATAGTATATAATAGGTATATGTGAGGTATACGATGGGTACACATACAGTATATGATTAGTATATATTTAGTATTGGTTTGAGAACTATTAAAGTATATGTGAGAAGAAATGGACATTACATTAGCCCATAAATGAGTCTGGACTAAAATATGGTAAATTTATTGGCATATCAACTGGGTTATAAGGATTATTCAATTCGTCTGGAACATACAGTTATATCCTACTCAGTCGGAATATACGGTTATACAGATGTTTAACATCTACATACGGATGAACATCTTATTCATACGGATACCCTTTGTGTCTCTTTAGTACCAAGTCTAGGTAGTCAATTTCTAGGTAAAACATGTAAGAAACTTAAAATATTTGGTATAATAATATTATATTAACATGTTATCATGATAATTATGAATGTGACGAACAAAAATATAGGTTGAACTATTTTGGTTATTTAAATTTATAGAATATGAATATAATGTAAAACATATTTATTTTATTGATCTAAAAAAATGTTACGATAGTTTAAATGATGTATATATATAGGTATATAAATGTGTGTGATAGAAATGTATATTTGAAAAATAAAGATATATTATAATATTAAATGAATTAATATGAATGTTATAAGACTATCATTATAAAGCTTATACCACTGAATATTATACTCAGTGCGAAAGTATTTTTCTCTCGCGTAGGTTGTAAATAGAAGGGTACAAAACAATAAAAGTTATAGATAACACCACAGAACTAGTGGAGTCCATATTAGAGCAGAACAACAGTAACCTGAATATTAACATTTTGTTTCTAAATAGTTTATGTTGTATTTTTTTTTAAAGTTCAGTGGTGATATTGTATAATTTTTCTAAAATATTAAAATTTTATGTATGCATATTTAATTAGTATAAATGCATATATTAGTACATAGTTGTAAGTCTTGTGCAAATGCTTCAGTAAGTCAACCAAAGACATTTTTTGATCTGAAAAAAATTCTATTAGATTAAGAGGTGTTACAAGAAAGCTTTGTGGAATTCAAAGTAATGAAACCTGATGAGCATAAGTTATATATGGGCAATATTACTTATGTTAATGTATTAGGTGAGGTTAAATGTAAAGTCCTATGTGACGGTATAAGTATAATTTTAAGAGATGTATACGTCTTTGGATATCCGCAATAACTTAATATTTGTATCTACTTTAGAAGTAAAAGATCACAAATTTAGATTTTGTAAAGGAAAAGTAACCATAGGTAGAAATAATAAGATTCTAAAAAAGGGTATCCTAGTGAATGAGTTTTATAAACTTATTGATAATAATAATATCAATAAATATTCTAAGTATTTTGTAGTCTCTAATGACAATAATTCTTTTATGTGGCAACTATGACTATGACACATAAATAAAGATAAAATACTTAGAATGAACAAATCTAGTTTGATTCCAAACTTAGTGAATGTGATCTTTAATAATTGTGAATCATGTCTCAAAGGAAAGTTAGTTCAAATCATTTAACAAATCTTGGTTTTCTTATAATTTGTTAGAAGTCATTCATTATGATATTTGTGGGCCAATGAGAATAAAAATCCTTGAAGGAATGAAATATTTTATAACCTTCATAAATAATTACTCTATATATGGTTATGATTATCTTTTGAAAGCTAAATCAGAAGCTATTGATAAATTTAAGGATTTTAAAATAGCGGTGGAAAAACAACTAGGTAGAGATATTAAAACTTTGATTATGATTGAGGAGGAGAATATGAAGTTTTTTAATGAGTTATGTAAAGAAAATGATATAAAACATATTTATACAATATCTTACACATTGCAACAAAATGAGATTGCAGAAAGACAAAATAGAACTTTAATGGTTATGACTAAATCTGTGATGGCTCAAGTTGATTTAGGATTGCATTTTTAGGGAGAAGCATGTGTATTGCATAATATATACTAAATAGAGTTAAAAAAAATTACAACAAATGATACCCTACAAAATTTAGACAAGTTTAAAACCATATCTATCAAGGTTAAAAGTTTAGGGGTGTAAATCACATGCCCTTATTCCTAAACTATTAAGGGATATACTAAAGAATAAGACATGAGAATGCAAATTTATAGGATACAATGAATAAGGAAATGATTATTGATTTTATCATCCTGAAAAGGGTTTAATAGAAAGCAGTGATGTTTTTTTTAATGAAAATATTAATTCTAATAAATCATTAGAAGATATTGTGCTTCAAGATAAAGAATCTCAATTACCAACTATACTAATAGAGGTTGAAAATAGCGGGAGCGCAACTTCAATAAATCACCATGTAACAATTGATCAAGTAATTAAAGACAATATAGAACAACAAATGGAAAAGAAGAAAAGCGAGAGAAAATGATTAAGAGAACCGTTGATCAAGTTTAAAGATTATTATGTCTTTAATATTGAAGATATGGATAATAATTCTAATGGAGCAAAAAGTGATCCACATAACTTCAAAGAAGCAATAAAAGCTAAAGATGGACAACATTGACATGAAGCTATGGAAGAAGAACTAAATTCCATCAATAAAAATAAGGTATGGGAATTAGTAGATCTTCTAGAAGGTAGGAAATCTATTGGATATAAATGGGTCTTAAAAAATAATAATAAAGCAGATGGTACTTTAGACAAATACAAAGCAAGGTTAGTAGCTAAAAATTATACTCAAAAGCCTGGTATATGCTTTGTAGATACTTATTCGCCTGTTGCAAAATTTGTTTCTATTAGAGTTATTATATCAATAATAGCTCAAATGAATCTTGAATTACATCAATTAAATGTCAAAATTGTTTTCTTAAATGATGATTTAAAAGAAGACATATATATGATGCAACTGAAAGGATATAAAATAAAAGGTCAATAAAGTAAAGTGTGTAAATTAAAAAAAAAACATTATATGGATTAAGACAATCTTCTAGACAATGGTCTTTAAAATTTCACCAAGCAATTATAAAGTATGGATATGACCAATGTGTATATATATTAAAACAAGAAAATAATATGGAAATTTTATCATTATATGTAAATAACATATTACTAGCAAGTAATAACATTAAGGTAATGGGAGAAACTAAAGCATGTCTTGGTGCCCAATTTGAAATGAAAGACATGGGTGAAGCCTCATATGTTCTCGGAATTATGAGATAGGAGATCAAATATGTTATACCTGAATTAGAAAAAATATTTAAAAGATTTAATATGGGATCATATAAGGTTGTAAAAACTCTAGTATATAAAGGTCCACATTTAAGTAAAGATATGTGTCAAAAAAATGAGCTTGAAAGAAAAGAAATGGGTAAGATCCCTTATACCCACACTGTAGGAAGCCTCATGTATGCAATGACAAGTACAAGACTAGACATTTGTCATGCAGTGGGATTGGTAAGTAGATGTCAATCATACCCTATACCTAAGTAATGACAAGCAGTCAAAAGAATATTCAAGTATATAAAAGGAATAATAGACTTAAAGCTATGCTTTGGGTTAAAAGAACTAGAAATAGTAGGGTATTGAGAAGTGGATTTTGCGGGAGATACTGATAATAGAAAATCTACAAGTGGAAATATTTTTCTATTTGGTGGTACAACTGTTTCTTGGGCAAGTGAGAAACAGGGATGTGTTGCAAAATATACTATGGAGGTAGAATATGTGGCATATAGCACTGCAACAAGTAATCTCGTATGACTTAAAAGATTTGTATATAGTTTAAAATGTAATTTACTTTATAAGCCAGTTAATATATTTTGTGATAACAAGTCTGTCATTTCTTTAATTAAAAGTGGAGCAAACAGTTCAAAAGGAAAAAATATTGATGTTCATTATCACTATATACTGGATATGGTAGAAAGAAATTAAAAAAATCGACTATATTTCATCTGAAGAAATGATAGTTGATCCCATGACCAAGTGATTAACTCTTGAAAAATTTAGAGTAAAATGTTGTTGCAATGGGATTAAGGGCCTAATCATTATAGTATGAAAAAACAAAGACATTAGATACGAAGCCAGTCTATTAGGAAAACAGGAGAAAGGAGTATTCTAATGTAATTCCATCCAAGATATCTAAATTGGTTGTATAAAAGATGGAAGGAAATATTTAAGCGATATCCGTTAAGTTATAAACTTCTTGAGATATATACTAATGCAACTGGATAAAACTAAACAAAAATCTCATAATTGTCCAATGATCACTATTCACTTATATAAAAATAAGTGTTAGTAAGGAGTGCTTAAGTCGTGAACAAGAACACTCTAACTAAGATAGTGTCCAAGTGGAAGATAAAGGAATTAAATATTGGCCAAAATAATTAATTATGAAGATATTTATTTTTCACAACAAACTCCTAATTATAGTAAAATTGACTGTTAACACAAATTTCTATACTTAACTGCTAATTGTATTATAACTAGAAGACATGCCTAAGTGATTGCATAATTTGAAATTCTATAAATACTAGAAGAAGTTTTATGCTTTCACTTAATTTTTTTCTTTAACATTGTCATTATGATATCCAGTATAAAGACAAGATGACAACTCTCAAATTCTTCTGGGACTATCAAAAGTATGGCGTGCAGCTGTAGGAGACGTTTGAGAAGTTGGTGCATTCTTTTCTTTTTTTTTTCCAAGGCTATGATATCAAATAGAGAATATGAATTGTGTATTGTATTATGATGTGGGAAACACTATACAAAGGATAAAGATCATTGTAAATACATGAGTAACAAATTAATCTACATTTAACAAAAGAGACGATAAAGGATATCGTTTAGCTCAACCCAAAGAATCTGTTTCGAAAACCAGCTAAAATTCAAAAAATAAAAACATCCTCACGCTACACAAAGAAGTGGAAATTGAATACCATTTTACACACATCTATGCTGATGAACTACATCTTAACAGTTTTCACTTGGTTATATACACTTTTGGAGTCTCTACTCTACATTGCAATTTGCATTATTAAGTAAAACATGGAAAAACAACAAAATTAGCCTAGGCTGAGTCGTTTGCCTTGAAAATCCTTTGGATCAAAAACTTATTTCATAAATCCCAGTTAGCCAAAATGTCACGTGCTTGGTTTGCATCCACATGTACAGTTCTCCAATTCCTTGTGTAGCTTCTGCCAGATAGACAACCAGTAAATCAAGATTAGCCAAAGCACAACAACAAAATTGCACCTACAGCAAATAATGATTTTAATAGATCACAAGATGTACATTGGATACATTTGGGAATTCCAATACCCATTGGAGGATTTTTTTTTTTTTTTCCTTCCAACTTCCTTTTCTTTTATTTCTCCCATTTGTTTCCGATCACGAACATTCACACACCTGAACTTCTCCTTGAAGGCCTTTGATGTGCTGCACTGCCAAATCCAACATGTCTGCATAGCTTGTTTGCTGCAATGATAGGACAACTCAAGAGGTTATATCTACATTGTGTTTAAGATTCAATTTCGGAGCTGGAAGATATAGTTAGATATTATGAACCATTAAATTCATTCGGAATGAATACCTTGTCCATGTTAGGAACAAGTTCCTGTAGTTTCTTCAACCTTCCGCTTATTCTGATTCTTCTCTCCTGAATAAGGTGATCACAATTCGCATAAATCAGCATCCTGTTATTTTCATACTTACATAAACTCATCCATATGCATATGATAAGTATTCATGTCAGCATGTTTACATATAAAATAGTGCAATTGAATGTAAGTTTTTCCCCAGCTTCATTATGTTCCTAAATAGTAAATCCTGAGTCTGTCAGCTCCTTTTATGGAGCAATACAATTCATGCCCAAAAAAAATGTAGAAAAAAGTAGATCTCGCTGCGCATTCAGGTAATCATTAGTATCATACCTATTCTAAATAACTAATCAAAGGATAACTTTTGGAGCACCATTTGCCAAATAGTAACTTAACAGAAGAAGAGAAGCGCCCAACAACAGAAGCCTCTTCCACATTTCAAACACAACAAAAGGAAAAAAATTCCTCTGAAGTTCTACGGAATCCATAGAGTGACCCAATTGTGAGATATATGAATGAATTATAGCAATGAACAATATTATTGCCCGTTTATCTATTTCTTGTGAGCTTATATACACAATCTTCTACTGTATAACAAGCATATATGTACATTAGGTCTTCACTTCAGGTCCTCCTACATCCTACATTACAACAGCATTCATCATCAACCTGATCCAACACTTCTCTCTTTCTGTGTGTGGTTGACTCTGACGCTTTCTTTGTTTGAAGCATTTCTGCTGTCCACTCTCAAACCAACAATTGTACACTTGTCTTGTATAAAAATCCATCTTCTAGGTATGATGCAGACATTTACATCCTTTTGAAACTCTTATAAAAATAAAATCTTAGTAAACTGAACTGAAAAGCAGTCTTTAATTTAATCTAGATGGCAATGTATTACACAGTAGGTCATTTGCTTTATGTAAATGAGTGCAAGTTCGTATAGACAAAAAATCTATTCAAATGTTAAAAAGCAGAAGAGACAGATATTCATCTGTACAAAATAAAATTTTGAAAACAATGAAAATCATAATACACTCTTCATGGCAAGGAAAGCGGTCAATCATTACAAGGAAATTAAACAGCTTCTTGAATAGGAAAAAAAATTGAAGGGTTCGCTTTTATGATCTCATATAACAAATCCTCATTTTTAAAGTAAAATGCCCTTTTTACAGTACGTACCAAATTTATGAAACATAAATGAGGGATACTGGTGAAATCTACTAACCCTTTCAGCAATGCTTCGCGGATGAGTGGCGCAGCCACGCTTAGCACGGACTTTGCAGGGCACAGAGTCCTCAGGAATATTCAGTAGCTTCTCCACTGTCGCCATCTCAAGACTTGTCTGTGGCAAGCTAAGCTGAATGAAGAATGAATCAGGATATATGCCAGCAAATCAAGTGAATAGAAACTTAACTTTGAGAGTCTCACCCATCATCTTCTAATCTATAAACAATGCTAATATCTACTATGATCAAGTCTACAGTTGAATTTCCTCTTTTTTTTCAGAAAAAGAAAATGTCTGTAGTAGAATTTAAAGGCTACTTAAATGAACAGTTTTCCATAAGCTAGTTCATAGAGTGTGAATTGTGAAGAGTTGTAAATTGTTGTCATGTATAAAAGTCCTCAGAAAAAGTTTTTGTACCTGAGTTTCTAAGCTATTAAGACAATTAAACAAGTCTCCATCAATGTTCTTTGCTCGTTTGCTTGGTGCTGAAAATACAATTGAATTGGTATTGTCCCAGGATCCTATCCCAAAGCCACCCGTGGAATAAGAATGCGAAGAATTCTCGTGGACATTGTTAGAATTGATACCTTCAACAATACTCTCACTCACTTCTGAAATCTGAGAAAGAGAATCTTGTGCAGTGAAGCTCAACTGAGACTTGAACCTCGATGCGCCTAGGCCACTATGTGAGCCATTGTGAGTGTTATACCCTCCAGTCCCTGGTGTAATTGAGAAACCTGTTGTTTGAATTGGCAAAAGAGATGGACCATATTCACAAACCCCCAAAGCTTTAATAATTAAACCAGCAGAACTCATCTAAGCCAAAGCATGCCAATTAATGCAACTAGCAAACAATTATTTAATATTTTTCATTAAAAGTAAAAGCAAGTTGGTATCAGCAAGATCCAACTCAGTTGAAACTAATTGAAAGAACAATTTATAGAAAGAAATGAAATTATTCTGCAGTGTTCCACCAGCTCTCTAGCAATGTTTAATACATTTAAGAGCATCCCCTTGCCTCTGTACTCAAGTTTAAGTAATTTTTACTGGATGAGAGACGTAAATATGAATTCATTATACAATGTGCCATAACCATTCCTCTTCATCCCTCTAAATTGAAATCTCACAAATACAACTCTTTAATTCAAGTTTCTTAAAGAAAAAATCCCATATGGCATCTACAACAAATCAGATCTCTTAGGTCTAGATATATGTTAATGAATTTTTTTTTCCTTTTACAAGTACCTTTAGCTCCCACAAGTAATAATAATGAACATTTAAGACAAAAAAAAAAAATGCCATCATATTGAGCAACTAATCATTCTAAGAAATTCCGAATATGCATCTAGAGTAGACATAATTTGACAAATGGTTGCAATGCACTTCTTCCATGGAAATAACATATTATATCAATGACCTAAAAAAATTTTTAAAAAAATCTAGGCATTTTTATGTTGAATCTTGAGTCCTGACATGCCTTTCAATTTTGAAAACTTCTACTTAATTTGAAACTTTGGTTGCAATACTTGTAAATAAGACAATAAGTCAAAATCATAAAGAAAAATAACATTTTATTTGTTTTTTTTTAATTTAGTTTTTATAGTTTTTTCCCTTTCTATCTTTTTCTTTCTCAAATTCCTTATAAGTTAAAAACGCTCCACTTGTATCTCCTTTCTCCATCTAGGAACAAAAACATTTTACTAAAATTATTTTGCTTGTTAGAACTGAAAATAATAAAATAAAATGAAATTAAAACCAACAAATAAAGAAAAAATCTATAAAATGAGCCTAAGTGAGAATATTTCTCAGAATTGGAAAATCACTGCAGCAATCTTCTATTTGTAAATGAGTCAACTAAGAATAAAGACAACATTTTTTCTATAACTAACTTGTTAAGAGTTGAAAATCTAACAAAGTGAAAATTAACAAAAAAGAAAATCCTAAAAAGTATTCCCTCTGTCCCATAATAATAAGCTAATTTCCATTTTTTATATGTCCCAAATTGTAAGCCATATTTTTTCAATATAGTTTATTTGTTAATTTACTATACGTTGTTATCAACAATAATGAATTATAATTTTTTTTAGTTCTATAATATGTCCAATATTAATATAAGAGTATAATTTGGACCATATTAATTAAATTTTATAATTCTGTATAAGTATGTGAAACTAAGAAAATATTGGGTTAATTTTTTTATTTTTAGAGGAGGGTTGTTGAGCCTTGTAAAATAAATAAACCATCCCTACTATCAAACGGAAGAGGTGAAAAAGAAAAACATAAATAAGAGAACAACTTGCAATTGAATCACACCAATTCTCTGTTCCCCATGTGACAATTCAAGCCAATCAAACCTTTTCCCCTCTCCGAAGGGTAGTTCCGTCTTTCAAAATAAAAACAGAGAACTTAGACACTTTATATTTATTTATTTATTTTTGTCTACGCTTATCCACCAAAACAGACCACAGAAACACCAATACCAGCGAATCTTAAGCATAAAATAGAAGGAATAAAAAAAAAAACCCATTAATAATAATAATAATAATAATAAAGTGAATAATAAGATAATAATTAAAAGACATATGCCACCTCTACCCACAATTATAATAAGTTCTCAGTTCAAAGAAAAAAGAAAATAATAAGTTCGATCGAAGTTATCTTTTTCTTTGCCTCTTCCCAAACTAAAGAAAATTAAAATGGTCCATGAAGGTTGATTTGTGGTTGCGTTTGTTTGGTAGGAAGGAAAAGAGAGGAAATCTGAATTTGTCAAAAGGCATATAACTAGTCCCATAATAGGAGGGAAATGTTCCAATACATTGCTATACTTTTTTGAAAAACATTTTATTTTTAATTATTTTGAATTTTAAAAAAATATTATAGGGTCTTTAAAATTATTATTGGATATAAAAAAATACATTTATAATCTTTTTGATTTAAATAACTGATTTTTTTATTTTTTAAAAACTATTATTCTTATACATATTTCTGAAAAAAAAAACATATAATTATTTACTTCTCAATAGCTTTCAAAATAAATCAAATAAAAAAAATTATATAATTGAGTCGGAGAATTAACTCTAATACTATTAGTTCAAAATAAAATAAAAATATAATGGGACTATGAAAGCCAACCAACTATTAGATCCCTTAGCAATAAAGTAATGGCAATCAAATCCAACTCACTCTAAAAACACTAATTTAAATCAAATTTTACCTTGATTAAATTAATAAAAAAATATCATATAAATAAAATAATTTATTTCAAAAATACTAATTTAAATCAAATTTATCTGAATTAAATTAAGAAACTTTTTTTATTAATTAAATTCAAACAAGAAAGAAAAAGAAGCATATTATTTGACAATCAAATCATATTTAATGTTATATTAATAGGATAGGTAGACACATTTTTATTAGTTACAAATTATGTTATTAAATTCTCAAGACATTAAACTAAATTGAATGATTAAGTATTTATTTTGTTAAAAATTTAAAATAAAAACTATAATTATTTTATGGTTTGTCTGAATGGGCTCTAACTACTCCACACATAAAACCCGTTTTAAGGATGTAATTTCAATTTACTCAAATATATAGTTTTATTTTCTTTATAGGAAATATAAAAAAATAATAACATTTAATTTTTTTTCTTTGTTTATTCGTCTATAAAAAAAATATATAAAATATATAATTACGGAAGAATGGAACCTCCTAATAAATAAATAAATAAAGGTAGCTAACGGCACACTAAGCTCTTAACAAATAAAAAAATATATAACAAACTAAACAACCTTTTAACAAATATAATCTTAAGAAAATCGCAGGCTCCCACATTCCACCAACTAGAAGTGCCAGTAGGCAAAGAAATTGAAAAAAATGGAAAACAAATAGCGAAAGAAATAAAAATAATAATTAACGCACCATTTTCATTGCCGAGATGCGAAAGAAAGCCAGCGGGAGAGCTCTTCTGTCTAACCAAAGATCCATTAATTTCACTGAACCCGTACGACCTCTGCAACCCGCCGCCGGAGGAGTTGACTTTGCAGGTGGACTCGGAGGTGAGGGAAGAAGAGTCGCTGGAGAAATATTGATGATTAAGTAAATTTGAAGGCGAAGGCGAGCCTATGGCAGAGAATTCGCGGTTAGGGCCTATAACAGAATCAACAGCCCTAGATAAAAAGGCACCTGGAGCCGAACCGAACCTGGTTAAACCAGTAGAGAGCGTGGATTTTTGAGGCGAAGTAATAGACGATGGTGGAGGCTTTGACCAACTATTTTGAGCCATTAGAGAGGACAGATTGGTTTGAAGATAGGGAAATGGAGGAGCATGTGTGCTTGCTTGATGAGGAAAGGTCCGAAGGGTTATTGTTTCGTCACCCGGAGGTGATTTTATTTTGGTAACCATTGACTCCATAAATGACAAAATCTATCCAACTCTTCTTAACTTTTGTGAGCATGTGCATCCACCTTTTTTCACTCCTTTCATTTTATTCTCTGGTTGCTTTTTCTTGTGTTATTAATTCAAAACTGAACAAATCATAAAAATAATTTTTAATATTTAATAAATTATAATTAATAATAAATTTTTAAAAATTTAATAATAAATTTTTATTTTTTATTTTAATTATTCTGTTAATTAAAAATTTAATAATATATTTTTATTTTTTATTTTAATTATTCTGTTAATTAAAAATTTAATAATATATTTTTATTTTTTATTTTAATTATTCTGTTAATTACAGTAGTTAATAATTTATAAAATCTCATTATTAAAAGTCACAGAATTAATGTTCATGTCTCATTTTTGTTATATAAGGGTTATATTGAACCAATCTTATATGTTCAAGGATAATATTGACAAAAAAAAAATTGAAACCAGATGGACAATTACAGTAAAATTCAAAAGCAATTTTATACTTTTACGGTTTTACCCTTTGTTAAATGTCCCGAAAAATAGCAAACAACGTAGAGAACATGGTTATAAATATTAGCGCCATCAAACTTATCGTATCAAAATTGAAATGATAATATCGGTTTGAATGAGATTAAATCGATACAGTAAATTCTAAAAAATAACTATTAAAATCATCAAAACCAATAAAAAAATCACAACAATATTTAATTGATAATATATTAATTTAATAAATATTATTTTTATTTAAAAAATATAAATTATTTAAAAGTTTCATAATAATAGCATAATAAATATTATTATGTTAAATAATTTTTATTATAAAATAATATTTTGATAAGCAAATAATGAGAGTAAAAATTACCTTTATAAAAAAGAGAAAGATAATAAAAAAATATTTCCATATAACTAAATAATATAAAGCAAAACTAAAAATTACATTTTATAAAAATATTTATACTGCACAATTAAATAATCACAACTAAAAAGAGATAATCACAATTAAAAAGAATGTGAGGCATGATCATTGATAAGAAAATTTTAAATAATAAATTTATTTGACTTTATAACCTTAAAAATTATTGTTTATTTCAATCTTATCTGTTATAAAAAAAATTATTTGAAATGTGATTCACTTTAAAAATTATGTAGATATTCATTATAAGACTGGAGAATAAATAGATCAATATAAATATTAATTTTATATTCATGATATGCACCCATAAAAGTATAACTACTTTCATCCATTTAAATTTTACATCCATATTTTAAATTAATAATAATTCAATTTGAAATAGTATAGAATTTATTACAAATATAAGAGTGATTACATATGTTATAACATATATAATTTTTTTCTATAATTCAATAAAATAGAAAAAAAATAAAATAAAAATTATATATATATAATTTAAATTAATAATATTTAAATAAAAATTATTTTTTTAACTGTTATTTAATATTTATATCAATTTATATCATCCGAATCTCTCATGGACGATACAACAAACATTTGTAAAAGTATATCGATACAATATCTATCAGAATCCTAAAAAGGGCAGGCGATACTTATTGGACCATATTTAAAACTATGTTAGGAGAATAGAATAAAGAAATTAAAAACGCGGACGCACTTGTTCTAAAAAAAGTTGGATTGGTTTGTCTTTTACGGAGTCTATGGATACCAAGATAAAATACCTCCGGTGACGACACACTAACCCTACCTATTAGTCTACTACATAATAGAGCAAAATTTATTGTAAAAATTTTAAAATTTTTAATAGTTAAATTTTAAAAGGAAAAATAGGAGATATCGTAATTAATTCAAAGGGGTACGTTCCTAGTGGTAAAGGACTTAGTCATACTCTAAAATTTTTTATTTTGGGAGTCCCTATAAATAAATAAAAAATTCAAATCTTAAATATATAATTGAAAAAAAAAAGTGTTCAATTAAAATAAAACGATAATTATGTATTTTTCTTTTTAACTTTCCCTAAATACAAAGTTACTAACATTTGTCATTTTGAAATTATATTTTTTTCCACATTTTTTAACTTAGTTACACCTAAAATTTGGGTCTGATCTGGCAGATTCAAGGGAATTTTGAGTCTCAATTTTTAATTATTTGAATTTGATTAATTTAGCGAGTCATCAAGTCTATGGCTAAATTCAAATGATTTTTAATTTTATATTGATCTATTTGAATTTCTATCAGGGATTTGAATATAATTTTTGAATTGAGTCAAAAATTATTAAATCTAAATTTAGTTATTACATTTATTGAAATTTAAATATCCTTTTAAGATATTGATGTGAGCATGTGACACTTTTAATTTATATATGTTATCATTCATTCAGTTATTTGTTAATTTATTTAGTACTTATCTTAAGGTGTTATCATTTTTTTTTACAAATTTTAATATAAATAAATTTTTTATATGATTAATAATTAATGGAAGTTTTAGTAAAAAGTGATTAATTAAAAAAATAAAATGAATATTAATTAGGAATATTTTCTACAAAACATACTTTTCTCAAAAGCATAAAAGCATAACTTACTTTATATTGAATAATAATATAACAAAAACACAAAATTTTATCCAATATTAATATACTAATTTTTTTAATTAACTTAAATAATACAATAAATGGTGTTTGAAAATCTAATTACAGTGGGACTAAGGAAAATAAAGATTTGAATGACCAATATAATTTAAATAAATATAAATATACAATATTTCATATGATTAAATATTTTCTATTCAATTTTTAAAATTATAAAAATTAAAAATTATATAATTACTTATTTAACATAAATAAATTATCACTTGCATTATACCTTTAATAAATATATAAATATTTCATGTAATCTATAAATCTAATTAAAAAAATAAAAATAAAAAACCTTTCACAAATCCCTAAAGCTCAGATCGCTTTGTCGCTATCCCAGGAGCAGCTTAAGTTCACCACTCTTTTTCCTTTAATCTCATTAAGCTTAGTTGGCATGAATAGGCAGCTTATGTGGCATTTTTTTAATTAAAGATAACTTGGTATTTGCTGACCTATCAATTTGTTTTATTAAGGGTTACATTGACCCAATAGTCATTATTGACCAAAAAAAAAAATTAGGGCGACATTCAAAATTGGGATAAAACTCAGGAGCAATTTTGTACCTTAACCCTACAATAAAGGTACAATAATGCAAGTGATAAATAATTTTCATTAAATAAGTAATAATAAAATTTTAATTTTTCATATTTTAAAAAAATAAATAGAAAATATCATTACAAATTTACAATTAAGTTATGTGAAATACCATATATTTATATTTATTTAAATTATATTATTCATCCAAATTTTTATATTCATTAGTTCCTTTGTAATCAGTTTTCAAATACCATTTATTGTATTATTTTAGTTAGTTAAGCAAATTAGTATATTAATATTAGATAAAAAATTGTGTTTTATTATATTATTATTCAATGTAAAAGTGAATTATGCTTTTGACAAAAGTGCATTTTTATACAAAATATTTTTAATATATATTCATTTTATTTTTTAATTTAATTCTTTTAACAAAACCTTTTTTTAATTATTAGGCGAATAAAAATTTTATTTATATTAAAATTATAAAATTTTAAAAAAATTGCTAACACCTTTGGTAAGTAATAAATTAACAAAGAGGGAATGATAACATATATTACGTAAAAGTGTCACATACTGACAAGTAACATCATTAGTATCTTAATGGATATTTAAATGTCAATATATATACATATATTAATTAAATTTAGATTTCAAAGTTTTTGACTCGATTTAAAAATTTGATTCGAACCCACCTGAAAAAATTCTATTAGATGAAATCAAAGTGGATCAAATTGAAATCGAAAATTATTTGAGTTTACTCTTCAAAATATGGATAGATTTAATGATTTGCTAGATTGATCCAACTCGATACCTAAAATGTACCTGAAATCATTGACTCAAAAATGTCCTAAATCTGTCCAACCAAAACCAATTGTTGGGTCAAATTAAATTCAATTATGTGGAAAAAAAAATGTAATTCCGAAATGACGAGCGTTTGTAACATAATAACATTTCATCTCTATTTATATTAAATACCTATCAATTTTTTTTTTGGTGTCAATTGTTTAATTAAGATTTAAATTTTTTTTCAATTAGACAAATCCGTCCATTTTTCTATCCAAAATTTATCAGTTAACAATTTTTTTTTCAATAAAATCTGTTGTAAGAATTTTGTAATTTAAAAAATTACCAAAATTTGTGCTTTAACTCAGATTAGGCAAGATATAAGCTAAAGTTTAAATTATTAAAAATTTCTTATATTTATTTTTTAGCCAAATTATTATTTTTTAAAATATTAAAGTTTGAACAAAGAAAAATTTTAAAAATTAGTAAATTTAGTACTTTAAAAAATTAATCAATTTATAAACAAATTAATGTATAAATAAAAATATATATGTTAAATTAAACAAATGATATATATTTGAGGAGTTAAAAGAGAAAATTTACTAATTCTTATAAATTACTAAAATTCTTACCAAAAATTTCGAAAAAGTCCATCACAAAAATTTTAAAATGTTAGATGAAATAAATGAATGGAGATATCCAATTGAAAAAAAGATTGGTGTTTAATTGAAACAGAGATGAATTATTAGGTGTTCTTTAAATTTGCCCAAATTTTAACATTTTCTTGTAAAGAAAGGGAATTTTTGCATATATTTTAACACTCGCCAATATAAATTTACTCAAAGAAAACAAACAATTAATGCTGTTTGGATCTATCCTGTATTTGTCTTATCGTAGTTATGGATTCGTACATGAAACAGTTCATGTTTAATTTGTTAGATACTTGGATTTGCAATTGTGAATAAATGAACAGACTTTGATCAAGGAATAAGTGTGCCAATCTATGCACTAAGAGCAAACTCAAGATTTCGAGTCGAGAGAAAAATTCTCTTCTATTGATTGCAAGTAGAAAAATACAAGCTCAGAAACACTTCAAAATAAGATATATCTAGTTTCTTATAAAACTAAGCTACCTACTAAGAAATAGTAATTGCTACTAGTATAGAAACTAAAATAACTAAGTTGTGAAATAAATACATCTCCATTAGTAGGGAACCATGACACGTGGAAGACTGACTTCAACTCCTACTATCCTGCCCTGTTAAACATATGCAGAATGTTGAAACTCGAAGGTGTAATGCGAAGAGAGGAGGAGCTATATGTTATATCCCCCCCCCCCCCTTCTCAAGTTAAAGCCTGATAACAATCTGCAAGGCCCAACTTGAAAATGAGTTTGTGAAAATGGGAAGCAGAAAGAGCTTTAGTAAAGGTATATGCTGGCTGCTCAGTAGTAGAAATGTGCACAGTACAAATGAACCCCTTTTTTACTTGATCACGAATAAGATAGCAGTCAATATTTAGATATTTTGTTCTTTTATGGAAAACAAAGTTAGCAGCTATATGCATGGTTACCTTATTGTCATAGTAAAGCTTGAGAGGCAGAGACAAAGAAATACCAAAATCTTATAAAGAGATAGGAAAGTCATTGTAACTCACAAACAATTGAACTCATGCTCCTATATTTGGCTTCAGTTGAAGATTTTGATACTGTACCTTGCTTTTTGGTTTTCCATAAGACAAAAGTCGGATCAAGGAAGATACAAAATCCAGTTAAGGATCTTTTTGTGAGAGAACAAGTGCCCCAATCCACATCACAATAAGCCTTAATGGTGAAATCATTAGTAGCTGGAAAGAAGAGACCTAAGGATGGGCAATCCTTGATATACCTAAGCACATGTAAGGCACTCTTCCAATGAGAAGTGGTAGGTGCACGAACATATTAACTTAATTGCTGGATTGAAAAAGTAATATCAGGTCTGGTGAAGTCTAGATATAATAGCCTCTCAACTAGCCTTCGATATGGTTGTGCATTTAATGACTCATTTGCGACTATATTAGAGGTCACCAAACTACGACCACAAAGTATGGTCACTAAAGTATGACCACACATATTTGTCGCTAAAAGTGGATAAATAAGACTACAATTAGTGACCATTTTGAGACCACACAAAGTGGTTTCTAACTTGTGACCATAAATTTAGTCACAAAATTTTGAGACCATAAGTTTGGTCGGTAAATTGTGACCCCTTAATGGTCAAAAATTAGAGACCAAAAAATGTGGTCACTTAGTGGTTAGTATTTGGTTCCCTTTGTTTCTAACTTTTCATAATTACCAACAATGTTTTTGTGACCACAAAATTGAGCGGTTGTAATTAGCGACTATATTTGTAAAGTGGTTGCTAATTGGGTTTAGCAACGATGATTTTTGTGACTAATTTATGTGGTGCTAAACTATTTTAGTGACCACTTAAAAACCACTTATTGTGGTCGTTATTTTTGTATTTTTTTACAGTAAATTTTAAATAATTATTATGATTTAAAGACAATTTAGGTCACAATTTAAAATTCTATTTATGAGATGATTTTTAAAATATTTATCTATTTTTTAATTTTTCAAAATATTTGAAATTATTTTTTTAAAATCAAAAGTGAAAAGAAAAAGATTTAGAATTATTTTTTTAAGACTTAAATAAATAAAAAAAACATGTTTGAAGTTGGTTTCAATTAAGCACCTAATTGTTTTTTTTTTTGGTAATTGAACCCATAACAAGTTTTCTATGGAGTCATTTTGTAATTTATCTTATCAAAATTTAACATTTTGATTTTTTTTTTGTCCCAACTAGACTGACATGAGACACTTGAGCCCACCACATCAAACATTATCTTTTTAACCTCTTAAATCTTTACCAAGGAAAAATCTCTCAAATATTTTAATAAATAATAGTCAGAAATAAATTTTAAAAAAATTAACAGTTTATCTCTATATCATTTGAAATAATATTAATTCATTCGATACTGCATAAAATTTAATTATTATAGTGTAATATACTTCATAATTTTTCTATATTTAAAATATTTTTGTGTAAATATTTTAAAATTTCATGTATGGTCTAGTCACATTTTATAAGGCTTTAGAGCTTTTATTTATTATTAACGATTATAATTACATAACAATCAATATATTAAAGTCTAACATTCCTAAATGTTATCTCTAACAAATTTTTTATCAAAGCACAGAGAGAAAAATTATTAGTTTTTAAAATTTTATTTCTCATTGTAATTTATTAATTTTATGGAGATTTTTTGGTGATGTGTTAGATCTTTATATTCCTCTTTTTTTTTTTAATCTTACAAGAATTCTCATTCTTCATGTCATTTTGACAAATATATCATAAGCAAATTGATAACATTACTGTGATGGGGTTTAGTGTGTTATGTCAGTTCAAGTTGAACCAATACCAAACTATTAAATTTTAAAATAAAAATTGACAGAACAACCCAATTAACAACTAAACATTAGGAGTTCTATTGCTGCAAAAAATGGTTACGTGCCCAAAGGAAGCCAATCTCAAATGTTAGGTGGTTTTTGTGCTTTTCCCAAATTTATGAAATTTAAAAACCAACCTTTTTCTTTCAATTATAATCTATCTCTATCACCCATCAACTAAAGTAATTAATGGGTTAAACTGAATTTGTTAAATTATTTATTATGAACCTTCTCAATAAAGTTTTGTCCTATTATATCAAAAATTCAATCAACATGTTGTAAAATGATACGAGCATAATTAGACCTAACAATCGGATCGGGTCAGACCGAGTTTATGTTGAAATTACTTTAAGGGTAATTTTTTTAGATCACTTTCGAGTTGGATTATTCTCAGTTACGGGTCGAGTTTGAGTCGTAATATCTCAAGACTTCCTTTTGTGCTTTTGGTAGAATACTATTGTTCACCAGTTATGAGAATGTTGCTAATGATGACGACAACTATGAAAGAGGGTGAGGATAGACAAAGAATAAAAAGAGTGAGAGTGGACAGAGAATAAAAAGAGTGAGAGTGGCGTGTGGAATAAAAAAAAGAAGAAGAAAGAAGCGAGATAAAGATGAAATCTATCTTTTTAAGTTAATTTACATGTACGTAGTGTTGGAGAAAAATTGAAATATTACTCTTTACACTTTTAACTTGATTAATTTATTTAATTATTTTGCTAATTGAACTTCTAATAATTATATATATTAAATTTTTTTCATTTTACTATTTAACTAGTTCAAAATGTTATAAAGATATAAAACATATAGACTCTTAAACATAATTACACAAATTAGTAAGATTTTACAAATAAAAATGTAAAATATATTTATTTTATGACTTTAAAATTGAATTAAAAATTCAAAGTCATAGGTTGAGTAGGGTTTTGAATGTTTTCGGATGGGTCATTTGGTTTACGTGTTTGACCCTGAAATATTTTTAGGTCCAAATTCAAGTTCGGGGCCAAAAATTGCAAGGTCTAAGCATATTTAATAACTTATTATTAATGTCTACGAAAAAAATGCTTATATATATATAAAGTTCCAACCAATCAAAGATTAGTATTCGCAAATTCTAATTTTGTTGAATTTTTTTAAAAATATTATCTTCATTTGTTAGATTAGAAGTTGAGTTACAACGAAGGATTAATTGCAGACCATTATCTTCAAAATCTTAATTTTTTAAAGTTTTAAACAGAAAATAAATAAATTAAAATGTAATTTTTTGAAGCTGAAAATTGGAAATCAATACATATATATATATAAAATGCAGTAAAGAGTTACCCTTCTTTTAACAGTGTTCTTCCAAATTTGCCCCCATTTACAAATAACATCGTGTTATTAATTTTTTTTAACTCTTGCCCATTTACAAAAACGGCACCGTCTCAGCTAATACCATTGTCCCGCTTTTCGTGCGTCCACCATTGTCCCGCTTTTCAAATTTGCCTTATCTCTCCCTCATCGATTATCCTCTCTTCCTCTGCCCTTCTACACAACCCAAACACCATTTTTTATATAGCTCTGCCGCTCCTCCTCATGTTCAAAATTAATCATTAATTTCTAATTACCTCTATTGCGCTCGCAGCTCCTCCAGAGGCGTGAACAACGTCGTCGGATTCATAACCGGTGGCAACATCAGTGTTGCTGTCCCGAGGCTACTGCTTACGATCATTTTGTGAAAGATTATTCATGCTAAACCTCTTTTAGAAAGGAAGCACCTTCAGTTGTGACTCTAACACCAAAAAACATGATACCATTCTCTCCGACAGCGACGCTACTCCCACCACCACCACTAGGACTCTCTGCGCATGTACGCGAGTTATGGCCGTTATTTCCACACTGCAAGCAACTGCGAGATATCTTAATTTGCTCTTTGATTTCATAATCTCTTTGTCATAATCAAAGGGTATGAGATAGAAATTTCAATTTCAGTACTAGGGTGAAGCCATGCAAGAAGAGAAAAAAGAGAAAAGAGAAGGAAAATGAGAAGTATGATGGAAAAGACAGGCTGAGTGATCTGCTCAGGTAATAGGTTGATTTAGTAGCCTAAAGAGTCATCGCAGGTTATTGTGCTTCGCAGGAGGGAAATTTATGGAGCAATGTATAATGTCACTTGGGAAATCAATTAGGACCGTAAGATTTTGAGAAACTTTTGTGTTAAGTGTTGACGTTTTTGTGTTGATATAAACAAAGCCAATTTTTGTGTGTAAGGCAACATCCAATCAAATGGTTGGTCTTTACTTTTAAATGGCAGTTTTGAGAAATAATATAAAATAGTTAGATATGGGTACAGGGTACCCAACATAAATCAATTAATATTTGAACTATTTACTGAACATTTTATTATTGATTCATTTCTTTTTTTTTTTTAGTTTTTTAAAATTATATTTTTAGTTTTCATAAAATATTTTTATTATTTTTATTATAATTTTATGTTATTTATTGTATAAAAATTATAATTTCGATGCCATTTATATAATTTATTATTTTAAATGTTTTCGATTAAATATTAAAAATATTATATTGAATTTTCTATCAAATATTATATTACATATTAAACTATTATATTAACTATTAAAATATTTTATTTTATTAATTTAATTAAAATTTTCTTATTTAAATATTAATAAGTAATAAAATAATAA
This sequence comes from Triadica sebifera, assembly GCA_023653625.1. Taxonomy (NCBI): domain Eukaryota; kingdom Viridiplantae; phylum Streptophyta; class Magnoliopsida; order Malpighiales; family Euphorbiaceae; genus Triadica; species Triadica sebifera. The sequence goes on along the minus strand of CM042908.1, from coordinate 18,836,519 downwards.
AATAATCTTTATTTTTATTTTTATTTATATTATTTTATATAATATTTATATAATTTATTATTTTAAATATTTTATATTAAATATCTATAAATATGTGGGTCCCACACATCCCATTTCTAAACAGATGGTCTGGGGTTAGCTTTCACGCCTCCCAAGTCTTTTTAATATTATTTTTATTTTACTTACATTATTTTATATAATATTTATATAATTTATTAATTAAAATATTCTCTCTTAAATATTAGAAACTTAAGAATCACAACCGGATTTAAAATTTTACGTCTTCATATCCCATCCTGAATCCGTCGAAATTTTTTTTGATTTTATTATCACATCATATAGGGACGAGAATCTCTAACTTTGATTGGACCTCCAATTTTTATTTATATTATTTTAATATTAAAAATATTTTTATTTTAATTAATTATATAATTTTTTAAATAAATTTTTTTATATTATTTTATAAAATATTAATTATATTAAAATATAAATAATTATATATATATATATATTCGGATAGAAAATGTATGCAAGGCTTAGTCTGCCGCTATCTTCATCCTTTAATTGCCTTATCTTTTCTTTATCTATTGTAAACCGGCCGTTTGTTAGGATCTTCTCGCCATATGATTCATACCTAGTTTAACTCCACCCCGTCCTGAAAAAAAAATTCCGAATCAAGACGGTATCAAACGAGAAATAAAACTTATAAAAAAATTTCTCCATTCGGAAACTGTCATCACTGTACGTTGCACTCTGTAAGACAACCAATGAATTTGCCTATGAGGTGTAGAGTTGGAATGTGTCAGTTTCACAACCACTTTCACCTACATGTACTTTACCAATATACCCTTACTATTGTTACGTAACGACAAATACACAAGATCAACCAGACCCACTTTTGTCTTTAAACTTGACTGTGGTTAATTTTAGCTTATTTCATTAGTCTTGGTTCATGGATTAGTGTTTAAATTTCTACTATTTGTATAAAAGATGTGACATATACTGCTTAATAGGATGGCATGCGTTAGTTATGATGATCTTTCCGTTAAAATTTCTGACATATATATTATATATGCTAATTTTGTATTTTTTTTTAAAAAAAATTGAAAATTTCTACACATTCTTCTTCTACAGACAATTATTTAAGTTTAGTTAGATAATTTAGTTTTGTTTTGATTTTTTATTTTATTTTATATACAACATCTATAAATAGCAATATCTTGTCTTGTATCCTTTCACTTTTACTTCTTTATTTGCCCTTTTTTTTAAGGTTAACTCTCAATTTAGCCCTTTAGTATTTTTCATAATATATCAACATACAGACATTAACAAGATGAAACTTTTTAATTTTGATTATGAGTCTATTCGTTCGGATTTATATACGTTATATAATGTTACATGTATTATTTTTAATTACTTTTTCTTTTTTCCCCTTTGTCTAGTATATGATGTCTTCCTTTTTTTTTTTTCCAAATTTGATTAGTTTATTTGCAATAAAATCTTATTTGGAATCTGATTTTTTTTCCTTTATTTGTTATGTTAGTTTCTTTTTCTTTGATTATGAATTTATTCATCTAGATTTATATCTGTTGTGTAATATTACTCCAGTTTTTTCATTGCTTTTACATGTATTAATTTTCCTTTCTCCTTTTCTTTTCCCCCTATTTGTATATGATATCTTTTTTTTTTCTCTCAAATCTAATTAGTTTATTTGTAATGAAATTAGATTTCTTTTTTTCATTAGTATGAGTTTCTTTTCTTTTATTACATTTGACATCTGATTTGTATTAGTTTTTTTCATTTAATTGTTATATGATAATTTTTTAATTTGTTTTGTTGCTCATTTATTATTATATTTTCCTATATTTTTCTGTTATTATTGATTTTTGTTGGAATTAGTTTTTCTTTTTAAGAAAAAGATAGACAAAAGTTCAAAGAAGAAATGAAGATAGGGTATAACTCACATGAAACTACATTAGAAGCTTAAATACAAAATAAAAAAAATACGTGATACTTTATTTATTGATTATTACAAAATATTGTAGTGCCCTGTTGCCTAACCAGAATTAACCCGACTAAATGAGCGAGTGCTACGAAATCTGGTGTGTGAAAAACCTATAAAATTTAAATTTTTTTCTTTCATTTGAAAATTTCTTTGTTATAAAACTTCTTCATGGATAAAACTTGTTTTATATTATAAAATATGTATCAATAAAACCATCCTTGATCCTTGATCTATCATATAATTAAGACCATCATGTTTGGGCTCAATCGGCCCGATATTTATAAAAATATATGTCTTAACACAATTATATAATACTTTAAAATATAGACGTATGTGCATATAAACAACCCAAACCCCTATGTCATGTACAAAATATAAAAATATAATATATGATATCACAGACACATGTCAGGTCTGAACTATTGTCTTTGATGTTGGGTTGACTTCTTTAGATCAACTTCAACTCTATCTACAAGGCTTTGACTTGCGTGGGAAAACACTCATATACTAAGCTACTGAATGCTAAGTGGTACATATAGGTATAAAAATTCAACATGCAATTATACATTAACCAAATTCATGGAAACATATAAAACATCACAACGTGACAGTGAAATCATAATATCATGTGAAATATCTTTTCTTATGGGAGCGATTACTTACTAAACATTGAACAATAAGGAAAAAAAACAACACTCTTATGACTTTCATACTTATACCATGTCTACAACATATTAAAATATCATTTAAAGCATTAAAATCCATCCCTAGGTCATGTTAAACCATAACCTACCATTTATGTAATTTTAACACTTAAAACCATATAATCATGTTACTAATCAACCATAACATGTCATTTTACTATTCATCCACATTTATATAATACAAAACACATCAAGATGCATGATAAACGAATTAATATACCCATATGTACATATCTTTTTACCAAAATAGAGTCTTAATTAATTTTTAAAATTTTTCAAGCTTGTTTTTCCCTTTGCGATGTGTTCCTCTGCTCATTAGCCAAATCTATCATCACAAAAACGTTTTTATTAGAACTATGTAACATAAAATGAACCTAAAAATTCAAACCAGTGTATCAATTGGTATTTAGTCTAATAAGACATTGACACGTGCTTCAAAGCTTAAAAGATTTTAGAAGGGTTTCTGAAGTTTAAATATTCACGATCGTGACACAAAGACGTGCTACTGTGACTATGACTTGTTTAAAAGATAGAGAGCAACATTGATCGTAAAGTTCCTTGAGGAATAGATTAGCAACATCTGTGACATATGAAGAGTGATTGTGACATTTCAAGTTGACATAGCCATTGAGATAGAAATCAACCAGAAGCTACCATGTGTCGAAGGAATGTCAAATATTCAAAACTCACGACCAAAACATGAAAATCACGACTGCGAATTGACCTATGACAACTTTTTATATCAAATGTTTTTAGAAAGTTAAAAATAATAATTGTCACTATTTATAATGGCTAATTGGTGAGAAAATTGTATTAATACCGCATCAAATAGCCAGTGAAAGTAGAACAACTATCTTTAAGTGGTAATACTCTTTGAATTTTATTTTCCAATAATTTTTATATTCAATTGTTATTACGATTTTTGTGTGAGTTATAAAATACAAGAAATTTATTTATATGTTAGCCCGCTAAAATACAAGAAAATTTGGGTTCAATGTGAGCAAAAATTAAAATACCTAGTTTAAAGTCAGCTAGCAAAACTCTGTTATATCTCATTGAGTGAGATAGTAAAAATACCCAATAGAAATTGAGGAGAGAACATAGGGTTTGTTAATACCCAAACCTTTATAAATAGTGTGTTCTTTCTCTTTTCCCCTTACTCAATTTATATTTTGTTTACTTGTCTTTGCCAAAAAAATTAATTTGTCACCAATTCATCCCCCATTCTTGATGATTGTTTGGCCAACAAACCTGTCACGTGCCCAAGTTTTACATTTTAATTTTGTGCAATTGATTAAGAGATGAATGATTTAAGTGTTAGCTATAAACACTTGGAGAAAAGTTTAGAGTGAGCCTGGATAAAATTCTAAGAGAGATTGACCATTAGCCTTGGAAACACACTAGTTGTAAGGAATTTTGAGTGAGCTCTTATGAAGACTCAAGTTGGGATTTTAGAGTGAGTATTTAAAGAAAACTCTTGTTAGGGTTAGAGTGTGAGTCCTTAGAAAAAACATTTTGATTTGAGGGTGAGCTTGCAAAATTGTTGTTGGGTTTTGGTGCGAGCCCTGAAAAATACATAGGTTGTGTGAGTTTTGAGAAAAACATAAGTGAGACTTGGCGTGAGCTTTATAAATACTTAGTTGGGATTTATCTAGTAAAACTCCATTTTATAACTTCTTGAAGTTAGTGGAAGATTTTGATTGAAGTTGAAAAGTGGATGTAAGGTTAATTAACACATGAACTAATATAAAAATATTGTGTCTCTCTATCTATTTCTTAATCTTTTATTTATCTATTGTAAAACAAATTGCTCATTGTTTTTAAGCCTTAAATTTTTTCATCAATCACCAATCCATTCTCCCTTCTTGGTGCACTTTGTTTCACAAATATAAAGCATAACATTAAAAAGAAGGGATGGATAAGGAGAAAATGAGGTACAACTATTGAGAGTCTAAATTAATATTAAATTACATATAAAAAATTTGAGGAGATTCAAAGGAGATAGAAATTAAATAAATGAAATTCTAATTAAGAAAGTATTCATCTCATAAAGATGAAGAATTAGTTTAAAAAGGAACATAATAACATAATAAAATAAAATAAAATAAATGAAAGAAAAAAAATATAATTATGAATTTACAATGAATGAATTAACATAAAATAAAAAATAAAAATATTAATTATAAAATATATAAAATAACATAAAATATAAAATAACATACAAATATTATTCTCACTGTCCAAATATCATGTTCATGTAACATGACTTTATCTGTGCAGATATAGTCGTAAAAATGACATACTACATAAAATTGAATAAAAACTATAAAAAATTAAATCATAAAGTGAAAATGAAATGATTAACAAATATGACATTTTAGATAAATATAAACATAAAAAATACTAAAAATAATTATAATACAATATAAATATGATTATAAATCTCACTGCCTTGAGACATATGGTTATGCAAATATGCCTTATGGAAGACAAATTAAGGAGAATGGGAAGAATGCCCTAAAATACAAAAATAAAATACAAACATAAAACAAAATGACAAAAATTAAGAAAACAAAAAAAAATGGAAGAAGAAAAAGAAGAAGGAGAAGATAGAGAAAATGAGAGGGGGCCCCTTAGACCACCTTACTGTTTAATTTATTTTTTTCAAGGAGTATTGATTTAAAATGATAAAATATTTCCAATGTTTACGATGGATTGCAATATCTCTTAGCCATTTTTATTAGGATTTGTAATCTTATGATCAAAGGAAGAGAAGTCTAATAATTTTTGGATAAGTGTTTGATTTGACAAAATTTTATATGACTAAAAAATTACTCGCCAATTTACATGGAAGAAAATGGTATTTATAGGTGAAAATAGGTGTTTAGAAATGGTGAGTCCAGATTTTAAGAGATTATGATAAGATTTTAGGTTTGTAAATTTAGAAAGTATATCTTTGGAAACTGTTGTAAAAAATAAGATATCTATGCAGATACTGTTGTGGAAATCGGGTTAGTTTCCACCAAAGTGAATAATTATGCCAAAAATTAAAACAAAGAAAAATTCTCAGGTAGTTGGTGGAGTCACAAATGGTCTCCCTTAAAAACCAACTTCCTTAGACTTTTAGAGTCTTTGTGACAGAATTTTTCTCAGATAATTTAAAGCAAAATATATCACAAAATAAAAGACCCGACAATAGCTATTAAATAGAAATAAAAAAATACTATAATTTAACGAGGTTCGGCCAATTATGCATACGTTCTCGGACACTACTAAAATAATATTTCACTATTTCAAAGAAATATTACAAAGTGAAATATTACAAGAGAGAGAGGAAAAATACAACCAATCTTAGAAGTAGAGGGATTGGTGTTTTTGGGATGATTTGTTAAGATGTGATGAAACCCTTTTATAGCCTAATGCTATGGTGGAAAAATCCTCTCTTTCCGGTGTGAGATTGACACATTTCAACAAATCTCCACCTTGACAATCTCACAATTCCAAACAAACATTCTCTAAACTCTTATATTACAAATTTCAGTAATGTCTCTAAATGCGCTTTGAAGCGCCAAATTTCAAAATTTGAGAACATTTATCAAGTCCAAGCAATGTTGGAACTTGATACCTATCACAACTTTCGTTGCCATATCTGCGGGATTTTCAGCAGTCAAAATCTTCTGAAGTAGTATCCCACCATCTTCAAGAATTTTCCGTACAAAATGATATCGAACATCGATATGCTTCGTCCTTGTATGATAAACTTGATTCTTTGCTAAACAAATAGCACTTTGACTATCACAATGCACTTTGACATGCTTCTGACCAATTCCCAAGTCATTCAACAACCCTTGAAGCCAAATTGCCTCTTTAACAGCTTCTGAAACTGCCATATACTCTGCCTCTGTTGTAAACAAAGCAATTGTTGACTGCAAGGTGGACTTCCAACTAACCAATGCTTTTGCAAGTGTGAACACATAATCGGTAGTAGATCGACGTTTGTCTAAATCACCTGCATAATCGGAATCGCAATATCCAACTATATACTGACCATTTTTCTCATCCCGCTCAAACATTATACCAACATCTACAGTATTCTGAATATACCGTAAAATCCATTTCACAGCTTGCCAATGTCCTTTGCCAGGATCATGCATGTACCTGCTCACAACTCCAACTGCTTGTGAAATGTCAGGCCTCGTACACACCATTGCATACATCAAGCTACCAACAACATTTGCATATGGAACCTTTGACATATATTCTCATTCTTCATCACTTTTTAGAGATAAAAATGCACTGAGTTTAAAATGAGGAGCAAGTGGAGTACTAACTGGTTTTGTCTTCTCATTTATCCCAAAACTCTTTAGTACTTTTCTCAAATATTGTTTCTGAGTCAAACAAAGTCTCCCCAATTTTCTGTCTCTGCATATCTCCATACCGAGAATCTTCTTAGCTTCCCCTAAATCATTCATTTCAAATTCCTGATTTAGTTGAGCTTTTAACTTCTGAATCTCTCCTTCATCTTTTGAAGCTATCAGCATATCATCAACATAAAGGAGAAGATAGATAAAGGAACCATCCCGTAGCTTGCGTAAATATACACAATGATCATATTTGCTTTTTGTGCATTTCTGCCTTATCATAAACTTGTTAAATCGTTTGTACCACTGTCTTGGAGATTGCTTCAATCCATACAACGATTTGCTCAACTTGCACGCCAAATTTTCTTTTCCAGCAACTTTAAATCCTTCTGGCTGAGTCATATAGATTTCTTCTTCTAAGTCTCCATGTAAAAATGCAGTTTTTACATCCAGCTGAACTAGTTCCAAATCAAATTGTGCTACCAAGGCCAACAGTATTCTAATGGAGGAATGTTTTACAACTGGATAAAATACTTCATTATAATCAATTCCCTCCTTCTGAGCGTAGCCTACGGATTTCTTGATAATAATGATATCCGCTACAAGGCAAAATTGGTAGCTAAACCCATTTACAGCCAATTGCTTTCTTTCCCTTTGGCAAACTTGATAACTTCCATGTCTGATTCTTTTCAAGGGACTACATCTCTTCTTTCATAGCCTTTCTCCACTTTTCTTCTTCTGAGCTTTGAATAGCTTCACAATAAGTGGAAGGAATCTCATCATCTACTGAAGATGTATAATTATTCATATCTTCAAGTCGAGCAGGTTTCTTAATATTCCTTTTCAGCTTTCGTAATGCAATTGGCTCAAGTTGCTGAGGAGGTTCTTGTGCTGAAACCTCTGCTTCCTCATCTGATCCATTTTCTACCATTATCTCCTCTTCTGTCATAGGAGTAATTTTATCAGATTTTACAATTTATGGATCAACAATTCTTCTTCTATCAAACTCCACCTGTTTGGGAGTTTCCTCCACCTGTTGTGGAGAACCATCCGTCTGCTCATTTGTTACCTTTAACATGGTAGACTCATCAAAGGTAACATCTCTACTAAAGATTATTTTCTTCGTCTCTGGGCACCATAGTCGATATCTTTTGATACCAGAGGATATCCCCATAAAGATAGTTTTCTTTGCCCTTGGATCTAACTTCGATTCCTTAACATGATAGTATGCAGTGGAACCAAACACATGTAAGGAATTATAATCTGTAGCAGGTTTTCCATACCATACCTCCAAATGTGTTTTTCCATTGATAGCAGTTGATGACAAACGATTCTTCTTATTTTTCCTCCAGTGCCTTCCCCAAGCGCATATGCCACAATCTGGTTGTTTCTAGCTCCTGGTCATCACTAGAAACTGATGTTGTTGTTCCAACAACTGTATTGCCTTCATAGTAATACAAGTTGTTGCTCCTTTGAACTCCTTTCATCACCACAAGTGCTCCAGATATAACCTTCATTATTTCATTTTTAATGATTATAGTGAAACCCTTTCTCCCAAGGATTCCCATAGAAATAAAGTTTTTCGTCAGACTGGGCACATATCTTACGTCTGTCAGAGTTCTGATTGATCCATCTCGATTCCTCAACTGGATTGAACCAATTCCAGTTGTTTTGCAAGGGCTGTCATTTGCTGTATAGACAACTCCACCTTCAATTTTTTTAAAATCGAAAAACCATTCCCGATTGGGACACATATGGTGGCTACAGCCTGAATCCAGGATCCAAGCAGTCGAACTGCTTATTGATGACATCAATGCTAATGAAAAATCTGAATCATCACATTCAGCTACATTTGAATCTGCAATAGCCTTGCCTTTGCCAGATTTGCTTCTCAACTTAGGACAATCTTTCTTCCAGTGCCCATTTTCTCGACAAAAGGCACATTCATCTTTGCGCACTCTGGACTTTGATCTGTCTTTCTTTCCCCTGTTTTTATTTTTCGAACGGCCTCTTACTATCAAAGCTTCTGCTGCTCCACTAGTGCTATCCTTCTTGTCTTTTCTCCTCAATTCATAGTTGTATAGTGCAGCACATACTTCACTAAGAGACACTTCAGCTTTCCCATGGAGTAGAGTAGTTTCTAGAAACTCAAACTCCTCAGGAAGGGATCCCAACAGCATTAGGGCCAAATCTTCATCTTCAAATGTCACATCCAAGTTCATCAGATCTGCTACAAGTTGATTGAAATTGGTGATGTGATCATTCATCGTGGTACCAGGAACATATGTGAATCTGAACAGTCTTTTCTTCATATGAAGCTTATTTTGACTGCTTTTTTTCAAGAATTTTTCCTCCAGTGTCTTCCACAATTTACTTGCAGAAGTTTCTTTACAAAAGACATACTTCTGCTCTCTGGACAGAAACGATCGAATTGTATCACATGCAAAACGATTGATTGTCTTCCATTCCTTCTCATCTGCACCTTCTACCTTTTCTCCCTCAATGACAATGTCTAAGCCTTGCTGAAATAAAGCGTCTAGAACTTCACCTTGCCACATGCCGAAATGGCCTGTACCATCAAAAATCTCCACTGCAATTCTCGTATTTGTCACAGCAGTTCTCGCCAAAATTGATGAAGTAGAAGCTGTTGTGTCCGTTGTGGATTTTTGTCCGTCTCTTGCCATTTCCTCTTTAAGACTATTTAATAGCTTTCAAATGCGGAATACCCAATAATCCAAGAAAACCTTTATGATGTGGAAGATTAGCTTACGCCGCAACCACAGAGCATAAACTCAGTAACCTTGGCTCTGATACCAATTGTTGTGGAAATTGGGTTAGTTTCCACCAAAGTGAATAATTGTGCCAAAAATTAATACAAAAAAAAAATTCTCAGGTAGTTGGTGGAGTCACAAATGGTCTCTCTTAAAAACCAACTTCCTTAGACTCTTAGAGTCTTGGTGACAGAATTTTTCTCAGATAATTTAAAGCAAAATATATCACAAAATAAAAGATCCGACAATAACTATTAAATAGAAATAAAAAAATACCAAAATTTAACGAGGTTCGCCCAATTATGCCTACGTCCTCGGACACTACTAAAATAATATTTCACTATTTCAAAGAAATATTACAAGTGAGAGAGGAAAAATACAACCAATCTTAGAAGTAGAGGGATTGGTGTTTTTGGGATGATTTGTTAAGATGTGATGAAGCCCTTTTATAGCCTAATGCTATAGTGGAAAAATCATCTATTTCCGATATGAGATTGACACATTTCAACAGATACAAGTTATGTCTGCATGAACATCATGGTTTTGAAAAGAGAATCAAATTTGGATGAGTGAAAAATAGTTACCTGGAATTGGTGGAGATATACATGTGGATATATAGATATCCATGCGAATATAGATTTGAAAAAGAGATGCAAAAAAGATTACCAAAAAATGAAATTTCAAGCTTTTAGATGATTTCCACACATATGTCAACGACATCCATGCGGATGTTGGTGATGCCCACTCAATCATTTTGGGTTATTTTTGTCAGTTATTTTTATCTATTTTCAATTTTTTTTTGAGTTTTAGGCCTGACAAAATTTTAACGCGACATAATTAAACAATCCAAAATGATACAAAGTTAAGCATATATGAGTTTGAACTAAACAAATATGAGTCATAATCATATCAATACGATTACGATATGATAAAAATCATGTTGCAAATGGATTTTACATGCCTAACTTATTAAAATACTATTAGACACGATTAAATATATGTTATTTAATTATGAAAAAGGTGTCTAATTATTTTAGTGTTATTCAAAATTCAAACTACGTAAAAACTTCATATATATACACATATAAATATATATATAAAATACATATTTATATATGAATAAATTTATGATACATGATATTAGTATATGCAAATAAATATTAATAAATTAATTATATAGCTATTATTATTATTATATTATATTAATTAATACTATACTAATATATTTACCAACTTATGTTTAGATGAATTAATATATATTTAACAAATAATTATTTTACATATTTTTTTTAAATATAATAAAAAAACTCTATGGTATAAATAGAAAAATTTTTTAATTTAATATTATTCATGTATAATCATATCGTATCATATAATTTGTACACGTTAAGTTAATCATACTGTATCATATTAATATGAAATTTAACCATACTGTGTCTATATTTCAAATTTTTGATACGATTAATTAATCGTGTTGTATTCGTATTTAGTATAATCATATTAAATTCGATTGAAATACGACACGATTATATACGACACAAATTGCCACCTCTATTTATGCAAGTTTGGTTGGTTAATTAATCATTTTTCCGGAATTTATTTTTGACTGTCATCATTAGATTTAATTCCATGTACAAAAATTGAATGTCCACACCAACATTCTTCTTATTTTCCCATGAATTAATGTTCACCATGTTCTCTAATAGTTGACAAAGATCCAAATGAAAAAAGAAAATTGTCAGTGTAATTTGGAACCGCATGTGCTACCATATTTAATATGATTTTTTTACCAACTTTTGAGAGAAATCGTTTATTCCACCTATGCATATTGTCACACTCCGTAAAATGTTCTTTTATAATTTTCCACCTAAATCTAGAAGCATGTGAATTGTTCTAAAATACTTTTAGAATTTTGTAGATTTGTGTACATAATCGTTGGTAAAGAAAGATCAAACCTGTGATAACATGCTGTCAAACTTTGCCTTTAACAAAGAAAAAAAAACTTCATATTTTTTCCATCTTGCAAACGAAGGCAATCCCAAATAAATATCATTACAACAACTCAAATATACCTCCAGTACAGTGCAAACCCGAACTCTATTAACTTGATTGTATTTGTATCGCACTTCAAAGACGACTTTTGAGGAATGATTTTTTGTTCTGAAATAGCCTTATACATCACGAGTACATCTTTCACTATATTTGCCTCTCCCTCATTAGCTTTAAAGAATAAATAGCTATCATCTACAAAGGGCAAATGACTTACAGAGAGAGCTCCACATATAATTTTATATATTGAATTAAACTAGATAATTCCTCCGCACAAAGAATGAACAAGTATAGGGACACAGGACACCATTGCTGTAACCCCCTTCGTGTTGTGATTGGATTCCAAAGCTGATTGTTGCAATCAACATCATATTGCACCAAAGTAACACATATCATTATTGAAGAAATCCATTCGGGACTAAAACCCATTTTAGTCATCACACCCTATAGAAAATTCTCTATTTTGTTAATATGATTTACTTGCATCAATCTTTAGGACCACAAACCGTCTTTGCCTCGACTCTTCCTTTTCAAGAAATGCATTAATTCGATGACAATAAAAATATTGTTAGTAATCGACCAACGGAGGCCAACTCTGATTCTCACACATGAGCCAAGGAAGGACACCCTTTAATCTCTGAGTGCAATATTTAGTGAACGTATAACACATATAAAATCTAACATATATTAGGGCACATCTGGGTGGATTAATAAGTTTATGCCCATTTTTATTTGGTGATTGTCATAGTCCAATTCGATTACTTTGGTTATTTATTTTTTGGTATAAAAAATCTGAATAAATATTTAAATTTAAAATTTTACCGCTTTGTGTATTAGTATTATTAAACTAAAATTTTCTGCATTAATATTATTAAACTAAAATTTATTGTGCCAAAAAGTATATAAAATAATAATAATAATAATAATAATGAAAAAAAGAGCAAACCCATGTCGTCGATACCAGCAACTCAACTGCCGAAAACAACAAGCAATGGCTGAATTCACTCTATTCAATGGCTCGAATCTCTATGGCAACAAAAGCCAAAAAAAAAAAGAAGAAAAATCCTAAAATAAATCAGAAATCACAATTCAATAAGAACCCGCATTTTCCCGTAGATGATAACTAGAGGAGGCAATGGCAATGTGGGTTTCCTGGCTTAAAAGTTTGAGAATTGCTGCTATTATATTGGGTTCTTTCAATTTCATTGTGGTAATTCTTGGTGGGTTGCTGATGTTTATTGTAATTCCGGGTAGTGATCATCAGCAAATAAGGATGCCTCTTATGGCCGTGTCATTCGCAGCTGCTCTTAGAATCTTTGTCATGGTGCTGTCTGGTATTGCTCAAGAAACCATAGCCAAATCCATTCATGATTCTCTCTCTGACAATTCGGTTTTGACTCGGTTATTCGGCTTAGTAGACAGGTGTTCCAATTTTTCCTTTTTATCTTTCTCAATCTTTGATTGTTTGTTTGGGTTCTCTGTTGTTTTATTCTTGTCTGGCTGTTGAGAGGATGAAAGTATTAGATAAAGAATGGAAAGTTAAGAGTGATTGTATTGGTTTAGTTATTATAATATGCATGATTGACATAACCAATTGATTATGTTTAATTCAATGGAGGAGACTATACTATTCTTTCATTGAGAAAAATCACATTTTGGTTATTCAATGCTTTTTGGATGGTTTTATGGAATTTATTTGATAAGTATATTTCTGCTGCCTTGTTCAAACTAAAGCAAGGAAAATTTAGCTGTATATTAGAGCTATTGGTTTTGAGTCTGTTAGCTGTTAAAGAGTGTTGCCTGATAATGATGAGTTGAAAGGTTAAAGTTCCATCTAAGATCAGGATTAAATTGTTTTTGAGTCTATAGGTTAAACCTTAACTCTTTGGTGATGAGAAGATAATAAAGCTTTATGTGCTGATGATCGTGTAGTGATTGTTCAGTAAAACTAGAATAAAAAGCCTTTAATATTATGTGCAACATTTGTTTTAATGGACAATGGTTAATTAATCCATCTTCACTTCACTATCCTTCCAATTCTTGGAAGTGTTGATGGTCTTTGGGGGAGTGTGTTCTCCCTTCATTTTCATCTCCTCAACATAAGCTCTTTGCCAAACAAAGGAATTGTGTAATCTTTTTCAAAATTTTCCTCTGTTATTTCATCCTATAAGCATCTTTTCCAAACTTGGAGCAAAGTTAAGGCTTTTGTGTTCTGTGACTCTACAAGGAATTAATATTAATTACTTATTGTAGATGATAATAATTAATAATGTTAAAAATGAATTTGTATATATATTTTTAATTATAGATGGGTATAGTTAAAAATGAAAAAGTTAGTTTATTTTGGATTAGAATTTTTCAAAGTTGGTGTTTGGTTAATAAAAGCTAGGATTCTAGTTTTTGATGAAAACATAGATTTCTTTGTAAATTCTAAAGTTGGTGATTGAGAAATTTAAACCATAGTTTTTAGTTTAATAGTTACTGACTGCTAGAAAGCAAAAACTAAACCAGACTGATACTACATGTGCTCCATATGATGTCTAAAGATTTTATTGAAAAAGGGTTAATCCTTACTCTTATTATATAGGATCCATGCTTTTCTAAGACATATCCAGTGAGTTTCAAACCAGTGGCACTATTGTTGGAACGTTGTGAAACTGAATTATGAAACTTTCTTGGATAATTATAGACTCATTCTGTGATATTATGTGGCTTCTTTCAATTTAAATTGATGCTGTTTCTCGCTGAACAGATGCTGTATAAAACCTGGGTTGGGTGGAGCCGATTTGCCATTGTTATTACTTTGCTGCAAATTATGGGTGCAATTTACCTTGTGTTCAATGTGGCTGATTTTATTTCTCATGATGGAAAATCAAATCATTGTCTCTTAGGTTACATGTGTCCATTCTCATTCTTATCATTGTTGTGATATTGGTTACTAGTTTTTTTTGTCTTATCTAGTGTAGAACTCATTCTCTTGGTTAATGATCAATATGCATGATTTATACGATCTTTGTCATTCGATTCTTTACCTGTTTCAACTACCATTTTTGTGGGGTTACAGAGGTGAAAATTATAACATTTCATGTCTCTCAACCAAATGTCACTTATGCAATGAAAGGTTAAATAAGCTGTCATTTACCTCCAAAAAGGGAAGAAAATATTCGCACAGATGAATATGTATTAGAATTAAACAGAGAAAAAAAAATCTAATATTTAGAAACTCTTTAGAACATTGTTAAAAATGTGAAATGATTCTTTTCATTGTGTTTAGCATTTCATTTGTTTAAAAAAGCAACACTTGGCTTGTAGTCCAATTGATGACTCGTTCTAAAACTGTTGAAAAAGAAAAAAATAATTAATGCTAGCATCAGCCAGATGGGTATGGCAAAAAAATTTTTTTTTTCTCTTAAATTATTTATTCCTTCACTCCATTGAAATACCCTACCTTTTGGACTTTATTATTAAACAAAGATTATCTGCTATGGAAATTATGGATGTTGTTCACCAGATATCGGGATCTTTGTCATTTCTTCAATCCCTTAAGAAGTCCTCATCACTAGGACAAATATGTTTTTCCAAAGCACTTTGAGCTAGAGCACCTGACTTGGTTCAGGAATTTATTATAGTCAGAAAGAACTTAGTAACTTACCATGCACATCTGGGATATTATGCCATTCCATGTGTATTTTCTAGTGACAACTATATTCAAACTTTTGTTGCATTTGATTTTTCTTTTGTAGAGTGTAAACATTAAAATAAATATTCAAAAATGTCCTCGCTTGTCATATATTACCCAGCACTTGGGTAGGTGCACTCCTTTTATTGTAAATTTGTAAATAAATAGAAGCTTTAAGAATCATTTTATACCTCTGGTACATGCTCTTTATCTTCTTAGATTTGAATGAGATGCTATCATTTTTAGTTATAATCTCATTTTTCCCAGGTGTAACACTATATCTTTACCTACAACCACAGAAGATTGTACTTCGTGGTTTGAATGTGTTCCTTCATTTTGCAGGATTGGTGAAGGACAGCCTCAATTTGTTTGCAGCAATTGATTTAACTCTTCTACATTATAAAATAAAAGAATAAGGAAAATGGAAAAAAGGAATATCTTCTTTTATTAAGGTCTACGTGAAAAATATTTTTTCTTTTCCAATATTGATGATGGATTTGCTATCTTTGGAAAAATATGGAAGGGAGAGGCAACCTATGGATATTTGTATTGAAAAGCAAAGAAATTTGTCAAAAAAGAATATGTATCCCTATATTACTGATCATGTTGTAAGAATACAATTCTCCTATTCAATATGGAGGATTATTCTTTTCTAATATTTTCAGAAAACTTATCAGTTCCTTCAAAATGCTTATGATGCAGGGATGGCTTCAAATGATAAAACAAGAGGCAAAACCTTTTGCTTTTATTTGTTATCATGGCTTGTTCTGTTCCTTTGATACAATGTTTTGTGGGATCTGATGTGCTGAGATGGAGGTCCTTTTATGCAACCCAAGGTGATGTGTGGAATGCTCATTATCAGGAGGTCTTTGATTATGGACTTCGTAAGGCTTTATGCTGTTTGGGACGTGTAGAGTACTTGTAGGTTTCTATGCATTTGGTTAATGTTTTGGAGTTGACTGTATACACTTCTAATTGTGAATTTTCTCCAATTTGTTCAGGTGAGTGTCTGAGGAAGATGAAGTATACTCAGTTGCACGATTATTAGGTGATCTTGTTACTTATCGAGCATCAGGCATTGAACATTTGGAACTCCTGGCTGGTTTTTATTATTATGGTTAGTTATCTATAATTGGACTATAAAATGACAATTACTAGAAGAAAATTAATTATTCTTACTGGCTGTATTAATATTATCTTTTTGTGGCCATTTTTGTTTTTTGTTTTGTTTTGTTTTGTTTTTTTAACATTCATCTTAAATTTATTTTCAAGCTGCTTACAACTCAACCCCAAATATATGTTAATGTTAATTTAGTTAGTATTATGTAGAATGGAAATGGAGTTGACTTGCGCAAATATCCTATTTTTTTTGTTTCAAATTATTACTGAGAATGCTATTAGAATGTCATATATGACAAAATCTCAGATTGGTCAAGTAGGAGCGCTAATGTGGTTTTTAATGAGCTTTATGACCGTTAAAATTCTCCATTTGGTATTATGTTCTTACTTTAGCTTTGTATCTTTAGGAAGAATCCTCGACACTGTTATTTGAGCTGAAGTGAATGAAAGCGTACCCATCCAATCTTTCCTTTTTCTTGTTCACTAATTTTTCCGTATATTATAGTACTTGTTTACCATTACACCCAGTTCATTGCTCAATGGATTATATAGGTCTAGTTTTGTTGCAGAGGCATAGTGCATCCCCTAAATCTTATGGAGTAATTGAGCCACCCAAAGAATTGATTCAGGAGGCCTTTGATTTTCTTAAAATTTGCTGAAGCTACATATACAGTACTGTGATAGAAAGCAATTGAAGCGTGTTGTGTGGGGGGGGGGGGGGGGGGGGGGGGCGCGCGGGGGGGTTTGTGGGGTGGGGTGGGAATTGAGTTTTTTTCAAGTCAATGATAAATTTTAAGTTTATAGGAGGGGTTAGTGTGAGTAAAGGAAAGAAAAAGTATGAGACACAAGACTTGCAAATGTTAAGCCAACCCTGCCTACATCCTCTCGTTCAAGACTTCATTGTTTTTTTGAGCTCTGGGTACCTTTGAATTCCCTTACAGGTGTAAATTAAATCCTGACAATTTTTATTGTTTGGTTGTATCCCCACAATCTACAAACTCTGTAACACTTGAGAAACTGAAATATTGTGTTTACAAATGAATTCAAAGCAAATTACATAGAAACAATCTCTAATTTGCATGTAGCACCTATTTTGCTCTCTCTCTCTCTCTCTCCCTCCATAGATGATCAAGCACTTGATTCACTTTAATGTTATTTGCCTTTTATGATTCAACTCTCCTTTCTTGAAACTTGAATCCTGCATAGATACTCTGCACAAATCTTGCATTTTATTGCTAGAAAGATATCAAGCTAATAACTCATAGATATACTTTCCATAAATAGCGCACAAGTCCATCTATGGAAACTTTGTAAAATACATATTATATATTTTCACTTACTGCGACCTAAGCTATGGTTTAGGTGACTGATAGTGAATATCACATAAGACCATGCATTCCTTGCATGAGCATGTTTCTTTACTGGTTCTTAACTTTCACATGTGAAAAGTTATGTTTCACTCGCTGAAAGCATAAGCAACATTAGTAGCATAACTATCACTTTCCGAATCTTCAAGATGTTCATACATACACACAATCAGTTACCTTTCGTAGCCATTCAACTTTCCTCTGAGCCAACTAGATATCACTTAGCAAAACATCACAATCGCTTACCAATTGTGAGATTCACCTGTTCCATGTAATTCTCAAAAAATAACTTCGTATCACGATTCAGTGAGCTAAATATCACTTTAGTTTATCTTTAATTAACTTACCAACAAGACTATTTTAGCATGGGGAGAGATAAGTTTCCTTGGAGGATAGTGAGTTTGCCTTGGAGGGCAATGCATGAATTCATAATTAGGTTACCAAAACTGTAGTTCATGCAATCTTTGAATTTCTCTAGTCTGCACAATTTAATCATAAATTGTTAATCTAAAACAATCAAATTAATTGTAATAATCAAAACAGCAAGGATTTAAATTAACAGATTACTTATATCACTCTCCTTTTTTTTTTCTTTTTCTTTTGTTAGGTTAAGTTTTCATTGTATAATTTGATGGTTGTTCAACTTAACAGAACAGGGCCAGCTTCAGTTGTGTGTCTGATTATTTTGTCAGGCCCTACATCTTTTTCAGGGTGCTGTTGAGTTTAATAAACATTTTCATGCCTAATTGTGCCATCTAGGTTCTTGTGACATCCATCTGATGCCAAGATCATCTTGGGATTTTGGTCAAATGGAAAGTGATGTATATTAATATTTCTGGTTTTGCAATTATTAGATCTGCATCTCTCCCTTGTGCTTATAATTCCTAGAGCATGTACATTGAGAATAAGTGTTTATTTTGGACAGCTATATCGGTCGGCATGTGTTGGGTCAAACAGAAACATCATATGCTCAGTTTCCACTTTGCACTGAGGGTGTTTTGCATTCTACTAAAAGAGTTAACGAAACAATATATTCCAGAATAAATGTTGCGCTCTGGAACACAAGAATAGTACAGAGCAGCTATAGCTTTTAGGCTGAGGATAACGCATGCATACAGTTACATATTTCTTTTTGCATTCATGTCTTCATTTATCCACTAATTATGACAAATCGCTCGAGATCTTCTTGTGATCAAATTCAAATAAAAGAAATCCTTTTTATTGTGTTTTCAGGAGGCCCAAACCTTTGGGAGATAACTGGTGGCGAGGTCATGCTACAACTTTCTTGAAACATGTTAATTTGCACCGGAAGCTCTTCAACTAGGTTGTGTTTGTCAGGTATAGGTTATAGGTGTTATGAGGAGAAATGTATGTGTGTGTGTGTGTATATATATATATATATATATATATATATAAAGCCTACAAGTAAATATATATTAAGGAAAAAAGCATTATTAGGCTTAGGGTTGACCACGGGTTGGGGACTGCTGGTTCGGGTTCGGAACCAGCGGTCCTCCGGTTCAAAAAAAATTGAATCGATGGTGCAAGGCTAGGTTAGAATTTGATGGTCTCAGTTCAAAAACTAACGGTTTGACCAGTTCCATATTTTAAAAAAAATCTATATTTTATTTAAAATTTTTAATACGATTAAAAAATTAAGTAATATAATTATAAAATTTCACTTAAAATTTTTTATTCATAAAAATTGAAATTAAATAGAAATAATATTGAAAAATAAAAAATTAATTTGCCATATTTGTTTATAAAGTAAGAAAAAAATACTTATAAAAAATTAATTTGTGCTATAAGTTAGAAAGATAGTGAATGTGGAAGCGTAAAGTAAGAAATTATAAGAATTATAATTGGGCTAACTTAATTTCATATTAAAGAAATAATAATAATAATAATAATAATAATAATAATAATAATAATAATAATAATTGAATTTGAACTTAATTTTTTTTTATCATTAATTAAGTTGCCTATGTGTCATCTTGGGATTTAGAGGAATTAAAACCCATGTAATTCTTTTACCATTTAAAAAAAAAATTATTGATCAATTTTATTTTTAATTTAGTCGGAACCGACCGATGATGTACCCACCATTTATTCGGTTGTGAAGTCATATAAGTTCTCATTTCCTTATTTCACAATTTCTTATTGCCTTAATTTCGCTTTAGTTCAATTATCAACATATGCTTAAACTTCTAATAATTCAGGAGATAAATTAGACAACTTCTTACTCAAAATATTTTCATTCACACTAAAAATTTGTTCCGGATAGCTGTTGAGACTGAATTTGCTAAATTTTGTTTAGCAATTTGGGAGAGAACTAAAAATATATTTTGATATTGATTCTATCATTCAAGGATTGAAATTTTTTTTATTTGTCTTCCTATCACCAAATTCAAATGCAATTATTAGATAAATGTCAAGTTCAAGTGAACTGCTGGATGGTCTTGATTTATTTTTTGTTTTTATATCAAGATACAATCATCATCTCTAATTTTGTTTGGTTCACTTTGAACTTGACTAGTAATAGTGAAAATATTTGTGAACGTAGTAGTATTATGAATAATATTAAACTCCATAAATAAATTTGAAATAATTTTTTTTCACATTGCTAGTAATCACATCAGTATTAATTGTGTCATCACCATCAACATCTAAATTTAAATATGAATAATAAACACTCAAATAATCATACAAACCATCTAGTTTATGTCTAAGATAAAAAAAAATATAAAATAAGATTAATTATAGGAATATGTTTAAAATAATTCAACCATTTCATTTCATCAATCAATTGATTCATATAAAATAAGATCATTTGCATATTCTTGAAATGCATCAATAATATTAACACATTCAACTAATAATAAATGAGAGAACACCACTTAAAACTTATGATGCATTATTAAAAACTTTTAAAATATCTAAATTTTTTTGACAAATATCCTAATGTTGTGGATATAAATTAATTTTTGAAAAATATCTTAATGTTGTGAATATAAATTAATTTATAATACATTATTGAAATTAAATGTGCGCAATAATTTTTATATCCATAAAACTCATTAAGTAATTCATAAGTTGAATTTCAACGAATTGGATCTTCTCTTGGAAATCTTTAAGGTTTTTTTTTTTTACCATTTTCTATACAAAATTGACCAAATGATTTCATAGTTTATAGATGTGCCCATAAAAATGAAAGTGTTTTTTTTTAATTGAAGTAATAATTACATCCAAAGATTTTAAGCCTTCTTGGACACAAATTTAAAATATGACATGTATTTCTAATATGAAAAAATTTACCCCGACATTAGGTTGACAAATAGATTGAAGTCTATAAATTGAAGTGTGTTAGACATCGCATTATAAAAACAATTGAAAAAATTTATTAACTAAACTATATTCTTCCAAAATATTTTTTTTATTATTTTAAAAATATTATCAACAGTATGACGATTATCAAAAACTCTTAATGCAAGCGATATTTTTTGTAATTGTTATTCATTATCAATCTAATGACATATAATATCCATATATGAATGATTATGTCAGTTATCACTTCAAATATCATTACAAATTGTAGCACATCCATTTAAAGAAGCAAATAATTTATGTAATATTTTTTATTTTCTCTATACAAATTAAATAAAACACATTTCAAAATATTCCTAGGCACATGTTTTGCACTTGAATTTAATGCATTTTGATAATAATTAATAAAACCTAATTTTTCACCAAAACTAATAGAAAAATGTTTCAGACTTATCATTTTTTCTTGTTCATTTTTATTTTTTTATCTAAATATTGAAATAATTAAAAAGAAGAAGAAGATGTAGTGTACTTGGAAATTTGTGTTTTCCTTTTTTTCATTCCAAGTTGGGTAGCATGCTTGTTTTTCAAATATTTTATAAATGTTCCATAATCATTTTCAACTTTAAATTTATAGGTTTGCTAACAATAATTGCAAATTACCTCAAATGAGCCATCCGATTTTTGAACCATTTTGAAATAAATTTGAAAAATATCGGATATTTAAATTTTTGCTTTTGTCCTCCTTCATTTGTGTTGTTGCCGATTCATCAATCTTATTTTCTTGGCTTTCTTGAGTTGGAAAATCATCCTCCAAATTCTCCATAATATTGTCTAGATTAACTGTTGGTTGATTTTCACCCAAAAAAATTGTTTCTTCTACCGTGACTTGCCATTTTTAATAATTAAATTTTGTACAAAAAATAAGGGAAATAATGAACAAAAAAAGTTATAGAGAAAGAGAGAATTAGAGAAATTAGAGAATTAAAAGATTAGAGGAAATAATTGAGATTTGAGAATTAGGAGAAATAAATTGTAAGAAAAAAAATTGAGAGTGTGATTAGAGGGAAATTGGGAGTGTTGAGATTGTAAGTAGAGATAATTAGGAATTTTAGAGAGAAAGTGTGTAAAATTTTTTTTGAGAGATGAAGGTATTTATAGAGAAAAAAGAAGAAATTGTAATTTCCAAAATACTAATGAAATATAGTTGTTATTTTCCTATTGTAAGGGACATTTTGGTCTTTTTAATGTATTTATATATTAAATTTTTTTTTTGAGAATATATAAACAACTTAATTAAAGTAAAAAAATTAAGTTCAAATCTAATTATATATATATATATATATATATATATATATATATATATATATATATATAATTAAGTTAGCCCAGTTATAATTTTTATAATTTTTTACTTTATAAAATAAAAATACTTCCATAATCACTTTCTTTTTTACTTATAACAAAAAATAATTTTTTATAAATATATTTTTCTTACTTTACAAAAAAAATGGAAAATTAATTTTTTATTTTTCAATATTATTTCTTTTTAAGTTGAATTTTTATGAATAAAAAATTTAAGTGAAATTTTATAATTTTAATTATATTACTTAATTTTATAATTGTATTAAAAATTTAAAATAAAATAACTAGTTTTTTTTTAAAAAAATATTAAAATATATGGAACTACCCGAACTGCCGTTTCTTGAACCAGAACTGGCTGGTTTCTACTCTATCCTTGGAGGGTTTTGGGCCAGTTCAATTTTTTTGAACTGGGGAACTACATGGTTCTGAACCGTAACCGGTGTCCGGCGGTCCTCAACTTGTGGCCAGCCCTACCAACAAAGTGTTCATGTAGTTTAACAATGGATGAAAATGAGCTTGTATATTATGCTGTGTAAAATTTCTCATCAAGATTCATATAGTCTTCTAGAGAAGAAAATGTTATTGCGATAAAGTTTGGAATGTTTCAATAAGCTTCATTCTAGTTGCAAAATCTAAGGACTTCAAATGGTTTGCTTGATTGCTAACAACTTTATGAATAATATACTGATATGGATTTATCATGTTTAAAAGACAATTGCCACGCACAATTTTGGGAATATAAGTTGCTTAATATTGAAATTTGAAACCAATATATAGATGCAAAAAATTGATGTTGCTATAATTTCTTCATAACAAGAGCATCAAACCTTTATTATATTATTGTTTTTATCAATATGAGAGTGACTTTATTTGAAGAGAAATGTGCACATTAGTTGAACTATTGTGTTTCACTCTAATCAATATTTCTTTTTCATTTTAAATGTAACATTGGACTTGCTATTTTCTTTTTTTGAGAGATTGAGATATAAATTGCTAATGTACATTGCAGGACTATCTTTGAAAGCAAATGTATGATCAGTTACCCCAAATTTGACATAACTAGTCTAACAAATTACACTTCTTGGCTTCTGGAAATTTTTCTAATTTGTCTTATATTTTTTAATTTTTAGCAATTAAATAAAAATATGTTTTAGTTTAATTTGAAGATTTAAAACCACATTATTATCTAATATTAATAATAATTGTTTTGCAAATAGTAAAATCTAACGAAATGATAAATACAGTCTTACAGTTAGTAGAGACTAGCAGAGAGCTTTATAGTTTTGGAGAAACATTGACGAGATGGAGCATTGTTAGAAAAGAACAAGATCAGATTTTCTATTTTCACAATCTAAATATGCTGTTTCATAATTACAATTTGTATGGTGCATGTACTTCCAACATTGACTTTATGGGAAAATGCAAGAAATGTATGCCAGTTGAAATTAAGAAAATTTTGTAGATTTACGAAGTATGTTAAAATATTTGTCAGCTAAATGTATATTTCTGCAGCTTCTTATGATCATATGCCTACCCATTTTTTGGCTTGATATTTCTCATAATCTATACGTGGGACTGATAGTTCTTCAAGGCTATGTGTCCTCTCTGTGGAAGACTTGGATGGGTTAAACATCTGAAAATTAATAAGAAAACACGAATTTCACTATTTGGACATCATTGCAGAATCTTTGTTACAGAATGAAACAATTTCCATTTGCATTTAGTGGTCAATTGTAGCAGAGAAGATTTCATGAGTAAATATTTGAGTTAATTCTGTGCTGTGCATCATAAACAGGGAGAATGGGAAAAAGTTATTCTCTGCTGCCTTAGTCTTATCTATTCCTTCATAATACCGTAACATAATTTGCTTTTAAGTATTATAACTATTTAGAGGAACAAATTTACTGATATGTGTGAAATGTTACTCACCAAGTATACTGATAAAATTTAAGCTCAATAACTTTTTGTACATTTTAAATTAAAGGGAGACATTGCACACACATATACATACAGAAGATAAGTTATTCTAGGTAACTTCCTAATCAAAATAGAGATCCCTAGAAATTAGATATTTTGGCTATTTACGTGAAAGAAAAACTCTGCTGTCAATTAAGTTTAACCTTGCGGCTGTGGCAGGAGCTTTGGGAGAGGCTGTGAGGCCTACTGCTCCTATTGGGTGAGAAAGCCTCTTGAGGCAGTCTTGACTGCTGGAGGCTCCACATGTGTGGAGCATGCTGCCCATTAACAAAAATGTTGATACTTTTCCCTCATGTACTAACTTTTGATGAATTTTAAATTAGTATTTTGTAGGTATTTGTTGCATTATATACTGTTGTAAATTTGAAAGGTGAGAGTTTTATGAAAATATGCTTTGACGTTTATCATTTATATGTATAGTAGAGTGCTGGTATTTAAGTCGTTAGAGATACTTTTTTTCCTCTTCTGCATGACAAAGTTCACACTATTTTTTCTAACTAATCTACATTTTCTCCTATCCACTTGGTATGCTTAAGCACTAGCCTGTAACCTTTGGCTTTGCTAACTTACGAAAATTCTTGTACTCTATGTGACTAAATAGGGGGATCGTGTATTTTATTAAAACATAGTGATTAAGGAGTTCCTGATTACATATATTTTGTGTCTTGGTGTCTATTATCAGATACATGATAAAGAAAGATAGTAGATTTTTGTGGGGTTCTCCTATCATAAAGACTCTAAGAATACTATATGCATTATGATTTTCTACTGAACTGGATACTTCAATGAATCACAAATGCACAATTGAAACTCTAGTTTTCCATCACCATTGCCTTTCCTTGCTAGAACCTTTGCTTATTAGGGTGGCATCTCCTTAAATTTAGCTTAATTCGATATCCCAATTACTTTATCCTCTCCATATAAATTTCCCTTCCCAGTTGAAAATTTTTGATTACTATGACAATTTTTCTGGCAAGTTTTTTTTCCCTTCTGAACAAATGGAGGCTAGACTAAATATCTCTTTATGCATGTTGCAGTAGCAATGATATCCATCCTGATGTGAAGTAAAATGTGGAAGTATCTTTCCCACACTATGGACACTTGGGCATAGTTGAAGCCGCTCGGGATCTTTATATGCAAATCAAAGGAAATCTAAGAGACAAAGGTGCCTCTCCCACTCCTTTCCACTTTATTTCTCTTCATGTTTCTGTTGGAAATGAAACACTCATACAAACAACTTTTATTAAAACTCAAACAAATATTATAAAAGTATTCTCACTAAAAAAAACAAGATATTACAACCACTAAAATTTTGCTTCTTTATTCACTTATAAACTTTTAGTATTTCTTGATTCCTAAACTAAAATGGGGAGGGTAATTTATACTACTTAAGAATAATCCTACATTACACAAATAAACTAATTCAAAATTATAATAACCATACACCTCATTCTTCTCCATTGTTCTCCATCCTTCTAATAATATTTTAAGCTATCAAATGATTCACATGCATAATTACCACACTCTAGAAGATTCTAGGTAGAGGTCTTGCAGTTGTGGACTTTGATTATGGACTTGGACTCCAATTTGATTGAGTTTGGATTTGGGTTCCTATAATAGATCAAGTTTATGATCCAATACCCCCCTTTAAATTTGATCTTGTGACCCTTAGTAAGTTTCTTAATCTTATGAAATCTTCACTTGTCAGTGGCTTGGTAAAAATATCGGCAACTTGATCTTGTGACTTCACATATTCAACTTGCACATCCTTTCTTGCAACACACTCTCTTATATAGTGGCAGCGAATATCAATGTGTTTGCTTCAATTATGGAATACTGGATTCTTTGCTAAGGCAATGGTTGACTTGTGTTGCCCAGATAATGAACCAAGAAGGGGGGTTGAATTGGATATTAAAAATTCTTAACTTTTAAGTGCGGAATAAAAAGTTAAATAGAGTAGGGATAGGAAGATATCACATAAGAAATTTATAGAGGTTCGGGTATTAACAAACTCTACTCCTCTCCCCAATCTCAATTGGGAGTTTCACTAATACACTTAGTGTTACAATGGAGTTTTACAAGCTCACTCCCAACTATGGTGTTTCTATCAATGGCTCACATCTAACCCAGAAATTCCCTTGTGTTTTAATGGCTCACACAATAAACCAATTCCTTGTGTTTTATGGCTCACACAAATAACCCTTACAAGTGTTTTACTCTTAACCCAATATACCCAAACTCACTTGAGTAGTAGATTACAAAGAGAAACACTCACCAATCTATAATGCTTAGAAATTATGAGCAAATAGATTTTAACAAAGAATAACATTTTTGTTGAATATAATTAGTGCACAAATGGCTACAACAAGATTTTGATTCGAAGTAATTGCTTGTTCTCTTGTTTTGAATTCATAAATGACTTGCATTTATACTTCTTTAGCGAATTATAGCCGTTTTGATTCATTTAATGCGAAAATAGCCGTTGCACCAACTTTTAATTTCTCACCTGATATGTTTCTCTTTTCTCATTCACGGTTGTGATTATGCGTGTCACGGTCGTGAATGTTCTTCCAAGCTGTAGTCCAAGTGGTGACTCTGGTCATGAAGCATTCTAGAAGAATTTGAAGTGTTTGATCATGAGCGCGACTTTATACTTTCACGGGGGTGAATATCCTTCCAGCCGTGTTCTAAGTTGTGACTCTGGCCATGAAGCTCTCTAGAAGAATTTGACATGTTATCTCACGGGCGTGACTATCTTTCATGGACATGACTGATTTGATAATTTACGGTTGCTTTGATCCTTCAAGGCCGTAAACTTTAAATGTTGGAGAGTTGTCGCTAAGCCTTATCACGGGTGTGACATAAACAATCACGGGCGTGAATATGCTATTTTTTCATTTTTTTTGACTTTCAAAGGTAGTCTTCCATTCTTGCACCATATTTCATACTCTGGTCAACAAACTTAGAACACAAGTATATTAAATACATTATTGCCATTTTATTTGTTAATATCAAAATGATGGAAATACCCTTCAAGGTTCAACAACTTTTTGTCAACACAAACCTTGGTTGACTCTTTTTGTATCAAACCTATCTCCTTCAATAGATTTCTAAGCCAAATTGCATGACAAACGCATGAGGTAGCAACAACAAATTCCGCTTTACAAGTGGACAATGTGACAATCGGTTGTTTCTTTGACATCCATGTGAAAGCAGTATCTCCCATGAAAAATACGAATTCAGTAGTGCTCATTCAATTATCTATGTCTCAACCCCAATCACTATCGCTATATCCAACAAGATTATAATCCTTAAAAACTGAATAGAATAAGCCAAAGTCAATTGTACCTTTCAGATAGCAAATAATTCTCTTTGCAACTTTAAAATGGGTAGTTGTTGGAGATTCCATGTAGCAACTAACCAATCCAACTGCGTGAAGAATATCAGACCTCGTGCATGTTAGATAGCATAGACTTCCCACCAAACTTTTGAAGAATGTTGGATCTAATCTTTCATCTTCTTCATGTTTGGACATCTTGAATCTGTATTCCGATGGTGTGATTATCGGCTTATAGTTCTCCATCTCGAACTTCTTTAGGATCTCCTTTACATAGATTTCATGTGAAATGAAAATTCCATCCTTTTGTTACTTAACTCTAATGCTAAGGTAGTATGCCATAAGCCCCATGTTTGTCATCTTGAATTCTTTCATTATCATTTCCTTGAATTCATTGAACATGCTTGGGTTGCTTCTGGTGAAGATCAAATTGTCCATGTAAAGGCACATGATCAAAATATCTCCATCTTTGATCATGATATATAGAGCACGCTTGTAGGGACATTTGCTGAAGCCATTCTCTTAGAAGTACTTGTCGATTTGGCTATTCTATGCCCTTGGTGCTTATTTTAGACTGTAAAGAACCTTTTTCAACTTTAAAACCTTGTCTTCGTGGCTTTTGACTTCGTAGCCTGATGGTTGCTGAATGTAGACTTCCTCTTCAAGAACTCTATTTAGGAAGGCAGATTTTACATCCATTTGATGTATCTTCCACTTCTTTTGAACTGCCAAAGAAATGATTAGTCTAAAGTCTCCAATTGAGCAACAAGAGCAAATACCTCATCATAGTTAATTCTAGCTTTTTGACTATATCCTTTAGCAACTAGCCTCACCTTGTGCATTTCAATCTATCTTTTAGCGTTTTGTTTTGTTTGTACACTCATTTGACACCTATCGCCTTATGTCCTTTGGGAAGTGAGGTGAGTTCCCATGTGTCATTATTTTCGATGGCCTTAATTTCTTCGTCCATCACATTTCTCCACTTCTTCTCTTGAACTGCTTCTTAAAAGCTCACTGGTTCACAATCGGCAAATAGACAAAATAATGTAAGGTTATCTTGTCATTCGGTTACCTCATAGAAATCTCTAAGACTTCGTGTGCGTGACACAACTTTTTCAGTTGATGATGACGAAGGTGATGAGTCTCTGTTGAACCTTAAGGGGTATTTTCATCATTTTGATGATAACAAATAAAATAACAATAATATATTTAACAATGTTTGTTCTAAGTGTGTTAAACATGATATGTCTTGATTAGAACATGATGCAAGATTCAAAGACAACTTTTGAAGATTAAAATCAAAGACATAGCAAAGTCACGCCCGTGACTACTTATGTCATACCTGTGAATATAGTTTAGCGCCAACTCTCCAACATTCAAAGTTCACGACCATGAATGATCAAACCAACTGTGAATGATCAAGCAGTCATGCCCGTGAAAGACAATCATGCCCGTGACCAAAACATGTCAAATTCTTCCAGAGAGTTTCATGGCCAGTGTCACAACTTGGACCACGACTTGGAAGAATATTCATGCCCATGAAATTATTAGTCACGCCCGTGATCAAATACCTTCAATTCTTCCATAGAGCTTCACAATTAGAGTCACCACTTAGACCACGATTTGGAAGAACATTCACGATTGTGACACATATATTCATGCTTGTGAATGAGGACATAGAAACATGTCAGACGCAAAATTAAGAGTTGGTTCAACGACTATAATTCACAGAAGGAGTATAAATGCAAGTCATTTATGAATCTCAAAGAGAAGAACAACAATTACATTGAATCATTAATCTTATTGTAGCCTTGTGCATTAATAATTTTTTTAAAACAAATCTCTATTCATTGTGAAAACCTAGTTGCTCATTATTTCAGAGTATTGTAGGTTGTTGAGTATTTTTCATTGTAACCAATTACTCAAAAATGAGTTTGGGTATTTCGGATTAAGAGTGAAATACTTGTAAGGGTTTATTATGTGACCCATAAAACACAAGGATTTGGTTTTTGTGTGAGCCATTGAAAAAACACAAGGAAATTTCTAGGTTCGGTGTTAGCCTTTGAAAGAAACACTATAGTTGGGAGTGAGCTTGAAAAAAACTCCATTGTAACACTTAGTGTTTTAGTGAAACACCCAATTGAGATTGAGGGGAGGAGTAGGGTTTGTTAATACTCGAACCTCTATAAATCTTGTGTGTGATATCTCTTCTTCCTTACTCTATTGAATTTATTTCGCACTTTCAAGTTAAGCAAATTTTTTTTAGTTGCTAATCAATTCAACGCCCTTCTTGGTTTATTGTCTGGGCAACAATTCTTATCAAAGCTTGTCTAGTAACAAAGCCTAAAAAACACTAGCAAAGATCAAAAAATGGCCAATGAAGGATTTCAAAGTCTCAAGCCTTACTTTGATGGAGCAAATTACGCTCATTGAAAAATTCCGGATGGAGACATACCTCGATAGTGAAGGAATCAAAGTTTGGGATAATGTTCAAAAAGAATGGACACCACCAAATAAGAGAGGAGTAGATGGTGAAGAAGAAATTCTTTCAAGAGATGATTGGATAGACCCTCAACGAAGAGCTAATTTCAAAAACAAAAAGGCAATGACAATCCTTGTAAGCTCTCTATCTATTGAGAAATGTGGCAGGATTCAACATTGCCTTACCGCATGTAGCATGTGGAAAATATTGGAGAATTATCATGAAGGAACCAGACAAGTTAAATCCAAAAAGATTCAACTTTTCACATTGGAATATGAACTCTTCAAGATGAAATCCAATGAATCTATCACTGATATGACAAACTATCTTTTAACCATAATCAATGGCATAAGAAAGCTCGGAAAGCATTTGAGCTTGGAAGATGTGAACAACAAGATTCTAAGAAGCCTTCCTTTCAAAGACTATGGTTCAAGGGTTGTGGGTATATAAAGGCCAATGAAGATATGAGTGTCATGCCTACCGATGTGCTTATTGACAAACTTCTAACACATGAAATGACAGTAAAAAGAGATAGAGAACTTGAAGCCGAATCAGAAAAGAGAAAGCCTCTAGCATTCAATGCCTCTACTTCAAAATCTCAAGAGGTAATTAAAGATGATGAAGAAAAGAGTGATGATACAAATAAGGACATTGTCGTGCTCTCAAGAAGATTAAAAAGAATAATTGAGAAGAGACTTGGTAATTCTTGAAGCTTCAAACAAAGAACCCTTAAACACTCCTCAAATGACTCTCAAAGAAACAAAGAGGAGGTAAAGTATTATGAATGTGGGAAGAAAGGACATATAAACCATAATGTCCAAAGCTCAAAAAACCTAAAAAAAGATTTCAAAAAGAAAATGAGGAGAAAAGTCACAAAGCCACATGAGATGATGAAAGCTCTTCAAGTGAAAAAGATGATAATGAAGGAGAAGAGATCAACCTATTCTTCGTGAATTTAGAGGATCACTTCACAGATGAGGTTGGTCCTTCTTACTCATATTATTTTAATGATAATAGTAGTAATAATAATAGTGATAGCGAAGTTGATGATGATCAGTAAAGTTTAATAGAAGTGTAGAACCTAGAATTATAAAAATATAGAAGTAGACTTAAAACATATAAAAATAATATTCTAGATTTGAAAAATAAAATGGAAGTTTTACAAAAAGAGAATTATGATTTTAAGACTTCTAATGAAACTCTTCAAAAATCTTTAGATGAGTATTTCTTTAGATTCTCAACTAAATCTTTGCTTAAAGAAGACAATATTTTGAAAAATGAAGTTGATAAACTTAGAAACTCAATTTCAAAGTTTCGTAAAGGGAAAGATAGTTTAGATACTCTCATAGTCTCTCAAAGACCACCTTTAATAAGAAATGGTCTAGGCTTTAATGAAACATCATCTTCATCTCATAAGACTATATTTGTTAAGTCTAGTGCACCACAAACCACCACAATTAAGGTAATAGTCCCAAGGGCTAAGAGCAAAACACACACAAAACCCTCTATTGAAAAGAAGAATAGTCAAGGGTCACTTGGCTTAAGAGAGAAACCTCAAAAGATCAATCATGCTTTCATGTATAAGAGATAGTGAAAATGATGATGAGCAGAGTTTAATAGAAGTATTGAACCTAGAGTTAGAAAAATATAGAAGTAGATTTAACACTTATAAAAATAATATTTTAGATTTGAAAAACAAAATGAAAGTTTTACAAAAAGAGATTTTTGATCTTAAAATTTCTAATGAAACTCTTCAAAAATCATTAGATGAGTATTCCTTTAGACCCTCACCTAAAAATTTGCTTAAAGAAAACAATATTTTGAAAAATGAAGTTGAGGAACTTATAAACTTTATTTCAAGGTTTCATATAGGCAAAGAGAGTTTAGATACTCTCATAGTTTCTCAAAGACAACATTTAATAAGACATGGTCTAAGATTTAATGAAATATCATCCTTATCTCACAAGACTAAATTTATTAAGTCTAGTGTACCACAAACCTCTATAATTAAGGTAATAACCCCAAGGGCTAGGAGCATAATGCGCACAAAACCTCCTATTCATAAGAAGAATGGTCAAGGGTCATATGGTTTAAGAGGAAAATCTCAAAAGGCAAATCATGCTTTCATGTATAAGAGACATGCACCTAGGAAATCACCTATTCATCATGTATGTGTATATCATTGCACACAAACACCTTCTAAAAGAATATTGAGACCAAAAAACATGTCAAAACCGAAAAATATTTTTAGAGTTAAGCAATGTAATTATTGTATGAAATTCGGTCATATCAACAAACATTGTTGGATAAAAAAGGCTTACTGCGAACCTTCAAGTGCTAACCCCTAAGTATCCAAGTTCGTTTGGGTACCTAAAAACCATACTTGAATTATAATTTTATAGGTATGCCTCAAATCCACTATAAAAGAAAATGTTTGCCTTGTGGATGGTGGATACTCAAGGCATATGATCGGGAACAAAGAACAATTCAATCACAATTGATGGTGGTAAAGTAACATTTGAGAACAATGCTAAGGGTAAGGTAATTGACATTGACTCTATTTGTATTAATAATACTACTTTTATTGAAGATGTTTTGCTTGTTGATGGTTTGAAACATAATTTGTCAAGTGTAAATCAATTATGTGATAGGGGGAACCAAGTTATCTTTACCTCAAATGAATGTCTTGTATCCTCTTTAAGTGGCCAAGAGATATTCAAGGGAGATAGGAATGTCAATACTTACATAATAGACTTACACAAAATTTCTAACATTTTCTCTAAGTGTCTTATGACTATTAGTGATAAATCTTGGCTATGGCATAGAAGGTTTGGTTATGCAAGCATGAGATTAATTCGAAGCCTTAGCAAAGAAGAACTAGTAAGTGGACTTTCAAAAGTCAAATTTGAAAAGGATAAGACATGTGAACCTTGCCAAAGAGGAAAATAATACAAGTCATCCTTCAAATCCAAAAATGTAGTAAGTACCTTTAAACCTCCATAACTTTTGCATTTTGATCTTTTTGGATCTACTAGAGTTGCTAGTTTAGGAGGTAAACATTATGCTTTTGTTATTGTTGATGATTACTGTAACATCCTTGACCTTTTCCACATGCATACCCACATGCATTTCATTTGAACATATGCATCTTCCATATAATTCAATTGAACATGTGCATTTCATACGTATTTTTGTAGGAACAAGTTTATGACACGCATTAGCTACGTGTCCTAGTATTTGAAAATTGTGCCGAGTCGCACGTGTGTAGTTATAACCTAAATGAGGATAACAAACATTAGAAATAAATTGAATAAGGTGACCAAATTAATGTAAGAAAAATGATTAGATTAAGATTAGTAAACATTTTACATTGTTAATTTAGTTAAATCGGGACAAATGATTAAGTTGTACTATTGTGTCAATTAGTCGAATTATATATATATATGTAAATAATAATAATAATAATAATAATATAAATAAAATAAAATAAAAATGAAACAAAAGATAAATAAAAGATAAAAGAAGAGAAAAGAGAAGAGAAATGAGAAAAGAGATGAGAAAAAGATAAAAAGACAAAAAACAAAAAGTTAGCTTTATCTTCCCATTTTTGCCTTCTTCTCCAGCTCGACTTCTTCTTCATTTTCCTCCATTTCAGACTTCAATTAATCCTTTTTTCACTTATTTTTTGAAACTAATTGATCCCTTGCAAGGTCGTTCTTGGTAAGTAATCAATTCTTATTGCTATAGGGTTGATTTGAGTTGCTTAGGTTCATTAATAGGCACTGATTTGCAACCCTATTTTGATGCACATAGAAATTGATTCTGGAAAATTTTAAAACACAAATGTTGTTCCTTTATGTCTTATATTTATGTATATGTAAACGGTTTTTCATGATTTAGTGTATAGGAAGAGAAATCCGCTCTCTACTTAAACTGGTCAAGGTGTGAACCCTAATCAAGTTAGCTACTGTGTTCTTTAATTTAGAATATGTTAAAGCCATTATTTGAAGTATCTAAAAACATACAAATTGTAGATATATGTGTTATGTATTTTTATACCAAATTTCAGGATCATATGAATTTTATATTTTGAGTTATGGTGAATGGAACCATGACTGTTCCATGACTTGAACTGCCAACTAAGTGCCCTGGGTAGATACAACAACTTGTTTGGATAATTTGAGCTCGTTAGAGCTAGATTCTATAAATTATAAAATATGAAAGTTATAGGTATATGTCTTAGGTAAAGTTTGGTACTAAGTTCAGCTTAATTGGTTATGTATAGACTAAGTTATGGCATTTGGAAGTCATACTGGTTCGGAAGCCAATTCTATTCTGGACCAGTAAAATGTTTGTTATAATTTGAAGACCTTAGAGACATAATTGATAAAAGTTTTAAACATAAAAAATGTTCCATATAAACCCATATAAGTTTCTGTAAAGTTGAATTAAAATATGACTTATATATTATAAGTTATGATGAACCCAAATGAGTACCCTGAAACTGCCTAAAGGCAGAAAACAGAACACACTTAGAAATTCCACCAAATATTGTTCAATGATCCAATTGGTCTGAAATTTTAATATGTTATATAATTATATGTTAATGGGAATTAGGAACAGGAATCAGGTTAATGGGTCAAGTATAGAAAACGTTATAGGGTAAACAGTCCCACAAGGTCACATTGCCTCATAGGAAAAATCTTAACTATTGATATGAACAATGCATATTAATTTGTTTAAGCCACATTAAGTCTCCCTAATCATGAGTTAATTGATTATGTTTTCATATTAGGCTTGCAACATATTGGAGACCCACAATGAGCGGATAGACAATAAGTTAGGGGTCGGAATCAAAAAAGAACGGTGAGTCTAATTATCAATTGAATTCTTTAGTGCAAATGAATGTTGCTTGCTATGTGAGCCATATGATTGTCATGATTGGTCCTTGATAATGTAATGATGGATAATTTGTGACATTATGGTACATATAAATGGTATACTTGTGGTATATTTGAGGTATATGTTTTCCATATGTGATATATATACATGGTATATGTATAGTAAATGCAAGGTATATGCATGGCATATGGGGTATATATGGAATATATGTATGTTGTATATGATAAAGATGCAATGGTTGATGAATGCTTAAATACAAGTGCATATGCATATGGACTAAAAAGGCATTGTGACTAGTTAATCGATATTGTAAAGCAAAAGAAGAGACATGTGGCCCAAAAAATGTGCAAATGAAGCAAATGATCAAGCTAGCTAGCAAATGCAAATGCAAATGTTCACATGGCAAATGTTCACATGGAAACCCGAGGAAATGTCTGTTTAACTTAGTCACAACAAAATGAAATAAGCAAAGCATTTGCATCTGTAAAGAGTAATGATTATATGTTTCAACTTTATTGATATTTATATGATTCGGATGAATGGAATGGAATACATGGTATGTGTTGGATTTGTGATTTATTACTATGAGTTGTTCGGTACTTTAGAGGTAATTTGATGGTTATTCTCACTGAGCCGCAGCTCATCAATTTGCATCATTTTTCAGGTAAAGAAAAGTGATAGCTCATTTTGAGTAGCGTATAGAAGACATGGAGCACAGGTCACTGGCCGAGCCTCATCACTCTCTCTCCTTGCATTCCACACAAGCATGAAAATATGACATATGTGTTTTGTATTTACGTGCTTGAATATGTATAGCCATTTTGGAATGAGTTTAAAAATGTATAAATGAAAGCAACTCGTAAATACTTATGTGTAAAGTTTATGTTTTGATAGATGTGATATATTATATTGTAGTGAAAACCTCAGTGCTAACTTTGCAAAGCCATTGAATAATATTATAGGATATGAGACTTGCAAGTCATTGAATGAAATTACAGGATGTGAGACTTGCAAAGTCATTGAATGATATTACAGGATATAAAAAAAATTTACTATCACTATTAATAGGATATTTTTTTCCAGCATGCTATGTGTGATTATTTGATACAGAGATAGGTTATACTTAAATGCATAAGATGTGGTGCTACAATTACTTTAGATTCACTTGGGCAATTTTCTTAGCTCAAAAGAATGATACTTTCGAATATTTCAAAAATTTTGCTAAAAGGGTTCAAAATGAAAAAGACTATTTTATTTCTAAAAAAGAAACGATCATGACAAATAATTTAAAAATGAAAATTTTGAAAACTTTTTTTTAGAATGGAGAGAACCGTGCCGGACACACCTCAACACAATGGTGTAGTTGAGAGTATGAATCGAACGTTGACAGAAAGAGCTAGAAGTATTCGTATATAGTCAGGTCTACCAAACAATTCTGGACAGACGCAGTCAACACAGTAGCTTACTTAATCAATCTAGGACCATCGGTTCCATTGGAGCACAGAATACCAGAAGAAGTATGAAGCCAAAAAGAGATAAAACTATCACATCTAAAAGTTTTTAGTTGTATAATATATGTTCATATCAGTAATCAAAGAAGGAATAAACTCGATCCCAAATCCAAGAGTGCACTCTTATCGGCTATGGTGAGAATGAATTTGGCTACCTATTTGGGATGAAGAAAACAAAAAGGTCATTTGTAGCAGAGATGTGATTTTTGACGAAAGGGTGATGTACAAAGATTTGCATAAAATAGTCACCGACAACTCATAAAAAAATAAGTCAGTATTTGCATATGCAGATGAAGTCCTAGATAGTTCCATGACAAAATCGATTATAGCAAGTCCTCAGCCAGAGGAACTTATTGGATAAAGTAGTGTGCAACAATCCGACACACCATAACCTCCTACTCCAACTCCTGTATTAAAAAGATCTTATCGGCCTCATGTGCCTAATAAGAGATACATGAACTATCTCTTGCTGACTGATGGAGGGGAGCATGAATGTTACGATGAAGCTTGTCAGACTGGAGATGCTAGTAAGTGGGAGCTTGCCATGAAAGACGAGATGAAGTCTCTGATCTCCAACTAAACATGGGAACTAGCTGAGTTACCCATGGGGAAAAAGGCACTTCATAATAAATGGGTGTACCGGGTAAAAGATGAGCATGATGGTTGCAAGAAATACAAAACTCGTCTAGTTGTCAAAGGATTCCAGTAAAAGGAAAGAGTTGACTATACCAACATTTCTGCTCTTGTTGTGAAGCTCAATACTATCAGAACAGTATTAAGTATTGTGGCTACTAAAGATCTCCATCTTGAACAGTTGGAGTGAAAACCACATTTCTTCATAGAGACTTAGATGAGGAGATATACATGGGCTAACCAGAAGGTTTCTCAGAAAAAAAGAAGGAGAACTTGATGTGCAGGCTTAAAAAGAGTTTGTATAGCCTGAAATAAGGCCCAAGATTGTGGTACAGAAAGTTTGATGGCTTCATGTACAAGGAAGGTTTCCAGAAGTATAATGTCGACCGCTATTGATACTTCAAGAGATATAGATCCAGTTATATCATTTTGCTACTTTATGTCGATGATATGTTAGTTGCATGCTCAAATATGGAAAGCTCAATGGGAAACAATCAATTGGATTTTGAGGTATCTATGAGGCACCACAGATAGATGTTTGTACTTTGGTAAAGGAGAATTAAAAGTACAAGGCTACATAGATCCAGACTTTGGAGGTGAAGTTAATCATTGAAGAAGCACCACCGGTTATATATTCACTGTTGGAACTACAACTGTTAGTTGGATGTCACAAATACATAAAATTGACACTTTATCCACTACAGAGGCTGAGTATGTAGCAGTAACTGAAGCTAGTAAGGAGATGATATAGCTTCAAGGTTTGTTAACAGAATTGAGATTCAAACAGGATTTCATTCCAAAACCAAGCATATTAGGATTTTTTGCCACTTCATTAGATTTTTATTGGAAGATGATGTGTTAGTACTGGAGAAGATCTAAGGAAGTAAGAATTCGATAGATATGTTGACAAAGACGGTGACTATTGACAGATTGAAGTTGTGTTCAACTTTAATTGGTCTGCTAGAGTAACAAGACCAGAAAGGCAGTTGCATTGATCGAGGTGTGAATACATATTGAAATTAATCTTCAAGTGGAGATTGTTGGTCAAACTACACATGCACCATAAAGTGTAATAAATAACAATAAAGATGAACGATTCATCTTTTGTTGAACCAATTAATAATTAGTTAACCAAATATTTGGTATGTAAGATGATAGATAAGAATTAATCTTAACTATCCATTTTGTGGATGATGATTAATCTTGACCATCCATTTGGTAGGTAAAATGGTAGGTAAAAAATGATCTTAACCATCTATTAAAATAGATAAAAATTAATCTTGACCGTTCATTGAGAAAACGAAGACTTATATATAGTCTTAGGAATTTATTTGTAAGACATTACATCCAAAAGTGAGATAAAAATAAAAGCTTAGAAATATTTTAGTGAGAGATTGTGAGTTGTGAGTGTTTGTAAACATTTTGTAAGTTTTTCTTCCTTTAGTAAAAGATCTGTAGTAGTCCAGAGACGTAGGCATAATTGACCGAACTCCGTTATCAATTTGTATATTTTTATTTCGTAATTTTCTTCGGTTTTCTCACAAATCTGATTATAGAAAAATTTGAATTATTTTTCAACAATCTATGTGGTGAGTTCAGAAAGAAAAATGTTTTATAGTAGTCAGTTTATTACTAAGATTTTTCTCAGCAGGAAAAAATAAACTAGAAGATAACTTTTCTCTCTGGAAAAAAACAAGCACATATAGTTCGGGTGATGCTGATGTTTATGATTTTGAAACTTTTTTCCATAACGAGACTGCAGTTCTAAATCCATTGGACAATCCCTTATCACAGTTTATGGACAGAGTTCCCCATAATAAAATTTTTATAATCCTATAATTATCTTATAATTTGCTCTCTATAATTTTTTTATAATTCTCCTAAATTTTATAATCCTATAATCCTAAAATTTTTTATAATTCCTTTAATTCTCAAATCTCTCTTAATTAATTTTTATAATCCTATAATTTGATTTCTCTATAATTTTTTTTCACTATTTTCCTATTTTTTCATAAAATTTAATTATTAAAAATGACAAGTTACAGTAGAAGAAACAATATTTTTTTGATGAAAATCAACCAACAATTGTTGATTTAGACAACACTATGGAGAATTTGGAGGGTAATTTTCCAACTCATGAGAACCCAAAAAATAGGATTGATGAAAGTACAACAACACAAATAGCCCGGGGAGGGGGGGGAGAGCAAAAATTCCAAAAATTCGATATTTTAGGGTCATTTCAAAATGATGCAAAAGTCAGATGACACATTCAAGAAACTTGCTATAAATTTAAAGGTGAAGGTAGTTATAGGACATTTAGAAGATATTTACAAAATAAATATGTTACCCAACTTGGAAGGGAAAAAAGGCAAACACAAATTTTTGGATATGTTATATTTTCTTCTTTTTATCAATTATTCCAATATTTAGATAACAAAAATAAAAATAAACCAACAAAAATGATAAGTATGAAACATTTATCTTTTAATTTTCGTGAAAAATTAAGTTTTGTTAATTATTGTTAAAATGCGTTAAATTCATATGCAAAACGTGTGCCTAGGAATATTTTGAAATGTGTTTTATTTAATTTGCTTAGAGAAAATAAAAAATATTGCATAAATTATTTGCTCTTCAAATGGACGTATTGCAATTTGTAGTAATATTTATAGTAATCATCTATAAATGAATTCATATATTCAAACATCTAATATTTTTCAAGGTCATTTCAAAAGGATGCAAAAATCGGATGACACATTGGAGATAACTTGCTACAAATTTAAAGGTGAAGGTGGTTATAGGACATTTAAAAGATATTTACAAAACAAACATGTTACCCAACTTGGAATGGAAAAAAGGAAAACACAAATTTTTGGATACAATACATTTTCTTCTTTTTCTCAATTATTTCAATATTTACATAAAAAAATAAACTAGCAAAAATGACAAGTATAAAATATTTTATCTTTTAGTTTTAGTAAAAAATTATTTTTGTTAATTATTGTCAAAATGTATTAAATTCATATGCAAAATGTGTGCTTAGAAATATTTTGAAATGTGTTTTATTTAATTTGCTTAGAGAAAATAAAAAATATTGCATAAATTATTTGCTCTTCAAATAGACGTATTGCAATTTGTAGTAATATCTGTAGTGATTATTTATAAGTGAATTCATACATGAGTATTACATATTATTAGATTGATAATGTAACAATTACAAAAAAAATACTAGCTCTAAAAGTTTTTGATGAATGTTATACCGTCAATAATATTTTTAAAATAATAAAAAATATAATTTAGTTAATAAGTTTTTTCAATTTTTTTGATAATGCGACATCTAACATTGTTTCAATTTATAAACTTCAATCGATTTGTCAACCTAATATTGGCGGAAATTATTTTTCATATTAGATATGTTTTAAATTTGTGTGTTGAAAATAGTTTAAAATTTTTGGATGCTGTTAGTTCTCCAATTAAAAGAACAATTTTATTTTTATGGCACATTCATAAATTATGAAATCAAGAAATCGATTTTACAGAAAAAAAAATAAAAGACCCAAAAGATTTTCAAGGAATATTCCAATTCGTTAGATTTCAACTTATAAATCACTTAATAAGTCAGAATTATTGTGCATATTTATTTCTAATAATGTGACATAAATTAATTTGTGTCCATAATATTGAGATATTTGTAAAAAAACTTTTAAAACTTTTAAAATTTTTTAATGATACAACATATGTTTTAAATCATGCCTATTATCCTACATTTCATTTATTTTTAGTTGAATGTATTAATATTGTTGATGAATTTCAAGAATATGCGAATGATCCTGCTTTACATGGATCAATTCATTTGATGAAAATAAAATGGTTGAATTATTTTGAACATATTCCTATGATTAGTCTTGTTTCATATGTTTTTTTTAATCATAGATGTAAATTAGATAGTTTGTATGATTATTTGAGTATTTATTATTTGTATTTAAATTTAGTTGATGACGATGATATAATTAATATTGATGTAATTATTTGTGATGTGAAAAAAAATATTTTGGATTTATTTATGGAGTTTATTATTATTTATAATATTTCTACTTTACAAATATTTCAACTATTGCTAGTCAAGTTCAAAGTAACCAAGTAAAATTAGAGGGGGTAACCATATCTTAATGGAAAAAAAACCAAGGTCATTCGGTTGTTCATCTAAACTTGATATTTATCAAATAACTGCATTTAAATTTTGTTATAATAAGACAAGTAAATATTTTTCAGTCATTGAGCGGTGAAATCGATGTCAAAATACTTTTCCAGTTCTATTCTAAATTGCTAAACAAATTTTAGCAAGTCTGGTTTCAACATTTGTCATAAAATAAATTTTTAGTATGAGAGAAAATATTTTGGATGAGAGTGATCTAGTTTAACTCCCAAATTATTAAAGGCTCAAGCATATATTGATTTAATTAAAGTGGAATTAAGACAATAAGAAATTGTGAAAGAAAAAGAAGAGAACTTATATGATTTTCACAACCGAATGAATGATGGACATATCATCAGTTTGTTTCGATTAAAATTGAAAGGTAAAAAGAGTCAATAATTAAAATGTAAGAGAATCTTGTAAGTTTTGATTCGTCTAAATCCCAATATAATATAAATGCAACAATTAAGTTCAAATCCAATTATATATATATATATATATATATATATATATATATATATATATATATATATATATAATTTCTTACTTTATAAAAAAAATACTTTCATAACACAAATTAATATTTTATAAGTATTTTTGTCTTACTTTGTAAACAAATATGACAAATTAATTTTTTAATATTATTTCTATTTAAGTTAAATTTATTATTAATAAAATATTACCAGTAAAATTTTATAATTTTAATTATATTTATTAATTTTAAAATTGTATTAAGAATTTTAAATTAAATAATTAGGTTATTTTTTATAAAATATATAAATATATGGATTTGGCCGACCAGTCAATTCTTGAATCTGGACCGATCGGTTCCAACCCAGCCTTGAACCGTCCTTTTGACGGTTTCAGGTTGGTTCAATAATAATTAAACTGTGGAATCGTTGATTCCGAACTGGAATCAGTAGATTCCAACCTATGACCACCCCCAAGTTTATATCTTAGCGTGTTCATTTTGTTGTGATATATTTTCCTTTTATTTTGCTTAAATTACTTTTTTTTTTTTAAGAAAAACTGATTGCTTAAGATTGTATAACTGTCTAAAGCAACTCTAGATCATACGAATGGTCGTTGAAGCTTTGTCATGGCAGTACAGAATTATATACTGAAGGGATTTATTTTCATAACTGATGGTATATTATCTCCCAGGACTTGTTAACCCTTAAAAATGGATTTAGATTTTTAATACTTTGGGCATATACTTATTTTTCATCATTTTAGAAGCACAAAATTTTATTTATTTTACTGTATTTATCGTTTTTGTTGATATAATGAGAATTATTCATACTATAAAATGAGAATGAGATATGAGTCAATAGTCCTCTGGAAAATTATGAAGTTATGAGTTCAACCCCTAGTACTTTTTTAGGTTAAGAATCCAAACTGATGTTGTGTTATTATATTTGATGTAGTTCTGTTTAACATCCAATGCTACCATGTTTAAAACTTTAATGTGGCAAAAGGGAAGAAAACGTTTTTTCCTTCTCTTAGTATTTTTTTCCCTTTAAACACGTCAGAATTTATACTCCTAACTCTGTGCGCGAGAAATAACAAACAGGTTTTTAGTGATAGGCGGGTTGACTGAGAATGTGAATATGGTTAGTAGCACTTCAGTTGGATGGGAACTGGAGACAGAAAGAACTATTTAGAAGTCATGTATTGGAACCGACCGTTATATGTTTTGCTTTTGTTTTCCTGCAAATGATAATTTTCATTGTTTCCTTAGTGCTTATATAGGACAAAAGTAGTTTGGTTCTTGTCCCTTACTCATAGACTTATAGTGACACCACCTGTCATATCTTGTTCTTTTGTTTACTTTGCTCACCTTTAACACATTTTTGTTCCCATTTACCACCCAAATTAATGTTGTAATTAGAGGAAACATAAAATATTTCAAAGGAGTTGATAAGTCATAACTTCCATAAGTGGGCAACGAATTAAGGGTAGCCCATATGAAATCATGTAATAACTGCCCACTTACCCAGCAACCCAATGTGAGAAAAGGTTGAACAAAAAAGGGCTTTTTACCATTGAGTTCAGATTTTGTAGTGAAATAAGGAAACACTACTAACACTTGAAAAAGATTTAAAAAAAATCCATTTTGTCATCCTAAATTCCAAAAGCCGAATATGTTTCTGTTGACTTGATGGCTTCCCAATTCGAATCGAACTTTCTTGTAAAGCATTCAGTTACTTTTCAGAAAAAGCAGAAAGATCAGCCTCTACAAAATTTATGTACTTTTAATCTAGAAAAGAATGGTAACTAGCAAGGTTAGATACAATGAAGAAGTAGACCATTAACTATTACAAGAATTGTTCCATTCAAGGAGTGGATGGAATTCAAATTTGAAGAGACTTTGGGCAAGATATTCAAAAAGAGAGCATGACCAAATCTTTTAAAGAACTTAAACTAGTGAAAGAAACTTGGATTCCAACTTTTACTTGGTCTTTTTAATTTCTTTTCTATTAAATACTTTTCAAGCATGCTATAGAAAAGAGATTTATCTTAATGAAATGGTTTTATGCCATACAAGGATTTTGTCAATCAAACTTTACTCTGATGTTAATTTTGGTTGAAGTTTAATTTTTCATTTTGTTTATATAGTTTCACTTTCGAATTTCTCCATTGACATCTTACCCCTTTCT
Source organism: Triadica sebifera (assembly GCA_023653625.1). Lineage (NCBI taxonomy): Eukaryota > Viridiplantae > Streptophyta > Magnoliopsida > Malpighiales > Euphorbiaceae > Triadica > Triadica sebifera. The sequence continues at coordinate 18,792,084 of CM042908.1, read as the reverse complement.
TTAGATCTTTAAAAAAAGGGTGGTCTAGGATAGCCACTTTGGTTATGGCCTAACTTTAGCCTCACTACTATATGACCATAAATCATTGTCTACATGGAATAAAATGTTTACCCATTGCCTAACTTTGCATGTTCATCTCTTGAGTGCCCCCACATATTTTGACAACTTGTTAGCTTTAACGTTTTGAATTTTTGTTGAATCACTTTCAATGATTTATCATTATCTCCCCTATTTTTCTTTACCTGGTTACATGCATCAAGTAATTGAAATGTGATTATTTAAACTCTTAATTACCTATATTACATATCTAATCACAATACTTATTATGACCTAGAAATTAATTACTCATTCCGTCTCAAAAAGATCTGCTTATTTATTTTCATACATTAAGAAGTTAAACTTAGTTAATATGGTTGATTATGCATTTTTCGTACTATACCTTTACATTAATTAATGATAATTCATATTTGTTGATAACAAAAATGCTTTAATTAAAGGAATAATAGAGAATTAACACATTCACAATATTTTTTTTAAGAAAAAGTAGATATTATTCGGATAGATAAAAATAAAATGTATCTATTTTTTTTTAAACAAAGGAAAATATTGATATTTTTAATAACTTTTACTTAGACCGGTTGATATCTTCATTAGTAAATCAAACTACTAACTCATTAGAAGAAAGAAAATATCTAAATATATGAGTTGTAAAAAGTGTTTTTGAGTCATTTACCCTTTATATTTGATCAATTTGTTGCCCCTTTAAAGACATTTCAAAGGCTTTACCAAGCTAGCCAACCGAGATTTTCCAATAAAGTATATATTAAGATATTTTCTCTTTTGTGATGGGTAAAGTAGATTTAAGTTCATTATGGTCCAGTAGTGGTAGTTATCATCTAGTAGTAACAGTCAGTAATGACTGACAGTCAATTGTTAGTGGCTAGCGTTGACAGTCAACTGTTAGCAGAAAGCAGTGATAGTCAGCTATTATAGTCAACCATTCATAATTAGTTTTCAATTTTTGGTAATTCAACAGAAAAAAATTTAATTATAATTTATAAAAATATTAATAATTGTATTATGTTATTAATTAGATACATATAAACTTTTTACTCATTCATAATGCATATCAGATATAATATAAAAATAATTAATTAAATATAAAGTAAACCATATTTGGTAATTCAACAGTAGAAAATTAATTATAATTTATAAAAAATATTATTAATTGTATTATGTTATTAATAAAATAAATATAGAAAATTATTGTTTATTCATAATGCATATTATATATAATATAAAAATAATTATTTAAATTTAAAAATACAATATTTAACTAATAAAAAATTATTATAATAAATTGATCTAAGTACAGATAAAAAATAAAAAATAAATTTGATATATTAAATATCTAAAGCTAATTTTTGATATGAATGTTGAAAATTTCAGCTTTTTATATAAAAAAAAAACTTTATTATAAATTTTAAAAGCTAATGATTGAAATTTTTAACCACCAACTTTTATTTTTATTTAATTAAATACTCAACTCAGTTTTTTGTTTGTTGGACCTAAATGTTAACTAACCAAACATTTAAATTTAATTTTTTTAGTTTGTTAGATAGTTAAAAACCGATTAGAAACCACCACTTGTAAATTGAGCTTAAAAGTTAGGAAGGAGAAGATTCAATGGACTCACTGGGCGAAGATTCGATAGACCCAGTGGGATGGGGCTGCGGATGGCTCAGTAAATAGTCTGCCGAAAGATTATTATGACTTGCTTATATAAAGGCATAATCTCCTTGGGTCCATATGCAGCTTTATAGAAATTGACCATGGCAGCTGCAACACTACATAAACAGATTGATGATGATGATGATAATAATAATTATTGTTGTTATTATTTTTATTATAAGGAACCGCCGGGATTTGAATTTGTTTCCTCTTAGTTTTGGTAATAAGATTAAATTGTACTCTTATTGGTAGAGGATATAGATTTTAGTACTAAGGAAATTTGAACTCATATCCTTAATTGTATAATTATCTCTTTTCTTTAAAAAAAAAATTTAAAAGTTCATATTTGTTGTTTTTAGTGTGTTTTATTAAAAATCCATTGAATGATGTGGATTGTCAACCATAATGGACATTTATTTTAATCAATTGATTATGATCTCCCAAATCATGATTTAAATTCGAATGCTCTTGCAGGATCTTATTACTATTCCCATGTAAACTAATATAATTATATAATGACACACGTTTAATACTTTTATTCATATTGGTTGATGTGAATATAACAATTAATGAATCTTTATATATATTACTGTGTAATTGAATTAGTTTAGAAATAATATGTTGATTGAGCCTATCTAAAAAAAATATCATTTTGTAATTCCTTTAAATATAGTAATTTCTTAAAACCAAATTAATTTTACTTGTATTTCATATTTTAACGAATGAATGATCTTGATGTCCCTACTTAAGTTACTAAATCTCCAAATGAACCAAGATTAGAATGCATTTCCTAACTTTCTCAATCACTGATCTAATTGTTAAAATAATACATATTGGAACTTGACAAGATTTTGACATAATTATACAAAAACATAGCCACATCACCTCCCAATTTATTTAATTTGTAGTTTAATTGACATGTAAATCACAAATTATATGAGCGTTATGTTAGATTAATAAGACTAATTGAACTCTAAATTGAATAATTATAGAGCTGAATGTAGCAAATAAAAGAGTATAGAAAGCAATATGTACCAAAAGTGAGTATAAGAAGTAAAGTGATTAACCATAGCAAGTACAGAGAATCACACATGTATTAAGCCTAAATTTTTTAATAGTTTTATCTTAGTGTTCACAAAATTATGAAAAATTGTTGCACGGCATAGGGGAGCTTAGATGTGGCGGACTCACAAAGAGGAAAAATTAAAAGGGTTTCAAATTGAAGATATTTATAATTGAAGATGATAAATATATTGGTTTTAAGAAGTTTATACTAATTGATTTAAGATGCAATTAGGTATTGAATTAAGAGAGTGTTTATTATATATAGAAAATGTATCAGTATTCTACAACATCCAAACTCAATACTCTATGTTAAATTTTATGATGTGACAGCGAGTGTTACTTTTAGCATATTGGCAATATTCATAGGGTTAACATATATGGTCATTTTATTATTTTAGTTAATGTGTCAAAGGCCCATACATTGTGGAAAGTTTTTCGGAACATGATGCCATTGTAGACAAATATACAAAGTAGGGTAAGTAAATAGTAGTTTAAAGTATTATAGTGATAAGTAGAGTATCGTTCCCACAAAGATTGACGACCTTATGGTGTTGGTCACAAAACTATAGTTATTCAAGAGAATGAAGATATGAAAGAAACAAAAGAAACTAATGATTATCAACTAAAAAAATAAAAAGAAAGAAAGACAACTATAAAACTCTTAAAATCTCCAAATGATAATGGCACTGGGACACTACTTTACTCCCTTAATACGCAATAAAATGATTCTCTTATTTAGAATGGATATTGATAGTGGTAGGACGATCTTTGATGTTTTGCATTATTTGGGTTCAACCCCTCAAACTAAGATCCCTCTCGGTTTCTCCATGATTAGAAAGTTGAAGAATAGTCTCTTTTTGATGTGAAACTTCCTTCTTGATCTACTAACACAAAAACCACTCATTAAAATCAGGGCCCCATCTTGATTTAACCTAAGCCTAATGTTTCACACAAACTACACACACACACACACACACACACACACACACACACACACACACATATATATATATATATATATATATATATATATATATATATTCAAAATAAATAATTGTAAAATAAACTTGCACCAATTAGGAAAAAATAATAGTACCTCTTGTCAATTTTTTAATTTTTAAAAAATATAGTTTAACTTAATTTTAAATATAAAATTACCTTCAAATATCTTGGTGCTCACTTGAAGAAAATCGAATATGCAATTTATTATTAATTTAATATATTAAAATGTCATATTTAATTTATTAAATTATATTAACAAACCATTATCTCATTTACAAATATATAAATGAAAATTAATGATTTAATAATTTATATGTCAATTTGAAATCTAATAAATTCCATGTAAATATCACACTCTAAAAATTGATATAAATGAAAATTCATAAAAAAAATGATGTAGAACAAAATAGTTTATGTGTTACTTTTTTAAAAATTTATAGATCTAATATACACATTTATAAAAATGGAGTAGACTTAATGTGTGTAGAACTTTGAGGATTTAACAAGTATTATTATAAATATTTACTCAACAACAAATTTTTTTACTTAATATTACAAATATTTACTCAAGATTTTCCATAAACAAATATTATCAATCTAAAACATGGGTTGGTGGATCGTTTCGATCTACTCTAATGACACGATTAGATTTAACATGAATATGACCCATTTACTAATCATGTCAATTTTAACATGACACAAAAATGAAACGAGTTATATATCATCTCTTTCTACTTTGTTAGGGTCACACGATATGTATATTAATATATTAAGCACATATATTATACACACATATATATTTAAATATTTATTTTTTGTGAAATGATACTATTAACCTTAACATTATTACAAATTTATGCATGTTACAAATGAGTTGGGTTAGTGTTGAGTCGCTTAAAAATTAAATGGATTGTAACGGGTTCACATATCAATCTATTACATGACCCACTTTGAGTTATGTCATAAACGGATCGATCCATTTCCAACATGAATCTATATATGTTAACTTGTTAATTATATATATTTTGCTAATTGGATTCACGTATTACAACTTATTTTTACACCTCTAATTTCATCTCTCCTTCACACACTTTTATTTATTTTGACAGTACACTTCTATTTATTTTGAACATGTTTTTTTAGACCTTTTTTTTTTATTTTTTTAATCTTTTGTTGTTTATTGTTGGCACAGGAACTAATATATGAACTTAATCTGCTTATTGAAAGGGTGTACTTAGTTGAAGAAATCTGCATATTGAAAGAGTGGATTTTTTTGCATAAAAACCCAAATTACAAAGTTTAAATAATTATGAAAAAATATTATTTTATAAAATATTTTTTCATGAGCCTTTAAAATACAAGGAATTAGTTGTTGTGTTGGCCATTAAAATACAAGGGAATTGGGTTAAGTGTTAGCTAAGAGTGTAAAATGTTATAGTTAGGAGTGAGCTAGTAAAAATTCAATTGTAACTCTATCTGAGTTAGTGAAATACCCAATTATGATTGGGAAGAAGATGTAGGATTTATCAATACTCCAACCTTTATAAATTATGTGCTTTGCATCTCTAGCTTATCTCTTAATTGCTTTCTTACACTTAAGTGTCTTATCCAAAATTTTAATTAGTCAACAATTCATCCCTTCTTCTTGGTGATTATTTGGGTAATAGAAAACTCACCCTCTAATTTAAAAATTTAAAAAGAAAGATTAAAGGGAAGATTAAAGCCAAATAAGGAGGGTGAGTTTATAGTGAGAAATTGAATAAGTCTGGTAGTTTATAGTGGGAAATTGAATAAGAACATGTGAACTTAATTATAATGATTTGTTGTATTAAAGATTTTTATGTTATTCACTATTTATGAAAGCAAGAGATGAGGTGACTTGTTTAATTGATATCTTAATAAGAAATTTTATGTTAAGTTGCAAATATTGAATATGATATAGTTGCATTCCTTGATTCTAAGGTATATAAAAGGTAACAAATGTATGAGTCATAAAGTAATGTTTATGCCTTAATCGAATCTTGAAATTTATTGTTGTTAAGTATGCAAGTCTAAATACATGTGTGTGAATTGTTGCTTGCTCGTATGTATATTATTTGTCATGATGTACCACTAAATAAAATGCTTAGTGTGTGAATTTTTTCTCTCACACGTAGCTTGGAGCAGTGTAGATAGATCGAGCCTTGGTAGAGAAAGAGCAAGTCCACCGAAGAGTCGATAGGACGAGTCCATTTCTTTTAGGTTGGTGATATTGAACATATGATGCTTTTTTTTAATCATGTCATATTTTGGGAGGGGGTATATATATCTATAATTTTTGAATTAAACTCCTTTTTGTATTGTTAAAGGCTAGTTAAAATCTAAATTACATCCATGAGAAACATATTTACACATGATTAATTTTTTTAGTTTTAAATCTCTATATTATTGTTTGGCACAAAAGAAATTAATGTGAATTTCCATAAAAATAACTTACTGGTAGATCTATAATTTTTTTGTCTATTTTAGCCATTTTGGCATACTATAAAGGGAAACAAAGAAAATCTTGTTAGATATTCAAATAAAATTATATGTACGTCGAAGTTTTATAAAGATATTTCTCATGACAATAAACAAGTTTCGATTTATTAGAAGATTTTAAGTATTAGGATGGCTCTTGATGCAAATAATATCTCAATTTAATCTTCAAATTAAAAATTAAAAGGTAGCATAGCCAAATTTTTTAATAAAACATATAAAAAAATCTTTGAATGGAAATTCTTACCTTTTTTAGGAATATCTACATGGACATCCATGAATTAGCAAATATATTGTTTGTGTTTCATGTCTAATTCCTCATTTAACCTTTAGTTATTGATCATTTGCCTTTAATAGTTGTTTAACTCAATTGGTTTAAGCTACAATATATACATATGTTGCCCAAAATAATAACCAAGAAGGAGGGATTGAATTGATTGATAAAAATTATTTTTCCTCAAGCAAACAACTAAGATTAAATAAAAGAGAAGTAGAGAGATAGAAACACAAAATTTATAGAGGTTTAGGTATTAACAAACCTTACACCTCTCCCCAATTTCAATTGGATATTTTACTAACACTTAAGGTGTTACAATGGAGTTTTCCTAGTTCATTTCTAATTATAATGTTTTACTCTATTGGCTAACACCTAACCCAATAATAACCTTTGTATTTTAATGGCTAATACAATAACTAAATTCTTCTGTTTTTTATGGTTTATACAAAAATCCTTACAAGTGTTTTACTCACTACCCAAATCACTCAAATCTACTAATGAGTCAGGAATGAAAGTACTTACTAACTAAAAGAACTCAACAAATAGAGCAATAATGGTTTTCACAACTAAGATTGTAAAAATGAAGTTTGAATAAATGCACAAATAGTTTTGCAAAGATTATATACTTGTTAATTTGTTGTCTAACCCTTGGAAGTTCATAACTGAGTTGTATTTATATTTATCTAAGAAATAAAGCCATTTGGGGGGTGCATTCAATGCAAAACTAGGCGTTCAACTACTTTTCCATTTGCACTGGTCAACATACGAGGCTAAAGCTTCATAGGAGTGACTATTCTTAGTGAAGTTGTGACTGAAATGGTAAAGCTAGCCATGACCACTTCTATTCATAATTCACAGATCTTTTACGAGCATGAAAATTTTTGCTTTATTGGTAGGCCAAAATTTTTCATAGCCGTGAACAATTGAATATCAAGGTTTGGCACAAACAATCTTTACAGGAGTGACCTTGTCTTTCACCAGCGTGAAAATGCAACTTCATGGGGGTGGTTGTTTGCATTAATGAGCATGAACTACTTCACGGGCCTGACCTATCTATCACATGTGTGAATGACTTCTCAATTTCATTCTTTGAACTTCAATCCATTTGAATCAACTAGCTTTTGTGGTATAAGGAAGATTTAATATGTCTAAACAGTTAGAACACAAAATATGATTAAATTTTCTACTATCCAATTATTTATTATTATCAAAATGATGAGAATACCCCTTAAGGTTCAACAATCTCTTCCTTTTTTATGGTGACAAACAGTTGTACAATATGTGCCTTAAAGAGAAATTATTTTTCTTCCTCAAATATGCTTATAAAGAATTTAGCACAAATAATCACAAGCATGCCACAAACTTAAACCGAAAGCATAAAAATAAAGAAGTTCAAAGGAGTTCACTTAGCCCATCAAAATACAATGTATGTTTTAATCAAAACAATGTGCATCTACCATGCATAAAAGGCACATATAAAGCATACCTAATATACATATTGCATATTCTTTTCCCACTTTTGACACAATCAAAAAGAAAAAAGTAAAAAGAGAGAAGCAATAAACAAAATGAAAGAAAAAACATATGTATTACTACGTTCAAGAAGATACATGGTTTGATAACAAACTGAAAGAATTTGATTACACAAAAAAATATGTAATGCTATTTTAATGATCCTAAGGCAAAAGCTAAAACCAGGATAGATCATGGCTTGGGGCTAGATAATTGATCATGTAGATGAGCCATTTCATCCTTAAGGCTCTCTACTCAAGACCAATAAAGTATTTGAGGCCCTTCATCTTTTGATCTAATGACTTATGAAAGGAAACCAAGCTCACATGAAAAAGGTCAAAACGAGCATAAAAAAGGTCATCAACTGTTCTATCAAATGTGTTGTAGAAGAAGAGGTTGTCACACAAGTTACTGGGGCATCAGTTCCACCTATTATACCTCTGGAAGCTCCACTTGAGCTTTCTTTTGATAAAATTGTTGTAAGCCCACCTTAAACTCATCATAGTCATTGACCTCCTATGCAATCTCTTTTTTAGGTGTGGTAGACCTGTAGAAAATCTCATCCTTATAGAGGATACGGACAACAACTCCTATCTTAATAAAAGAATCTACATCAAGACAATCATGAGGAAAAGCTGGGATGATAATGTAGGAATGATCCTTAAGGTCCAAAATGCCTAGCTTCACAGCTAAAATGTGTAACATAGCTCCCATTGAGAATGTCACTAGTAGGCTTTATGGTAATGGAAAAGAGATGTAAGGCAAAGCATCTTGATAAGGCTATTGGCTCATTCTTTGGAGCACATTCTAGTAATAGCAATTTAGACTTTTGTATTGAGCCACTGTTGTCCCCTTGAGCAAAGATAAAGTATGTGAGAAACATTGGATGTAACGATGGACCAAATTGGTCAAATATGTGCTATTGGTCTTTTTCATGTCCCAACTGCATTTACTACCAAAGGTGCCCAAAATAAAGAGGAATAGAAGTCCTTTGCCTCACTCTCATGAATCAAACACTCATGTGGTCGCTTGAAAATGTCAGCAAATTCTATGGCAATGAGAGTCATCTCATGTCTTCATAATTGGAATGAAACCTTGTTGATTAGAGAGACTTGTAGGGGCTCAGGAATTCCAGGGTTGGCTCCTTGAATGTAGGTTAGTAAATCTTGACGAATTCCAGCAAACCACACTTTCTCAGTTGAACTTTCATATATGATTCCAAGCCTAGAGTCTTGATGCAATCCCAATCAAAAGTTTTGGTAGAAAGAATCGGATGTTTCTTGAAAATGCTGACTGAGAATAGTTGTAACGGCTGCCCACCCCACCCGAACCGCACGCGTCAAGATGGGGAAAACGCTGCTACATGTCTTTCTTACTTCTTTAAATCGCTATATTTTTTTAACACTCATGTATATGTAGATATATACAAAAATCAGAGTACAATTTATTTATATAAGATAGTCATTTTAACATCAAAGTAATTCTTAACAACTTTAAAAGTAAGTTTTACAAACTCTAACATTTCTTTAATATAAAAGCCAAATACAAAAATTTCAAAACTTGTAACCCAATTTCTCAAGGTTCAGCTGCTTTACTTGAATGGGATCACCGCTTGCTTTATCTAGCGTCTTCAGCTACCTTTCTATATCTGCGTGTAAATTAAACTCCACGCTAAGCTCTAAGCTTAGTGGTGCATATAAATAAGGCAATATACTATATCATACAACAAGCATTTTCAATTATCATTTTGTGCATTAAAATATTTGCATGCATGACTATCAACATATTCCTATTTCATACAAGTATAAATGTCATGCTCATATAGACAATGTTACTTTCATTTATCTTTAGTGGTAAATTACTATGTTCATCTCTTTATCATTACATTTCAATCTCATATCTTCATCATCTTCTTATTCTTTTCTTTTCTTATTTTCCAACATATCCTCATTATCTTGCCCACATCACTCTAAATTTTTGGATTGACTAGATATGGGTTATGGATCAGGAGCGCTCACACAAGCTTATGCCACCCTGTCCACTATCTGGCTCATAAGAGCTTCTCAAATCAATGGCGCTTACACAAGCTTAGCCACATTGATTGAGTATAATTTCATCATAGATGAATAACCGGATCAAGGGCGCTCTCCAAGCTTAAGCCACCTTGTCCTCATTTATATGTGCTCATCAAAGCTTCCTCAAGTCAGTAGTGCTCTCCAAGCTTAAGCCACACTGACCGAGCATCCTAGACCAATGGCGTTCTCCGAGCTTAACCCACATTGGTTGAGGTATAGTACGGTATTGTTCGCCCCCTTAATGACATGTCATCTATCCTGTTTCTAGTTCGCAAGTAGAGTAATGGGCTTCTTTATATTTTCATGTTTATCAACATCTCAATTTTCTTGTTTTGCAAACATATAGTCATACTCATACATCTTTTCATTCATTTACTAGATTCATCAATATCCTCATGTTTATCATCCGCATAAGATTTCATATATCATCCATGACAATTCATTTTTTTTCTATATCAATTCATTTTTTTTCTATATCACAACATATCACATTCTCACATCAATATATATATACATACATATATATCCATATCATTCTTATTTCATTGGATAGACAATGACTTTCATTTACTTATCTGAATTCTTCATTTGATAACCAAATTCATAATTACAGATACAGAGCATTCACAGCCGTGATTACTAATTTTACGCCTGTGAATTAGTTTACGCCCGTAATCCCAAGTCGTGAACGCTATTGGAATGAATCGCCCAAAAGCATTCACGGTCGTGATTACTCATTCACGCCCGTGAATAAGTTCACTTCCGTGATTCCAACCCGTGAACACTTCTGGAATAAATAGTACCATTTCCACCCAGAAGTCACAACCGTGATACAATCAGTCACAACCGTGAACCCTCAAGTTCAAGCCCGTGACTCAATAGTCACACCAGTGACTTTCAGCAGGAAATCTGCATATTCACTTTTCATTCATTATAACATTATCCAAATCATACCAAATTCTATTTCATGCATTTCTAAGGTTCTTTACTTAACTTATCACTTTTCAATACATGTAAATGCTTTGATCATACAAGATTTTCTAACATGCATCATTAATTCAAAGTCACACAAATATCTCATTCATACTTGTCTAAACCTATAGTTTCATGCCATAATCATCATTATTCTTGAAATGTATTTATCAAACATCATGTTCAGCATGCATTGTTTCAAACAAAAATAGGTTATTGCCTTAAGTTATGCACAAACCTTAATCTTTCTCCTTCACTCTTTTAGGGAGCTTTCTCTTTTCCTTTGCTCCTTAGAGCTTGTTCCTTGTCATTTGGAACTCCTACAACATCATAAATCATTATTACCATCTGATTTCCTTAAGACCCTATACTCTCTTTTTCTCTCTTAAAACCCTAGTTTCTCTCTCCTTCCACATAAGTCTTGAATGAGCTCAAAATTCAAACTTCCTTTAGAAAAGATGATGAAGAAGAAGAGATGCTTCTTACCTTACACTTTTCTTCATCAAATCACAACTTTGGAGATTTTATCTCTCTACCAAACTTGATTTTTCTTCCTCATTCTTGTTCTTTCCAGCTTCCTTAAGAGTTATGGACCATGAAGATCACCTTGTCTTGCTCTTTCCCTTCTATTCTCTTCCTTTCTCTCTCTAGAATCAAGGTGAGCTATGGAGGAAAAGATGTAGCTGGCGTGACTGGTAGAGAAAACAGAGAAGAAAGCAGAAAATGAAGAGATGAAGAAGAAGAAAAGAAGTCTTAAATAGGGTACCCAAAAAGTCTTCATGTGGGACCCACCATTTGACCATCTTCTTCCAATTTTATACTTAATCAATATTAATCCTCTTCTTTTAAGTGTCATGGCCAGCCAACCCAAATTTTAAGCGTCCAAATTAATATGTTGATTAGCAATTAATCTCATTAATCCTCCAATTTTTGGTAAATTGCAATTTGACCCCAAAACTTATCAAATTTTGCAATTTAGTCCTTTACCGTAAATCAACTTCTTTAAACTTTATAATCACCTCATTAGGCATTTATCATTTAATTTAGCCATTACTTAATCAATTTTTGTAAAAATCCGAATTTAGACTCCGATTGGTCAAACACGTCAACTTCACGACACGTGCGACTCGGGGCCTAAATTAGCAGATATTACAATTGTAGTGGCTACTAAGAGCTGTGTACATCGAGTCTACCAGATGTCGTGGTGCAATTTTTTTCTTCTTATCTATAGAAGAACCGGCTCTTAAAGCCATGGTAGAGGTCGGAAAATTAGTGAAAGATAAAGAAAATATAGAAACACTAAGACTGGTGTAACCTAGAGCTTTGGGAGACTCTTTAAAAACTTGATAAATCTTGAAGAAGAACAAGGGAAAATAGGTATATAGTGTTTAGATGATGAAAACCAGTGGCAATTTGGTGTAGAAGGGGGAGAAAATGGTTGGGAAAGGCCAAATTTGGTGAGGAGATACGACTGCTGGTGAGAGAGGAGAGAGAGAATCTAGAGAAAATAGTGACAAATAGTTTATATATCTCTTGATTCATGATCGTGAATAATTAATGTTCATAGGCAAGATAGAGTGTGACATTAATCGTGAACAAGGATGTGAATGGTTTTAGAATCAAAGACTTATATGCATCACGATCATGAATACATATTTACGGGTTTGAACAATGATTTTCACAGTTTTAAAGCCGTAACGGTAGGAGTGAGGTAAAATGTGAATGACTTTGGAATTTTTAATTCAAAAATGTTCATAGCCTTGACACACTAGTCATGGGCATGAATCCCTATAAAACAAAAAATAATAAAAATGAGTTCTAAAAATAATTTTTGTTCTACTATACTTCTTCCTACACAAATAAAACATATTTTTTCATGGCATACATACATATATCACATAATTTAGCAAGTACATCATCAAAACATGGCATAATACTCAAGGTTCACATATAAGCACTAAAGTGCAATGTATACCTTTAAAAGCAATTTTCAAGATAAGGTGCTCCTCATCAAGCATTCCAAGCTCCCTTTTTATAAAATAAAAGTTTTTATCATTGAGAGGCTTAGTGAAGATGTCAGCCAATTGATTGTTTGTGACAATAAATTCTAACACAACATTACCATTTTGGACATGATCTCTTATAAAATGACGCCTAATATCTATGTGTTTTCTCCTAGAATATTGAATGAGATTTTTAGAAAGATTTATAGCACTTGTATTGTCACATTTGATGGGAATGTGACAATAGTCCTTGAGTAGTTGTCTTATCCGAAGAAATTGGGTGCAACAACAACCCACTACCACATATTCTGCTTTGACAGTGGACAAGACAACCAAAACTTATTTCTTGCTAAACCAAGAAACTAGACATTCACCAATGAAATGACAACTTCCAAATGTGCTTTTTTTTTTTTATCTAGAAGACTACTGGCATAATTGGTACCTGAAAAAACCAATGATATGAAATGAAGTGTTCCTAGAATACCATAAGCTTAAGTGCTTTGTACCATGAATGTATTTTAAAATCCTTTTCATAACATTCAAATGAGATTCTTTAGGACATGATTGAAATCTAGCACACAAGCATACATTAAACATTATATCGGGTCTAGAAGCGGTAACGTATAAAAGAGATCCAATCGTACCTCTATAGAGTTTTTCATCTATAGCCTTACCCTTCTCATCTTTGTCCAACTTTGTTGATATGCTCATTGGAGTCTTGACACTTTTGCATCATTCCATTCCAATTTTTTTTAAAAATCTTTGGTGTACTTGGATTGGTTGATGAAAATGCCCTTCTTTCTTTGCTTGATTTGAAGACTAAGAAAGAATTTGAGCTCTCCCATCATGCTTATTTCAAACTCCTTAGTCATACACTTAGCAAATTTTTGACAAAGCAATTCATTAGTAGGCCCAAAGATAATATCATCAATATAAATTTGAACAAGTAAAATGTCATGCTTGTGCTTTTTGATAGAAAAACGTAGTATCTACATGTCCTTTTAAGAAATCATTTTCTAAGAGAAATGCACTAAGCATTTCATACCAAGCTCTTGGAGCTTGTTTCAAACTATATAGGGCCTTAGTGAGCTTAAACACATGATGTGGCATTGCATGATTCTAAAAACCAGGAGGTTACTCAACATAAACTTCCTCCTCTATAAAACCTTTTAGAAATGCAATTCTAACATCCATTTAAAAAAGCTTAAAATTCATATGACATGCAAATGCTAAAGGAATCCTAATGGCTTCTAATCTTGCAACTAGAGCATAGGCCTCATCATAATCTGTCTTCCTCTTGGTTGTACCTTTTGACAACTAATCTAGCTTTGGTTCTAGTAATTTGACCTTGCTCATTCAACTTGTTCCTAAAGACCTATTTACTACTAATAATTGGGTAGTCCTTAGTCTTGGAACTCAGGTCCAAACTTTATGTCTCTCAAATTGGTTGAGCTCCTCTTACATTGCAATTACCCAGCTCTCATCATTAAGATCTTGATTACTTGGCTCGATTTGAGAGACAAAAGCAAGATTAGAATCTAAAAACCTAAGATGAGATTGATTACTTATACCCTTGGTGGGATCACCAATGATTTGCTCCATGGGGTGGTTTGTTATGAACTTCCACTCTTTTAGCTCTTGGGTGCCATGATCTTGAACTTCAGGTAATTTATCCTTTTGATGCTCTTCCTGATCATCATTATTATCTTTTTTTTAGGTCTCTCCATCCTCTTCATGATCAAGATCAAAATTTTCCATTGAACCTATAACATCATCAAGAATATAATACATTTTCCAAGATAAAGTTTACTAGATTCATAAAAAAACAACATGCATATACTCTTCTACCACTAATGATATTTTATTAAAGACTCTATAAGATTGCTAGTTGTGGAGTATCCTAAAAAGATGCATTCATCAGATTTATAAGCAAAATTTCCAAGGTTGTTCTTGTTATTCAATGTAAAACACTTGCATCCAAATACTCTAAGGTATAAGATCTTGGATTTTCTTCCATTCCATAGCAGAAAAGAGGTTTTATTTAACGTAGGCATTTTGAAAACACGATTAGAAATATAACACAGTATTGGTGGCTTCAGCCTAAAAGTAGATTGGTAAACCATACTCATTGAGCATTGTTCTAGCCATTTATACCAAAGTTCTATTTTTCACTTCAATAACCCCATTTGTTGAAATGTTCTAGGAGTTGAAAAATTATGAGAAATACAATACTCTAAATACAAGTTTTTAAAGTGCTCATTTTCAAATTATTTACCATGATCACTTTTTATTTTAGAAATAAAATAACCTTTTTCATTTTGAATTATTTTAGCAAAGTTTTTAAAGGATTCAAAAGCATCACTTTTATGAGCTAAGAAAATTACCTAAGTAAACCTAGAGCAATCATCAACAATAACAAAAGAGTAGTGTTTACCTTATAAACTAACAACTCTAGTAGATCCAAAAGATCTAGATGCAAAAGTTGTATAGGTCTGGTGGTAGTTACAACATTCGTAGGCTTAAAAGATGTTTTATGTTGCTTTCCCTTTTGACAAGGCTCACATATCTTATCTTTGGTAAATTTGACTTTGGTAGCCCATTCACTAGCTCTTTTTTTGTTAAGGCTTTGAATTAAGTCCATACTTGCATGCCCAAGCCTTCCATGCGATAGTCAAGACTCATCACTAATAAACATAAGACACTTATAGGAATGGTTAGTGAACTTGTGTAAGTCAATTATATAAGTATTTCCATCTCTCTATCCTTTGAATATCTTTTGGCTACTTAGGGTGGTCACAAGATATCCATTAGAGCTAAAGATGACTTGTTTCCCTTATCACATAATTGACTCACACTTAAAAGATTGTGTTTAAATCATCAACAAGTAAAATATTTTTAATTAAGGAAATATTATTTAAACCAATTGAACCAATGCCAATTAACTTGCCCTTGGCATTGTTTCCAAAGGTTATCTTACCACCATTAATCACTTCAATTTGGGTGAAAAGGTTCTTACTTCCAGTCATATGCCTTGAGCATCCACTATCCACTAGCCAAATATTTTCCTTTAATGTGGACATGAGGCACACCTATAGAACAAAAATTTAGGTTTGGGTTAGGTGCCCAAATGAACTTGGTCCTTGGGGGTTAGCTTTCCTTACAAAAACAATGAATGCTTATGTGCCCAAGCTACATACAATAGTGACATTTTTTAAATTTAAATTGATTTTTCCAATTTGCATGTAGTTTAGGCCTCACAACCTTTTTAGAGGTAATAAGTGCACAAGATGTATGTAGTGGGTGTTTTCCTAGGTGCATGCCTTTTATATAAGAAGGTATGATTGGCCTTTTAAGTTTTTTCTCTTGAGCCATGTGACCCTTCACTACTTTTCTTTTGAGCAGAGGGTTATATATGTATTTTGCTCTTAGCGTTTGAGGCTATTGCCTCAATAGGAAAGGTTTGTATAGTGCTAGGCTTTACAAATGTTGTTCTATGTGAAAAGATGGTGATGCTCATTTAAGGCTAGACCATGTCTCACTAAGTGAGGTCTTTGAGATACAGTTAAGGTATCTAAGCTCTCTTACCCTTAATAAAATTTAGAGATAGAATTTCTATGCTATTCAACCTCATTTTTTAAAGCATTGTTTTCTTTTGATAAAAAGTTGGTTAAAAGTTTTGAGGAGATCTCATCCAATGACTTCTTTAAGGAGTCATTTGAGGTTTTTAGATCTTCAACTACCTTTTGAAGATCATTAAAATCATTTCTAAGTTTAGAGCTATTTTTTTATAAAGTTAAAGTGTAACATCCTTGACTTTTTCCATATGCATTTCTGCAGCATCACATTTGTGCATATGCATTTTGCATAAATATCATTTGAACACATGCATAATATGCATCTTTATTTAAATATATTCATGACATACAATTAGTTTATTTTCAAATATTTTACAATTGTATAGAAATGCATATGTCTGTTTTATAATATAGATGAAAATGACATGAAATTAATATTTAAGTGAATAAAGAGACTAGATTGAATTAATAAAAATTTGACATGATTAATTTAATTAAATTAAAATAAGTGATTAAATTATATATTTATTTATTATTGGTTAGTAAAATTAGGTAAATGTATATATGTATACATGAATGTATGTATATGTATGTATGTATGTATGTATGTAAGTATGTATGTATG
Source organism: Triadica sebifera (assembly GCA_023653625.1). Lineage (NCBI taxonomy): Eukaryota > Viridiplantae > Streptophyta > Magnoliopsida > Malpighiales > Euphorbiaceae > Triadica > Triadica sebifera. The sequence goes on along the minus strand of CM042908.1, from coordinate 18,774,730 downwards.
ATGATAATAAAAAAATAATAATAAAAATAATTTAAAAAAAAAAAGAAGAAAACATTCAGAAAAAGAAAAAGAAAAAAAAAAAAAAAAGAGTGGACGGCAAACCAAAATGGAAAACAAATGGGTTAGGTGAGTTTTAACCTATTAGGCTCCATTATCTTCCTTTTCTTTTCTTATCTTCTTCTTCTTCTTTTCTTCATTTCTTCAACCTATTTTCTCTCAAATTCCAGCCACAAATTCTTCCTTGTTTCACTTGGTTTTTGAGGCAAATTAATCCCTTGAAATTTCGTTCTTGGTAAGTAATCAATTCTTATTGATATAAGGTTGATTTGAGTTGCTAAGGTTCATTAATAGGTACTGATTTGAAATCCGATTTTGATATCCATAGAAATTGATTCTGGAAAACCTTAAAACATAAAAGTTGTTCCTTTATGTCTTATATTTATGGATATATAAATAGTTTTGCAAGATGTATTGTATAGAATGAGATATCCTCTTCGTACTGAAACTTGTCCGGATAGGAACCTTAAGTAAGTTAGCTACTGTGTTTATAAGTTTTGGGTATGTTAAAATCAATATTGGAAGTAACTCCAAACATAAAAGTTGTAGATATATGTGTTATGGATCTGTAAACCAAATTTCAGGTTCATATGTCTTGTACGTTTTGAGTTATGGTAAATGGAACTATGACTGTTCCATGATTTGAACTGCCTATTGAGTGCCCTGTACAGGTCCCGAAACTTGTTTAATTATTTTGAGCTTCTTAAAGCTCGATTCTGTAAATGATCAAAACATGAAAGTTATAGGTATATGTCTTAGAGAAATTTTGGTACTAATTTGAGCTTAATATATTATGTAAATAATAAGTTATGGACTTTTTAATTCATACTGGTCTGGAAGCCAATTCTATTCTGGACCAGTAAAATGTTTGTTATAATTTGAAGACCTTAGAGACATAATTGGTACAAGTTGTAAACATGAAACATGTTCCATATGAACCCATATAAGTTTCTGTAAAGTTTCATTAAAATAGGACTTATAGAGTGTAAGTTATGATGAACCCAAATGAGAACCCTGAAACTGCCTAAAGGCAGAAAACAAGGCAGAAAACAGAACACTCTTATAAATTCCACCAAATATTGTAAAATTATCCAATTGGTCTGAAATTTTAATATGTTCTCTAATTATATGTTATTTGTAATTATGAACAAGAATTAGATTAATTGGTCAATTATAGAAAAAAGTTATAGGCTAAACAGTCCCATAAGGTCACACTGCCTCATAGGAAAAATCTTAACTATTGACATGAACAATGCATATTAATTTGTTTAAGCCACATTAAGTCTCTCTAATCATGAGTTAATCGATTATGTTTTCATATTAGGCTCGCAACATATTGGAGAACCACAAGGAGCGGATAGACAATAAGTTAGGGGTCGGAATCAAAGGAGAACGGTGAGTCTAATTATCGATTGAATTCTTTAATGCAAATGAATGTTGCTTGCTATGTGATTCATGTGATTGTCATGATTGGTCCTTGATAATGTAATGATGGATAATTTGTGACATTGTGGTACATATAAATGGTATACTTGTGGTATATTTGAGGTATATATTTGACAAATGTGATATATATACATGGTACATGTATAGTATATACAAGGTGTATGCTTGACATATGAGGTATATAGGGAATATATGTATGTTGTATATGATAAAGATGCAATGGTTGATGAATGCTTAAATACAAGTGCATATGCATATGGGCTAAAAAGGCGTTGTGACTAGTTAATCGACATTGCAAAGCAAAAGAAGAGGCCTATGGCCCAACAAATGTGCAAAGCAAAAGAAGAGGCCTATGGCCCAACAAATGTGCAAATGAAACAAATGATCAAGCTAGCTAGCAAATGCAAATGCAAATGTTCACATGGAAACCCGGGGCAATGTTCGTTTAATCTGGTCACAACAAAATAAAATGTACAAGCAAAGCATAAGTAAATAACAATTATTGAATACTTGATTTTATCTATATTTATATGTTATTGACTGATGAATGGAATGGAATACATGGTATATATTGGAATTGTGATTTATGACTATGAGTTGTTTGGTACTTTAGAGCTCATTGGATGGTTATTCTCACTGAGCCGCAACTCATCAATTTGCGTCATTTTTCAGGTAAAGAAAAGTGATAGCACATTTTGAGTAGTGTATAGAAGACATGGAGCACAGGTCATTGGCCGAGCCTCATCACTCTCTCTCCTTGCATTCCACACAAGCATAAAAATATGTCATCTGTGTTTTGGACTTATATGCTTGAATATGTATAGTCATTTTGGAATGAGTCTAAATATGTATAAATGAAATCAACTCGGAAATACTTATGTGTAAAGTTTATATTTTGATATATGTGATATATCGTATTGTGGTTTAAATGTTGACTTGAAAAGTCATTTAGTAATTTTACAGGATATAAGACTTGTAAAGTCGTTAGTTGATTTTACAGGATATGATATGAAAAATATGAGACTTGCAAGTTATTGAATGAAATTATAGGATATGAGACTTGCAAGTCATTGAATGAAATTACAGGATATGAGACTTACAAGGTCATTAGTTGATTTTACAGGATGTGATAAAAAAAAAAAAAAATTTTACTGCCACTGTTAACAGGGTATTTTGCCTTTTTAGTATGCTATGTGTGACTATTTGATACAGGAATAGGTTGAACTTGAATGTATAAGATGTGGTGTTACATAAAGTTTCTTTTTATACATCTCTATCTTTAGGTTCAAGACTTGTGACACCCTTTGATATAATTAGGAATAAACCTAATTATACCAAATAATATTATGATGCATGTGATTTCAAAATGCCATAAATTAAAATATTGATGCACCTTGACCATGATGACTTATAAAAAATATAAAATATCATTAAAAGACTTAAATACAATTAAATATTTAGTACAATAGAAAATGGACAATGCACTAGCAATCAGTTTTACAAAATAGATAGTGATAAAATTATATGTCTCTGAAAATAAAAACATATAAATCTATAACTACCAACCCAACAAAAATAACAAAATACAATAATTATATCATCTACCCCAAGTTTGTATCCTAAACTCTGCTCATGGGCGTCCTCATTTATCGATCAAGAGCTAGGCTCTAAACCTATGCATAGGAACACTCATATGCTAAGCAACCTAATGCTTAGTGATACATAATAATATGCAAAGCATAACATACATACCATGTATTTATGATGTCATGCCTCAATGTCCTCAATACAATACTCAATTTTTCCTAGCATAACAATGTAAACAACCATTAAATATACAAGTGTATACCACACATAGAAATTATTAATTACCTTATTTCTTACCCGCTTTACTCATAACAAGACTAAATTGGATACGGGTAATCTACGACTCTTACCTAAGCCCTCAGGACACTTACTTAAGCTTCCTAGAATACCTACTTAAGGAAAAAGAGTGCACATATCAAGCACCATGAGAAGCACACTTGGCTTAACCTTGGCCTTAAGAATCTCAAATGTGACCAACCTAGGTCACCAGGTACCAATATCCCCTTGATGGCCTGCCATCTCTTCGAGCTCTAGTCCTAGTTAGAGTAATGAGCTTAATCGTTTATCATATCACATACCATTTCATAACGTACATCATCCATAATTCTCATAATCATAACCATAACATGCATTCTAATAAAATGCTAAAACCATACGACTAAGGTACTCTGCCTTAAACCGAATTAAACTCAATTCTCATGCAAACATATAGTTTTCCAAGATTAAGCATATTCACAAGAAGATTCACACTTGTGAATATATTTTCATGATCATGAAGAACCTCTTCACGAGTAGTTTACCCATGAATCAAACTGTGATTCATTTGTATATCAACAATATGTTTGCAGCTGTGATCCACCCTTCATTTGCATGGACCAAGCTATGATTGCAACCGTGAAGCTGTCTATGAATAGCTTTGCTTCATTAACACAACTCATATTCATGACATTCACACTTGTGAACCACCAATTCACGACCGTGAATTTGGAAATCTTTCAAGAAAATCAAGAATACTTTTCACATGCAATAATCTCTATAGTTGACCAATGTCAGCCACTCTAACAATACTCTAGCATGCATACAAGCCATATATCATACCAGTAATATTTATAAATACTAACATTTACCAATGGAATCCATTTAACATCTCAATCTACCATTTCAACCTATCAACTACAATATATCTTTAAATGCATTTAACCCAAAATCATGCACTATCTTAGCTTAGAAATCACCCACAACATGCATTCAAGACGAACAACACAAGAACATGCAAGTTAAAGCTTTAAATGTGGCTATGTACAAGCCTTTCACTTAGGATGTAGCCTAACCAAAGCTTTAGCTCTCTAAATTTCTCCTATTCCTTGAGATGAACTTTTAGTACTTTACCAGCCCCTAATAATAAGAAAACATCTCTTTAAGCTTTCTAGAACTGGAATTAAAAGCAAGAACACCAAAACAAACTTTTTCCTTACAACTTACAGTCGTCTCTTTCTTACTCTTCTTTCTAACTTTACAATTATAAAATTAGGTCTTTGAAGCTCCAAAAATGGAGAAGAAAGGTTTCTGGTGATAAAAGAGAAAGAAGATGTTGTGTTTGGTTAGTTAACAGGGAGTGGGGAGTAGATTTTAAGGGATGGAAGAGAGAGAAAATCGCAGTTGTCTCACCTACCTTAACTACTTAAAATTCACGGTCATGACTCATCCTTCATGGGCATGATCAACCCATTCATAATTGTGATTAACCTTCACTATTTGTTTATTGAAGACCTGATATTCACGATCATGACACCTCTTATCATGGGTGTGAAATAGCAAAATCAACAATTTTAATAGCTTTTAATACTTTTCTTAACTCCTAACTCTCACCAACCATTGACATAACTTATAGACCCTATATACAAATGTTACAAGACTTCAACTATATCATCATCATCATCATCAATCAAATCATATAATTCATCACAAGCGTGAGATGTAGAACATACCGTATCAATGGAGTTATCATCAATAGCCATGAAGCACAAGTTAGCCAACTTATCTTTTTCTTCTTCTTCAATGAATGTTGAGAAGTCATCATCCTAAGTGGCTTTGTGACCCTTTTCTTCATCTTTTTTATTGGGTCTACTCTTGTACTTCTTATGCTTGGGGGCATTCCGACTTGATGTGTCATTTCTTCCCATATTCATAACACTTGACTTTCTTCTTGCCTTTGTTAGATGAAGAGTTTCTAAGAATGAATCTTGAGGCTTTTTAATTATAGTTCTTGATTGAGCCATACTTCTTAGTGATCAATATCTTAATCCTCTTTGAAAGTAAGGCTATTTGTTCATCTCCTATGCTAGCCAGTTTATCATCACTAAGAAGATTTTCATCTATATGCATGGAAGTTGAAGCTTTGAGTGCTAAAGGCCTTTTCTTCTCCTTTTCTCTTTCAAGCTCCTTTTCTTTTACTAAGCCATTTCATGAGTGAGGAGTTCGCCAATAAGTACATCGGTAGGAATTATGCTAAAGCCTTCATTGGCATCTTTAATACCCGCAATCCTTGAGCCATAATCTTTCATTGGAAGAAACTTTAGAATCTTGTTGTTTACATGTTCCAAACTATAATGCTTTCCAAACTTTTTCATGCCATTGACAATGGCAAGAAGTTGGTTGGTCATTTTGGTTATAGACTCATTAGGCTTCATCTTGAAGATTTCATATTCGGTGATAAAAAGTTGAACCTTTTTGGACTTCACTTGTGTTGCCCAGATAATGAACCAAGAAGGGGGGTTGTAACACCCTCTTATATAGATAGGAATAATCCCAACTATATAGGAGAATGTCACCTGCCTATTACCTTAAAATTTGTTTGAATTAAAGTTTCTTCCATTTTAGTTATAATATTTTCATATGTTAATTGTTTTTTCATGATAACAATATGTCATTCAATTAATGAATCTATTTTATATACGAAATTAACAAACCATGACCATATTTTCAAACATATGTTTGGGCTTTCATTATACCGATGTTTACAAAATACATATGATCCAAATAAAATTACATGTTCCCAACATAAGAAGACATGTAAAACTTTTGAAAACAATAATTATACTCATCACCCATGACATGTGGACAGAAACAAAATGCATGTCATGTAAAGCACTAACCCTCTGATGTTGATTTACTTTATTTGACTCTGTATGAGCTTGCTTATCTTCCTGTCAACTTCTCTCTATAGGCTCCGAACCTGCGTATGGGAAAACACCCACACGCTAAGCAACCTAATGCTTAGTGGTACATATGTGCATAAATATTCATACATACACTTATGATATGTCATAAAAATTTCATGTTCATATTATTCAATTTTGCATATAAATAATCATAAATAATAATCCATATATTTATAGAAATATAAAAAAAGAAATCAAATTATCATATATCAATATGGAATATTGCATACCTATTTTACTGGTTTAACACATATACATGCCATAATTTACAAAGGTAAATTCATATTCATACCTCATTTATGAATTCTATTTCCTTGTTTCATTTACCTGATAACTGATTTTTTTCATATTTCTTTTTTAAAAATATTTTATATTTTATAGCCCCAAAACTCTAAATCCTAACTATTTGGATGCGGGTTGTGAAACAAGAGCGCTCTCACTCGAGCTTAAGCCACCCTGCTCACTATCTGTATTTGTCTATATAAGTGCTCAATCGAGCTTCTCAAGTCAAGAGCGCTCTTACTTGAGCTTAAGCCATCTTGATTGAGTAAAATAAATAATTGCATGCATTTAGGATCAAGGGCGCTCTTACCCGAGCTTAAGCCACCTTCTCCTTATAATAAAATTTTTCATATCATTATAAATTTCTACGGTACCGTAAACCCCTCAATGACATACCATCTATCATATTTCTAGTCCTAAATTAGAGAATTGGGCTTAATTGATGTTATCATCTTATTGTATACATAATTCATTAAAATTCACATATTCATAATAATTTTCGGTTTACATGCCCTATATATATAAAAATTTCTCAATCTCATTTGAAACCTTGAAACCACAACACATCATATTAATTTAGTCAATATATAATAAGAATTTTAAATATAACTACTATTATATTATTCAAAATTAAAACATATATATATATATATGTCACCCAATATTTAAAATATCAAATTACTAAAATTTTTAATTTCTGGACAGATTTCTACCCTGATTTTGGATTGCATCTTTCACCCATTTTTTATTCGAATTTGACCTTATGGTATTCTATGAATTTTTAGATTAATATCTTATATTTCATATACAAAAAGAATCATATAAATCTGAATTTTCTAGCTAAAGTTATGTCCAAATAACCGTATAGTGCTTAGTAAACAATATGCCCACTATTTTTCAGAATATTCTTAGGTTCGAGATTGTGTATCAAATTTTAGATCTAATATAAATCATAACTAACATTTATACTCTTCATAAAATTTTTGTATCTAAGTGTCTACTTTTATGTCCAACTAGTGTTATCCCGATCTAAGTTTTAGAACAAAAGATATAACCAAAATACATAGAATGTTCAGAAAATAACTACCTAGAATTTTCTAGATACTTTCAAATCCGATAATTTTAGAACTTTTTAGACCAATATAAAATCAGATAGAATTTACACTCTTTATAAAATTTTTAGATCTATGTGTTTATTTTGATTTCCAACTGATTTTATTCCAGTTCAAGTTCTAGAACAAAATATATAACCAAAATACCATAAAATATTCAGAAAATAACTACTCAGAATTTTCTGCGTACTTCCAAATGAGAGAATTTGTAGAAATTTTTAGACCAACTTAGAATCATACATAACATTTATATTCTTTATATAAGTTTTAGATCTATGTGTCTATTTTTATTTCCAACTTATTTCATCCCGATCCAAGTTTCAGAACAAAAAATATGGTCAAATACATCAAGACTGTTCCAGACAAATTTTAACAAAATCAACAAACACAACAAGTTATTTGTTCACTTTTCCTTCAACATCAAACATCATTGAAATGCAAATAAAATGCACAAAAAAATAAATATGTTCATATGTACAAACCTTGACACAATGAAGTCTTAACCTCTTCAAACCTTAAGCTATTATAGTTGTTTTAAGTTTTTGGGGAGAGGAAGAGGAAGGAGAGGAAGAAGAAGATGGGTGAAAGAAGAGAGAATTTGTCTATGGAAGAGTGAGAGGAAGGCTAGGATTCAGAAATTTGGAAGAAGAAGAAGAAAATAACATTTTTATATTCATGGTAAATACCATATCAGGTCCCCCCTTATTTTTGCCAAATATCCACTTAAATCTTTGGTTTTTATCTTATTATTATTAACTTACCGAACCTTTCTATCTATTTTATTTAACACACATAACTTAATAAAAATTTACTTATAAATATTTTTATTATATTTTATTTCCAAATTTAGTCTCAAATAATTTTAATTACGATCATTAAATATGTTAATTATCTAAGCCTAAATTGACGGACATTATATTTCTCTCTCCCTTAAGAAATTTCATCCTCGAAATTTACCTGATTGTTTATGTTGAAAACAATTGGGGATACTGTGCCTTCATCACTTCCTCACTTTCCCACGTTGCTTCTTCAGTTGAATGATTCCTCCATAACACCTTGACTAATGGTACTCGTTTATTCCTTAACTCATTGACTTCACGAGCCAATATCTCCATTGGTTCTTTCTCGTATGTTAAATTTGGCCTTACTTCGATGCTCTTGGTTGGAATAATATGAGAAGGATCTGATCGGTACCTCCTCAACATGGAAACATGAAAGACATTGTGGATCTTGCTCAACTCTAGCGGTTAAGCAAGTCTATAGGCAAATGGTCCAATTTTGTCTAAGATCTCATATGTTCCAATAAACCTAGGGCTTAACTTGCACTTCTTTCCGAATCTGAGGACCTTTTTCCTAGGAGAAACCTTGAGAAACACCTTGTCTCCCACTTCGTACTCTATGTCTCTCTTTTTGAGATCTGCATATGATTTTTGCCTATTTGAAGTCGTCTTCAACCTTTCTTGTATAATCTTCACCTTTTCTTTTATTTCTTGCACTAACTATGGTCCCAATAAATTCTCACTGAGTTTTATCCAACACAATGGTGTTCGACACCTTCTACCATAAAGTACCTCATAAGGAGCCATTTCAATGCTTGACTGATAGTTGTTGTTGTTGGCAAACTCCATCAATAGTAGGTATTTGTCCCAACTTCCCTCAAACTCTATTACACAACCCCTCATCTTGTCTTCCAAAATCTAAATCACCTTTTCTGATTGTCCATCAGTCTGAGGATGAAAAGTTGTGCTGAAACTAAGCTTGGTACCCAAAGCTCTTTGTAGACTACCCCAAAACTGAGAAGAGAACCTGGGGTCCCTATCTGAAACAATGGAGATTGACACTCCATGAAGTCATACTATTTCATTTACATATAACTCTGCTAACCTGATTAATGGGTAGTCCTTTCTGATGGTTAAGAAGTGAGTTGACTTCATTAATCTATCCACAATCACCCACACAACGTCATATTTTTTGGGTGTCAAAGGCAACCCAATCGCAAAATCCATGGTTATTCGTTCCCATTTCCATTCTGGAATCATGATTGGCTATAACAACCCTGAAGGTATCTGATATTTTTCCTTGACTTGCTGACATGTCAAACCCCTGGTGGTGAATTCTATGATGTCATTTTTCATACCTGACCACCAATACTTATCCTTCAAGTCATGATACATTTTGTTACTTCCTGGGTGCATGACATATTTTGTCTCATGTGCTTCCTTTAAAATCCTCTGTCTCAAATCTTCCACATTAGGTACACATAATTGACCTTGGTAGTATAAACTGTTATCTGAACTAATTGTATAATCAGGTCTCTCCCTCTTAGAGACTGACTCAGCTATCTCAACTAACTTGATATCTTGTTTCTGTGCATCTTTAATTTCTTGGTTGAGAGTCAGACGAATGTGTAATTCTGCCAAAGTCTTTCGGCTTAATGCATCGGCCACAACTTGGCCTTACCTGGATGGTAGTCTATCACACAATCGTAATCCTTGATCAACTCTAGCCATCTTTTTTGTCTTAAGTTCAATTCCTTATAAGTAAGAAGATACTTTAAACTCTTGTAGTCAATGTAAATAAAACATTTTTCCCCGTACAAGTAATGGCGCCATATCTTTAAAGTAAAGACAATGGTAGCCAGTTCAAGGTCATGTGTGGGGTAATTCTTCTCATGTGTCTTCAACTGTCTAGAAGCATAAGCTACTACCTTGCCCTCTTGCATCAGTACACACCCTAGTCCATTGTGAAAAGCATTGTTATAGATGACATATTCTTTATCAGGGACTAGTTGTGTCAAAATGGGAGCCTCAGTAAACATCTTCTTAAGTCTCTCAAAGCTGTCCTGACATTTCTCTGTCCACTCAAATTTCACATCTTTCCTCAGTAATCTGGTCAAAGGAGAAGCAATCATTGAAAAGCCCTTAAGAAACCTCCTATAATAACCGGCCAAACTGAGGAAACTCCTTATTTCGATCACATTACGGGGAGGCTTCCAACTCATAACTGCCTCTACTTTGCTAGGATCAAATCTGATACCATTTGCTGACACAATGTGTCCAAGGAAAGCCACATCATCAAGCCAAAACTCACATTTTGAGAGCTTGGCATAAAGCTTCTATTCCTTGAGGGTCTGCTAAACTATCTTCAAATGTTGACCATATTCTTCCTTATTCTTGGAATACATTAAGATATCATCAATAAAAACCACCACGAACAGATCCAAATATAGTCTAAAGATCCAGTTCATCAAGTCCATAAAGGCTGCTGGAGCATTTGTCAAACCGAAAGGCTGATACCAAAAACTCATAATGCCCACATCTGGTTCTAAATGTTGTCTTAGCTATGTCCTCTGTCTTAATTTTTAATTGGTGGTACCCTGATCTCAAATCAATCTTAGAGAAAACTCCTGCACCCTTTAGCTGATTAAAAAGATCATCAATTTGTGGTAACAAATATATGTTCTTAATAGTCACATTGTTTAACTGTCTATAATCTATGTACAACCTCATAGACCCATCTTTTTTCTTTATAAACAATACTGGTGCACCCCATGGAGACACACTTGATCTGATAAAACCTTCATCTAACAACTCTTGCAGTTGTGCCTTTAATTCTTTCAACTCTGTCGGTGCCATTCTATACGGTGCAACTAATATTGGTGTTGTACCTGGAGTGAGCTATATAGTGAATTCAATCTCTCTATCGGGAGCTAGCCCTGGTAGGTCATCTAGGAACACTTTTGGGAATTCATTCACTATAGGGATATCCATAATATCTAGACCTCCCTTCCTAGTATCAATCATGTAAGCCAAGTAGGCCTCACATCCCTTTTTGATCATTCTTTGAGCCTTCATCATAGATATCACTTGAATAGGTGGTGGAAACCTTTCGCCTTCAACTACTACCTCTTCTAGTTCTAGAGTTTTAAGAACAACTGTTTTAGATCGACAGTCCACTACTGCCTCATGTTTAGAAAACCAATCCATGCCCAAGATAACATCAAATTCATGGAATAACAATTCAATCAAATCTGCTAGAAACTCTTTCTCATGCACCATCAAAGGGCAACTTTTGTATACCCAGTTAACAATCACAGTGTGGCCTAGGGGGTTTGTGATCTCAATCTCATATTCTAGATTCTCACTCGTCATACTATTTTGACTAGGTGTGCTAGTGCATAAATAGGAATGTGTAGAACCATGATCTATTAAAGCATATAAAACTGAGTCATGTAAAGAAAACATACCCATAATCACATTAGTGGATTTTTGGTCCTCTCTGGCCTTTATAGCATATGCCCTAGTTGGAGTCCTGCTGGGTCCCGACCTATTGATTGTGTTTTATATGGTCCGATTAGGTCCTGCTCGACCTCCTCTAGTCTGAGTCTGATTCTGAACCCAAGCTGATCTTGCAGTTTGTGTAGGTGCACTAATAGTCATCAGAGGGAAATCTTTTTTCATATGGTTCTTGGACACACATATGAAACAAACACCTGTGACCATCCAACATTCTCCTCTATGGCTCTTGTGGCAGGTACCACAAATTGGAGTGCACTCTCGGATAACCTGTGTATGTATGCTATCGGCTGCAGATGTAGCCCTGGAGGGCTGCCCCCTCCTATGTAGTCCATCCTGTGTATAAATCCTATTATGTCCCTGACTCATGCCATGAGACTGTCCTGACTCATGCCATGAGACTGTCCTGGGTAGACCTTTGAGGGCTCTGATATCATGTTAGCGTAAATGGATTGTAAATCTTATTATGTATTATCTATTACATGTTCAAGTATTTAAAGGAGTTATAAGGTGTGATTATATCTATCCAATATAAAGATAAGCCATTGTAACACTATAACAAATTCTATCCTAACAAACTCAATGGATGGAGATAATCCTTATCATTACCTAGTACTAACTCAAAGGGATTTTTCAAATCAAACATATGTTTTGTTCTTTAAAAGAGTCATTAATCAAGTTATAGTTCTAATGCCTAAGTTCGTCACCGTTAAATCATCGACATCAATAGCATGATAGTGTGTGTAAAAAAGGATTATCAACATCATAAAGTAAAGGCTCTTTCTAATTTGAAATATTTGTATCACTTTCAATGTGTGGATAATAGCCCTTTTTTAAAACATTTTGAGTGACCAGAATGCTTGTCCCTACATAGCTTTGGTTGTTCCTGATTTTATCTTCAAAGAAAAAGTAAGAAGGATAATATCTTGCCTTAAAAACTCTACGACTAGAAAATGAGGTTTTGAGATTAAATGCCAACCTTGTTTTCCATTGATAGCAAATAATTCTAAAACCCAAGCCACCATATACTTTATCAACATAAATCCTATCCCAACTATATCAAGTAACACATTTATTTTACTTTCAAACCCTACCAAAACAATTCATCATCTTCTCTAAACGATTACAATGACTAAGGGGTAAATAGAAAACACTCGTAGTGTAATTGGGCATAGCTTAAGCAACTGTCTTTAAAATAACTTACTTACCAATCTTAGGAAGCAAAGACTTATTCCAATCTTGCAATATTTTCCTCACTTTATAAAAAATAAAATTGTGTTCTAATTAATCCCTACCTACATAAGTAGGTAGCTCCAAATAGAACTTATATTCTTTACTCAAATTCACACTTAATTTTAGACATGCAAATTTACATCTTGGCTTGGCATATTGGCACTGAAAGAGATATAAGGCTTATAAAAGTTGATACACTGCCTCAAAGCAAACACATAGTCATAACAATTCTTTTAATAACAGCCACCTCATGTGAATAAACTCAAAGAAAAACAAGCTATTATAAGTAAAGAACAAGTGAGAGATCAAAAGAGTAATTCTAGTAATTTTGCAACCACGAATGAGAATCTAAGTTTATCTTATATGAAGAAGAGCAGACAAACCCAAAATACAAATAATGAAGACGTAGAGAGAGAAAGGGTACCCTTGTCTAAGGCCTCTTTAAGGAATAATAGGCCTAATGGTATAAGTACCATGAGTAATAAGAGATTTAACAAAAGAGAAGCATATAGTAATCAACTCAATCCATCTTGAATGAAAGCACATTTTCTTATAATTTCAATCAAACAATCCACTCAACTCGATCATAGGTGTTATATGTCAACTTTTAATGCAACTAGCCCATCTTGATCCTAAGTCTTATGTTTATGGTAGTGCATATTTTCAAAGTCTATTGATGTTATCAATCATGAGTCTACATGAGATGAAAGTGTTGACCCAAAATCTCTAGTATCCCAAAATTTGATGAATTTAAACTGGTTTAAGTATTAGAATTTGTATGCTATTGTTTTAATTTCAAATTTTAAATATGTAAAAGGTTTAGAAGCAAGTAGAATGTTCAAGAAAAGAGGCACATGTGTAACAAGAGGCACGTTAGGATGTTAATATAAAATAAATATGATTTGTGTCTAAAAGTGGAGCTCAAAAGTACAAATATTTTCAAGACAAAATATTTTTCATTAGTTAGAAAAGTAAAATTATAAATGAGTATTCTAATTTTTCAACCATCAGATTTCACTACAAGATAAAATAACGGTTAGATTTGAAAAATGTAAATTTATCTCCACTGACTAGTTTTTTACACTAAAAGTATAAATACATGTTATTCAATATTTGAAGTGTTGGAAAATCAAAATTTTTTTAAGAGTTTTACACACCTTAGATTATTTTTCTTCCATATTGAGATTCTTTTTTAGATATTTTTAATGTTTGTTTCTAGTTCTTTATTGTGTATTTTGTTTTGAGCTTTTGAGTGATATATTTTTGTATAAATTTGCAAGTTTACCTTGAAAGCTTGTTGTGGGGTCATTTAATACCTTTAGAATAAAAGCTATTCAAGCTTTACTTTGTAGAAACTTGGATTAAAGTTATTTATCACCTTGGATCTAAAAACTGTTTAAATATTTTTAAATTTTATTTTGTAAAAACTTTGGTTTGTATTTGAAAGCACATACTATAAAAGTCTAGAGCTGTATTTAGCTTTATTCTTGCTTTTAAAAAGAATAATTAGTAGAGAGAAACTCTCAGAATTGTATCTTGAGAAATAAATGTAGGCAAGAAGACCGAATCACAATAAATTCAAGTGTGTTAAGATATTCTTCCTTACCTTGTTTTCAAATAAAATATTATGATTTGCTAAAAATTTCAGATTTGATTTTTGTGAGAAAAAATGTTGAAAAATAGTTTTGCAAAAATTTGCTTATACTTAAATTAGTTTGAACCTTTTGTTTCAAATAAGAGATATAATTTATTTGGTAAGAACTAATTTCTGAGGTACATAATCACTTTTGGTCATAATCTTTCATTTTGTTAAAAAGCAAATTAAAATTATCTTTGTATATATATTCTACTCAAATTAGAATATTAATAGAATACTCTGAACGTTAAGTCATTTTTATTAGGGCCAGAAATCTTTAAAAGTGTAATTCTCTCTACCTTTTGAGATATTTGAAATCTACATAAAGCGCTTTGAGAATCAAAATCAACTAACAACAATGATTTTATAAAGCACAAGAAATTTGCTTAAGATCATGCAAGCACTCTACCACCCTTTCTTAAAGGAATTTATATATAGAGGCTTTAAGTATCAGGATATCTTCTCACAAAAATTAGGAATAAGGCGTAAATATGCAGCTGAAATTTTATAAAATTCTTATATATATATATATATATATATATATATATATATATATATATATATATATATATATATGCCCTTAATATTTTAGCCATATTTACCCTTGATGGAATTGGAAAACACTCTGCTTATACCTTTATTTAACAATTTAACCTTTTTTTTGATATATTTATCATGATTAATTTATGATTGGTGTGTTAACTGAACTAATTTGACTTTTTTGATAGTTAATTTTTCAAAAGTTAAGCTGATTTGGACTAAAAAAAAGTTTTTTTTTGACCCGATACTATGTAAAAAGATTAGGGACAACTTGAAAAAAATTACCCAACTTTTTACTACATTATCACTGACTTTTTTGTCAATTGTACATCTAATGTTTTAATTTTTTTCAATTATTCATCTCCATACATTTTTCCATCCAAAATCTAATAATGAATAATTAAAAAAATTGTGATGGATTTTTCTAAGAAAATTCATCGGTAGAAACTTAATAATTAAAAAATAAATAAATTTTGCACTAACTCTTCAAATGCATGTTATTCGCTTATTGTAATATTGATATCTTGTCTAATTTGTGTTAAATAATAAAATTTTTAATATTTTAAATTAATGAAACTTTTATCGATGGATTTCCTTAGAAAATTTTGTTGCAAAATTTTTTAATTATTTACCATTAAATTTTGGATGGAAAGATTGACAAAAGTTTCCTATTGAAAAAAAAAATTCAAACATTAGGTTTCCAATTGACAAAAAATGTAATAAGTATGTAATTGAAAAAAATGAAACATTAGGTATTTTTTTTAAGTTATCCCAAAATCATTAAATTTATATTTGAAAATTTACTTTTCACAATGTATTACGTAAATATAATTCTTTTTAACCAGAATACATCTTGTAGATAATATTTTCGCAACAAAAAAAATAGCGTAACTCTTGCTCAAAATAATATAAAATCAATTATTTTATATTTTCAATGCAAAATGTGTCTTACAATTATTAATATTAAGAGAGCGAAGAAATTTCTCTAATGTACTCAATGGGTTAAAATATCGTTTTTTTTTTGTTATTTATCAGCTTAATTTTTGAAAAATTAATGGTTAAATGTCAAATCGATAAATAATTAATGATCTAATTGAGTTATATTTATAGCGATAAAGTTATAATTGAGCCGTTTCTACTGCATTAAGGGTAAACAAAGCTAAACAACCTTAAAACTACATATGTTAGAATTTCGTGAAAACTTCAAAGATATAAACACCTTACCCCCAGATAATACCTCAATTCAAACTCATATTTTAAAATTCGAAAATTGCATTATAATGTTATTGCAACAGAGAAATTTTGAGAAACAAATTCGAAAGAAATTTTGGACCTACATTGGGAAATCCTAGATAAATTTCTAAGAATTGTTTTTCGATAAGATAGACTACTAAGAATGAGCAAAATTTTTGTCTGTACGTGTTTCATGACTAATTCCATCTTAATTGAACCTTTGGCTCATGACTATTTGTCTTTATTGGTTTTGTTTTTTGTTTTTTTTTTTTTTTTTTTTGTGTGGCTGAATTGGGTATATATATATATATATATGGTTATATATGGTTAATTACTATTTATCCCTGTTGTTAACATAATACACTAGTATCCTTTGAGATTTTAAAATTATACTATTTACCCCTATTATTTTATTATATTATACTAATAGATCATTCTATTAAATTTTCTATTAGAAAAAATGTTAAATTATTGTGAAATAAAAAATTAGTAATTTTTTCTAATAAGAAAAAATTACTATTTATCCTATGATATTAGACATACCATACTAGTATCCCCTTATATTTTAAAATTTATATTATTTACCCCTAGAGGTTAGGGGTATTTTTGAGAATTTTTAATCATTAAAATTGATAGAAAAACTATATAGTCTTATGGAGATAAAATTGATAGGATAAATAACATAATTTTAAAATTTCAGTGGTACTAGTTTATTATGTTAAATCTCAGAGAGTAAATAGTAATTAACCTAATATAAAATCAAGGTATAAAACCATGATGATAATCAATTTTATAACTGATTAATATTTCAAGAGAAAGCCTAATTATGATAATAGTTTACTAACTTATCATAATTTTTTTTAATCTAGATGATTTTTTTCCTGAATCAAATTTGTATGAAATAATTTAATTGCACTTTATCACATATGAATATAAAAGTATAATTATTTTATATATAATAAATTACACATTATTCTACCAATAAGTTTTAACTTAACCAATAAATTTTAACTTAATGATATTTATTTGGTGATCAGAATTGTGAAATCTTGAATTAGAATATTCAGTTGGACCCTTTGTTAAAAAAAAAAATACATATGTAATTAATTCACGGATATGTGTTTGTTATTATTATTATTATTATTTTACAATGGATAACTATTGTATTAAGTTGGATATATACCTATTTCTCATTTTAATGATCTATACTTAGTAGCTAGTTTTCCTACCATATGTAGGTGGGTTATTAATTTGGATATATACCCATTTCTCATTTTAATGATTTATACTTGGTAGCTAGTTTTCCTCCCATATGTAGCTTGGTTAATTTTTATATGCTGAAATGGACTTAATTAAGCTGCTATATATAGGTATATGCAAGGAAATCAGCTTATGTGACTTTCAATTGCAAATCACAATATTATAATATTTCACCTTTGCACAATTAAGTAAAACTAATTAAATTAAAAGGATAATTAATAAAAATTTTGACTCACTGACATAGGAATAGTTTTGAGGGTTGTGAATTTACGAAAGTATAATTAAGTTTACTCATTAACTTCTATAGACTTCTACAGTAGAATATTTGAAATACAATTTTTCGATCTAATATAATAAAACACACACACACATACACACAAAGCATCTCCAATATACAAGGTTTATTTCTCTAGCATACAAAAAGCTTCTCTAATATACAAGGTTTATTTCTTTTTCTTTTTTCTTTTTTTCCTTTTCATAGATATTGATAGATAACACACTTGCCTATAAAAAAATATACAAGGCCAAGTTGTTCATCCACATATATATATTTTGATCAAACAAGAATTCTGCTCTTTGAGACTGAAGAAATTTAATGATATTCCTCATAGCAATTTCAAATTGTAAAATTTTAAAATTTTGTGCACCCATTAGAAACTCCATAGCTCTATTAACAAAATCAACTTGGAGTTGACGATCTCCACCACCATCACCATCATCACCATCATCAACATCATGATCTTCAGGGTCAAATCTTTTGGGGCATTTCATCAGCAAACTCTCAATATAAGCTTCCAAATCATGAACACAGGATGGGTTTTGCATGTTGAAGAAATCAAGGACTAATTCAATCCCAACATGAGCATAGCATGAATAACTCCACGGAAATTCGAATTTCTCACCCAAAACCCTAAAATTCTCATTCAAGAAAACCCCAGGTAGTTTTGTGATTGGATCATTCACATTCACAATCCTCAAAACCTTCACTCCTAATTCTTCACATCTATCCTTGAACCTGGCATTCCCTACTCTTGGCCCCCCAAACGAAAATACAGTCACCGGAATAACATCTCCAGCGGGATTGACCCTATTTAAGCCAAGCTCAGAGATATCATAAGCAAGAAGGAGAGCAAGTGAGCTCCCCATGCTATGGCCAGCCATGGATATGCTAATCACTTGGCCTCTATACTTATACAACAATCTTGACACTTCAGAAAGAAGCTGTTGGCGGCAGCTCTCGGGTCCAAATTTGTTGTCACTTTCATCACAAGTGTACAAACTCAAAAATCCAGATTCCACTTTCACATTAGGGCGTTCATCATTAGGGTCTAATCTAGCAGGAGTGAGTGAGCTCATCAAATTAGCAATCCATTCATGGGGAGTAACTGTGCCGCGAAATGTGATCAGTATATCTCTTCTGCCTAATTTTTGCACCGTATCATCGGATGATACAGCGACATAACCAATCCATCGGCTGCAAGAAGAGCCATTCTGAATTGGGATGTTGATATCTGGGGTAGCGTAGATATACTTAGTGATCACATAGCCGCAGTTTTCGAGCCCAACATGCTTGAACATGTTGTTCTTGCCGTATTTGCAAGACAAGAAGCGGTTAGAATTTGGATCAAGATCGAAAGCCTTGTAACAAGCGGTGACAAACTCACCGTATCGAATGATTTCTTGTCGGAGAAGAGGGTGCAAAGGCTCAACAAGATTATCCCAATTGTTGGAACCTTGAATCTCTCTCCATATATTTGCTAAAGTGGGATTATGATTAGACTCACCAATCTTGATTGCCATAGTAGCAGAAACAAGAAATGATTGTTTTGATGGAAAGTTTTCAATTTTTCTCGGCAAACAAACTTGCCCAAAAGAATGGGAATTTGGTGGCTGCTTTTGCCCTAAATGCCTCACACTGAAGTTGGGTTTTGGCATCAAAATTTTCATTGCCATTTTAGAGAAAGAAAATTGAAAGGGAGAAAACTGAGAGAAAAAGAAAGGGCAAAGAGAAGAGTAGAGAGAGTGGGATTTATATGAAGCGAAATTGATGGACGGAAAGTGACAAAAAATGAAAAAGGAAAAAGAAAAAAATAGTTAAAAGGCATGTTTGGTGAGCATTTGACTAACAAACATTTTCAAAACTTGGATTTTCTTTTTTATTTGTTTTCCTTTTTATTTGGTCGGTTAGGCTTTGTTTCACACAGTTCCTTAGTTGCTTCTCATGTGAAAATCTTCTTTAAATATTTATTTATATGGTTTTCATGTTGAAACAAATATGAGAGAAAACTCAATAATATTTACGTAATAAAACTAATTATTTTTCTTTTATTTTTCCATGGCTGACTTTTTTATTTTCTTAGTTTTTCTAAGCATTGCCTTGTTTTCAAATCCAGAGACAATTATTTCTAAATGAAATTTTAAATAATAAATTTTTATTTTCTTTATAATTTACAAAATTCGGCTGATTTTGATATTTTTATATTTCTGATCAACGGATATCAATATTAGTAAGTTAAGAAGTTAGATTTATCAACGAAAGGAAAGTAAATAATGAATGTGTCGCATAGTGAATACATATGGATGTGTACATACAACAAAAGGCGCCATGAGATTGCACTTAGTTTCTTATATATTCAAGTGTAAAGACAAAACTATGAATACGTAAGAAAACTACAGAAACGCACCCACCAGTATAAAAGTTAATCAATTAATTAAGTCTACGTGGCCAATAAATTCAGAATACATGGGTTCCTTTTGTTGTTTTACATTTAAAAGTAATTCTAATCTTCAATGGAGTTTTCCATCCAAAAAGTAGTTTATTTTATTTATTTTTCTCTTCTTTTTAGGTAATATCTCAGAATCAAAGTGGAATTCCAGATTTCCTTTTTCTTTTTTTAATGTTTCAGAAATTTTTTACAGAAGGAGATATTATGAGTGCAAATGTCTTTTTTTTTTTCCTATATAAAGCAATATCATTGCTGTAATAGCTGTTTGGGAAATGCTAACAATTAAAAAGGGTATTAATAGATAAGTGTAAATCCATCAAGAAATAGAAAAGCAATATATCAGAAAGGAAAAAAAAAAAAAAGTTAACTAGACGAATACCTCAATTATCTATTTTTGAGGGTCTGCAGCATGTCTAGATTTTTTGTTTTTCCAAACATATAATTATAATTGATTGGCCAAAGTCGTCATAATAATAATAATAATAATAATAATAATAATAATAATAATAATAATAATAATAATAATAATAATAAAGTAACAATATAAATAGATTGATAAATAGCTATTAAATTATACCTATACATAAACATATATATATAATACCTAACATCCATGCTCCAAATCCTTAACTTATATCTAAGCGTTTTAAGATCATAAAAAAGCAAATAAGCACTTTATTATTCCTATGAAATTAAGGAAAAATAAAATAATTACATTTAAAATTATAGCCTAATTAACTTAATTTTCTCTTATATTAATATCATTTTTTATATCGACTACCAATATATGTTAATATTATTTACTAACAATTAAAATAAATTGAGAGCAAGTTTTTAAACCGTGGAGTATATTTTTAAGTCATAAAAGATGGGAGATTAATTTAAAAAGGAAATAGATAGAAATGACAACGAAACAAATTCAAAACGGAATTTTTCATTCATGTTTCTGACTCCGAAACTCTGTCTCATATCCTCTAAGGGAAAATTTTTTGATCTCCGTCCCCACACAATATAGAGATATAAATCTCCAATCCGACTCAATTATCTGGTTTTTAATAAAAATTTTATTTTATTTTAATGTTAAAAATATTTTTTTATTTTATTGTTTTAATTAATTAGTTAATTATATAACTTTTGAAATAAAAAAATATTTTTTACTTTAAATCAGTATTATATTTTTATTTTATTATTTTTTAAAATATTAATTATATTAAAATATAAATAGTTATTATATATATATAAATATAAAAAATATATTTTTCGGAGTGGAGCACCGGAACGAGTAAAATTGTCATCCGGGAAACAGAGAAAATTAGGGGAAAAAACCACCTCCCACAGTGAAGAAGAGTAACTATCTTAATTCTTAAGATGATGGAGGTCTTTGTAATTTTTTATTATCCGAATTCACCAGAAAATGTATTTTCATCTCGGAAAAAGTCTTAGGATGGAATTCGATCCAATACTTTAGGGTCTAACTTGATTCGGATTTGAAATCTAAATTATAACGTGCCATAAACATTCAAAACCTTACTCGATTTGTGACAGAATTTTTTTATTAAATTTTTAAATCATAAAACTTAATTATGTGTATTGTTTTATATTAATATTTGTAAATTTTAATAATTTCTGCATCAAAACTTAACCCACAATAAGGGCCGTGCATAATCCATTTTAATCAGAAATTTGAAAATCTTTAAAATCATATTTAATTTGAAAAATTTTGAAAGGTAAATTGAAGTGATAATTTGAATGAAAGAGATGAAATTTGATTCTTTAATTTCATAAGAATTAAAGAATTTAGTTATCATTTTAACTTTTAGCATTTTTATTAATAGCAATGCAATTGCAAATAAATATGTACGGGCATATATTTTATTTTGATAACATTAAATAAATGCATATTTATGTGTGAGTGCGACTAAGCATATAAGTTTACATTCATTAAATATATATTTATCTTCAATTATAATTCATTAGCTCTAGATAATTTCTACAGTATTCTTTTAAATAAATAACTTTGATAAATTATGAAAAGTTGAAAAGTTAAAAACTATATATAGAAAATAAATGGATATATACACACTATAATAATAAATAATAAGTGATAATTTGTAAATTGTAATAAATGACAAATATTCAATTTTTATAATAAGACATAATTATTATAGGCATAAGGCATAAGTGCTCCCTGTATTTATCCTATTTTGCCATTCAACCCCTAAAATATATTTTTGTCTAATTTGTCTCATGAATTCAATTTTTAATTTATATTGTCCCATTGTATTTTAGAAAATGTAACTTCTTGCTCCTCAATGTTGACATGTCATAATGTCATGTCAGCATTTAACATAATAATAATGTTGACATGGTGACATATTAGTATTAGGAGGCGAGATGTTGCATCTTTCTAAAATGTAAGAGAGCAAAATGAACAAAAAAATGAATTTAGGGGGCAAATTAGACTAAAAAAATATTTTAGGGGGCGAAATGATAAAAATGGAAAAATGCAAAGGGCTAAATTAAGTTAACCCATTATTATATATACATTTTCGAGAGATGGCATGACCCACTATTTGAATCAAACCTGAAATGTTCCAATATGAAATAATCCCAAAATGATGACCTAAAAGTGATCTAACTTACCATCAACTAAAACATAATAGAAAAATCATTGAGAGAAAACTGAAACTTCTTCATTCAATTCAATTATTGAAAATATAGTTGAAGTCATTATTTATATTACAAATATCACGTGAAACTTAAGGAAAAAATAATTGTCATTAACTAATCCCTTAAAATTAGGAGTAAACTAAGCTAAAATGCAACCATTCTCATCGTAACTCAAGTGCACTTAAATTGTTCTCATTGAATGAAATGTTTTATATCTTCTATTAGCAATGCAACCCTTACTATGTTGATCACAAAGACTTTTGATAGTAGCAACTTGACTTCCTCTTTGATTGTGCAGTGAAAGCTCTACTACTTTAGTGATTGTGGCAATTGATGAAGAAGAGGCTACTGAAGTTACTGCTTATGATACAGTAATTGTATTAGCCCCTAGATCTGGGCATAAACACATTTGACACTCCAATCTTGAATAAAAACGTGAAAACTGAGGAAATGTATGGGCTTTGGTAAAAAAAAAAAAATCAGCTAACTAATATATAAAACAAACTCAAAACAAATGAAGAGAGAATGCCTTAATCTTCTCATGAACTATATGGCAATCTAGCTCAACATGTTTAGTCTTTTTATAAAAAATTGGGTTATGAGTAGTGTGCATAGCATATTAGTTATCACAGTACATTAAAGTTAGCTTAAGATATGAAATATGAATATCATTAAGCAGGTATATAGTCACTAAAGCTCGTAAGTTGTGGCATCCATTACTTTATATTCATTCTCAACAAAAGATTTAGAGATAGTGGATTGCTTTTTTGACTTCCAGGAAATGAGAGAGGATCCAAGAAAGATATAGAACCCAATAATTGATCTTCTAGTAAGAGGAAAACATGCCTAATCTGAGCTTGAAAAGGACTTAAGCTCTAAAATGCTAGAGGAGGGAAAATGAAGACCTTGATCAATTGTGGAATTGAGAGATCTCAAGACTTTGTGAGCAACTATGATATGTGACTCATTTGGCATGTCAAGAAATTGACTAAGTTGTTGAACAACAAATGCTAAGTCTGGTCTTGTATTTGTAAGGTATAAAAGCTTATCAATGAGTTTTGTTTATAAGATAGTAGAAGCTAAAGTAGAAATAGATTTAGGCACCATAGGAGTTTTATCAACTTCATAACCAAGAAATATCAATGTGTATTTCCTTTTACACACATCTATGTCAGATTTACTTTGTGGAATTTTAAAGCCTAAGTACTTCAACCTACCTAAGTCTTTTGTTCTGAAAGTCTGATGTGGATAAGATTTAATAGAAAATTTCAAAATGAAAGTCACTTGCCAGAATGATGTCATCAACATATACTAGTAGTGCTACAAAAGAAATGGTTATTGTTTTGGTAAACAAGGAGTGATCTAAAGAGGCTTGAAGAAAACCCTGCTAAAGTAAGACATATGAAAACTTGGAATTCCATTACCTATTGGCTTGTCTTAAGCCCTAAAGTGATTTTTTTAGTTTGCAAATAACTTTGGCAATTGAGGATTGAAAACCTGTGGACAACTTCATATAGACCTATTGATGCAAATCTTCATGAAGAAATGCATTGTTAACATCTAATTACTCCGAATTCCAATTCTCGATAGTTGTTACTACAAATAACACTACATTTGTGGTCATTTTGGCAACAAGTAAAAAGGTATTAAGGTAATCAATACCATATTTTTGTGTAAAATCTTGAGCAACTAGTCATGCTTTGAACCTTTCAATTAAACCATTTGCATGATACTTAACCCTATATAATCATTGTTGAACCTTAAAGGGGTATTTTCATCATTTTGATGCTAATAAATAAAATAGCAATAATGTATTTAATATACTTATTTTCTAAGTTTATTGAACAAGGTATGAAATATGATGCAAAAATGGAGAATGAAAGACTAATATTAAAAAGACAAAAATTCAAGAAATAGCATGTTCACGCCCTGACTTTTTATGTCACGCCTGTGATGAAGTTTAGTGTCAACTACCCAATATTTAAAGTTCACGGCCATGAAGGATCATAGCAAACGTGAATGATCATATCAGTTATGCCCGTGAAATAAAGTCACGCCCATGATAAAACATGTCAAATTCCTCCAAAGAGCTTCACGGCCAGAGTCACCACTTGGACCACGGCTTGGAAGGATGTTCACGCCCGTGAAAGAATAACGTCACGCCCGTGGTCAAACACTTCAAATCCTTCCAAAATCCTTCACGGCCAGAGTCACTACTTAAGTCACTGCTTGGAAGAACATTCACGACTGTGACACACATATTCACGACTGTGAAAGAGGAAAGATAAGTATGTCAAGTGTGAAATTAAGAGTTAGTGCAATGGTTGTTTTCGCATTAAATGCAACCAAACGACTATAATTCACCATGGAAGTGTAAAGACAAGTCATTTATGAATTCAGAACTAGAGAATAGCAAATAATTCGAAGCAAAATCTTGTTGTAACCATTTGTGCATTTATTACTTTCAAAACAAACATTAATTCTCTGTAAAAAAATCTTTTTGCTTATTATTTTCGGAGCATTGTAGACAGTATGACTTGTAACGGCCATAACTTACTCTATACATAACATATTAAGATGAAATTAGTACCCAAATTTAGATAGGACATATACCTATAACATTTATATTTTGATAATTTACATAATATATTTGTAAGAAGCTCAAAACAGTAAAACAAGTTTCTAGACCTGTACAGGGCACTCAGTAGGCAGTTTAAATCATAGAACAGTCATGGTTCCATTCCCTATAACTCAAATATTATAAGACCTATAAACCTGAAATTTGATATACAGATCCATAACACATATATCTACAACTTTTATGTTTTGAGGTACTTCAAATATTGACTTTAACATATCCAAAACTAACCAACACAGTATCTAACTTACTTAGGATTCACATCTGGATTAGTTTCAGTACGAAGAGAATATCTCATTCTATACACCACATCTTGCAAATATATTTATATATCCATAAATCTAAGACATAAAGGAACAACATTTGTGTTTCAAGCTTTTCTAGAATCAATTTCTATTGATATGAAAATCAGGGTGCAAATCAATGCCTAATAACGAACCTTAGCAACTCAAATCAACCTTATAGCAATAAGAATTGATTACTTACCAAGAACAAACTTGTAAGGGATCAATTTGCCTCAAAAAACCAAGTGAAACAAGGAAGAATTGGTGGCTGGAACTTGAGAGAAAATAGGTTGAAGAAATGAAGCAAAGAAGAAGAAGATAAGGAAAGAAAAGGAAGATAATGACAACCTAATAGGTTAAAAGCCACCTACCACCATTTGCTTTTCCCTTTTCCATCCGTCCCTTTTTTTGTTTACTTTTTTTTCTTTTTCTTTTGTTGTATGCTTTTTTTAATTATTATTATTATTTTTTATTTTTATTATCATCATACATACATACATACATATACATACATTCATGTATACATATAAACATTTACCCAATTTTACTAACCAATAAAAAAAATAATTTAATCACTTAATTTAATTTAATTAAATTAATCATATCAAATTTTTATTAATTCAATCTAGTCTCTTTATTCACTTATATATTAATTTCATGTCATTTTCATCTATATTAGAAAACAGACATGTGCATTTCTATATAACTGTAAAATATTTAAAAATAAACTAATTGTATATCATGAATATATTTAAATAAAAATGCATATTATGCATGTGTTCAAGTGATATATATGCAAAATGTATATGTGCAAATGAGATGCTGTAGAAATGCATATGGGAAAAGTCAAGGATGTTACAATTCTCCCCTCCTTTTTAAAAATTTCGTCCTTGAAATTTAATACTTGGAAATAGGTGTGAATATTGCTTTTCATATTTTCTTCTGTTTCCCATGTTGCCTCTTCTCATGAATGATTTCTCCATAATACCTTAACAAAAGGTATTTCTCGGTTTCTCAATTGTTTAGTCTTGTATCCGATGATTTCCACTGGTTCTTCAACATAACTCATGTCATTTTTAATCTCAATGGTTTGATCTTTAAGTACATGTGTAGGATCTGACTTGTATCTTCTAAGCATGCTCACATGAAACACATTATGAATTTGAGTCATATCTGGTGGTAAAACCAATCTGTATGCCAGTGGACCAACCTTCTTAAGAATTTCGTAAGACCCTATGTATCTTGGGCTCAATTTACCTTTCTTGCCAAATCGGATTACTCCTTTCCATGGAGATACTCGTAGAAATACCTTTTCACCCAACTCATATTTCATCTCCCTTCTATGTTGATCAACATAACTTTTCTGTCTGTCCTATGCTGCCTTTAGCTTAATATTGACAACCTTGATTTTATCCACTGTATCTTGTACTATCTCTGGTCTTTCTAATACACGTGCGCCTTCTTTATCCCAGATGATAGGGCTTCTGCACTTCCTGCCATACAATGTCTCATATGGAGCCATCTGAATACTGCTATGATATTGGTTATTGTATGCAAACTCCATCAATGCTATATACTCATCCCAAGCTCCCTTGAATTTTATAGCACATGCTCTAAGCATTTCTTCTAATGTTTGTATAGTTCTCTCTGATTGTCCATCAGTCTGTGGGTGGAATGCAGTACTAAAATTCAATTTTGTTCCCAATGCATTATGTAAACTCACCCAAAAACGTGAAGTAAACCGTGGATCTCTATCAGACACAATGGATACTGAAATGCCATGCAATTTGACTATCTCATTCACATATAATTTGGCCAAACTCTCAAGTGTACACACTATGAAGATTAGGAGTAGGTAGTATATTAGTCAAATGCATTGAATAGGTAATGAATTTAGGCCATAACTAATTAGGTAGTTTGTTTTGAAATTTAAGAGCACTAGCTGTGTTAAGGATATGTTGGTGTTTTTCTTCTATAGTACTATTCTACTATGGAGTTTCAACACAAAAAGTTTGATGGATAATGCAATCCTTAACATAGAATTGAGTCATAAGAAACTCTAGCCTATTATCTAAATGAATATATTTGATATTTTATTGAAATGAACTTCTACAAAAGTACATAAATGCTTTATTTGTTGTTTTACTTTTCTTTTTAATTTCAAAAGAAAAACCCAAGTAAATCTACTAAAATCCTCCACTAGAGTCAAAAAAATATCTAACAAATGTTATGTTGGTCCCTAAATGTCCATATGAGCTAAATCAAAAAGGTTCAAAGAGTTGGTGATACTAACTGGAAATGGTAACCTTTCTACTTGGCATAATGGCATATATCACAGGCCTTATTGGACTCATATAAAACTAAAGGATCAATTGAATTTAGTGGTTGGACTCTTTAAGGAGAAGCATATCTCAATCTATAGTGCCAAAGGTCAAAATGACTTGGCTTTTTATTATCTTAAAAAGAAAGTTGTTGTTGATATGTTAAATAGAAATATGCAAAGTGTAAAGATCTTGATTGAGATCAGTTATATCAATCCTCCTCAATGTCTGCAAATCATAAATGTCACAATGATTATTAGTAATCAATAAGCATAAATTATTACATTATATTAATTTGCTGGTAGACACATGATTGAAACAAAAATCAGGTACATAAAAAATATTGTATAAAGTAAGGTTTATTGTAAGTTGTATAGTTTTTGTATAAGCAACATTGATACTGATTCCATTTGGTACCTTGATGCTACAATTTGTAACAGAAGAAAAGTTCATAAAAAATGACATGGAGCAAGCAATGTTATCAGTTGCTCTAATGTTTATGATCCAAGGTTTCTGATAAAAGGTTGTTATAGAGAAAGTATCATAAACATGTGGATCTGATGATGAATTTGCGTTATGAGTATGAGATGGCATAAGCAACTGGCTTGCAACTATGGTAATCATTGCTACTATTGTATTTTGTGTATGTTAAGCACTAGTGAGATGCTTCAAAAGCTTGCCTTTGCTGAATAGTATTGATGATTTGCCCATACTCTTCTCTAGTGAATATTGGAATATTTGTTTGTTGAGCAAAGCCTTCTAAATCATATGCCATTGACTCATTGGTTACAACTGCAATTGAA
Source organism: Triadica sebifera (assembly GCA_023653625.1). NCBI lineage: Eukaryota > Viridiplantae > Streptophyta > Magnoliopsida > Malpighiales > Euphorbiaceae > Triadica > Triadica sebifera. The sequence continues at coordinate 18,745,386 of CM042908.1, read as the reverse complement.
TTTGTATCATGAATCTTTGCTTGATTTGTATAGTGATGTGCCTTTTTCTTTTCCTTCATGGCAGATGGATATCCATGCTTATTGTAGCATATGTCCCAATATACCACAAAGGGTACATAGAGGCTTCTTGACATTAGATCCATATCTGCTCAATGCTTTACCAATCAAAGGAGATAGATGTTGCTTTGCATTTGTTAAAACAAGATCTTTTTCCTTAAAATACCTTTATTGTAGTTGCCTCTTCCAACACATATTGCATGCTTATTCAAGTTACTCAATCAAGTTGAGTTTTCTCCTGTTAGGCTTTGAAATTGCTTCTCATGTCGAAGAACGAATGAGAAGAACTTGTTGATATGAGGTAAAAGGTCTATGAGCATTATTTATAATCTTATTGTCTCAGTTCTCATTTAATCCTTTGAGAAACCAGAACACATATTCACTTTGTTCATATTGTTTAATTGTCCTTAATGCTCAACAAGAGCATATAGGATTGGAAGTGCATGTTGGAATTGCCCTCATATTAGTTAATGCATCCCAAACAGTTTTTTATTTTAGTGAAATACTTTGAAACTGATAACTGGCCTTGTGAAAGGGAATGGAATTCCTACTGTAAGTCTACAACTCTAAGGGCATCACCTTTTGAAAATTTGTCTTGAAAAATATTGCCACACATATATGGCATTGTCGAACCAAATGACTAATTGTGTAATGGAAGGTGAGAGTGAGTGAATGATCCAAGAAAGGACCATAGTATTACACTTCATGCATGATAATTCTCATATGAAGACTGTAGAACTGCTATAATGCCATCAACAAATTGAATCTTATTTTTCTAAAGCAGAGCCATTCTTATTGTTTGATTTCATGAGTGATAGTTTGAACATGATAGGTCTTGTGTTACAAGGATGAAACTAGAATTTTCATTAGCATTCAAGTAATAAGGACTAGAAGGAATATCCTCAAATCTTGAAGCCACTATTGAAGTTTATCTTGTAAAACAAACAGAAAATATGAAGAAAATTTTCAATAAAAGTGGAGTATAGTCTCTGATACCATGATAGAAAAAGGATTGATAGAAAACTGAAACATCTCATTCAATTCAATTACTGAAAATACAGTTGAAGTCACTATTTATATTACAAGGATCACGAGAAGCTTGAAGGAAAAATAAATGTCATCAACTAATCCCTTAAAATTAGGAGTAAAGTAAGCTAAAGTAGAGTCATTCTCACCATAACTTAAGTACACTCAAACAGTTACTCCTTGAATGAAATGTTTCTTTATCTTCTGCCAGCAATGCAACTATTGCTCTGTTGATCTCAAAGACTTCTAACAGGAGTAACTTGACTTCCTCCTCGATTGTGCAGCGAAAGCTTTGCTACTTTAGTGACTGACAATTGACGAAGAAGAGCTGTTGAAGTTGCTGCTTTTGATGCTTCTAATGAAGTAACTGTCTTAAAACCATATGATCCGATCCGATTGTTAGATCTGTAATAGCCTCTTTTTCTTCTTATAAATGAAGTTTTTTATTTATTAATTTTTACTGTATTCTTAATTGATATATATCTTATCATCAATGAATATATAAGTTATTATCTTTTAGTTTTTCCATAATATTTTTAATTAATAGATGGGTATATTAAACAATATCTACATATATTCCAAAATTTCTATAAGAATAAATAAAATATAGAATTTTAAAAGTATTTAATTTATTTTTTGAGATAAAATAAATATTGTTTTATAAATGTTTTACATATACAACAGATTGATAATGATGTATAAATTTTTCTTATTAACTCAATCTGGAAAGAGGAAATAGGATGAATGCCATTGTTTGACCGACGATTTTTTTTTCTTTTTATTATTTTTTTTTTATCAACATTAGAATAGAATTTCATATTCCACGCGGATAGCCTGATGCTTGATGATCGACAGGATTTTTTGTCTTTTCCATTACATGCCACCTGCTCCAGCAAGAATTAAAAGGATAGGAAGGATATTACGGGAGAGAAGACTTTCTCCACTTCATCCTCACCCTACCACCTTTTCCTGCATTAATTCCTCTCTTCATCGTATATGTATTTTACGAGACAGGGACGAATCAAAATTTTATTTTGGGATGGAATAAATTCAATTTATTAGATAATAAATTAAAAGTTATATAATTGATAAATGATATATAGAAGAAAATATAAATTTTCAGTATTCGTATAAATTATATATTTTTTATTCATATAATAATATAAATTTTAAATTATTACAGTTATTTTCTTTTGATTATTCATATTTTAATATATTTGTATAATTTATTTTTTATTATTAAGATACTATATATAAAGAAATTTTCTATAGATTAAAAGAGATATAAAAAAAATATTCTAAGAGATAATAGAGATAAGTGCACCATTGCCCCCACTGTAAATCCATCCCTACTACCACGAGTAACCATTTTTTATGACTATTTAAGGATATGAATGCATTTCTTTATACTCCTCCCATCTTAATTATGGAGATAGATATATTTGTCGTACTTATTTTTATCTTAAATTAATTATAGGATACCTTTTTATTATAAATATAATTGCTTTGTTAAATTTTTATTATAACCCTATTTATTATATCTTCTTGTTAATTAATAAATATATGAATTATTAATTATCCTTTTCTAGTTTTATCAATCATCATTTCTTAATTTTATAAGTTGCTATTTGGTAGAAGAGTATATATATATATATATATATAGTTACAATTATATTAACTAAAATTCCATATATTTTCGCATCGAATTATACGAGGAAAATTTTAGTAAATATAGATGGCACTGTACATTTCTAATGTCTTAATAGATCTCTGGTTTCGGTGGCAACTGGATTGTGCCACCCAAGTAAACATCCGGGTCATAATGGGTCGAATCATTTTGAATTTCCTCAATTTCAAATATTTTTTTTGTAAATAAAAATGGATTGTATTTTTTGAGTTTTTGGTGAATGGGCTTAAACTACGAATCATGCACTTATCTTTGTCAATTTCATATATAATTATTTTTATTATAAATTTCATGTCTAATTGTTTATAGAATAAAAATTAACTATCTTAATAAAAGTATGAGCCCAATCTAGAAAAAGAAAAGAAATTACACCGTCATTTTTTTTCCTCATAGGATATCAAAAGGTTGAACAAATTTGGAACGAAATAAAATTTTCCTTTTACAATTTTCAATGAATATGATAACTTTTATCATATTAGTAGATTATAGTAATATCCAAATGCAAGAATATTTATTTTAATCTTCTACAAATTTAATGGGTATTGTTAGGAAAAATAATATAATGATGAATGTTATTCATCCAGGTAAAAGATCAATATCCAAAATACAATTTGTAATATGTGTCTCGTATTTTATCCTTAAAACAAATTTGTCACCTACCATTGATGTTTAGACTCAACGGCGTTTATCTCCCATAATATAACATATTAAAAGTAAATGTTAAACAATCAACTTATGTCAATAATGAACGGAATATGATCACTCTATTACAAGAAGGAAAGGAGGAGAAACTTTTCACGAGCATATTCTCTTCAACATGAAAAGAAACATCTATATATACTAGAGAGAGGAGAAAGGAAATAATTGTGATTTAATCATCCATTATGGTTACAATTTAATCAAAATTAAATATATAACATCTTACTTATTTTTGTAACTCAATAAATTGTAGAAGCTCAAAAGTTGAATTATAAAAAAATATTTGTCACATGCGATAGCCCTGTGCCAATTGCCTTATTGTCGTGGGCATCACAAAATGTCGCATCCCCTATAGTTTTCCATAGCTCACTATTGCAAGTGCGGTACAATGTTGCGACTACAATAGTGGCATACGACCTTTTGTACCCTGACAGCTCACCCATCCCTAAGGCGCATATTGCACACCTTATGTGCTTTAATTTTCCATAAATAAAAATGTAAAAGTTGGGTTAGACCTTGATCATAGTATGTTGGCTCGACATTTATGTGCGCATGCCTTGGTTCGGTCCATGGATTTGCAACCCCTTTGTAACACCCGTATTACAATCACTCTATATATACGTTACCTTACCTTAAGCGATTACCATGATTGTTTAGTATTGTCTACAATATGATTATAATATATGTGGATAAATTTTTTTCATTTATTAGTCATAATGTTAATAACATACTATGTGAACATAAATTTATCATTCACTTACATATTCTTAAATGCTTACATACATTCCATCACTTATTTAACATGTCTATTATTTTTCCAATTAACTTATAATTATCCCATTTTGCTATCCATTTAACCAAAATTTCGACAGTATCACGACTATAAATCTAAAGTACCCTTCATGCATAACAAACAATTTTATTATCCGTATAGGGCACAACAGTTCAAAAATAAAAATATACATTCACCATATGTCTAATATCCAACATTTCACACATTAAGCGTAATAGTCCATTAACATAATATGTAGTCCATAAAAGTCATTTTTTATATACCAAAAATACATATTACAAATCTATTATAAAATGTCCTATATATACATGTTATTAAGTTTATCATATAAAATTCTTCTTCAGCCTGCTTCCAAAACTAGGTATGCTTGCTCCATCGACTCCCTAGCTAGTACCTATATGTAGTCAAAATAAATTATATGCTGAGCATTAAAATATTCAATAGTGGTTACAAATCTAAAAATTTTCACTTGCCTAAATTTATGCATACATATTCGTACAAATTTCATACACTATTTGTATCAATATAACAATTCTAATTTAACTCAAATTTATACTTTAACTTATTATTCAAAAATATACTCTAAACATTATACTTATTCATATTTATAATTATCCTTTTAATTATTATTCTTATTATTATTATTGTTATCATTAATTTGACTTCAATACCTTTATTAAATTAACAATTACACTTAGTACTCATCTTATAATTTAATTTTTATTTTAATCTTCCATTTAATTTTTTTAGTAGCATATTATGTTTTAGTTTCTAAACTTCCATTTATTTACAATTATGCCATTATTTTATACTTATTTACACTCTTACCACTAGTTAATTTTTATTTTTCATTTATTTTCTTATTAAATACATAAATTACCATTTAACCGTTATTTTATCAATTTACCTCCGAACTTTTTATTTTCTCTCAACTAAGTCCATTTCCATTCTATTTCTTTAATTAACTCCCTTTTTACTCACTTTTATTCTATTTTAACATTTTGTCTCCAGTGTTAGTCCGATAGAAAATCTTCGAACTAGATACATGGGATGTGGACCCCACAGATCCACTACACTAAAGAGTGATCCTGAAGGACTACCTAAATATTATACGACATACTGATCACTTAATCACTATCACTGAAGTAGATTGCTATTGGTCTATCTAAGCGAGTCTCCATGACTAGCTAATTATATTTTGAACTAGATTTAACTATTAGACTATAACTAAAGGCAATAAAATTATTCTTTTAACTTAATTCTCATTAAATTTCTAAATTTTATTTATTTTATATTATTAATTACTTAAAATTCTATTCGACCATAACTAAATTTCCACCTTTAAAATATTATTTTTCCACAATTTCCAATCTAATGCACTAAATATTTAACATTATCATCAATTATGCCATAAAACTCAATTAAACATAAATCATTCATTATGTTCCATTTCCTACATAATGTAATCACTTACTAGAAAATATTCTAATAAATTCTAATAATTCTCAATTAATTCATATATACCAAATTTCATGTGTATATGCAATTTATGGCTTAGTTCTCCTTAAATTAACAAAGAATACATTAAAATTTTCATGTCTTCAATTCGGCCTAACATTCATTATCACCATTAAAGTTTTTTTTTCACCTACTAACCATTCATTTCACTAATTCATACATTCAATAACATGTATATACCATAATATTGCACTAAACCATAAATATACCTATATATACAAACACACATCATTCGGCCACTATAAAGATTCCACCATCCAAAAATTATTTTTTACCCATGATATATTTTTGACCCCGGGTATATTGATTAATCTCGAAAGTTACAGTTTACAACTAATCTAGTATTTGGGCTATTATAATTCTTCTCTACTAATAAAAATTTCGTCTTCAAAATTTTACCTGTATTGAACAATTGTGGATATTATTGTCTCATTGTCGCTTTAGTTTCTTACGTGGCTTTTGCCACATTGTGGTGGTTCCATAACACATTCACCAATCGAATTTGTTTGTTTCTAAACTGTCTAACTTCTTTGGTTTGAATTTTCACTAGTTTTTTTTTCATAAGTCAGATCAAGTTGTATCAGAATTTCTTCTAGCTTGATCACATGGCTAGGGTCTAACCTGTACCTTTATAACGTTGACGCATGAAACACATTGTGGATATTTTTTAACTCTTTGAGGTATTTTTAATCAATAGGCTATAGGTCCCACTTGTTGCATAATCTCATAAGGACCTATGAATCTTGAACTTAATTTTCTCTTTTTGCTAAACCTTATAATTTTTTTCCAAAGAGATACTTTCAGAAAAACTTTGTCTCCAACCTAGAACTCTATGTCTTTTCTTTTTAAATATGCATATGATTTTTGTTAGTCCATGACTTCTTTCAATATGTCTTTGATCACCTTTACTTTTTCTTTAGTTTTCACGAACTAAATTGGACCCCACTAGTTTCTTCGCACTTAGCTCTATCCAGCATAAGGGAGTTCTATATTTTCTTCCATAAAGTGCTTCATATGGTGCCATTTTGATGTTGAACTGATAGTTATTGTTGTAAGAAAACTCGTTCAGTGACAAATACTCTTTACAACTGCTTTCAAGCTCAAGGACGTAACTTCTCAACATGTCCTTAAGTATCTGAATCACACGCTTTGACTGTCCATCAGTCTAGGGATGAAAAGTTGTACTAAAATGAAGCTTTGTCCATAATACTTCATGCAATTTCTTCCAAAACTAAGAAGTAAATCTTGGATCGTTGTCTGAAATAATGTAGGATGGTACTCCATGGAGCCTCACTTTCCCATTAATGTATATTTCTACCAATCTGGTCAATGAATAATTCATTCGCACTGGTAAGAAATGAGCTAATTTGGTGAGTCTATCAATGATTACCCAAATAGCATCATGCTTCCTTTTAGTCAATGGTAGTTCAGTCACAAAATCCATAATTACCCAATCTAATTTCCACTTTAGTATTGCGATAGGTTGAAGTAAACCCGATGGAACCTAGTATTCTACTTTCACTTGTTGGCATATCAAGCACTTGCTCACAAATTCTATCACCCCACAATTCATTCATGACCACCAATAATGTGCTTTCAAGTCCTAGTACATCTTGTTACCACTAGAATACATTGCATAGCTACTATGATGAGCTTCTATGAGAATGTTCTTCCTCAATTCATCTTGATTCGGTACACATAACTTATGTTCGTAATAAAGGCTGCCATCTGCACCCAAAGAATAGTCACCATCATTGCACTCTTTTACTCAGTTCACTATGATAATCAAGCGATCATTTAGCTTCTGTGTCGCTTTCACTTACTGAAGAAAGTCTGGTTTTACTTGCATTTGAGCTATAATCGCTCCATCTTGTGCCATACTCAATCTGACATTCATTACTCGAAGGGCTACCATTAATTTTCTACTAAGCGCATTAGCCACTACATTAACCTTTTCTGGATGATAGTCGATTAAGCAATCATAGTCTTTTATCAATTCAAGCTAGCACCTTTATCTTAGATTCAGTTCTTTATGTGTAAGCAAATATTTTAAACTCTTATTATTTGTATAAATGTAGCATTTTTTACCATAGAGGTAGTGCCTTCAAATATTTAAAGTAAATATAATGGATGTGAGCTCAAGATCGTGAATATGATAGTTTTTCTCATGAGTCTTAAGCTGTAGGGAAGTATATGCAATCACCTTGCCTTTCTGTATCAATACACAACCTAATCCATTCTTATAGGCATCATTATAAATCATAAATTTTTTGCCAGGTTCTTGTTGAATTAATGTTGGAGCTTCTATCAACATATTTTTAAGCTTCTTAAAGCTTTCTTGACATTTATCCATCCAATCAACCCTAACATGCTTCTATAATAGTCGAGTGAGGGGTGTTGCTGTGGTGGAGAAACCTTTTACAAATTTCCCATAGTAACCAACCAAACCTAGAAAATTTCTAACTTCTATAACATTTTTAGGCGTTCTCCACTATAAGATTGGTTCAATCTTCTTTGGGTCCACTTTTATACCTTCAATTGAAACTACATGATCCAAGAAAGATACTTCACTCAACCAGAAGTGACACTTGTTGAACTTTGCATATAGTTGCTTCTCTCTTAATATCCGCAAGGCAATCCATAGGTGCTTATCATGTTCTTTTAGAGTCTTTGAATACACTATAATATCATCAATAAATATCACCATGAATTGGTCCAAAAAAGGATAGAAGATCTTGTTCATCAAATCCATGAATGCTACTAGGGCATTTATAAGCCCAAATGGCATGACCAGGAACTCATAGTGGTCATATCTGGTGCGAAAAGCAGTCTTGGGCACATTTTCTTCCTTTACTTTCAACTGATGGTAGCCCGATCTCATATCAATCTTTGAAAACACACCTACTCCCTTCAACATATCAAATAAGTCTTCAATACATGGAAGGGGATATTTGTTCTTGCTTTTCACTTTATTTAGTCGTAAGTAGTCAATGCATAACCTAAGTGACCCATCCTTCTTCTTTACATAGAGCACTAGTGCTCTCCATGGTGAAACATTGAGTCTAATAAACCCTTTATCAAGCAATTCTGGCAACTGAATCTTCAATTTTTTGAGTTCTATGGGTGCATCCTGTAGGGAGTAATAGAAATAGGTGCAGTACCTGGAGCTACATCAATAGTGAATTCGACTTCCCTGTTAGGTGGCAAGCCTAGTAGTTCATTAGGGAAGACATCGGGAAATTCTTTCATTGTAGGCACATCTAACACCTTAGGATCATCCTTTTTAGCTTCCACTAGATAACACAAGTATGCAATGCATCCATTCCTTATTAACCTCTTGGTAGCTGCAGCTGAAATCACATCAGATAGAAAAATATGTTCTTTTATCCATAATAGTGATCTCCTGGTCATTTGAAGGTTTAAGTGTCACTCTCTTCCGTTTACAATCAACTATCACTTAGTGGGTAGATAACCAATCCATCCCCAATATCACATCAAACTCGCAGAATGGGAGTTCAATTAGATTAGCTAGAAAAACATAGCCCTGCGCACTAATGGGACATTCTCTGTACACTCTATTCACTACAACACTATTTTCCAAAGGATTACTCACTAGGATGTCCTAGTCTAATTATGAATCTCTCAACCCTTTCCCCCCTGCAACATCAGTATTTTATGTAGGAGTGTATGGAATTAGGGTCAACAAATGCATAAATAGAATCAAACATAAGCATAAATTTACCCACTATCACATCGGGTGCATCCTCCTTTTCTTTGGCTTTCATTGCATAAGTGTGGCCTATAGGTCATCCCTGACCCTGGGGTGGTTATGCAGAAGGTCTGAATGCTGATGGATCAAAGGCTGCTCCGCTACCTCGGCTTCTGAGTGCTAAAGGTCTAGTATCCGGTGCTAGTTATGTAGTTGTAGAAGCTCGAGCCACTGGACAATTCTTGACCTGATGATCCTTTGAACCACACTTAAATCAGACACTAGTCAAATATCTGCACTTTTTTGGGTGAGATCTACCATAATGACCATAGGACTGGACTGCACCTCCCCTTCTGTCTTTAGGTGCACTGCCAAGAGAAGTAACTAGAGCATTGGTACATGATGTATTTCCTTATCCACGCCCTGGTGCAGCTAATGCACAACTCCATGAAGGAGCTGGTCATCTGGACTTATTACTTTGAGTGCCCATACCATTAGACTGACCCAACTTTCTTTTCTATTGAAACTAAGTCTCATTATCAGCCTCATCCGTCTGGATACCTTCAACCTTAATAACTGCTTTTACCAATGAACACAAATTTGGATGCTTTTGAGCACCAACTATCTATCTGATATTATCATAGAGACCCCTCTAAAACCTCTAGCATAACTTCTTTTCAGTCAACTGATAGTCATCAAGATAGGCATTAAGGCGCTCAAACTTGCGCTCATATTCCGCAACTGTCTTATTTCCCTACTTGAGTCTCCAAAAAGTGTCTTGCATCATCGATTTATACTTTAACTCTATGTATTTCTTCTCAAAACTAGGCCAAAAATAATTTCCAATAAAACTACTCAACTAGGGTGTGCTTATGGATTGAGTCCCACCAAATAAATGCAGGACCCTAAAGTAAAGCCATTGTACCCTCAAACATCTCTTTAGGCAGAATGTGAGTGACTTTAAACAATTTCTTAGTCCTGAAAAACCATTCTTCAACCTATCCAGATGTTAATGGATCATGCCCATATAAATTTTTAGCTCTCAATCTCTTTAACGGTTGTAAAATCGACTTTTTTTTGGGTGGAGTAGGAGGTTATGCTTGTGCCGATGGTTGTGGCTACTGAGCTTGTTCAATTTTTATTCTATGTTGAATGTAATCTGCCATAAGATTGAGGAAGTTTGGCTGTGGTAGTGGAGGAGGTGCGAATGGTGCAAAAACATGCTATTGAGGGGCCTCAGCTTGCCCAATACTAACTGACGCTTCACTTTTATCATCCCCTACACTACGATCTTGATCGGATGACATTTTTAATTATAAAACAAAAAAAAGGAGCAAGAAAACATTAAACTTATAATACTTTTCATTCAACAATTGGCATGTATATGCATTTAATCCATTCACTCAACCCCACTCCGATCTTATAACCGCCTAAACCATGCTCTGATGCTACAAAAATGTAACTCCAGTATTACAATAACTCTATATTTATGTTACATTGCCTAAAGCGATTACCATGATTGTTTAGTATTAGCTACAATATGATTATAGTAGATGTGAGTAATTTTTTTTATTTTTTTTATTACTCATAATGTCAATAAAATACCATGTGAATATAGATTTATCATTCACTTATATATTCTTAAATTCTTACAAACATTTCATTACTTATTTAACATATTTATTACTTTGCCAATTGACCTATAACTGTTCTGTTTTACTATCTATTTAACCAAAATTTCAGCAGTATAATGACTATAAATCTAAACTACCATTCCTGCATAATAAATAATTCTACAGCTCACATAGGGTACAATAATTCAAAAATAAAAATATACATTCATCATCTGTCTAATATCCAATATTTCACATATTAAGCGTAATAGTTTGTTAACATAATACATAGTCCATAAAAGTCATTTTTATATACTAAAATACATATTCCAAATCTATTACAAACATCCAACATATACATGTCATTAAGTTTATCATACAAAATTCTTTTTTAGACTGCTCCCAAAATGAGGTAGGCTTGCTCCAGTGATTCCCTTGCTAGTACCTACATGCAGTTAAAATAAACTACATGCTAAACATTAAAATGCTCAGTGGTGGTTACGAAACTAAAAATTTTCATTGGCCTAAATTTATACATATACATTCGTGCAAATTTCATACACTATTCATATTAACATAATAATTCTAATTTAACTCAAATTTACACTTTAACTTGTTATTAAAGAATATACTTTAAACATTATACTTATTTTATATTTATAATTATCCTTTTAATCATTATTGTTATTATTATTGTTATCATTAATTTACCTTTAATATCTTCATTAAATTAACAATTACACTTTGTACTCATCTTATAACTTAATTTTTATTTTAATCAACCATTTAATTTTTCTTTTGCGGCAAATTACATTTTGGTTTTTAAACTTCCATTTATTTACAATTATTCCATTATTTTACACTTATTTATACTTTTTCCATTAGTTAATTTTTATTTCTCATTTATTTTTTTATTAAACACAAAAATTACCATTTAACCCTTATATTACCAATTTACCCCTAATCTTTTTATTTTCTCTCAATTAAATCCATTTCTATTCTATTTCTTTAATTAACTCCCTTTTTACTTACTTTTGTTACACTTTACTATTTTTCCTATAGTGTCAATCTGATAGATAATCTTCGGACTGGATACATGGGATGTGAATCTCACAAGTCTACTATACTGAGAAGTGACCACAAAGAACCAATCAAATACTGCACGACACACTGATCATCGAATCACTATCACTGAAGTAGATTGGCCTACCTAAGCGAGTTGCCATGACTTGCACAACGGCTATGGTGTTTCTATAGTTAGTCAATTATAACCTGAACTAGATTTAACTACCAGACTACAACTAAGGGTAATAAAATTATTCTTTTAACTTAATTCTCATTAAATTTCTAAATTTTATTTATTTTACATTATTAATTACTTAGAATTCTATTCGGCCATAACCAAGTTTCCACTTTTAAAATATTATTTTTCCACAATTTTCAATTCAATACACAAAATATTCAACATTGTCATCAATTATGCCATAAAACTCAATTAAACATATCTCATTCATTATTTTCCATTTCATACATAATGTAATCACTAACTAGAAAAGATTCTAATAAATTCTAATAATTCTCAATTAATTCATATACACCAAATTTCATGTCTATATGCATTTTATGGCTTAATTCGCATTAAATTAACAAAGAATACATTAAAATTTTCATGTCTTCAATTCAACCTAACATGCATTATCACCATTAAAGTTTTTCTTTTATCTATTGACCATTCATTTCACTAATTCATACCTTCAATAACATTTATATACCATAATATCGCTTTAAACCATAAATATACCTATATATACAAACATACATCATTCGACCACTATAAAGGTTCTATCATCCAAAATTATTTTTCACCCATTGTGTTTCTTTGACCCCGGCTATATTGATCAATCTCGAAAACTACAGTTTATGATTAACCCAGTATTTAGCCTATTACACCTTTTCACATTTGCGCACAAGAGAGAGTTTTCCAAGCAACTCACTTAATATTGGAAGCATAAGTTGTAACACCCCTCGGCTAATCAGGATTAAATCTCAATTAAGCAGGTGGATGTTATGGGTTACTATTTTAGAAAACTTGTGCAAATTAAAACTCTTTTCTTTTCCTTTATAAAACTTATTTCAATTCATATTAAATATTTTTTTATCAAAGCATCATAAGAGATATAATCAAAGTGCAAACTTTGATCCCACATGATCATTTCTTATAAACAAACTTGGCCTTAATTGGCCTGCTGCTTACAAAATTATATTATTTAAAATAAAATACATGTTTTTAACAAAAAGGCTTGTACAAAAAATAGAACCCAAAACCATGTCATGTACAACAAAAACAAAATATGACATGTAATACTGACTCTCATAATATGGGCACTTATTCTCTACAGGTCAAATTTTGTTATCCCTTTAAGCTCCAAACTGTATGCAGAAAACCCACACTTAAGCTATTGAAAGATTAGTGGTATATATAGGGATAAAAATTCAAGCATGCAACAATACAAGTTATATCCTAGTACAATAAGCGTGTTCATGTTATACTATTATATCATAAACAACTATCCTAATGCATGAAAATGTGTCTTATCTTTTATTCATTTCATCTCAACAAATCATTTAACAAACATTCATCTATAACACTAATTCATTGAATCCTTACATCTTTCCTTAGTTCGCTATATTTTGCTTATGACTTACTATTATTCGATTAATGTTTCCTTTTTACAATTGTTTTTCTTATAACTCCATGTCGGACTATCCAGATGCAGGTTGTGTACAAAGACAATCCAAGGGCTTCAATCAGTCAGTCTACTGACTGCAAGACTCAATAGAGCTCCTCAAGTCAATAACGCTTCAAAAGCTTTAACCACTTTGACTAAGTATGATATAGGATCGAGGGCACTTCAAGAGCTTCAGCCACTTTGTCTAATAATCACATGAAACTGAAAATGGCACTCTAACCTGAGCTTCAGTTAGCTTGTTCTGAAAATATATATTCTACAATACTGTAATTCCCTCAATGACATGTCAGCTATCATAGGCCAAGTCCTATATTAGAGAAAATGGCATTTAACTTCCTTTTATATCATTTCCTTTTTACATACCGTTATCACATATAACAATGCTTTTAAGCATTTACCATTCATAAATCCTCATATTATATCCCATGTAATTTCCCATATCAATATGTTCTTCACATATAATTATTCACACATCAACCACAAGTTATAAATTGTATATATAAAATAACAGAGAGTTCACGGGCATGAAATTCATGTTCATGGTTGTGAAGGCCATTCCCATGTATCTCTTTACCTGTGAACCAAACCATGAAAGTTCATGTGAAAGCTTTTGTCCATAAAACACAATACATTCATAACCGTGACTATGTGTTCATAGGAATGAAACCACACACTCATGACCGTGGATCAAATCGTGAAAACTGAGGGTAAAACTGGATATCATTGTTAATGGCCATGACTATATGTTCATGGGCATGAACCCATGCAGTCACGACTTTCGTCGTCGTAATGCAAGGCAGGAAAATTTTTGCATGCTCTAGGCATTTTCTGGGTTCATATTTCACAAACGTGACTCCCTTGTCCATGTGCAATATTCATAGGCATGACTATCATGTCACAGGCATGAATTCTAGGTTTTCCAGATTTGAAAATAAAGCATAACAAAGCCACATGCAATGGTATCTAAGATTGACCAATGTTAGTCACTCCTATCAACACTCCACAACCTATTATACTAGCAACATGCCTTAAATATCATTTAAACCAATATAAACATAAATAATGCCAAAAGATCATTCATATCATGTAACACATTTTATAGCATAGAACACATCAACATGCAAGATTAGGAGAATTAATATGCATACATGTACTAACCCTTGATAATAGAGCCTAAAACCTTTAAGCTCTTCAAGCTTGTCTTGCCCTTGGTTGATCTTCCCTTTTGTCTCTAGCGCCTATCAATAAGAAAAATATCACTTTAGACCCTTAAACACTAGAAAAATGAACATCAACACACTAACCCAACTCTTTACTCTTAGTTCAAAACTAACCCCACTCTCTTTTGATTTATGAAAATTTGGGAAAAAAAGAGAAAATAAGAAGAAGAAGAAGATGATGATGATGATGATGAAGGTGAGTTATCTAGAGCGAAAAATAGAGTTTTAGGGTCTTAGGGTATCTGATAAAAGCATGTACAAAGCATGGAGGAGAGAGAAAAATATAACTCTTTTCACATATTTTGTTGACCATTGTTCACGGGCATGAACACTCTCCTGTCACAATCGTGACAAATCTTTTACGGGAAAAACTTAAAACGCAACATTCACGATCATGAAATCCTAGTCACGGGCATGAACAACTTTAGCATTGTGAAACACAACACTCTCATGGGCATGAACATCCATTCATGGGTGTGAAAATATATTTTCTAACTATATTTAACCTCTTAATCTACCCACATTCTCTCACAACAACCCATCTAACTTATTGACCCTAAAAACCAGGCATTACACAAGTCTTTCTATATAAACCCTTCCCCCAACTTCTCATTTTTCCTATATGGAATTCCTCACTTTTAAAATTCTTTCTCCTTAGCAATGAGTTTACTTTGAGCTTCAATTTCTTATTCACACATTCACCATTTTGAGCATATGAATATCATAATTCATTGTTCTCAGGCTAAATAACACATATCTGGGTTATCCTCCCAAAATTGAGTTATGGGACCCATCTGAATATCACTCTCAAAATGACTCATTAACCACAATTTTCTAACAATCCCCATATGAATAAAAATTGGACAAAAAAGTAAGATGAATAAAGCCTTACTATGTGATAAAGTTTGGCAATTGAAACATGCATAGAATAGATAGATGTTACCCTTTGAACCTTTCTTTATGAAAGTATATTTATTTACTTGCTTACCAGTTGACATGATATCATTGAACTGTTCAACTACTTGAGTAAAAATGATATACTCCATACATGAATCTCTCCTGATATAATTCAGTTCTCATTGTTATATTCATTTTGGCTTTGAACATCTGTCTGGTTCTGTGAGAGTTTTAGAGAATTGAGCTTCACACAATTCTCCTTTTAAGTGACTCCACTTCTCTCTCACATAAGTGATATCTTACTCATAATTATCATTAAAAGGATAACCTTATTCCCACAATGATCTCACCACATCTTTACAATTAGGTTGTCCTATTGAATCTAGATCTTAGGATCTCCAATCAAGTAGGTTAGCTTTTCATTTGTATTGACTTGTTACTATCTTACAGGTTTAAGTTCCATTCCTCTCAATGATTTTTCAACTAACTCTCTATTTAACCCTTTTGTTAGCATATCTGCAATGTTATCTTTTGATTTTATGTAATCAATAACAATAACTCCAATTGAGAGTAGTTGCCTTATGGTATTATATCTATGACGAATGTATCTAGACTAACTATTATACATGTTACTTTGTGCCCTTCCAATTGCAGATTGACTATCACAATGTATGCAAATTGGTAGCACGAGACTTTCTCATTTTAAAATATCTTCTAAAAAATGGCATAACCATTCAGCTTATTTAGCACATTTATCTAATAAACTCATATTCCATTATGGTTCTAGCTATAACTATTTGTTTAGAAGATTTCCAAGCCACAGTTGCATCAACTAGTGTGAACATATAGCCACTAGTAGATTTCAAATCTTTTACATCAAAAATACAGTTTGCATCACTATATCCTTCTAGGACAATGGGATATTGTATATAATGTAGTCCATAATCATAAGTATACCTTAAGTATCTTAGTGATCTTACAATTCCTTTTTAGTGATCATTCCTGGATTACTTGTATATTAACTTAGCTTGCTCACTATATAAGCAATATCTGGTATTATACAACTCATCAAGTACATAAGACTGCCAATTACACACTTATATTCTACTTGAGACACATTTTCTCCTATATTTTTTGATAGATGAAGACTCAAGTCCAATGAGGTTCTAGCAATACTTGTATCATTTTTATTGAATTTACCATGTATTTTATCCACATAATATATTTGACTTAATGTAAGTCCATCTGATCTTCTTGAGATTTTTATTCCTAGAATCACATTCACTAGTCCTATATCTTTCATGTTAAACCTTGAGTTTAACATATCCTTGATAAACTTAAGTATTTTGCATTACTACCAACTATGAGACTGTCATCAATATACATGCACAAAATGACAAAACCATCACTAGTTCCTTTGACATTAATACATTTATCACCCTTATTAATTTTCAAACCATTACATAACAATGCAATATCAAAATTTTCATGCCACTGTTTAAGCATCTGTTTTAATCCATATAGAGATTTAACCAATCTACAAACTTTTTTTTCTTGTCTTGGGACAATAAACCCTTTAGGTTGTATAATGTAGATTTTTTCATCTAAATCTTCATTCTGGAAAGAAATCTTTACATTCATTGGTAGTATTTCAAAATTGCAGAATGCAACAATCGCAGTAATCATTCTAATATAATTTATTCTGGTTACAAGAGAATATGTATCAAAATAATCTTGATCTTCCCTTTTCCTATAACATTTAATCATAAGCCTATCTTTATATTTATCAATTGAATCATCATCCTTCAACTTCCTTTTGAAGATCCATTTGGATTCTAGCGGTTTATATTATATAGGCAAATCCACTAATTTATATGTATAATTCTGTATAATAGAGTCTACCTCACTCTTAATGGTGTCTTTCCAAAAGAGACATTTTAAAGAGTATACAACCTCTGTATAAGTTTAAGGTTATTCCTTTAGCATGTAAATTAGAAAATTTGGTGCAAAAGATTTTTCTATCATTGGTCTTTTACTACGCCAAAGCTGTATTTCGACTAGCTCAATTTTAAAACCAATTTCTTCTTCCTAAACTTGATTTTGACTTTGACTATTGTTAGTAATAGCCTCAAAAGCTCATTTGGGTGAATTTGCCTCTTCTAAAGTTTTACAAGGAAATATATGTTCAATAATGATGCATTCATTGATTCCATTATTGTGTTCTTATGTATGTCAAGAATTTATGATTTATATATAAGAAATCGATAAGCACTTTTGTTATGTGCATAACTAATGAAAACACAATCAACTAATTTTGGACCTATTCTTACTTTCTTTGGAATAAGAACAACCACTTTGGTAAGACACCCCCATACTTGCAAATATTTATAGGGAGATTTTCTTCCTTTCTATAATTCATAAAGGGTTTTATCTTTTTAACTTCGAGTCACTTTATTTAAAAGGTAATTAGCCAACAAAATGGCTTCCCCCTATATGTTCTGAGGCATCTCAGAACTTATCAGCATTGCACTCATCATTTTTTTAAGGTACGATTCTTCCTTTCAGCCACACCATTTGACTGAAGAGAATAAGATGCAATGGTTTCATGTATACTTCCATGTGGTACACAAAATTCTCCAAATGGTGCTTCATATTCACCACCATGATCACTTCTCAATACCTTGATTTTCCTATTGAGTTGATTTTCAACTTCAATTTTATAGAGTTTAAATTTCTCTATAGCCTCACCCTTGCTTTTTAGCAAATACACATAAGAATATTTTGTGCAATCATCAACATATGTGATAAAATATTTGTTATCACCTCTTGTTTGAACAAATTTAAAATCACATACATCATTGTGCATTAAATTAAATGGTTCAATTTTTTCTTTCAACTGTTTGGAAAGATGACATGGTTAATTTTGCCTCAATACAAATTTTACATTTATGTTTTGAATTTTTATGGAAATTAGGTATGTGGTCTAAGTTAATTGATCTTCTCAATGCATTATAATTAACATGTCCTAGTCTACCATGCCATAAATTGGAAGACTCAAACAAATAAGCATAAGAGATACTTTCATTCATACATTTGATAACAATTATATCAAGCTTTAAAAGCCCATCAAGAGCATACCTTCTTCCCACATACATTCCGACCTTAGACAAAACAATTTTGTTTGACTCAAAAACCATTCTAAATATGTGCTTGTTTAGCAAAGAACCTAACACCAAATTCTTACTAATATTTAGCACTAACAAGACATTGTTTTGAGTTAGCTCCTTTTCAGAAGTCATATTCAACACCATTTGTCCTTCACCAAGAACTTCAAATGTGACAAAATTACCCATATACAAATTTTTTTATGCTATTTAATTTTAAAGGTAGAGAACATCTCATGTTTTGAGCAAATATGACTTGTAGCACCATTATCAATCCAAAATTCTTTTGAGTTAGACCCAATTAGGTTCACCTATAATATGACTGCAGGAAGATTGATAGTAAAAAACCTATTGATTAATATTTTGTATGAAATTTTCTTCATTGCTCTTCCTTTTCTTTGGAAGCTTGTAATCAGAAGCCTTGTGAACCATCTTATCACAATTGAACCATTTGCCTTGGAATTTCTTCTTATAAACTTCACCTTTAGGTCGCATCATGGACTCTTTGGTTTTCTTCCTCTTGGAACTTTGTCCATGTTCAGCAATGTTTGCCTTTGCCTCTTAAGCATTTTACCCCTTCATTTATTTTTCAAAGCTTTTGTTGTCTTCCTCTATTCAAAGTCTAATAATTAATTCTTCAATGTTCATATCTTTTAAATTATAATTAAGGTAGTTTTTGAAATCTTTCTAGTCAGGGGGTAATTTTTAAGTAATGGCAGCCACTTAGAAGGTTTTACTCAAGTTTATTCCTTCTACATAAATATCATGAGGAATAACTTGATGCTCTTGCACTTGACTCACTACAGTTTTGGAATCCACCATTTTATAGTCAAGAAAATGTCCAACTATAAACTTTTTGGCACCAACATCTTAAAATTTGTATTTTTAGACCAAATAATCCCACAACTAGTTGGCAGTCCTTATCCCACTATACCCATTGTATAACGAATCATGCAACTCATTCATGACATAATTCTAGCATAGAAAATCAGAATGATGCCAATTATCATAGGCCATCGTTACTTGGACATCTTGTTAATCATTCTTCAGAATAGGAACATCATCAGTGAAGAACCGTGCAAGGTTTAAGGTGGTTAAATAAAATAGCATATTTTGCTGCTACCTCTTAAAGTTCAAACCATTGAATTTTTTTGGTTCCTCCCTATGACTCATAGGCATTGTGACAGATACAACAGGAGAGATAACCTATGCAACAATAGTTGATGGCCCTTGGGAACCATCCTGAACATTAGTAGCAATTACCATGTTCTCCATTTTTGAAATAGAAAAACAGAAAAATTAATTTTAGTAAAGCCAAATAGTGAGATTAATAAGATTCATAATTTGTCTTAAGACTGTTAGGAAAAGTAATATAATATTAAAAGTTGTAATCCAGTATAAGTTAAAAGATTAATAGCAGAAAGACAATATGATGCTTATATCTTGTACAATATCCTTAAGATAAATTTTCTCCTATCACTAGTATTTAGGCTTAATGGCATTTGTCTTTCTGAATACAACAAATTAAAGCCAAAGGTTGAACACATAACTTATGCCCAAAGTGAACTGAATGTATGGTCACTCTATCACGAGAAGGAAAGAAATAAGGAGAAAAAGAAGAAATTATTCATGAGCAGATTCTCTTCAAAGGTAGTTGAGTAGTCAATAAAGAAATCACCACTCCTGATAGAAGGAGAGTATACCTATGGCCTCTTGTAGATATCATTACTCAGAAATTCTTGGCCAAAGTGGACATGTCTTGTAAAAGGTCTTCAAGGACATATCTGATTAGAGTAATGGGTCTTATAGACAAGAACTAATATCATTTGGACTAGATGTGATGTAGTTAGTCTAGTGGGAGTTGACACACAGTCCATGCTCTGAACCAAATGAGGTATAGATTGGTAAAAGGACAAATTGCATGGTAATTATCTATGGAAGGGTTAAAAGTCAAACCATTGACTTTCTGGTTAATTGGGTAGTCATGATGTGTTGTTAGATACTGTTCGTGATCTGCTAAGTCAAGGAAAATTGATTAGAAAAAATCAAATATGAGTCAAAAGAGTTTAACTCATAGAATCCTAATTAGATTAGGATTGGTCCCGAGCCTTGAGCTGCCAACATGATCGAAAAGCCTATTAGGTCACATGCATAGAGGGAATGAAGAAAATATGAAATGGGTTTTGGATAAGATCCAAATGAGAAAAAAAAGAGAATTGAGCTTTTTATAAGAGTTATAAAAATGGGTCAAATCCAATTTGGATTAGGATTGTTAACTTGGTCAACATTGGGCTTTATACCTTAGGGAAATTGACTCATTAAGGCTTTTCCTTTTCCAACCCTAAAAGGGATTAGAAAGTGTATAAATACTCCTTTTAAGGAGTCAATTTTATGGCTACCCCATTAAGAAAAATAAGAGTTATTTTCTCCTTTCTGTTTTCTCTTTCATAAGACAATTTTCCATACTTTGGACTTTTGTCACCCCATCTCCTTAGGGGTTTTCTTCTTCTTCCTTCACGTGGATACTCTTAGAGGCAATGCTAGCTTTGAACATACAATCTAACAAAGAAGGAAAAGCTCACAGCTTGAAATATCAAGAGTTGCAAACAAAGGTAATCAACTTCTCCCATTAGATGGTATGTTCCGATTTTAAATTACATAGGGCCATGTATGAGATACATGTTAAGAACCCAAAACATGAGATCAAAATGAGGTTTTGATTTTAAATCATTTGCCTTAGAATCTACCACAAGTTCGTTAGACTGAATGATAATACTTTCTCTATGAAAATATCAAATTAATCGAGAATCAACCTCCAAACTCTCAAAAATCTCGTTCTTCACTCAATACTTATATAAGACTCAAAGAAAACTCACTAAAACTCACTGATCTCTCCTAATTGATGAATTGATGACTAATTATTCTTAATACATTTTTTGGGAAATGAGGTAGGGAAAGGGACTGTTTATAGCCTCTAAAGTGGATTGGTGGTCACTCTAAGGACCCTATTGAAGCCTATTGAATCTCTTAAATGGGTATAGATCGAATTAGAGGATTTTGAAGACTTATTAGATGAAATTCTAGTCATGTCTATCCTTATCTAGAATTGAAACCTATTTCTCAGAGACCATTGAGTGGTGGTAGTGGATAGCTGCTTGGAGGTCCTATAGCCTTGAGCCACACCTAAGCAGTTTAGGCCTAATTCAAGCCTGATCCATTTGTTTAGCCTAGACATGCCTATAATAGGCCGAACTTGATCCCATTTCATATTTTAAGCCTAAAATGTCATTTTAAGTCCAAAGATTGATTTTTAAGCCTAGAGAATGATTCTCAATATTTTCTAACACTTTTCATCAGGAAATATTATCTTCAAACCAATATTCTAATTACAATCATAGAGCAATCATGTAAACATCAAAGATATGAATTTTTTAATGTCTAAAATCCACTTTGCATTGACTCGAACTTGAATCAAACTTACCCAATCTGATTGCAAACTCTTATAATTAACATGATACATTATAATAAAGATTCAACAAATTGATTAAATTGAGCTTATTTTCTTAAAGTGATTGAAATATCAATCCTTGTCTTCCATGTTAGAGGTCATTTTACAATTTGAATAACTTTTATTTTACGTATAATTCGATGTTAGAAAGTGTGACAATTCTTTTGAAAGGTGGCATCATGTGCCATAAACATTTCGACAATTAAATGTTTTAAGAACTCTTTGAAAATATTCATCATCTTTCAAAAAAAATCTTTCTCAATATTTTTATTATTTTTTATTCTAAGAAGTTCTTGAGAGAAATTAAAATCAAAAAGCAAATTCAACATCTAATAGCTAGGAAGGTAAAATTAAAATATTTCCATTAAATAACAAATTAAAATAATAATGGTAATGATATTTTAGTACAAAAATACCTTTAAAGGAAAATTATATGTGTCTATTGTAAAAATATCAGACGTATAAAATAAAGGCGGTGATATTTTTATAAATATATGATAATTTGATAATGTATATATATCTGTTAATATAAATGATAAATATATAAATTTCAACTTGTACTTTATGTGTCTATTTTAATAAAAAAAACATATGCATATGATGTACTTTAGGAGTCTATCTTAACAAACAATGAACACCTATTGTTTATTAATAAACAATAATTTTTCTTTGAATTAATTATTGAAAAATATTTTTATTGGTATATGTATCTTTTAATATAAAATTCAACTTATACTTTAGACGTCTGTTTTAACAAAAAAAATAAACACATATACTTTATACTTTAGGTGTTTGTGTTAACAAAAAACAAACACATATAGCTTGTGCTTTGGGTGTCTATTTTAACAAAAAAAGGCACATATTGTTTATTAATAAACAATAATTTTCCTTTGAATTAACTTAATAATTATTCAAATAATGAATTTATAATAAATCAATAAGATTGCAAATAAAATTATTATAATAACTAATCAAATTTGCATGCATATATAAAAACTAAGTATTAATGAAAAATATTTTAAATGTTTCAATTGATAATATTAAACTAATTTTATTTTGGAAAAATTGATGCTATATATATACCGTAATTTATTTTTGTTTTTATTAAGACCATAGGTGTATGTTTTTAGAAAGGACAAAAACATAATATTTCTACACTCATATGTGTTCAGCTTTAACAAAAGTAGATGCATATTAGTGTACAATAAATGTTTGTTGTGAGTAAATATAGACACCTATAGGTTTTTTTTTAAACAAAAAACACAGTTATTCTCTGTATCTTTTACTTGAAACTCAACTACATATATCTCTCTCATACGTTAGAACTTGAAATCCAGCTGCATGTGACGACCATTTCCATTTTCAGCTCTCAACATAAACTTGACTTGTAATATCTTCATCATACTAATTTTGGACTTGTCGTAGTGGCAGTGGCAATGACAAGAGCTACATTGTTTGTTGGTGGCTAGAGATACATGTGGTAAAGTTATTCTTTATTTTTTCTTTTTTAGCTTTTTTCCTCTATTTTTCTGCTAGCATGTTCAAATTTGAGCCTCCATATCATAGTTGCGGCGGCGGTAAGAAAATATTTTCTTGTTAATTCACAAAATAAATGTGGGTTTCATGCATTGGGAGGTTGTCTTAAGAGTTTGGTAAGGAGAAAAAAGTTGATTCTGCACACGTTAAAGCTAATTCTCATCATCAGTTAGCCAAGGAGTTGTATACATCTATCACTTTAACATACACATAAAACTATTGTATACATCTATCACTTTAATAGACGCCTAAAATCCAACTAATATGCATTTTCTTTATAAGCGTCTGTCATTTAATAAACACATAAATTTCAAAATGACAAACACGTATAAGTCTTTTTTGTACTAGTGATAATTGCTCATGAGATTTTAGTTACATGTTGATATACCTCTTGTTTATATTTCCAAATCCTATTATTTTTAGGAACTTACCTATATAGGAGTCTTGTATATCTAATTAGTGTATATACAATTGCATGAATACAATGAAGAGAATTGTTATCCATTCTATATATTAATTAGCTTCTCTTTTATTTCTTCCATTATTTTTAGGGTGAATTATCATATCAATGTCAAAAATTAAAAACCTTTATAAATGTATTTCACTCTTAAGTCAACTCACTCAATCTCACTATTGAGTAATTTATTACAAGAATAAAAACACTCGATTGCCAAAAAAGCTCAATAGCACTTGAGTTATAATGGTTTACAACAGAAAAATATATGAAAGCGAATGAAGGTAGTTAAAGCTATTGAATACACTTGCCTTTTGAGAGTAAATACAAAGATGAATAACCTTTGGAAGTAAAAAATGAGATGTATTCAAACTTTCTATGAGAAATATAGTCGTTTGGGGTTTATTTAATGTGAATGTAACTGTTCAAATACTTATATTTTCTCACCTAACAATATTTATTCTCCAAATTCATGGGTATGATAAAGGCTTCATGGGCATGAATAGTCATAACAAGCTGTGAACAAAGTTGTGAAGCTGCTTGTGAATGAATTTGGAAATCATTTGAATTTTTGGTGGTTGATATTCATAGGCATGAATGGTGGAGTTATAGGCTTGAAATTTAATACTGATTATGAACCAGGTTCTTAAGTAGGCCATGAATGATTTTGGAACTTTTGGCATTATTGGGCCTCGACTTTCATGAACATGATTTATATTTAATAGGCATCACTGGCATGTCTCACTGGTTTGACACTCTTTACAAACCGTGAATGATTGAACTTTGAATTTTTTGGTACCACAAGGCTATCACAGGCATGACACTTCTTTTCATGAAAGTGAATAACTTCTTTTACGGGTATGATGCTTATATCATGAGTGTGAATAGCTTCTCATTTTTAAACTTTGAACTCCAATGGACTTGATCTAAGCTTTAATGGTTTAAAGATTATTCAACCTATTTAATATTTAAAGCATAAAGTGTGGTTAAATTTTCTATTGTTCAATTATTTGTTATCATAAAAATAATGGAAATAACTCTTAAGGTTCAACAATCTCCCCCTTTTTATGGTGAAAAATAATTGTGCAATATGTAGCTAACAAGAAAGGATTCCCCCCCTTCAAAAGATTCTTATAACAAATTTAAATTGAAATACACAAGCATGCCACATTATGAAGCCAAAAACATAAAGTCAATTAAGTTCAATCAAATCTAATTGAGTTCAATCAATACCATATAGCCCAAAGAAGGTCATATGTCATACCAAAAAAAATTCAAAAGTCAATTCATGCTTACCAACCCAATTACCAAATCAAAACCCATTCATGCATGCCAATCCAATTACCAATTCAAAGACCATTCATGCATACCAACCCTATTAGATACCAATATAGCAATCACATATCACAACCATAGTGCACATTGCAAATTTCTCCCCCTTTGTCACTTTCAAAAAAGGAATTAAACATAAGAGGAGAAATGGTAAAAGTGTTAAGAACAAAATATAAAGGATCAAATGCAAGAAAAACCAAATACATTAATAAAAGATTTAATACTACAAGCCAAAACATCGAAAAAGCTTAATTACAAAGATCAAAAAGGTTCCTAATACATAAATGACAAAAGAAAAGAGAACACTAATGATCGTCCTGTGGAAGATAATATCAAAGGCGAGCAACTTTTGACTAGAGACTAACTATACAAGAGTCTATGTTCTCTTTGAGATCTTCAAGTTGCTACTCAACATGCTGCTAGAGAGAAGCGAAACCTTACTATAACAAGTCAAAGTGAGGTCTTGTTAGAGCATGTGGAAGTGCTAATTAAATTGTGTAATGAGCTACGAAATTATGTCTAAAGTGGAGGAGGAAGAGGTCTCACCACCTACTGGAGCATTTGTAGGTTGCTCTACCCGTTGTCTTTTCCACTGCTGCTTATTATACAACCCAACCTTAAAAGCATTTGAGTCCCCATCCTTTTAAGCTATGTCATCCTCAAGGCATCTTAAAATGATAGAAGATGTCCCCTTGATAGTGAATCCTGACTGCAGTGCCCATCTTGACAAAGGAATCGACATCTAGTCGATCTCTAGGAATAGCAAAAATGATAATGTAGGATGATTATGGAGGTCTAGAAATCTACGCTCAATAGCGAGATGAGTGACATAGCTACAATAAAAATGTCACCTGCCAATTTTGTCGCTTTCGAAAAGAGGTGAGACGCAAACTATATGGATAAGGTAATCGATTGATGTCTATGAGCCCATTCAAAGAACAAGAGCTCAATTTTTTTCATTATGTCATTACTATCACCTCGAGTGAAGATGCAATAGGTGGGGAACTGGTGAATGCACTTGTGAGTAAGAGAGCTAAAGTGGGTACACTTTGTCAATTTAACATCCCAGCCACCACCTCCTCTAAAGTTACCCTAAGCAGAATGAGGACTAAAATCTATAGCATCAACCTCATTCATCAAACTTTCATATGGAAACTTAAAAATGCTAGCAAATTCATGAGCATTTAGGACCTTGGATTACTTGCATAACTGAAAGGAAACTGTGCCAGAAGGAAGTACATTCAGAGTGTTTAAAAGCTCTAGGGTTAGCTCCTTAAAGGTTGGCCTATAAAAGTTCACAAATTCTAGCATTCCTAATCCCTTCAACCAAGTTTTCATGTCTTCTTCTAGGCCTAAAGTTTTCATGCATTCCTAATCAAAAGGCATGGAATCTAGAATGGGGGGCTTTTAAGAGAAATATTCTTGGAATGGGTATTTTAATGTAAAATGGAGAGAATTGGGTTTGATTGAATCTTTTCCATAGGTGTCTTCATCCA
Source organism: Triadica sebifera (assembly GCA_023653625.1). Classification (NCBI taxonomy): domain Eukaryota; kingdom Viridiplantae; phylum Streptophyta; class Magnoliopsida; order Malpighiales; family Euphorbiaceae; genus Triadica; species Triadica sebifera. The sequence goes on along the minus strand of CM042908.1, from coordinate 18,717,927 downwards.
CTTTCCTTTTCCTTTCGATGACCGACTTCAGTGGCCATTGTAGATGTCAAACATACTCAAGAACTTAAGAAGAAATGAAGAAGAAATGTACTGCCATAGAAACAATAACTGCAACTATAGGGTTTGAAATTTATGCTAAAAAGCTTGATTTTAATGGAGAAAACTTGAAGAAATATTGTTTGAATAAAGTGAAATAGTGAAAATGGTTGAAATTTTAGGTAAAATGCCTAAAATGGTTGAAAAAAGCCAGAGAACGAGAGAAAAATGTATGACTGGCAAAGGAGGAGACTCAAAATGAGAGAGAAAATATGGAATAGGGTTTTATAGGTCGCGATTCATGGTCGTGATGATTGCATTTACGAGTAACACAACATCACTATTTTGGAGATGATTTCTAAGAAAATGATGCCTAATATTTATGTAGTTTCTCCTAGAATGTTGAATGAGATTTTTAGAAAGATTTATTGTACTTGTGTTGTCATAATTTATGGGAATATGATCAATCACATGACTATAACCCTTGATTTGTTTCATCCAAAGAACTTGAGTGCAACAACAATTTGTTGCCACATATTTCGCTTCGACGGTGGACAAGGCAACCGAAACTTATTTCTTGTTAAACCAAGAAATTAAGCATTCGCCATTAAAGTAACGAGTTCTGAAAGTGTTTTTACTATATAAGAGACTACCAGCAAAATTGTTATTTGAAAAATAAATGATATGAAAAGATGTATTCCTAGGATACCATAAGCCTAAGTGCATTGTGTTATGAAGATATTTTAAAAACCTTTTTACTATATGCAAATGAGATTTTTATGATATGATTAAAATCTAGGAAACAAGCATACACTAAATATGATATTAGGCCTAGAAGCAGTAAGATATAAGAGAGAGCCAATCATACCTCTACAGAGCTTCTCATATATAGCTTTACCCTTCTCATCCTTGTCCAATTTTGTTGATGTACTCATTGGGGTCTTGGGATTATCGCATCTTTCCATTTCAAACTTTTTCAATAGCTCTTTGGTGTACTTAGATTAGTTGATAAAGATGTCCTCCTTGCTTTGCTTGATTTGAAAACCATAGAAGAATTTAAGTTCTCCCATCACGCTTATCTCAAATACCCTAGTCATACAATTTGCAAACTCTTGACAAAGATATTCATTAGTAGCCCTAAAGATATTATCATCAATAAAAATTTGAAGAATTAAGGTGTCATGCTCATGCTTTTTCATAAAAAGAGTTGTATCTACATGCCTTTTTGAAAAATCATTTTCAAAAAGAAATACACTAAGCTTTCATACCAAATTCTTAGAGATTTTTTTAAACCAAACACGGCTTTAATGAGCATAAAAAATGCCTGCATCCAAATATTCTAAGGTATGAGATTTTGGGTTTTCTTCCATTCCATAGCTTATAAGAAGTTTTATTCAAAATAGGCCTTTTAGAAACACGATTTGAAATATAACAAATGGTATTGGTGACTTTGGCCCAAAAGTAAATTGGTAAATTGTACTCATTGAGCATTGTTCTAGCCATATGTACTGAGGTTCTATTTTTCCATTCAACAACTCCATTTTGCGGAGGTGCTCTAAGTGTAGAAAAAGCATGTGAAATATCATTTTCCAAACAAAAATTTTCAAAAAACTCATTTATAGTTATTTGCCATGATCATTTCTTATTTTTAAAATAAAATAGCCTTTTTCATTTTGAACCCTTTTGGAAAAATTTTTTAAAAGATTCAAAAGTATCACTTTTATGAGTTAAGAAAATTGTCCAAGTAAACTTAGAGTAATCATCAATAATTACAAATGCTTAGTGTTTGCCTCATAAACTAGCAACTATAGTAGGACCAAAAAGATCTAAATGTATAAGTTATAGGGGTCTAGAGGTACTTGCTACATTCTTGGACTTGAAATATGCTTTTTGGTGTTTTCCTCTTTATCATGGCTCACTTATCTTGTCTTTGGCAAATTTGACTTTAGGTAGCCCATCTACTAGCTCTTTCTTAATTAAATCCATACTTGCATGCTCAAGTCTTCTTTACTATAGCAAGACTCATCACTAATAGACATAAGAAACTTAGAGAAAAGGTTAGTTAAATTGTATAAGTCAATTATATAAGTATTGTCATCTCTATCTCCTTTGACTATCTCTTGACCATTCGGGATCATTACAAGACATCCATTTGAGCTAAATATGATTGTATTTCCCTTATCACATAATTGACTCACACTCAAAAGATTATGCTTTAATCCATCAATAAGCAAAATATCTTCAATCAAATAACCATCATTCAAAGCAATAGAACCAATGCCAATACCAATTACCTTACTATTGGCATTATTTTCAAAAGTGTCCTTACGAGCATCAAACTTTTTGATTTGAGTGAATAAACTCCTATTGCCTATTATGTGCCTTGGGCATATACTATCTATAAGACAAATATTCTCCTTTGTTATGGATTTGAGGCACACCTAAAAAAATAACAATTTAGGTTTTGTTCTTAGGTACACAAATTAACTTGGGTCTTTAGGGGTTAGTTTTAGAAGGTTCCCAATGAGCCTTCCTTATAAAACAATGAATGTTTATGTGCCCAAGCTTCATCCAATAATGACATTGTTTGGTCTTAAATTGGTTTTGCCATATTACATGAGGTTTAGGGCTCACTACCTTACTAGAGGCAACATACGTACAAGAAAAAGGGCATGCATATGTGGTGGGTGTTTTCCTAGATGCATGCCTCTTGCATAGGAAGGCATGGTTAGACTTTTGAGGTTTTCATGTTAAGCCATGCGACCCTTTAATACTCTTCTTTTGAGTATGAGGTGTTGTGTTTGCCTTGCCTTTGGACTTTAAGGACATTACCTTAATAGAAGAGGTTTATGGTGTGTTAGACTTAACAAATATGGTACTAGGTGGGGAGGATGACAATGCTCCATTAAAGCCTAAACTATGTCTCACTAAGAGAGGTTTTTGTGATATAATTAAGGTATCCAAACTCTATTTTCCTTTGTGAAATTTAAAGATAGAGCTTCTAAGCTCATCAACCTCATTTTTCAAAGCATTATTTTCTTTTAACAAAGAAATGGTTGAAGTTTTGATGAAATTTCATCTAATGACTTCTTTAAAGAATTATTATAAGTTTTTAGCTCTAAAACTACCCTTTGAATGTCATTAAAATCATTTTTGTGTTTAGAGCTATTTTTCTTTTTATATCTTTCTGTCTCTAGGTTCATAACCTCAATGATATCATCATCATCATCATCATCAATAAGTAAATCACATAAATCGTCACAAAATTGAGATGTAGAACATACCTCATCAATGGAGTTATACTCAATAACCATAAAGCACATGTTAGCCACCTCTTTTTCACTTTCTTCAAGGCAGTTTGAGGAATGAGGAATCATCATCGTATGTGGCTTTATGACCCTTATCTTCATCTTCTTTGTTGGGCCTTTTCTTGTACTTCTTGAGCTTTGGAAACTTTGATTTGATGTGCCCCTTCTTTTCACACTCATAACACTTGACTTTCTCTTTGATTTTATTAGATAAGGACTTCTTTTGAGAGAATCTTGAAGCTCTTTGTTTATAGTTCTTAATTGAGCCATACTTGTTGGTGATCTTTTTCTTAATCTTTCTTGATAGCATGGGTATCATCTCATCTTCCTCATCACTAAGAAGATCTTCATTTTAAGGCTTAAATGTTGAAACTTTGAGTGTTTGAGGCTTTCTCCTCTCCTTTTCTCCTTTAAGCTCTTTGTCTTTTGCTAAAGCCATCTCCGGAGTAAGAAGCTTGCCAATGAGCATGTGGGTAAAAATGGTGCTCATATCCTCATTGGCTTCTTCAATATCAACAACCTTTGAACCATAATCTTTCATTGGAAGACTTTTTAGGATTTTGTTATTTACATATTCCAAGCTACTATGTCTTATGAGCTTTTTCATGCCATTAATGATGGCTATAAGACTGTTCATCATGTTAGTGATGGAATCATTTTTTTCATCTTGAAGAGTTCATATTGCACCATAAGAAGTTGAATATTCTTAGACAATGACAATTTTCAAATGTCTTCCAAATTGAATAGGCGATTAGACAAGAAGGGGGGATGAATTGGTGACTAATTAAAATTTTGGATAAGGCAAGTGTAAGAAAGTAATTAAAAGATAAGATAGAGATGCAAAACATAAGATTTATAGAAGTATAAGTGTTGAAAAACCCTATGTCCTCACTCTAATCACATATGGGTATTTCACTAACTCAAATGGAGTTACAATAGAGTTTTCACTAGTTCACTTCTAACTATGGTATTTTTCACTCTTGGCTAACACCTAACTCAATTCCCTTGTATTTTAATGGCCAACACGACAACCAATTTCTTGTATTTTAATGGCTTGCATAAAAACCCTTACAAATGTGTTTCCCTCCCAACCTAACTTATTCAATCTCATTATTGAGTAATTGATTATAAGAATGAAAACACTCAACTACAGAAAAACTTAACAACACTTTAGACGTAATGGTTTAAAACAAAGAAATAGATGAAAGAGAAAGAAGGTAGTTAAAGCTATTAAGTAAACTTGGCTCTTAAGAGTAAATTCAAAGATTAAATGGTTGATAATTAGCTCTTTAACCTTTGGAAGTCATAAATGAGACATATTTATAATTTCTCTTAGAAATAGAACCGTTTAGGTTGTATTTAATGCAAAAAATGTAGTTCAACTACTTTTATTTTTGCACCTGACAGCTTTTAATCTCTAGATTCATAGGTGTGACAGAAGCTTCACTAATGTGAATAGTCATGGCAAGTCATGAACAAAGTTGTAAAGCTAGTTAGGAATAAATCTGGAAGTCATTTGAATTTTTGGTGTTTGATATTCATGGGAGTTAATGGTGGAGTCACGAGCATGAAACTTAATGCTAACTGTGAACTAGGTTGTGAAGCTGGTCATGAACGATTTTGGAACTGTTGTCATTCTTAGAGCTCGACTTTCATGAGTGTGACACTCTTTTCAAGTCATGAATGGTTGAACTTTGAATCTTTTGGTGAGCTTGACACTTTTTTCATAGGCATGACACATATTTCATGGGCATGAATAACTTTTCGTTTTCACACTTCAACTCTAATAGATTTTATCCAATTGGCTTTGATGGTATAAAGATCATTCACCCTGTTTAATCACTTAAAATACAAAGTGTGGTTAAATTTTCTGTTGCTCAATTATTTGTTATCCCTAAAATGACAGAAATAACCCTCAAGGTTCAATATTTTCTTTCTTGATCTGATGAGTTTTGTTTTAAGAGTGTAGAAAAAAAAAATGAAGGAGGGTGAGGGTGGTGTGCAGTAGAGAAAGGAAAAAGAAAAGGAAAAAAGAAAAATCTACACACTTAACCCTACCTCTTGTTTTTTTTCCTTTCTATATGGTGAAATAAAGGGCTAGAATTTAGCCACATCATCCCAATCTTTTATATTTTTCAATTTAATCCTCATTTCAATTTTTTTTCCATCAATTAAATCCCCAAAATAAATATTAACTTTTTATTCTAAATTTCTTTTAATTCGAATTTAGACTCTAATCTACCCAGCGTGTCTAGTTAGTACACACGCGACTCGAAGCCTAAATTAGCTGACATTATAATATAATTTGTACAACCCCTTACTTATTACATGAGAATTATTATGAAAACATTCTATAAAGTTCAAACATTTTTTGCAAAAAGATTCAAAATATAATCCATCAAATTGAGTAAGTGATCCTTTTGCACTAAGAAACTTTGTTCTGAGACTATATAAAATCTTGTAATATAGTCTCACTTGTACATGTTGGGATAATAAGCAAGGATGGTTCAACAAATTTTTTAATCAAAACCAAAAGAACTAGCATAAATGTTCATATTAAATATATGGTAAAACAAAATTTCATATTTGTATCCTTATATTTTCTCTTACCTTGTTGTTGCAATACCTATGTATAAAAAGCCTTATAAATGTTCATATTAAATATATCAATCAATGCTCAAAAGTTTCATATGGTATTAGAGCCTATTATGGCTTGTCCTTCTTCTTCTTCAACCGATTCCACATAACACACTAACAACTCCACCATCTCCACCATAGCCACTCCTACACCATCAACCACTACTACCACCCCACTTCTTTGCCATAAAACTTAACTTTACCAATTACCTAGCATGGAAAACCCAGTTTATCCCACTCCACAACTTTTAAAATCTTATGCATTTAATCGATGGCAACATTTCACCTCCACCCAAAGAAATCACAACTGATACCAATCCATCCACCATTATACTGAACCCAATTTACCTTGACTAGTTCAAAATGGAATAAATGTAAATGTTTAGGATTTTATCATCTATCTCAGAAGAGGATATGCAATGCCCTTAGTGATGCCTTTGGCTCTATCTTCTAAAATAGAGAACTTCAATTGCATATTGATCTCCAAGAATTCAAGCACAATCATCTTTATGTTTCCAAGTATCTACAAAAGGCACAATCCTTAGCAAATGAACTGCCAGCTATAGGTAGACCTATGTCTAATGCTGAATTTAATGTTTTCATTTATCAAAATATAGGTAGTGAATTTATCACAGCTTTTGATCTTTGCCAAAACCTTATGCACCTCTATGAACTTCATGGCCAACTTGTAACTAATGAAATGCTCTTAAAAATCACCCAAGATTACCCTGCAACTAATAATGTTACCAAAGACAATTCTTCACCCTTTTTCCTATCAAAACAACAACATTTCATTCACTCCCTCATCCTATAATTCTAGCCATAACACCACCCAAACTTCCATCTATTAGTTCACTAATACACGAGGTCCCTACTAGATTTGTGGCCTCCAAAATCACACTAATGACCGTTGTAGAAGGCATTACCAAAGATAGCCCCATAAAATGCCAATCCAAGCTAGTTCCCCTTTCTAAAATCAGGCCAATCTCACTTCCTTTAATGACCAATAACACTCTTATGGAGTCCAGGTTCCTCCTTAACATGGTTCCCTAACATAGAAGCAAGTCATCATGTGGTACCTGATCTTTCTACTCTCAATATTAGAAATGAGTGCAAAGGCATTAAGCAACTACATGTAGATGATGGACAATATTTGGATATCAAACACTTTGGCTTTTCTACATTTCTATCTAAAAATCACACACTAAATTTATACAATCTTCTTCATGCCTTAAAAATAGATAAATAATCACTTTCAATTCAAAAATTCGCCAAAGACAATAATTTTTTTTTCAAATTTCATCCTTCTTTTTGTTGTTGTTAAGGATCAGGTAACCATGGCAGAATTATTGTGCGGACCGAATGATCATGGCTTGAACAAATTATTTCCACCCCCTCAAGCCAACCACGCTGCTTTAGTCGATTGGCATTTTAAACTAGGCCATTCTCATTTTTCCAAAATAAATAAAATTGTTAGACAATTTAATTACCATGTTCATTTTCTAAATTTCCTAATTTTAAATATATTGTTTTCTTTCAAGGAAAAATGAATACATTTCCTTTACTTCCTACTTCTCATTCTACGACTTCTATTTTAGAATTAATTCATTTTGACATATAAGGGCCAAGCCTATTGCCTCTTTTCATGGGCCAAAATATTGTCATATTTGTCGATTATTTTACATGTCACACATGGTATTATCCTCTTAAACAAATAAGTGAATTTCTAAATGTTTTTTTTCTTTTTCAAAAATTGGTTGAAAATCAATTTCAAATAAAAATAAAAGCAATACCATCAAATTAGGGAGGAGAGTACAGGAGATAAAATAAATTTTTAGCATCTAAAGCAATTTCACATAGATTGGCATGGCCTCATACACATGAATAAAATGGAATTGCCAAGAGAAAAATTTGACACAGAGTTGACACTAGTCTTTCACTACTTTTGTCATTCTTTAGTACTGTTAAAATTTTGGTCCCACTCTTTTGACAATTATGTTATTAACTCTTTCCCTACCTGTGTACTTGAAAATAAATCACCTTATTTTTGTTTATTCAACAAACATCCAAATTATCTCCATTTTAAAACTTTTAGATGTGTTGTTTATCCACTATTGCATACCTATAAATTCATCTTTTGTAGTCAACAATGTGTTAATTTAGGGCCCTCATCTTCTCATCATAGTTTTTGCTGTTATGATTTTCAAAATAATAAGTTTTATGTTGCGCGATACTTGCATTTGATGAGAATTGTTTTCCTTTTAAAACTCATATGGATAATGTGCATGTGTCCCCTTTTGATACAACTCTTTGGCTTCAAATAATTTGTATCGGTCATGATATCTCTCTAGGTAACAACTCCAATATCTTATTTTTTTTCCCATACTCCCTTATCATTATCTTCCTTGACCACTTCACCAAATCCTACTCCCCACTATCCTTATCAAATTCAACTCCATATTCTACCACAACTTCAATGTCACCCTCTCTCCTAAACTTAATTGTTGACTTCAGAAAATATCCTAACACCCATTCCCATGTCACACCTGACCCACCCACCCCTTCTAGAACTCACAACATGACACTTCAGCCCATCACAATGTAGAAATGATAAGCTAATTTGGACACCAAATATCCACTATCCTCCTCATTCATTGATTATCATTTAATTGAACTAACCTCTTTCACTCAAACAAATAAATTAGAGGTTTGGAGAAAAGTCATGCTAGAGGAAATTCAAGCCTTAAACCAAACCAATACATATACATTGCTTCCATGTCCACCTCATGCTAATATTATAAGTAATAAATGGGTTTGCCAAATAAAATGAAACTCATATGGTTCCATTGCTCACTATAAAGCAAGGCTAGTTGCAAATGGCTTTAACCAACAAGAGGGGATTGACTTTCATAAAACATTTAGCCCTGTCATCAAAGTCATCTCAATTCGGCTTTTATTGAGTCTTGTTGAGCAATTTGGTTGACCTATTCACCAAGTGTTGGGTATTGAAGAACGAGTCACATTCATCAACACAACAAAAAAATAAAATTTTCAAAATCCAAAACAAAAGATCATACTTATGCCATTAAAACTAATTTACATAAACATAGAGGATAGAAATTATACCTTGTAATTATTTATTATTCAAATCTTCACCTTGTTGGTTGTAGCAAACCATAACAATACACACTAGGATGTCTCTAATGATAATCCACAGGAAGAATAAAGAAAAAACTATTAAAATAAATGGTTGTGGTTTGAACAAATTCAAAGTGCTAGTTTTGAAAGTGTTCTTAAGAGAATTTTATTGTCTTAAAAATATTTTTTTCCCAAAAAAATATTTTCATGTTTATTTTCTATCATTTGATGTCTTTTCTATTTGAATCAAAATCAAAGAAAATATCAAAAGTCAAAAATGGAGAAAAGGAAACTTGAATGAATAGTAAATTTGCTTAATGACCATAATTGGCCAAATTTACCTGTTGGCAAACGAGAGGCAGCAATGCGTGAGCTGGGCCTGCTGCGGGCTACCACTAGCAGGCCAGCAACCTGCCTAGCCTGCGCGAACCCGTACAAGCCCGTGACCCTCTCGAACGATTTTTCCCATACGATCTCATCGCAATCCATCCCAAAATAATTTTTTCATATTATGGATCCCATCCAATACCATTTTATTCATTCTCCATATCTTCAATGCGTGTGACCCATTAGGTTCCCAGTTATGTTGGCCATTTAAATTAATAACTAATTTAACCAAGTCATGAGCGGTATCTAGCAAAACATCATGACCCCTAATTGACCTGAAAGTCAGTGGTTTAACTACGAACCTTTCCATAGATCCAATACCATTTTATTCCTTTCACCATTCAATACCCCACTTGGTTCAGAGAATGGTCATGTGTCAACTCCCACTACATTGACTACATCACGTCTAGTCCAAGTAATGTTAGTTCTTTTCCCTAAGGCTCATTACTCTATTAGATATGTTATTAAAGACTATATTTATGACATTCCACTCCTACCAAAGATTCCCAAGTAATGACCATGACAACAGGCCATGGGTATACACTCATTCTATCAGGATTGGTGAATCCTTTGTTGGTTACCGATTTACCGTCGAATACTTCAAGTTGTATTCAACCACCACCCTATGAGCAACCTCCCTAAGGCAATAAGGAATAGTGTCAAAATACAGAATAAGTATCCAAGATATCCTTGAGTACCACAAGTCTAAGGATACTGCACCATTGCTATGATGAGACTATCATTGACATTTGAATAGATTATCCATATGATTGTCTCATAACTGGTCATCCAATGTACTTAGTTACACTTAGCAAGCATCCACATGTTAACTTTAAACATCTCATGTTTATAGATTATGAGATCTTCTACTCGATCCAATTAAGGTGTGTAACATGTGTTAGTCTGTCTAAATTAACAATGTCCCATCTCATTAATACTATGACTAGGGATAATTTACATGATAAGAATCTCAATATCATGATCTCATCATGATTTCCTTCATGCTATGTTATGTATCAAGGACTTCATTAATTGATTTAAGATCACTATCAATTCATATATCATATGAATTTCAAATTAATGAAAAAACTTTTTATTAATCAAATAAATTTATACAATAAGTGCTAAAGGTGATTGCCTTTAGAGCACTCCTCTAACAAGCTCCCACTTGCACTAAAGTCAATCTCCTTTGTATTTAATTCCATAGGCGAGTACATGATAATCATATTTCTTTTGGGGAAGTGGCTTAGTTAAAGGATCAGCAATGTTCTGATCGGTATACATTCTTTCTATCTTTACATCATTCCTACCAATGATTTCTCTAATCAAATGGTATCTTCTGAGTACATGTGTGGATCTCTGATGAGACCATGACTCATTTGCTTGTGCAATGGCTCCATTATTATCACATTACAATTGTATTGGACCAATAATGTTGGGAACCACTCCAATTTCTATGATGAATTTCTTTATCCAAACTACTTACTTTGCTACTTCAGAAGCTACAATGTACTCTGCTTTAGTTGTGGAATCAGCAGTCGTTTACTATGTGCAACTCTTCCAACTAACTACTTCATCATTTAGTGTGAATATATAACCTGGCTAAAATTTTGAGTCATCCTCGTTAGATTGGAAGCTAGAATCGGTATACCCACTCACAATAAGATCTCCGTCTCCATATACTAAGAATACATCCTTAGTCCTTCTTAAGCACTTAAGGATATTCTTGACAGCCACCCAATGACCCTCACCAGGGTCTAATTGGTATCTATTTATGACATTAAGAGCATAATGTACATCAGGTCTTGTACGTGTCATAGTGTACATGATTGATCCTATAGCTGAAGCATATGGTACCAAACTTAAGTGTGTCCTCTCATCTTGTGTTTTTGGACATAAAGACTTTGAAAGAGTAATCCCATGGGTCATGGGAATATATCCCTTCTTGGATTGCTCCATCTTAAACCTCTTTATGTTTGTAGACTGTGAAAGACAAAACAATCTTTTAGATCTATCTCTATATATCCTTATCCCCAAAATATAGATTGCTTCTCTAAGGTCTTCCATAGAAAAATTCTTGGATAACCAAATTTTAACTGAATATAAGGTTGAGACATCATTTCCCATTAACAATATGTCATCTACATACAACACAAGAAATATGATTTCACTCCCATTAACCTTCTTGTAAACACAAGGTTCATCTTGATTTTGTAAGAAACCAAACTTTTTGATTTTCTCATCAAACTGAATATTCCAACTCCTGGATGCTTGCTTCAATCCATAAATGGATCTTTGAAACTTACATACCTTTTTGCAATCTTTGGATATGAAGCCTTCTAGGTATGTCATGTGCACATCCTCATTCAGATTTCCATTAAGGAAAGTTGTCTTCACATCCATTTGCCATATTTCATAATCATAATGATTAGCAATGGCTAGGAGTATCCTTATGGATTTAAGCATAGTCACTAGGCTAAAATTTTCATCATAGTCAATTCTTTGTCTTTGATGATAACCTTTAGCAACAAGTCTAGCTTTTTTAGGTAATCACATTACCATCCATGTCAGTTTTCTTTTTGAAAACCCATTTGCACCCCATAGGTTTTATCCCATCAGGTGGGTCAACCAAAGTCCATACTTGGTTTTCAAACATGAAATCCATTTCTGACTTCATGGCTTGAAGTCATTTGTCAGATTCTGAACTATTCAGAACTTTTTCATAGATTGTAGGCTCATCATTTTCAATGAGCAATATGTCGTTCTATTCACTAATGAGAAATCTATATCTCTCTAAAATAGTACGTATCCTACTTGACCTATGAAGCTCTTGTGCTTCAGAAGGTTGAGCTGTTATATCATTTGTATGAGTAACAGCTCGAGTTCAGGCAGTTGATCAGCATCTGTTTGAGCATTTTGATATCCATATGATGCTTTTGGATATCCCACAAACAGACATCGGTCATACTTAGCTTCTAGCTTATCTAACATTGTCCATTTTACATAAGCAGGACAACCCCAAATTCTCATGTAATAAAATGTATTTTGTTATATCAGATCTCATATGGAGTAATATCAACTGACTTTGAAGGAACTCCATTTAATATATAAATGGCGGTCTCTAGTGCATATTCCCAAAAGGATTTAAGGAGTTCCATAAAACTCATCATAGACCTTACCATGTATAACAAGGTTCAGTTTCTCCTTTCAACCACACCATTGTGTTATGGCATGTAAGGTGGAGTCCATTGAGATAAAATCCCATTATTCCTAAGATAATCTAGAAACTCTTGGCTCAAGCATTCACCTCATCAAACTGGTTGAAGTGTTTTAATACTTTTACCAAGTTGTTTCTCTACTTCAATTCTGAATTCCTTGAACTTTTCAAAAGCTTTAGATTTGTATCTCATAAGATACACGTACCCATATCGTGAGTAATCATCGATAAAAGTAATGAAGTGGATGAAACCACCTCTGGCGTGTGTAGACATTGGACTATATACATTTGAATTTATTAAGTCTAAAAGTCCATTAGCACGTTCACCCTTTCCCTTAAAGGGTAAATTAGTCATCTTACCTAATAAGCAAGATTCATATGTGTCATATGATTCATAATCAAACAACCCCAAACTACTACTCTTATGTAGCTTAGCCATGCATTTCTCACTTATATGACCAAGGCGACAATGCTATAAGTAAGATGATTTCAACATTTCTTGTTTTTTCCTTTTATTATCATTGATGATTAAAATTGGAATTAATATATCTAATATGTATATTCCATTGCATAATGTAACACTAGCATAAAGAATTCCATTCAACATAATAGAACAATAATTGTTACTAAAAGCTAAATGGAAACCATCTTTATTTAGACTTGAAACAGAAATAATGTTTTTAGTCAAAGCAGGTACATAATAGTAATTATCCAAATTTAACATAAGCCCACTAGGGAGGGTGAATACATAAGTTCCTTCAGCTAATGCAGCAATCCTTGTTCTGTTTCCAACGTGTAGGTCTGACTCACCTTTATTGAGCTGCTTACTGTTCCTTAGGTCCTGCATATCAGTGCATATGTGTGAGCCACAACCGGTATCTAATACCCATATATTATTATTAAAAACATTATTAATTTTAATGACAAAAATACATGAAGTAGATGGGGCATCAGATGCCTTCTTTTTCAAGGACTCCAAGTAAGTCTTACAGTTTCTCTTCTAATGGCCATCCTTGTCGCAATGGAAGCATGTCTCCTTTGGAGCAATCTCCTTGGCCACACCTCCCTTAGGCTTCATAGACTTCTTCTTCTTCTTAAGGTTCTTTTTTTTTAGAACTTAAAGAGTCCACCAGCATCACAACCTTATTGTCCTTCTTGGCAAATGGCTCAACTATTTTGAGCAAGTTAATCAGCTCAGGAATAGTGGTAGAGATTTGGTTCATCCTATAGTTAAGCACAAAATGTGAATAACTATCCGACAAACCAGTTACAATTAAGTCAATGCTTAATTCATAGCACATCACAAATCCCAAGGTGCCCAGCCTCTCAATATAGTCATTCATCTTCAATCCATATTGCACTAGAGATGTCCCTTTAACCATCTTAGTGCGGAAGTCCAAGCTCAAAGTTTTGAACCTTTCCGAATGCGTTTGTTCATCAAAAAGCTCTATTAGATGGTATACTATGGAATTAATATTCATAGCCTCATGTTGCTTTCGCAACTCAACAAATTTAATAGCAAGCATAATGCAGCTTGCCATCTCACTATCATCAACATGATTTTGATATGCCTTCTGAATATCTTTAGAAGCATTAGTAGTAGGGGGATTAGGGAGTGCCTCATCTAGGACATAGCCAATCTTTTTGGATTTGAGAACTATTCTCAAATTCCTTAGCCAATTGAAAAAATTAGGCCTAGTCAAGTTATTTGATTCCATTAGTGATCACAAATTCACACTTGTCATTATGATGATTCTAACAACTTAGATGTAAAATAGAACATATTAGAATGTACATAAAACGCATGTTTATCAGGTCTTTAATAAATCGCATTATGACTCCCACTATTTTATTGCGAATCCATAACCCTCACTATGAACTCGAGAGAACTTATATGGAAGTTCTCCTAGTGGGTTGATATCCAACTAGCTAAGAATAACCTTGAGTCAACTCAACAAGCTATCCTTAGTTTGGTTGGTAGGTATCTAATCCATACCAATTGCATTATTCATGGAACTATTGAATCTTGTGCTATCAACTTATTGATGTGTGCACATACATTGGGCTATCAACTCTTGATATGTGTACATCTCATGTATACAAACCCAACTTCACCTCCAATACACATTAACCTTGGCGCAAATCCAACAAGTTAATAATATCGATTAAGTCAAATCCATTAATCGTAAAATCTAATTTCAATGGATTGAACATATTTTTATAGAGTGAGCTTGAGGCAACTCAACAATCCTAACTCTAGAAGAACTCTGGTTCTCCCTATATTAATAGAAGGCATAAGACTTAAGTCTCATCAAGTTATTATTTTATGCTTTTATATATCATACATTCATCACATGGATATATAAAGATAGTATTGGGTTTTAAAGAATGAATCAAATTCATAAATGCAGCGGAAAATTAAAATTTTCAAAATCCGAAACAAAAGATCGTACTTGTGCCATTAAAACTAATTTATATAAACATAGAAGTTAGAAAATATACCTTGTAATTTCTTATTTGTTCTTCTAATCTTCACTTTGTTGGGCTGTAGCAAACCACAACATTCCACACTAAGATGTCTCTAATGATAATCCATGCGAATAATGAAGAAGAAATTATCAAAAGAAATGGTTTGAACAAATTCAAAGTGCTAGCTTTTAAAGTGTTCTTGAGAGAATTTTGTTGTCTTAAAAATATTTTTTTTTCACAAAAAATATTTTCATGTCTATTTTCTGCCATTTAATGTCTTTTCTATTTGAATCAAATTCAAAGAAAATATCAAAAGTCAAAAATGTACAAAAATGAAATGAATGAATAGTATATTGGCCATAATTGGCCTAATTAAGGCCAATTCATCCGTTGCGCCCGGGCTGGGCCTATTGCCGGCACTTGTTTAGACTGCGCAGGCCCGTGATCCTTCCGAACGATTTTTCCCCTGTGATCTCATAGCTATCCATCCCGAAATAATTCTCTCATATGTTCGATCCCATCCAAGACCATTTTACTCTTTCTCCATATCTTCAATGCGTGTGACCCATTAGGTTCCCGGTTATATTGGTCACTTAAATTTAACAATTAATTTAAGTAAGTCATGAGTGGTATCTACCAACACATCATGACCCCCAATTGATCGGAAAGTCAGTGGTTTGACTACGAACCTTTCCATAGACAATTTTCATGCAATTATTCATTTCACCATTCTATACCCCACTTGCTTCAGAGTATGAACATGTGTCAACTCCCACTAGACTGACTATATCACGTCTAGTCCAAATAATGTTAGTTCTTATCCCTGAGGCTTATTACTGTATTATATATGTCATTGAAGACTATATTTATGACATTTCCACTGTGGCCAGAGATTCTCGAGTAATGACCACGACAAGAGGCCATGGGTATATACTCCTTTTATCAGAAGTGGTGAATCCTTTATTGGTTACCCAATTACCTTTGAATACCTCAAGCTGTATCAAATCACCAGTCTATGAGTACCCTCCTTAAGGCAACAAGGAATAGTGTCAAAATATAGAATCAATATTCAAGATATCCTTGAGTATCTCAAGTTTAAGGATACTTACACCATTGCTATGATGAGACTATCATTGACATTTGAATAGATTATCCATATGATTGTCTCATAGCTGGTCATCCAATGTACTTAGCTACATTTAGCAAACATCCACATGTTAACTCTAAACATCTCATGTTTATAGATTATGAGATCTACTACTCGATCCAATCAAGAAGGGATTAATAATGCTCCATCTCATTAATCCTATGACTAAGGATACTTTTGATACTAACATAATTACACATGATAAGAATCTCAATATCATGATCTCATCATGATTTCCTTCATGCTATGTTATGTATCAAGGACTTCATTAATTGATTTAGGATCACTTGTCAATTCATATATCAAATGAACATCAAATTAATGAAAAAGCCTTTTATTAATCAAATAAATTTGTACAATAAGTGCTAAAGCAGATTGCCTTTAGAGCACTCCTCTAACAAGCTCCCACTTACACTAAAGCCAATCGCCTTTGTATTTAATTCTGATCATGACAATCATATTTCTTTCGGGGAAGTGGCTTAGTTAAAGGATCGATAATATTCTGATCAGTGGGCACTCTTTCTATCTTTACATAATTTCTACCAATGATTTCTCTAATCAAATGGTATCTTTCGAGTACATGTGTAGATCTCTGATGAGACCGTGGCTCCTTTGCTTGTGCAATGGCTCCATTATTATCACAATACAATTGTATTGGATCAATAATGTTGGGAACCACTCCAAGTTATGTGATGAATTTCTTTATCTAATCTGCTTGTTTTGTTGCTTTAGTTGTGGAATCAACAGTCATTTTCTATTTGGAACTCTTCCAACTACTGCTTCACCATTTAGTGTGAATATATAACCTGATGAGATTTTGAGTCATCCTTGTTAGATTGGAAGCTGGAATCATTATAACTGCTCACAATAAGATCTCCATCTCCATATACCAAGAATACATCCTTAGTCCTTCTTAAGTACTTAAGGATATTCTTGACAACCACCCATTGACCCTCACTAGGGTCCGACTGGTATCTGCTCGTGACACTCAGAGCATATGATACATCGACTCTTGTATATATCATAGTGTACATGATTGATCCTATAGCTGAAGCATACAAAGACTTTGAGAGAGTAATCCCATGGGTCATGGGAATATATCCCTCTTGGACTACTCCATGCTAAACCTCTTTAGCATTTTATCTATGTATGTAGATTGTGAAAGACCAAACAATATTTTAGATCTATCTCTATATATTTTTATCCCCAAAATATAGACTGCTTCTCCAAGGTCTTTCATAGAGAAATTCTTGGATAACCAAAATTTGACTGACTGTAAAGCTGAGACATCATTTCCCATGAACAATATGTCATCTACATAGAACACAAGAAATACGATTGCACTCCCACTAGCCTTCTTGCAAACACAAGGTTCATTCGGATTTTGTAACAAAACAAACTGTTTGATTGTCTCACAAACCAAATATTCCAACTCCTGGATGCTTGCTTCAATCCATAAATGGATCTTTGAAGCTTACATACCTTTTTGCCATCTTTGGATATGAAGCGTTTTGGTTGTGTCATATCCACATCCTTAGTTAGATTTCCATTAAGGAAAGCTGTCTTCACATCCATTTGCCATATCTCATAATCATAATGAGTAGCAATGGCTAGGAGTATCCTTATGGATTTAAGCATAGCTACTGGGCTAAAAGTTTTATCATAGTCAATTCCTTGTTTTTGACGATAACCTTTAGCAACAAGTCTAGCTTTATAGGTAATCACATTACCATCCATGTCATTTTTCTTTTTGAAAACCCACTTGCACCCTCTAGGCTTTATCTTTTTGGTCATACTTGGTTTTCATAGATGGAATCCATTTTTGGCTTCATGGCTTGAAGCCATTTGTCAGATTCTGAACTATTCAGAACTTCTTCATAGGTTGTAGGCTCATCATTTTCTATGAGCAATACATCATTTTTTCACTAATGAGAAATCCATATCTCTTTGGAATAGTATGTATCCTACTTGACCTATGAAGCTCTTGTGCTTCAGAAGGTTGAGCTGTTATAAGTAACAAGCTCGGGTTCAGGCAGTTGATCAGCATCTGTTTGAGCATCTTGAACTTCCTCAAGTTCGATTTTGCTCCCAGTATCTTCTTTTAAAAGGAATTCTCTCTCTAAAAAGATAACATGTCGTGAAACAAAAACTATTTGTTCCAGGGGGTGGTAAAATTGATATCCATATGATGCTTTTGCATATCCCATAAATAGACATCGGTCAGATTTAGCTTTTAACTTTTCTGACATTGCCCGCTTCACATAAGCAGGACAACCCCAAATTCTCATGTAAGAAAATGTGGGCCTTTTGTTATACCATATCTTTGATGGAGTAACATCAACTAACTTCGAAGGAACTCCATTTAATATATAAATGGCAGTCTCTAATGCATAACCCCAAAAGGATTTAGGTCGTTCCGCAAAACTCATCATAGACCTTACCATGTCTTTCAAGGTTCGGTTTCTTCTTTCAGCCACAACATTGTGTTGTGGCGTTTGTGGCGTGTAAGGTGGAGTCCATTGAGATAAATCCCATTGTCCCTAAGATAATCTAGAAACTCTTGGCTCAAGTATTCACCTCCTCGATCTGATCGAAATGTTTTAATACTTTTGCCAAGTTGTTTCTCTACTTCATTTCTGAATTCCTTGAACTTTTCAAAAGCTTCAGATTTATATCTCATAAGATAAACATACCCATATCATGAGTAGTCATCGATAAAAGTAATGAAGTAGATGAAACCACCTCTAGCATGTGTAGACATTGGACCACATACATCTGAATGTATTAAGTCTAAAAGTCCATTAGCACATTCACCATTTCCCTTAAAAGGTAATTTAGTCATCTTGCCTAATAAGCAAGATTCACATATGTCATATGATTCATAATCAAATGACCCTAAACTACCACTGTTGTGTAGTTAGCCATGCGTTTCTCACTTATATGACCAAGACGACAATGCCATAAATAAGATGATTTCAACATATCTTGTTTTTTCCTTTTATTATCATTGATGTTTAAAATTGGATTTGACATATCTAATTTGTATATTCCATTGCATAATGTACAACTAGCATAAAGAATTTCATTCAGCATAATAGAACAACAATTGTTACTAAAAGATAAATGGAAACCATCTTTATTTAGACTTGAAAGATAAATAATGTTTTTAGTCAAAGCAGGTACATAATAGCAATTATCCAAATTTAATATAAGGCCACTAGGAAGGGTCAATACATATGTTCCTACAATTAATGCAGCAACCTTTGCTCCATTTCCAACGCGTAGGTCTGACTCTCCCTTATTGAGCTGCCTACTGTTCCTTAGGCCATGCATATCAGTTCATATGTGTGAGCCACAACCAATATCTAATACCCATATATTATTATCAGAAACAGTATTAATTTCAATGACAAAAATACCTGAAGTAGATAGGGCATCAAATGCCTTCTTCTTTAAGGACTCCAAGTAAGCCTTGCAGTTTCTCTTCCAATGGCCATCCTTGCCACAATGGAAGCATGTCCCTTTTGGAGCAATCTCCTTGGCCTTCTTCTTGGCCACACCTCCCTTAGGCTTCATGGACTTCTTCTTCTTCTTCTTAAGGTTTTTCCTTTTAGAACTTGAAGAGTCCACCAACATCATAGCCTTACTGTCTTTCTTGACAGATGACTAAGCTATTTTGAGCAAGTTAATCAGCTTAGGAATAGTGGTAGAGATTTGGTTCATCCTATAGTTAAGCACAAAATGTGAATAACTATCAGACAAATCAGTTAGAATTAAGTCAATAATTAATTCATCATCCATCACAAATCCCAATGTGTCCAACCTCTCAATATAGCCATTCATCTTCAATGCATATTGCACTAGAGATGTCCTATCAACCATCTCAATGCGAAAGAGCAAACTCAAAGTTTTGAACCTTTCTGAGCATTCTTCCTCACCAAAAATCACTCTTAGATGGTATATTATGGAATTAGCATCCATAGCCTCATGCTGCTTTTGCAATTCTACTGACACAGTAGTAAGGATAATGCAGTTTGTCATCTCACTATCATCGATATGCTTTTGATATGCCTTCTGAACATCTTCAGAAGCATTAGCAACATATGAATTACGGAGTGCATCATCTAGGACATAGCCAATCTTTCTAAATTTGAGAACAATTCTCAGATTTATTAGCCAATCCAAAAAATTAGGCTTAATCAACTTATTTGATTCCATTAGTGATCGCAAATTCACACTTGTCATGATGATGATTCTAGCAACCTATATATAAAATAGAACATGTTAGAATGTACATAAAATGCATGTTTATTAGGTATTTAATAAATCAGATTATAACTCCCACCATTTTATTGCGAATCCGTGGCCCTCACTATGAACTCGAGAGAACTTATATGGAAGTTCTCCTAGTGGGTCGATATCCAACTAGCTAAGAATAACCTCGAGGCAACTCAACAAGCTATCATTAGTTTGGTTGGTAGGTATCTAATTCATACCAATTGCATTATTCTTGCAACTATCGAATCTTGTGCTATCAACTTATTGATGTGTGCATATACATTGGGCTATCAACTCTTGATATGTGTACATCTCATATATACAAACCCAACTTCGCCTCCAATACACATTAACCTTGGCGCAAATCCAACAAGTTAATAATATTGATTAAGTCTAATCCATTAATCGTAAAATCTAATTTCAATGGATTGAACATATTTTTATAGAGTGAGCTTGAGGAAACTCAACAATTCTAACTCTAGAAGAACTCTGGTTCTCCCTATATTAATAGAAGGCGTAAGACTTAATTGTCTATTTAGCGAGTGATTTCTTTGTTAAGTCTCATCAAGTTATTATTTCATACTTTTATATCTCATACATTCATCACATGAATATATAAAGATAGTTATATTAACTATATGACATGATTATGGATATACTAAAGTCAATCTCTTAAGTCAAAGAGAAATTGACTAGGTCTTACCTAGGTATATGCATGAATTTACTGCCCAAAATAGAAATCAAATTCCTATTTCTAAATCTTTTTGTTTATAATACCACCTTTTTTGCTTCTTGCTCATTTGTATCTTCATTCTATCCTAATCCTATGTAATCTAATTACATATTTCAAATTATAAAAAACCTCAGTTTAGATTTGTAGGTAGGGAGTAAGATGGGAAGAGAAATATATAAGAAAGAAAGAGAGGTAGAGACACGCAGACCCTATTTACCATAAAACAAAAGAATTTCATGCATACTCAATCACATTGGGCCTAAGTCCATAATCATCAATCATACCTTTTCATACACCCATAACATGCATTATCTAATGCACAAAATAAAAATAACAATTTTAGATTTCAATTTGTAAATCGATTCAATGTTTGAACCGAAATTGTCTATTTGTGTTCTTTCGGTTAATTTAATTTTGTATGTCATTTTAAAGTAGAATTTAATATTTAGTCAAATTAAATTAAATTTCATATTTTTAGAATTAATTCAAAATTAATTCTCCTTAAAATCAGAATATTATGATATTAAAATTAAACAATTTAATTTTAATATACATACCAATTTCTAGTAATACTAGAATTACAATTGTACAACTTAAATTAATTCAAAATTAATTTCAAAATATTCTAAAAATTTTCAGAACTTCAAATTATCATTCTAATAATCTTCAGGTCAGCTCAAGTTCATCAAAATATTTTTGGCACAAGCCAAAATTACTAAGACTTTTTTAAAAATTCAAATGCTTGCAAAATAATTTTTTCATGCATCTAACATCAAAATAACATATTTTTAATCACATAAAAAAAAATTCAAGGTGATGAAAATAAAATAAATACATACAAAAAAATCAAACAAAACAGCCTCATCGGCTATGCTAAAAAGTCACATTTTTGTATTTATTTGAAAAATTAATTAAAATAATTTTTAATTAATTATTGGACACTTCTAGAGGCATAAAAATATTTTCAATATATCTAAATAATTTTTCATCATCAAATTACAATAAAAATATAATCAGCTTCATCAATTAAGCCAAACAACAATGCATATTCATAAACAAGACAATTTTAGGCATTTTTGAAATAAATCCGAAATTAATTATTTGAATCACATTCAAATCATTTTTCAATCAAAATAATCATCCTTAATCATCCCATGATCATATTAGAGAAAGAAAAATGTGTAAAACATATTTTACAAATTAATTTCAAATTTTCAAAACCTATTGATCCAAAATCATCAAAACCATGCAATCTCATTGCACTTTCAATTAAAATTAATTTTAATGGACACAAAGGGGCTCTAATACCACTGTAGGGTTATGAAGAATGAATTAGATTCATAAACGCAGCGGAAAAATAAAATTTTCAAAATCTGAAACAAAATATCATACTTGTGCTATTAAAACTAATTTATATAAATATAGAGGTTAGAAATTATACCTTGTAATTTCTAATTTGTTCATCAAATCTTCATATTGTTGGGTTGTAGCAAACCACAATAATCCATACTATGATGTATTTAATGATAATCCATATGAAAAATGAAGAAGAAACTATCAAAAGAAATGGTTTGAACAAATTCAAAGTGTTAGCTTTGAAAGTGTTCTTCAGAGAATTTTGTTGTCTTAAAAATATTTTTTTCACAAAAAAATATTTTCATGTCTATTTTCTGCCATTTGATATCTTTTCGATTTGAATCAAATTCAAAAAAAGTTGAAAAGTCAAAAATGGAGAAAAGAGAAATGAATGAATAGTAATTGGCCATAATTGGCCTAATTAAGGCCAAATTTTGTCATTGGCCAACGGGAGAGAGGTAGCAGCGTGCTGGGTCTGCTACAGGCTACCACTAGGCAGCCCAGCACGTGACCCTCCCAAACAATTTTTCCCATGCGATCTCATCGTGATCCATCCCGAAATAATTCACTTATATTTTGGATCATATCTAAGACCATTTTACACATTCTCCATATCTTCAATGCGTGTGACCCATTAGGTTCTCAGTTATGTTGGCCACTTAAATTAATAATTAATTTAAGCAAGTCATAAGCGGTATCTAGCAACACATCATGACCCCCAATTGACCGGAAAGTCAGTGGTTTGACTGCGAACCTTTCCATAGCCAATTTCCATGCAATTATTCCTTTTACCATTCTATACCCCACTTGGTTTAGAGTATGGACATGTGTCAAATCCTACTTGACTGACTACGTCACGTCTAGTCCAAGTAATATTAGTTATTTCCCTTGAGGCTCATTACTCTATTAGATATGTCATTGAAGACTATTACTCTATTAGATATGTCATTAAAGACTATCTTTATGACATTTCCACTCCAGCCCGAGATTCCTGAGTAATGACCACGACAAAAGGCCTTGGGTATACACTCTTTCTATCAGGAGTGGTGAATCCTTTATTGGTTATCCAATTACTTTCGAATACCTCAAGCTGTATCCAATCACCACCCTTTGAGCAACCTCCATGAGGTAATAAGGAATAGTATCAAAATACAGAATCAATATTCAAGAAATCCTTCAGTGCCTCAAGTTTAAGGATACTTGCATCATTCCTATGATGAGACTATCATTGAAATTTGAATAGATTATCCATATGATTGTCTCATAGATGGTCATCCAATATACTTAGCTACACTTAGCAAGCATCCACATATTAACTTTAAACATCTCATATTTATAGATTATGATATCCACTACTCAATCCAATTAAGAAGTGTAATATGTGCTAGTCTGTCCGGATTAATAATGCCTCATCTCATTAATCATATGACTAGGGATAATTTTCATAGTAACATAATTACACATGATAAGAATCTCAATATTATGATCTCATCATTATTTCCTTCATGCTATGTTATGTATCAAGGACTTCATTAATTGATTTAAGATCACTTATCAATTCATATATCAAATGAACATCAAATTAATGAAAAAGTTTTATTAATCAAATAAATTTGTACAATAAATGCTAAAGGTGATTTCCTTTAGAGCACTCATTTAACAAACAGTTACATTAACTATATGACATGATTATGGACATACTAAAATCAATCTCTTAAGCCAAAGAAAAATTGACTAGGCCTTACCTAGGTATATGCATGAATTTACAATCCAAAATGGAAATCAAATTCCTTTTTCTAAGTCTTCTTGTTTATAATATCACCTCATTTGCTTCTTGCTCATTTGTATCTTCATTCTATCCTAATCCTATGTAATCTAATTACATATTTCAATGTATAGACAACCTCAATTTACATTTGAGGGGAGTAAGATGAGAAGAGAAATATATAAGAAAAAAAGAGAGGTAGGGACACAGAGACCCTATTTACAATAAAACAAAACAATTTCATACATGCTTAATCACATTGGTCCTATGTCTATAATCATCCATCATGCCTTTCATACACCCTTAATATGCATTCTCTAATGCATAAAATAAAAATGACAATTTTGGATTTTAATTTGTAAATTGATTCAATGTTTGAACCGAAATTGCCTAGATGTGTTCTTTCGATTAATTTAATTTTGTATGTCATTTTAAAGTGGAATTTAATATTTAATTAAATTAAATTAAATTTCATATTTCCGGTATTAATTCTCCTTAAAATCAGAATATTATGTTGTTAAAATTGAACAAATTAATTTTAATATACATATCAATTTCTAATCATACTAGAATTACAATTGCTTAATTTAAATTAATTCAAAATTATTTTCCAAAAATTCTAAAAATTTTCAGAACTTGAAATCATTATGCTAATCATCTTTAGGTCAACTCAAGTTCATCAAAATATTTTTGGCACAAGCCAAAATTAGTAAGACAAATGAATCAACACACTTAGACGCTCAAAACAACTCATTTGACATCTAGAATTTTTTTCAAATTTCAAATGCGTGAAAATTATTTGGCATGAATCTAACATTAAAATAACATATTTTATTTACATAAAAATATTTAAAGGTTCTGAAAAAAATAAACATATACAAGAAAAATAAAACAAAACAGTCCTACTAGGTATGCTAAAACAATCCAGTTTTTGTGTTTGTTTGAAAATTTAATTAAAATAATTTTTAATTAATTATTAGACATTTTCAGAGGTATAAACACATTCTCAATATGTATAAATAATTTTTTTATAATCAAATTACAAAAAAATATAATCAGCCCTATCAATTAAACCAAACAACAACACATTCATAAACAAGACAATTTTAGGCATTTTGAAATAAATCCGAAATTAATTATTCGAATCACATTCAAATCATTTTTCAATCAAAATAATCATTTTTAATTCTCCCATAATCAGATTAGAGAAAAGAAAAATATGTAAAATATATTTTACAAATTAATTTCAATTTTTCAAATCCTATTAATCCAAAATCATCAAAACCATGCAATCCCATTGCACTTTCAATTAAAATTAATTTTAATGGACACAAGGGGCTCTGATACCACTATTGGGTTTTGAAGAACGAATCACATTCATAAACGCAGTGAAAAAATAAAATTTTTAAAATCCGAAACAAAATATCATACTTGAGCCATTAAAACTAATTTATATAAACATAGAGATTAGAAATTATACCTTGTAATTTTTATTCGTTATTCAAATCTTCACCTTGTTGGGTTGTAGCAAACCACAACAATCCATATTAGAATATCTCTAATGATAATCCACGTGAAAAATGAAGAAGAAACTATGAAAAGAAATGGTTTGAACAAATTCAAAATCATAGCGTTGAAAGTGTTCTTGAGAGAATTTTATTGTTTCTTAAAAATATTTTTTCGTAAAAAAATATTTTCATGTCTATTTTCAGTCATTTTATGTCTTTTCTATTTGAATCAAATTCAAAGAAAAGATCAAAAGTAAAAAATGGAGAAAAAGAAACTTGAATGAATAGTAAATTTACTTAATGGTCATAATTGGCATAATTAAGATCAAATTTACCCGTTGGCCAACAAGAGGTAACAGCGTGCACATTGGGCCTGTTACGGACTACCGCTAGGTAGCCCAC
Source organism: Triadica sebifera (assembly GCA_023653625.1). NCBI lineage: Eukaryota > Viridiplantae > Streptophyta > Magnoliopsida > Malpighiales > Euphorbiaceae > Triadica > Triadica sebifera. Next base: position 18,691,546 of record CM042908.1, on the reverse strand, counting down.
CTTGCCTGCTAGGCAGGCCAGCAACCTGCATAACCCGTGCAGGCCCGTACAGGCCGTGACTCTCCTGAACAATTTTTTCCGTGCAATCTCATCGCAATCCATTCCGAAATAATTCTCTCATATTTTGGATTCCATCAAAGACTATTTTACTCATTCTCCATATCTTCAATGTGTGTGATCCATTAGGTTTCTGATTATATTGGTCACTTAAATTAATAATTAATTTAAGCAAGTCATGAGCGGTATTTAGCAATATATCATGACCCCCAATTGACCGGAAAGTTAGTGGTTTGACTACGAACCTTTCCATAGACAATTTTTGTGCAATTATTCCTTTCACCATTCTATACCCCATTTGGTTCAGAGTATGGACATGTATCAACTCCCACTAGACTGACTACGTCACGTCTAGTCTAAGTAATGTTAGTTCTTGTCCCTGAGATTCATTACTCTATTAGATATGTCATTGAAGACTATCTTTATGACATTTCCACTCCGGCCAGAGATTCCTGAGTAATGACCATGACAAGAGGCCATGGGTATACATTGCTTCTATCAGGAGTGGTGAATCATTTGTTGGTTACCCAATTACATTTGAATACCTCGAGCTATATCCAATCACCACCCTATAAGCAACCTCCCTGAGGCAATAGTGAATAGTGTCAAAATACAGAATCAGTATCCAAGATATCTTTGAGTACCTCAAGTCTAAGAATACTTGCATTATTGCTATGATGAGACTATCATTGACATTTGAATAGATTATCCATATGATTGTCTTGTAGCTGGTCATCCAATGTACTTAGATACACTTAGCAGACATCCACATGTTAACTCTAAATATCTCATGTTTACAGATTATGACATCTACTACTCCATCCAATCGAGGAGTGTAACATGTGCTAGTTTGTCTGGATTAACAATGCCCCGTCTCATTAATCCTATGACTATGGATAATTTTGATACTAACATAATTGCACATGATAAGAATCTCAATATCATGATCTCATCATGAGTTTCTTCATGCTATATTATGTATCAAGGACTTCATTAATTGATTTAAGATCACTATTAATTCATATATCAAATGAACATCAAATTAATGAAAAAAATTTTTATTAATAAAATAAATTTGTATAATAAGTGGTAAAAGGGATTGCCTTTAGAGCATTCCTCTAACACCAAGTTCATGTTTCAAATGCTTTTCTCCATGGGAACATTGAAGAAAATATTTACATGGCTTAAGTTGTTGGATTTGTAGGTAAAACTAATCCTACTTTTGTCTATAAATTGAATAGGTCCCTCTATGGCTTCAAGCCGGCTCCTCATGCCTAGTACTTGCACCTTTCAAATTTTTTGCTTACCATTGGCTTCAAAAATTCACATGTTTATAATTCTCTTTTCAATTTTGTGAAGGGCAATGACAAAATCTTTCTACTTGTCTATATATGTAGATGACATAGTTATGATTGGTTCCTCCAAAGTGCTTATTGAAAATATTATTCAACTATTATGAAATGTATTTCCTGTTAAAGATCTCGGCCCTATCCATTTCTTTCTTGAAATCGAAGTCATGCCCATGCCAATGGTATCATCGTTGCTTAAAGAAAGTACACACAATACTTGTTGACAAGGGTAAAAATGGATGGCGCTAAGCCCATTTCAACACCTATGGTAGTGACGCTTTCTCTCTCCAAAACAATGGGACCAGCTTTGGCTAATGAAGACTTACCTTCAAGTCATGGGAGCCTTACAATATTTAACTCTTACCTGGCTGCACATCACATTCCATGTCAACAAACTCTGCCAATTCATGCACAGCCCTACCGAAGTTCATTGGCAAGCCGTTAAATAGTTATTATGGTATTTGAAGCATATAATCCATATTGGCTTAGAGTTGGTGCAGTCTCCTTCCATACAACTTCACTGCTTAGCTGACAGTGATTGGGGAAGCTATCCCGATGATCACCACTCTACTATTGGCTTTAGCATATATATTGGAAAGAATTTAACCTTTTGGCATTCTTGCAAGCAACCTACCATTACCCACTCATCTACCGAATGGGAGTATAAGGCATTGACCAATTGTGCAACTAAGGCACTTTGGATCGCTTATTTACTAGAAATTGGTCTTCCACTTCATGACCCCATTAATTTAAGGTGTTACAACATTGGTGTCGATTATCTCTCCTCTAATCCACTCTTTCATGCCCGAACTAAGCACAGAGTTAGATTACCATTTTGTGTGAGAAAAGGTTGTTATCAACTCATTAAAGTTCAGTTCATTCCATCCAAATATCAAGTGTTTGATTCTTTTACCAAACCATTGCCTCTGACACATTTTCATTCCATCAGCTCTATCTACACCTAGTCCCAGCAATGGTATGGGGGAGGGGGATATTGGAGCATATTCAACTCTTACGAAATCGCTTAGAATCCCCAAACAAAGTTCCAAAGACTCAAAAAGCTCCTTCTTCGAGCTATTCATAGACCTAGGGAATGATAACAAAGATGCTTGTTTTGAAATATTTTCTACTATACCATAAAAGATAGATGCCAAAGAAATTGTAAAATAATAATAAAAAATAGTATTTTATAAAAAAAAATCACATTAAGTAGAGGAATACTACCAATATTTTATTTTCAACACTTTTTTGGATATTTGATTTTTAATTAGTCCACATCACCAAGTTTAATTTATTAAATAAAATAGTCAATTTAAATTTGATAATAAAGATCAATTATAGAGTAAGTGTTAAAAAAAAAAAAGTTTTGATAGCATTTTAGAGATACTCTGTCGAAAAAAAATCTCCTATAAAATCTTCACAACTAGAGCAAAAGACTTAGGTTTTCACTTTGCCTCTGTTGCATACAATATTACAAATTGTCGCTATGACTATCAAAATTTAATTACATGACTGCCACTAGAAAGTAAGAGTCAAAAATTGCTATCCTTCTGGGTTAATTCTCAAAAATAATGTAAAAGAAAAAATTTCACATTTTAATGTATTTTGAGAAACATGTACCTTTTGTAATGGGGTTCTTATAAAGAATCCACCAGATAGTGTAGCGAATTGGAACAAAACTAAATAATTCTAATAAAATGGCATATTCTGTGCACAAAAAAATTGAGAAGACAACACAGATAATAATATAAAGTTGACTGAAATTCTCACTGATACATGTTCCGACACAGTCTACAACCCGTCGCTTGGAAGATAAAATTCTATTGTGGTAACAATACCCCTGTAGATAATTCTTTACAGCGTGCCGAAAGCGCTTTAAATCGTTGCTGTCACTCCTACTGAATCTCCTATGCCATTTGGCAAATTCAATGTTGCATCTTAGGCATGCTCTACCGCGCGTTCCATTCTCTATCACTTGCACTGAATCTGCTACTCAAAGGGGTGGATTCTGTGTAGGTTCAGAGCTTTTTGACCAGAAATGACTACTAATCATGAGGAGTTTGAATCATCAATTTTTTTCCATCTATTTCAATAAATTTTTGATTATTTGTAAACATCCGACACTTTATATGCCTTCTTCACTCCTTCACACTTGACGCTTCGCACTCAGCCTATTTTCTCCTCTCTTTCTGCTTTCGAAACCGCTACCAAGGAGCAATTTAATTTTTTTTTCCTTCTTTGTAAATGATCACACTCAATTGAAGTTAAGTGCAAGTATGGTATATTTTTTGTTTCTATAATTCATTTTCTTTTATCATATTTGTAAATGGTTTTGGTTAATTATTTTTTCTTATTTTTGTTTACGATGCAAGTAAGTGGATCTTTGATAATCAATGATTTTTTAGCTTGCATGGAGATAAATTAGCTTTAATACAAATTAAAAAGGTTAGTATAGAATATTAACATTATTAACGTTAACTTCATGATTTTTTTTTTAAGAAAGTTAGTCATTTATATTTTTAGTTAATAAAACTTTTTTAATCCATATAATTTAATTGGATACTGATTTTCTTATGCACGAGTTTATTATCAAGTTGTTGACCCTAAAACATGTACTTATTTTATTATTTTATTTTGATATTTACTTTTTTTTATTAGTTGATATTTTTTAATATTTGTTGATCTTACAAATTAAATATTAATGTATTGTGAATGTTTAGTTAAAAGAAGAAAAAGACAATTTTTTTAATTAATATTTAAATTTATTGAAGAGAGTCATACATATGAAGTTTAAGAGATAGAAGAATAGTTTATAATTGTGGTGCTATTAACTTTATATTGATTTAAATCATTTTAAAGTAATAGTAAATTCATAATTATTATATCTATCTATCTATGTCCATCAAATTTTAATATGATATCAAAGCTATGAGAAGACTAATCACCGCATAATCATGGACTTTTGAGTAAAATATGAGGTCCAAAGAATGAAAATACTCATATCAAAAATTGAGTAAACTTGTGGCTCAAGAAATTAAAGGAGAAGAAACTCAGGTAGATAAAAAAAAATAGTGGATTAAGTAAGTGACAACTGGGTCAAAGCTAGTTACTCCTGAAAGGGAATATTGAAGAGAATCTCACATTGATAGTTTTAAGGATAGAAAAATAATTTAAAATTATAATGTAACTAATTTAATATTGTTTTAAGTCATTTTGAAGTATTTTGGTAAATCAACTATTATCAAATCTAACTGTTTAAACTTATCAAATTCTAATAAAATTTAACTTAATTTATTAATAAATAAATTCTTGTCACTGTAGTTACTATTCTCACTAAAACTAATATACTTAAGGATTAGGTAAAAATATGCTTAGGTAATTGTTGGGCTTTATGGTATTGGCCCGCCCATGTGGGCTTGACCCAGCCCAGACCCATATATTCTTATATATAAAGTTATGAAAAGATATAACTTTTTTTAAAAAAAAAGAAAGATAATAACGAAAAGATATAAGAAAAAGATATAACTTTTCATCATAAGTTTTCTCTGAAATACGGAAATTCTTAGAAAGGAATTTCTTCATCTCCGTTCAACAACAAGATAATCAAAGCGTTCGTACTGTGGAATTGAGTCAAGTTCTAGTAATTTGTCTCCGCCTAAAGCATTGAAAGCGCACGATTCACGCTCAACAAGTAAGTATTCGTTGCTCTAGTAGTTTCCTTCATTGGTATCAGAGCCTCGTTTGTGCGTTTTTGTGCTTAAAATCATAATTGTGATGATTTTTAAGAAATTTACTATGCAAATTCGAAATTTCTTCAATTTTTAGAAAATTGATTCTTCAGTTTCATAGTTCAAATTTGGTATAATTGGAAAGCTCTCATCACAAGCTTTCGAATGAGTATTTTTGCATAATTTTTCTGATGAGTGGTTGAATTTTTATGATTTTTCAAAGTTTCTGAGAATATTTTTTTTTTGAAAAAACTGTCATTAAAACGATTCCCACTCTCATATCATGTATGTGTTGTTCAAACATGGCCAAAATGATGTTGAAACGGAATGAAAATGGTCCCAATGTTTTTAAAACCGTGAAAAATGTGCAAATTTTCAAAAATCGGTGCAAAATCAACCCCGGAAGATGGCGCGTGCAGTGAAAGCGCCGCCTCGGCGCGTGATGCGCTAGCGATTAAGAAAACGATTTTTCTTGACGGTTTTTGCCACGTGTCATGACAAGTGGCAAACGGTTTCTAACGGTTTTGCCACGTGTGCATGACACGTGGCAACGGTTTTCTGACGGTTATGACACGTGTCATGCCACGTGTTCGTGACATGTGGCAGTTCAGCCACGTGGCTTCCACTGGTTGGTCCACAAATGCTGACGTGGAGGGACAGGTGGCAGCGCGTGTCAGCGCATGCGTGTGCGCGTGTAGGTGCGTGGGGGCGCGTGAACGAATATTTTTGGTCAAAATTTTTTTTATAATTCTCAAAATTTAATTTCCAATTTAATGGATATTTTTTCAAAAATTTTTGTGACTGTTTTGATGAGAAATTTGGAGAAAATATGCAAATAAGAACATAATTACATGTAATTTTTTTTTGTTTTTATCACATAACATATATGATATTTAATTGAGTCTAATGTTGGTTTATACAATGAGTTATATGATAAATGTATTGTGGGAATATTAGATTGGTAGATTGATGAATCTCATCTAATATAGAATTAATTGGTGCATGTTTAAATTAAACAATGATAAAGTAGGAATTGATTGAACTATATATACAGTTTTTTTGTTTCTACTACTTATGTTAGGTTATTATTGATTAATTTAAAGCATTGTGACTTGAAATTGATAAAAATAATAATGAATTGTGCTAATTCTAATTATAATAATCATTGTTTCTAAATAGTTGAAATGGCTGCAATAAAAAGCATTATTGCTGACTTGAATCAAGGAGATAAACTGAATGATAAAAACTATGACATTTGGCATCGTAAAATTCAGTATCTCCTAGAAGAGCAAAATATGCTAGAAACAATAACACAAACAATGGCTGAGCCTGAGCATGGAAATACTGCTTAACATAGGCGAGATATGGAAGCATATTAAGCCTATAAGCGCAAGGATAGAGTTGCTCGCATATTGATGCTGAGCAGCATGAGAAATGACTTGATGCTACGCTTTGAAAAGCACCGCTCAGCCCAAACAGTTTGGGATGCTGTTAAGGTTCAGTTTGGTGGAACCTCAACAACAAGACTGTGTCAGTTAACTCTAACATTTGATGCATATAAGAAAAATTCTAATCAAACAATGAGGCAACACCTTACTGTCATGTCTAACATGATAAGTGAACTAAAAGGTGTTGGCCATGAGATGACTGACGAGCAACAAGTTCAAGATGTGATTCGCTCTCTTCCAAAAGCCTGGGAACACATGCGTGTCAACCTTACCCATAATGATAATATAAAAACTTTTCATGATGTTGCCCGACATGTTGAGCTAGAGGAGGATCGCCTTCTCGCTGATAAGCCTGAAGGAGAGGCTTATATGACTGAGTCTAGAGGCAAAGGGGCTTCTAGCTCTGGGCAAAAGAAATGGAAAGGTAAGGACAAATGGCAAGGAAAGGGAGAAAATAAGACAAAATTTAATGGAAATAAGCGCAAGCATGAGAAACGCAGCGAAAAGAAAGGCAAGAACATGAATTGCTTCAATTGTGGGAAGCATGGTCACTTTGCTCATGATTGCACTGAGCCAAAGGTATTGTATGACCAAATTAGTCCTTCGAATTTATATGTAAGTAGTTGCTTAATGTTAGCTGAAACTGTTCCTTATTGGACTGTAGGTTCAGCAGCAACAGACCATATAGCAAGGGACCGATCTACCTTTGTGGAATTTTGTCGAATTCCAAAGGGGAGTAGAAAAATCTATATGGGGAATAATGCTTCGACTGACGTACTTGGGATCGGTTCCTGCAGGCTAGTGCTGCGGGGAGGTCACACACTTTATCTCCATGATGTACTTTATGCTCCTGATGTTCGACGAAATTTAGTTTCTATTATTGTTTTGCTTGGACTTGGCTTCAAAATTATTTTTGAAGATGGTTGTGTTAAAATATTTTTGGACAAAGTTTTTTATGGTTCTGGACATATGTTGAATGGTTTTATAGTGTTAGACACTATTTTTATAGATGTTAAGTAATCGATATTTCTTGTTGGAAATTCCAATAATGTTTCATTAATTAATGATACTAAATGGCATGCTAGATTAGGACACATTGGGCAAGATCGTTTAAAAAGATTAGCAAAAGCTGGTCTTTTAGGATCTGTTAAGAAAATAGATTTGCCTATTTGTGAGCATTGCCTAGCTGGAAAAGCAACAAGATTACCATTTGGCAAAGCCAAAAGAGCCACATTTCCTTTACAGCTTATACATTCTGACATCTATGGCCCAATGAATGTTAGAGCAAGACATGGTGCTCACTATTTCATCACTTTCATAGATGATTTCACTAGATACAGTCATATTTATTTGATCTTCCATAAATCTGAAGCATTAGATTGCTTCATACATTATAGTAAATTGGTTGAGAATCAATTGAATTTGAATATAAAATCATTAAGAACCGATAAAGGGCGTGAATATCTATCTGATTTATTCAAAAGTTATTGTGATGATAAGGGTATAGCTAGCCAGCTAACTATTCCTTATACTCCGCAACAAAATGGCGTAGCAGAAAGAAGAAATAGAACACTATTGGACATGGTTAGGTCAATGATGGCGCAAGCTAATTTACCAATTTCCTTTTGGGGAGATGCATTAATGATTGCTGCCTACATTCTAAATCGTGTACCTTCAAAATCTGTTCATTCCACCCCATATGAATTGTGGAAAAGCGAAAAGCCTGAATTAAGCCATATGCGCCCATGGGGTTGCGCAGCTTATATCCACAATACTTCCCATGAATATGGAAAGCTTGGTCCGAGGGGGAAGAAATGTATCTTTATAAGATATTCAGAATTCTCTAAAGGATATGTATTCTTGGGGGAAGACACAAATGGAAGAATAACATAAGTTGAGTCACGAGATGTCATTTTCTTAGAAGAGGACTTTCCTGAAAGAGGTGAGATAAATAAGGATTTCCAATTTTATGAAATGGAAGATCTTGAGACTAGTGGGAGTGCAAAAATAATTGATTTAGCACTCACATAACAAGAATTTATTGCTCTTCCTAAACCAAGTGGGAGTGAAAGAATGTCAGATTTTGTTCCAATGGAGCAAGACCTTGAACAATCTCAACCTCGATGTAGTAATCATGACAAGATTCCCCGTCGTCGATTTGAGATTGAGGGGGAAGCTTTTATGATTGCTCCAGATGAAGAAGAGCCTAAAACAGTACAACAAGCTCTTTCTGGTCCTAAAGCAAAAGAATGGATTAAAGCTATGAAAGAGGAAATGGATTCGATGATATACAATCAAGTCTGGGATTTGGTTGAGAAACCGCCTGATCGTAAAACTATTGGGAACAAATGGATTCTCAAAATAAAATGTAAGGCAGATGGGACAATAGAAAGATTTAAAGCTCGATTAGTAGCTAAGGGCTACACACAAAAAGAGGGAATTGACTATGAAGATACATTCTCACCTGTAGTCAGGTTTGCATCAATTCGCCTCATTCTGGCTATAGTAGCACGAATGGACTTAGAATTATATCAAATGGACGTTAAAACTGCTTTTCTCAATGGAGAACTAGATGAAGAGATCTATATGGATCAACCTAAGGGTTTTGAACTCAAAGGACAAGAGCGCAAAGTTTGCAAGCTCAAAAGATCCATTTACGGTCTTAAGCAAGCATCAAGACAATGGAACCTCAAATTTCATCAAGCCATATTAAAGGAAGGTTTTACGATGATGGAGGAAGACCATTACGTATATGTTAAACGTTCTAACAATGGTTTTATAATTATGTCCTTGTATGTTGATGACATTTTAATAGCTGGAAATGATAAGAAGTTGATTGATACTACCAAGAAATGGTTATCATCGAACTTCGAAATGAAAGATATGAGTGAGGCTAGTTATGTACTTGGTGTTAAGATCCTAAGGGATCGCTCAAAAAGACTTCTGGGTTTGTCTCAGGAGACTTATATAAAGAAAATGTTAGAGCATTACCATATGCATGAATGTAAGCCCATAGATACCCCTGTCGAAACGAATTTGAGCCTTAGTCTAGATATGTGTCCTAAAACATCGGATGAAAAAGAACGAATGTCTAGAGTACCCTACTCCAATGTTGTCGGTAGTCTGATGTATGCAATGATGTGCACACGTCCAGACATTTGCTATGCTGTTGGGCTAGTAAGCAGATTTCAATCTAATCCAGGTATAAAACACTGGATGGCAGTCAAGAGAATATTGAGATATCTAAAAGGAACTTCAGACTATGTTCTATGTTATCAAGGGAAGGATTTGCGCTTAATTGGTTATACTGATGCTGATTGGGGAGGTGATATAGATCAGTGCGAATCGACATCTGGATATGCGTTCTTGCTTAATGATTGCGCAATCTCATGGAGTAGCAAGAAGCAATCTTGTATAGCTTTATCAGTGATGGAAGCTGAGTATGTAGCATGTTCCTCAGCTATACAAGAGGCAGTTTGGTTAAAAAGATTTTTGCAGCACTTAGAGATTGTCAAGTAAGCATCTGAGCCTGTGACAATCTATTGTGATAGTATGGCTGCATTAGCTTATGCTAAGGATCCAAAATATCATGGAAAGACCAAACATATCCAGATTAGATATCACTATGTTAGAGACATGATTGCGGAAAATGAAGTGACTCTGAAACACATTTCTACAAACAAAATGGTAGCAGATCCATTTACTAAACCAATAGCTAGGGATGCGTTTGCAAGGCACATAAATTCCCTAGGGCTTATGTAGAATGAAATCAATATATGTTATGTCAGATCACTTGATTTTTACAATTGATATATCATTACAATTGATTAATGATTTTTCAATTATATGAATGTATTACAAATGCCAGTTAGCACAATTCGAGTAAGTATGTCGATAGACTTAGATTGACTCACTCACATGAGTAATCGCCTCTGGTGCTACAGAGCGAGCAGAGATGAGACCATAAATGCATAGGCATTAAGTGAATGACTAAGATGCAGTGGGAGCGGTCTTAGTTTTCATTCAAATTTTATAAGGTCGCCTTGATGAGGATCAAGATGAGATTCTTCGTATATATAAGAATCAACATGAATGACTTCCCCACCATTCATGTGTCTATATAGAGGAAGCTGAGTGTGAAATTTGTTATTTAACATTGTTGAATGTATAAATAAAAATTTCAAGTTTGGCGCATTTAGAGCGACAAGACTAATACTCATATGGTGTTTATTTATTTTGAACTAAGAGCAAGACATACACTCTTTCATCTTTGACAAGAAAAGAGTAGCTCCACCATAGCATGCATTTCATACTGCATGTGCTATACGACCTATTAGGAAGCGAAAGAATGGATCCCTGCTTCTTCGCTATGTGAGTCCTAGAAATCCTAGAAATGGATTTCAAACAATTTTACCCTTTGTGACTTTTGACTATATCATGATGTGATGAATTAATGTTGGTTATCTTAGGATGTATCCTATAGTCATGGAATGATTCGACTTAACGGAACATTCCTAGAAAAGCGAGTTAATTCAAAACTGATTGATATGAGGGCAAAAGAAAGAGTACTTTGCTTATGCACTCACAACTTGTGTTTACTGACCGAAGTTCTTACGCTTAATGAAGCGAGAAGTAACTTAGAATACAAGAGATTGTAAGAATGATTTGAGTATAGATTCATGAGGGATTGAATGATACTCGAATTAAGTGTATTGAGAAAGATACTTGGGGTAATTAAGCACATTATCGAAAATAATTACAACTTTGGGTTGATGTCTCCTATATGGCCTATAATTAGGTTTGTATTGGAGCTCCCACAATTTGTGTGCTTTGGGTCGCACGGTCCGTTCGCTTGTATGAAAGATTTTTGTTTAAGTTTGAGATGTGAGATGATATTTGGATTGAGCCAAGCCCACTTTGGGTGAGTGGGAGATGTTGGGCTTTATGGTATTGGGCCGGCCATGTGGGCTTGACCCAGCCCAGACCCATATATTATTATATATAAAGTTATAAAAAGATATAACTTTAAAAAAAAAAAGATAATAACGAAAAGATATAAGAAAAAGAGATAACTTTTCATCATAAGTTTTCTCTGAAATACGGAAATTCTTAGAAAGGAATTTCTTCATCTCCATTCAATAACAAGATAATCAAAGCGTTCGTACTGTGGAATTGAGTCAAGTTCTAGTAATTTGTCTCCGCCTAAAGCATTAAAAGCGCACGATTCACGCTCAACAAGTATCCGCTGCTCTAATAATTTCCTTCAGTAATAGTAAAAATTTAACTTAATAATTCTGTTATTCTTTCTTGAAACCACTTAATAATTCTCGTTAGCATACTAATGAATTTTTTTCCTTTCATTTTTTAATTATAGATATATTTTATGCCTTATTATATTAGGTAATACTGATAATAGTATGTTTTAGGTTGACAATATTTGTTAAGGTTGAATATTGAGTAAATATTTGTAATATTAAGTTAAAAAATTAATATTGAGAAAATATTTGTAAGAATAAGCCCCAAACTTTTATTAATATTAAGTGTATTAAATTTTTATATTGTGTATATTACATCTATAAACTTTTGAAAACTAATACATAAATTATTTTGTTATAAAGTTTTGAGTATATTATTTTTTAGAGTTTTATATTTACATGGGATTTATTATATCTATATATTTACATATTAATTATTAAATCTATAAATTTTATTATCTATTTGCTTTGAAACCACTAAACGTAACAGCCCCTTATCCTTTTATTTTTGTTCCTTCTTGTATTATGGATACTTAAGTCAAATGCAGCTTACTTAAACTTCATGAAAACAAACATTAATAAAACATATACATAAAGACGTGCAATTAATTCAATTCTAGCAGACATCCCAATTTAGCAGTATGAAATTTTAATAAAATTTTATGGCTATTTAAATGAGATTATGGTTAGTTATTATGATTTAATATATTAAAAATTTTAAATTAATATATTAATTAAAGTTATTAATAAATTGCATATTTGATTTTCTTCAAGCGGGTATCTTGAATTTTGAAGGTAATTTTACATTTCAAATGAAGTTGAACTTTATGATTTAGGAAGTAAAAAATTGAGAAGATTTATTATTCATGTTTTTTTTTCTAATTGGTGAGTATTAGAGATATTGTTCATGTTTTTTCTAATTGGTGAGTATTTATTATACAATTAATTGTTTTGAAAATATATAAATTTTATGCTTATTGAAATAAATGGTATTATCCTTGAATCTCAAATAAGTTGGAAAGATGTGATTTGCATGTCTTTTAATTTATATTTGTTTCTTTAACTTTTATGTTAATTTGAATCATTTGGTGCATTAATTGGATTATTAGTTAATAGGTATAGACAATTAATAAGAATTAATTTTTTAATATTTTATAGATGGTCGAAACATTTTTTTTTTTTTGTATCCATGGGTCATAATAGGAATATATGCTAAGAACCCATTGAAAAAGAGGTGAATATATATAAGTTAAGAATGAATGCAAGGACTCGATTTATTGAGCACCTATTGTAAGTGAATAAATTACTATAAGAAATTATTATTTCCGGATGTGAAGTAACTGAGCAAACAAAGTTGATAGTTTGAGTGAAATTATGCAACTAAAATATTTTTCTGTCATGTTGAAAATTTGGTATCGAGAAAATATTTATTAGTTATAATCAATTAGTATTAACCTTCCTAAAGAAGGAAATAAGTGTAGATGGCGATAAACATCGAGATCTTAAAGAAAGTCTTCCTATATCTCGAACCATTTATTGTAGGAGGAAGAATGCTAAAGGATTCATAGTTATGTAAATACATTGTATTAGTGTTCTATTATTATGATTGCAATGTTATTATGAATAAATTTTAACTTTTCATTTTATTTTAAATGCAGAATGATAATTATAATAAAAAAAACTATTACTTTGCATGCATATTTATTTTTCTTCAAATTGGCAAAAAGTTACAAAAGATCATTTTAAATTTCACTTTCATACATGTACTTTTAATGCAATTTGGCTATTCAAATTAATTAGAAATTATACGATATGCGTGCAATTGATTTTAAATTATGACTTGATTAGTTTAATTTTGTATTATGGTGTGCTTTTTTATATAATTAATTATGATTATCCTTGAATCTCAAATTAACTGGGCAAGAGATAATATTTATTTAGTTTATTATTTTTTAATAGAATGTGCTTATTAAATTTATGAATGGATTAATTGAATGAAATTAATATATTGATGAGGAAGTACTAAACTTAAATTCAAAATAACCAAACCTTAATAGTCAAACCGTAGAAATATTAAACTTAAATACTTTGTATTTGCAAAATGATTTTAACTAAATGTACATGCATAGATACTATCTAATGTCATCAAACACATCGTTCATTATGTACTAAGGGGTGAATGTCATTTTGACATCTAGTTTTGATTACGATTCTATAACTTCTAGAGTTAGGACAACAATAATTAAGTTTAGAAATATATCATCATTTGAGATATTTCTTAATAAGATAACCTAAGTTATTGGTTTTGGGATTGATGAGAAAGCGAGTCATATAGTGTATAGGAATCTAGTTTTTTGTCGAGGATCAATGCATTGGTCATGTTTAAATATAAGTGATGACAATGATATGGGGATAATTTATGAAAATTTAAGTTCGTTTAAAAGTTATCCTCACACTGAATTATTTGTGGAGTTGGAGAAAATTGTGATTGAGCTAAATAAGTAGGTACATAGTATTGAATAGCAAATAGAGAATGAATGTGAGAAATATAATTGTTAATGATGTAATGCACCTTGGTGGTCAAACATATTATGATATATTTGGATGCCATAGAAGTTGGTCAACTTCAAACCGTAACATGATGATTTGGGATGGATCATCAAAGCTAAGGAATGGCTTAATTTTCAACTCAAAAAATGACATCAAATGGACTGCACAGTTCGTTGCATCAAAGAAAGTTGGACTCTTAAATAATATCTAGGTTCATTCTATATTTGGTCACCAAGGCGTCGAGTTGGAAGGTAAACGTCTTAATAAAAATATCAGAAATCCATTTAGGTTCGATATTTCTTATTGAAAGTTATGGTATGCAAAGCATAATGTATTAATCCATGTGTTTGACAGTTGGGCAAAGTCTTGCAACAAGTTGATTGCATATTTAAATGTTATGGAATATGTTAAGCAGATGGTGAAACCCACCAAGAGGATAGATAAGTTTGATTAAAGCTTAGTTTTTTAGGCTCCACAGAGATATGTACATACATGCATTTAAATTCCAAATTGTGAGTATGTTGTGTGTTAAATATGTGATACTTGAAGATGGAATGGTTCTTTAAATCAAAAGATAATCAATGATATCAAAGTATATTGTCTCCTGCTTAGACTAACAAATCCATGAGAAATTATTATATCTTCTATTCAAAGGCAAGAAATAAATCTCTTGAAAGATGTAACTAATGCCATGATAGTTAATAAAATTGAATGAAAAGTGTTATTATGATTGAGTATTAATGATGTCATAATATGAATCTTGTAATAAATATGCCAAAGGTATATGAATGAGGATGTAGTATGATGATGGTTATGGTGGTTCGATAGTAAAGTTAAAGAAGGTATAAATGTAAGTTTGTATCATAAATACATGTTATGAGAGTTAATGAGCTTAGAAAGGTAAATCTGGGTATTTATGTGCTCTTATATAATTAATTAATGTGATGACATATTAAATACATTAATTGTTGAGAACATTGAAAGGAAGAGGTTGCAAATGGTCAACTATTAGAGTCTTGCATGTGATTTATATTGAATCTTATGTTTTGGTGTCATAACTGTTGAAAAACTTAGATTCACGCTCATGATAAAGGGTTCACGACCGTAAATCATCAAATATAAAACTATCCAGATCAGGCAGAATGCATCATGACTTGAGTCACCACTTGATTCATGCCCGTAAAATAGAGTAGTGCCTATGAAAGTTGTGCACTTTACAGCCAATAGCATTTCAAGAGCATGTTCATGGTTTGGTTCACGAGTAGGGATACCTATGAAAGAAACTTTCACAACTGTGAACTTGTAGTTCACGCCTATGAAACATGTTAAAATGATTTATGTTGTTTTCTTTAATGATGTAATGCAATGGTTATGCACGAGTATATTCTATGATATACTATAAGTATAAAACACATGATTTCATGAATGAAACATGTGAATGATATATGTTGATGTTGAGCAAAAGACTACATGTAATAAGTGAATGCATGATGATGAAAATATAACATAGGGAATATATGGCTTACTATTAAGGGGGCTTAAGAGGTACCGTAGTAATATGATATACATAATGCTTTTAAAGACAATATGACTTAAGCTCGGAGAGCGCTCTTGACTTAAGGAGATTGAATGAGGACACATGATCATAAATAGTGGTACGGTGGTCTATCCCTATTCATAACCCATATCCAAATAGTCTAGATAAAGAGTTATTGGGCGAAAGTATTTAATGAATGTGATACAACAATAAAGGTATAATAAAACATGAATACTATGATGTAGGTTTCAATGTCACATGTTATTAATATTTTGTTTTGATCACCTATGCTTGGTTAATGGATATGATGTTATGATATTTCATATGATATGAAAGATGATATGAGGTATAATACTTTTATTACCATGCATTGGTGTACGTGTTTATAATATGACATAATGGCATGAACATGACTTATTCTAATGTCTTATCTGAATGCATGTATGAATTTTTATGTCTATATATATCACTAAGCTTTTAGTATCTTAGTGTGTGGTTAAATTATTTTATTAAAATTAATTATTAGTAGCTCTAGCAAAAATCAAAACTAATCCAAATACTAAATTGAATCTATGTTGAATTCATGGTTTATGTTAGACTTGTGTAAGAATTTCTTTAATTCATGCAATCACAATTATAAATTTCATAGAAATATTTTTAAAATATAATTCTAATTTGATAAATTAATTACATAATGTTTTGTATTGACCTCTAGTACAACATCAAAGGTCCAAAATCAAAATGCCTAACTATTAGCAACATTTCATACGACTTGAACCAATCAACCTAGAATTGTTAACAATGCAAAGTATTCATTAGTCAAAATATGCTTGGAGAAATGAGGTATGGAATGTAACATTGTACATTTATGAGAAAATATTTATGGTCAACTTATATTAGACTATATCTAATTACTTGTAAACAAATGATATTTTATTATGAAAAAATCTACTATGGTATTAACATGCGAAGTTGGCATATCAATACAAAGATATAAATACTAAATTTATCCAATATCTATTTTTGAAGGTACTATTGCAATCAAGATGATAAAAGTTGATCATTCCTTAACTACTGCACTTATCAATATTTGAAAGCTTGAAACACACACAATTTGTGTTACAATTAAAGAGGCCACTGTTACTATACAAGACATTGAGATTCTAATCGACTTGCCCATTGATGGAAGAGCAATTACAAGACCTCTAGAATATGATTAGTTTGACCTATGTGACAAAATAGTTAGAACTAGACCTCTAGATAATGCAATTTTTGGATCACAACTGATAATGTCTTAATTGAATGAAGTATTCTCTAAGAATCAACTGACATTGCAAATTATATGATTTAATTTTATGCTCAAGCATTAATACTTCAATGCATTAGAGGTTCAGTTTTTCCTAGCAGGTTAATTGGGCAGGTGCATTTGATGTTTCTACCATTGCTAGAGAATTTTGCATTGGTGGGAACCTAAAATTAGGGGGTAGTTGTTTTGCTTGGCTATATAGGAAGATGTGTCAAGCCACAAATCGGGAATAAGCATAAATATTTGGTTACAAATAGATGAACTAGAATTGGGCTTGGGAGCATATCCTATTGATTGCTCCTCATATTAATATCATGTGTATAGGTGGAAAACACAGTTAAGGTCAAGATAAGCACTAATGCATTTGGTGAAATAATGAAATTCATACGATAACAATTAGATCAACAAAGACCCTATCAGGTAATTTTTATTATGAAAATGTTATATTATTACTTAACTATGTGCATGATTGACTAAATCTTCTAATAATTATATCATTTTTTTATTTATATATATATTAGGAAAATTTAATAAAGAGATTGAAAATCAGCTGCTATCTTTTTATCTATGTGGACATCATGTGTGGAGGGCAATAGTGCCTTTAATATGATTCCACATTATAGAATGGAGTAAACTATAACAATGCTTAAGTCAATTGGATATGGACCAACCAATTCCAGTGCCTTCATACTAAGATGATGTTTTACACATGTTAGACTTGAGGGATGTCGTATTTGCTAATTTAGGCCCCGAGTCATGGTGTCATTAAATCAAAGAATTGGACCAATCAAAGTCTAATTTGACTGAAGATTAATTAAAATAATGACAATAATTATAGAAAATATCTACTAAATTATTTAAATATGTTATATTTAGGTAAGGGACTAAAAATGCAAAATCTGAAGAATTTTGGGGTAAATTTATAATTTACCAGAAATTGAAGGATCAAGTGAGATAGTTGCCAATTAAATGAATAATTTTGGACACAATAATATAAGTTGATAAGACACCATAAGAATAAGAGGATTAGCAAGTTAATTAATATAAATTATCAAGTTTTATGGTCAAATTGTGGGACCAACATATAAACTTTGCCATCCTCATTCCTTCTTCCTTATCCTTCTTTCCTTCTCATTTTTTTTCTGCACTCCAATGTAGCCCACGCCTCCTTTATATTCCTCTATAGCTAAAATTTTATCTAGCGAGAGAAAGAGAGAAAGTAGAGAGAGAAAAGTGAGAAAATATCTTCTTTTTTTTTGCATGAAAGAGCTTGAGAAGCCTAAGAGAGCAAAAAGAAAGAGAGATAAGCAAGAAACAATTAGAGAGAAACCCCTAAGGTTTCCGCCAAGGAAGGAAGAAAGTGAAGGTAAGGTGTTCTTCCTCTTCTCTTTAAGTTTGTCTAAAGAAAAATAAGGTTTTGAGCTTATTTAGAGTTAATATTTTAAAAGATAGAGTTTAGGGTTTTAAGTGAGAGAAAATAGGATTTAGTAAGGTATGATGAAAGGAAGGTTCTTAATTATGTTTTTATGTATGTTAGGAGCTTAAGTTGAGAAAGAACAAACTCAAGGAAGCAAAAGGAAAGAGAAAGCAACATAGAAAGTTGAAAACAAGTGAAAAGCTTAAGGTTTGTGAATGTGACATTATGTGAATTATTTGTTTGGTTAAAACATGTTAGGAACTTGATTATGTCAAAGGAATGTAAATGTTATGATAAAATAATATGATATGTTGGAATCCTTGAGAATGCATGCTTGCTAGATTTAGGATGATTTTAGTAAGCTTGAAATGAATGTTAAGAGTGAAGTGTAATTTTCCAGCAACTAGTTTGCTAAATTCATGGGCATGAACCAATGATTCACGAGCGTGACTTTCATTTGGAAAAGTTACTATTCCTTATAGATTCATTCACGACTTGTGGAAAATAGGGGAGCATAGGTGTGAATAATGAATCACAACCTTAATTTCCATATTTTCAGCAATTAGTTTATTTGTTGACTAATGAGGAATTTCAATAAAAGGATCATGGTGTAATATTTTATTCAACAAAACCGTAAATATTTATATATTTATGGAAGTGAATATGTGATATGATATGAATAATGTTACACTATGTGATCATGTAATCCAGTGCATATAAAGGATTATGAGATTGATAAAGAGAAATAGTGGATAAAGCCTCATAACACCTAATCTAGAACTAGAATCTTAGATAGTTTAACAAGCCAATCAGGGGTCATATAATATATAGGTGATGGCATATTTACTATGCCGGTGATGACACTTATATAGTATGTTGGTGATGACACATTTATTATATCGATGATGATACTTATATTATATCAATGATGACACTTGTATGTGCATACATTATACTTGGGAGGCAATTCTATTTTTCTTGGATGGCTAACCCTTATCCTGATTATTGGTTTAATCACAGGTATCATGGGCAAAAGTATATAGAGAAGGACATGAAGAATATTTTATTAGTTATACTTGTTAATTGTTTATATATGCAAATGAACATAAAATGATAATGTGTATGCATGAGATTATGGCATACAGTTGCATAATGCATATATATAGTATATTGCCTTATTTATGTACACCACTAAGTCTAGTGCTTAGCATGTGAGTTTATTCCATGCAGATATAGTAAAGATAGATCGATAGAGAGTAGAAAATGTTGATGAGAATCTGATCCTATATAGTAGCCTTAGTCACATATAGTTGGTTTCACATCTTTTGCATTTTTTTTGTAAGTATTTTCTATTATAATTAAGTAAACGTAGCATTTTGTACAAAGAATAAATGTTTAGTAAATGACTTTTATATATATATTATTTTCAATGATCAACAAATGCATGTTTTAACTGAAGAGCTAACGTAGCATTTATTTATCTAAGCCTTTGTTGCTGAAGTAAAAGGGTGTTTTAGAGTTTTTGATATTAGAGCCCGATTTTGGCAGTTTAATTTTTAAAAAGGAGTTTTAAAAATATATTAATTATTATATGATATAGGTGTACCTATGACTTCTAGATCACGTTAAATTGTTGTCGAATGGGCAAAAAATAATGAGCTTATAGAGACTAAGGCCTCATCACGACCAAGTCATTACCGAGCTACTACCCGATTTTGGCAGTTTTGGATTTTCAAAAAAGAGTTTTAAAATTATATTAAGTATTACATGATACAGGTGTACCCACATTTGCACATGTATAAGTTGCTGCTTACTGATTAGGGCCGTTATTTTTTCTGGTATAGGTAGGATATGACTTCTGGATCACATTAAATTATTGTGGAAGGGGCAAAAAGTAATGAGCCTATAGAGACAAAGGTCTCATCGCGACCAAGTCATTCTCGAGCTACTACATTGAGATCTAGTGCTAGCTTATCACATGGGTAGTCTATTGCTGGCACATGTTAGACTAAGCTCTTGTAAAATATGTTCGATTTGTTACAAAGAGTAGCACAACTAGCCTTATCTGTTCTATAATTTGAAAGGTTGTGAAAGTTGGAGGTGCCAAATTTCTACATATCTTTATTGCATGATCATGCATACGATTGGTGATGGTCTGAGTTATAGAGTTTAGAGGAACCTTAATCTTTTGACTTGGGAGTTCTTCTTGGAGAAATTCAAAGAGCAATAGATTCTACTGATCTATATAGATGACAAGAAAAGAAAATTTTTGACTTTGAAATAGAGGGATATGCAGTGTCAAAATATGAGAGAGAATTCACACAACTATGTTAGTATGCCGGTGGTATTGTGTCCACTAAAGCTGATAAGTGCTGACATTTTAAAGGCGGGTTAAGGGATCCGATCAAGCTATAGGTCTCAACCCTATGTCTAATGAATTTTCCTAGTTTGCTATCATATGTTAGAACAGTTGAGAGAGTTCTAGCGATACAACATCAAGTACAGGATAGAGTGTTTAGAAGACCCTTTCCATATGCAAGTGGAAGACCATTGAGCAGACAGAGAACAAGATCTTTTAGTGGATGATTCTAGGTTGGGGGTTCCAACAGACCTTTTTCCTTAAGGTAAGGATACCATGAGATTTATTTCTTTAGCAATTAGTGAACCGACACAGGGATTGTGCTAATTTTTACCTCTACTTTTATGTCAGTATTATGGTTGTTCTCACGCTGAACAGTGTTGGTAGACAGTGAAAGCTTGTTTGATATATAGCTCCAAAGATCACTTGAGAAGAGATTACCCATTGTTATACTATGTTAGAGATTTAGGGAGCACCGAGCCAATTAAGATGCAAGTTTCTAGTAAGGGTAAAAGAGACTGAGTAGGGCCTAGTCAATTTAGATTTGAGAAAGTGGAGCGGCTAAAATTTAGTAGGGGTATACCAGCCAGGGCAATGTCACATAAGGCTGATAGGAGCAGGATGCACTCGACGGCACAGTGGATAATTTCTTTCCCTTTTGCTCTGATATTCGTGCATTAATAGATTCAAAATTGACACATTTGTACATATGCTCACCACCATCAGGTAGAAAGGATTTAGTACTAAAGGCTTCAAAATTTGAGATTTTTATGACTAACCTGTTATGGCGGGTTAGCAAGGTGTTCAAGAGTTGCTCAGTTGAGATACAAGGCAAGAAATTCTCAACAAATTTGATTGAACTACCATTCCATAAATTTGACGTGATCTTAGGAATGGATTGACTAGCTCGTCATAGAGTGATAATGGATTATGGGAAGAGGAAAATGAGTATCAAAGTTCCAGAGTAGAAAGAGATAGTTATGATGAGTGAGAATAAAGGATATCCAATGAATGTGATATAAGTGCTGAAAGCTCAAAAACTCATCAGCAAGGAAAGTGAAACTTACTTAGTTTATGTGATTGATATGGAAAATAACAATCCGAAATTGGTTGACATTCCTATACTTTGTAAGTTTCTAGATGTATTCCTATAGGAGTTGCCAGGGTTACCGCAGGACTGAAAGATTGAGTTTGTTATTGATTTGGTACCTGACATTGCTTTCATTTCCATTACACCATATAACATGACACTTACTAAGTTGAAAGAGCTGAAGGTGCAATTGCAAGACTTGTTAGATAAGGGTTTGATACAATCTACTGTTTCATCGTGAGGTGTTTCAATTCTATTTGTGAAGAAAAAAAATGACATTTTTCATCTTTGCATCGATTACATGTAGCTTAATAGGGTTACCGCTAAGAATAAGTACTTGTTGCCTAAACTCAATGATTTATTTGATCAGTTGAAGGGTGCAATTGTATTTTCAAAGCTATATCTTTGATTAGGGTATCATTAATTGAAGATCAAGTAGTCAGATTTATCTAAGACGATCAGGACTCATTATGGTGTTCCTAATAATGCCATTTGGTTTGATGAATGCACTAGCAGCTTTTATAAACCTAATGAACTAAGTGTTTAGACCTTATCTTAATCAGTACATAGTGGTGTTTATCGATGACATCCTTTGTACTCCAAAGATCAAGAAGAGCATAATCATTATCTCAAAATCATGTTACAGACATTAAGAGAGAAGTAGTTGTATGCAGAGTTATCGAAGTGTGAGTTTTGGGTGGAGACAGTTAGTTTTTTAGGCTATTTAGTCTTAATTGAATGTATTTAAGTTGACCCTATCAAGATTGAGACTATTCTTAATTACAAACTGCTTTGTAATGTGATAGAAGTGAGGAGTTTCCTCGAGTATCCAGATATTACAAAAGGTTCATGAAGGTTTTTTCATTCATAGCGACTCATTTGATTCAACTGCTGTGAAAAAAATATCTGATTTGAATTGACAGATAGATGTCAGACGAGCACTGATCGACTTAAGGTAATATTGATCGAAGCACCTATTGTGACTCAACCTACTCTAGGGAAAGATTTTGTGGTGTATAATGATGCCAACCATAATAGTTTAAGATGTGTCCTTATGGAGGAAAGAAAAGGTGATTGCGTATGCCTCTAAATAGCTCAAGCCACATGAGCTTAATTATCCGACATATGACTTGGAGTTAGTAGTTATAGTCTTTGTTTTGAAGATTTTGAGACATTACTTGTATAGGAAAAGATGTTATATTTATACTGATCATAAAAGTCTTAAGTATCTTTCCTCATAGAAGGAACTCAACTTGAGGCAAAGAAGATGGTTGGAGTTGATTAAAGATTATAACTGTGTGATCAACTATCAGCTAGGGAAAGTTAATATGGTTACTGAGGCATTAAGTAGGAAGATACTAGCTCGTAAGTTATAATGACTTTCCTTTTTAAATCTATGCAATATAAGTAGTGGAAGTAAGATTGTATGTATATAGATAACTCTGATAATGGCAGAGATTCGAGTGGAATCTACCTTGATTTAGAGAATTAAAAAGGGTTAGAAACAGGATGAAGGATCGATAAAGATAGCTAAAGTTGCAAAAAAAATAAGAAAAGCCTGAATATTCAGTGAAATAAGATGGCATGGTATACTTGAGAGACAAAATTTATGTGCCAAGTATAGAAGAGTTGAAGTTAGATATCTTAAAGGAAACACACGAGACAACATATATCATGCATCCAGATGGGAGCAAAATGTATCAAGATTTGAAAGTACAATATTGATGGCCAAGAATGAAGAAAAATAGTATCGAGTAAGTTACAAGATGTTTGATATGACAGCAAGTCAAGGCCAAATACCAGTTGCCCACATGATTATTGCAACCAATACCCATGCCAGATTGGAAGTGCAAGAGAGTCACTATGAATTTCATTTTAGATTTGCCAGTGACTCAAAAGAGAGATGACCTATTATGGGTAATAATGGATCGATTGACCAAGTCAACGCATTTCCTACCAATCAGGATGGACTATTTATTGAACAAGTTGGCTGAGATTTATGCAAATGAGATTGTGAAATTGCATGGAGTACCAATATCCATCATTTCTAATAGAGATCCCATATTCACTTTACAATTATAGAAGAGTTTGCAGCAAGCATTGGGAATTAGACTCAGTTTTAGTATGACTTTTCATCCATAGATGGACGAACATTCAGAGTAGATTATTCAGCTATTAAAAGACATGATGAGAAGTTGTGTGCTCGAATTTGAAGGAAGTTGGGATCAATATCTACCTCTAATAGAGCTTGCCTACAATAATCGTCATCAAATGAGCATAAGTATGGCTCTTTATGAGGCATTGTACAAAAAGAAGTGCAAAACAATGATTTGTTAAACCAAGTTGAGTGGGAAAAAATTGATAGGGCTGAATATAGTACAACAAACATAAGAGAAAGTTAAAGTTATTAATGAAAGACTTACGACAACTCAATATCCACAGAAAGTCTTATGCTGACCTAAAGAGGCAAGACATAGAATATGTTGTGGGACATAAAGTATTTCTTAAAATTTTTTCATGGAAAAAAGTGTTAAGATTTGGTAAGAAAGGAAAGTTGAGTTTGAGATTTAATAGTTCCTATAATATTTTAGAAAGAATCAAACTAGTGGTGTATTGATTAGCCATTTCCACCAGAGTTAGATAGAATCCATAATATTTTTCATGTTTCAATGTTAATAAGGTATAGATTAGACTCGAATCATATTATTCTAGCTGAAAAAATAGAAGTGCAAACAGATTTAATATACAAAGAGGAACAAGTAGCCATTTTAGCACATGAAAAGAAAATTATACATATCAAAAGAGTTCTTCTAGTTAAAGTACTATGGTAGAATCATTCTGTTGAAGAAGACACATGGAAAACAAAGAGATAATAAAGAGACAATATTCATAACTATTCAACATAGAATGAGCAGGTAAAATTTTGAGGATAAAATTTTTTTTAAGGGGGAGATGTTATATCCACTAATTTAGGCCATGAGTTGCTAAATCGATGCGTTAAACCAATTGGAGTTTAAATTTAAATTTTGATCGGAGATTAATTAAAATAATGACAAATTATTATAGAAAATATCTAGTAAAGTATTTAAAGATATTAGATTACAGTAAAAGACTAAAATGTAAAATTTGAAAAGTAAATTTATAATTTACCAGAAATTGGAGGACCAAATGAGATAATTTCTAATTAAAAGAATAATTTTGGACACAATAATATATGTTGGTTGGCCACTGTAAGAACAAGAGGATTAACATGTTAATTAAAATAAATATATCAAGTTTTATGGTCAAATTGTGAGACCCACATGTAGACTATTAGCTTTTTTTTCTTTCCTTCTTCCTTATCTCATTTTCTTCTTATTTTTTTCTACACTCCAAACCAGCCCACACCTCCCTCATAATCCTCCATAGCCAAAAGTTCATCTAGTGAGAGAAAGAGAGAAAGTAGAGAGAGAAAAGTGAGAAAAGATAATTTTCATGTATGAAAGAGCTTGATGAAGCCTAAGAGAGTAGAAATAATGAGAAACAAACAAGAAAAGAGGAGAGAGGAACCCATAAGATTTTGACTAAGGAAGGAAGAAAGTGAAGGTAAGATGTTATTCCTCTTCTTTTTAAATTTATCTAAAGGAAAATAAGGTTTTAAGCTCATTTAGACCTTGTTTTTAAGGAGATAGAGAAAATACAGTTTAGTGAAGAGAGAGAAAATACAGTTTAGTGAGATATGATGAAAAGAATATTCTTATTGATATTTTTATGTATATTAAAAGCTCAAGTTGAGAAAAAATATGCTCAAAGAAGCAAAAAAAAAAAAAAAAAAAAAGAGAGAGAGAGAGAGAGAAAGTAACATAGAAAGTTGAAAATAAGTGAAGAGCTTAATGTTTGTCCATATCTTAAGGCAATAACTTATAATTTTCTCATGAAACTACATGATATGAGCATTTGACATATTGATTAGTGTTTAAAATACATTTGATTAGGAATTGTTGTATGAAGTTCTAAATTGACATGATGAATGTGATACTATGTGAATTATTGGTTTGTTTAACACATGTTAGGAACTTGATTATGTTAAAGGCATGTAAATATTGCGATAAAGTAATTTGATGTTAAAATCCTTAAGAATGCATGCTTGCTAGATTTAGGATTATTTTGGTAAGCTTGAAAAATGAATGTGGAAAGTGAAGTGTAATTTTCCATTAGCTAGTCAGAGCATGAAATGTGAGTCATGAATGTGAATTGCTAAATTCACAGGCTCAATGACTCATGAACTTGACTTTCCTTTGTAAAAGTTATTATTCCTTCCAAATTCATTCACAGCTTGTGGCAAACAAGGGAGCATGGGTGTGAACTTATTCAGAGCATGAATAATGAATCACGATAGTGAATGCTCTGTTTTTAACAATTAGTTTATTTGTTAATTAATAAGGAATTTCAAGGTGTCATATTTTATTCAACAAAACCGTAAATATATATATATATGGAAGTGAATATGTGATATCATAATAATAATGTTTATGTGACTGTAATCCGGTGCGTATAAAGGATTATGAGATTGATAAAGAGAAATATATATATATATATATATATATATATATATATATATATATATATATATATATATATATATATATATATATATATATATACTTGATAATGACAAGGATAAAACCCTCGAGCACTTAGTCTAACTAGAGTCTTAGATAATTTAACATGTTAATCATGGGTCATATAGTATATTGATAATTATACTTATATTACACCGGTGATGACACTTGTATACGTATACCATTATACCTGGATGGTAATTCTATTATGCCCGGATGACCAACCTCATTATCTTAATTATTGGTTTAGTCATAGGTATCATGGGTGAAAGTATACATAGAATGATATGAAGAATATTGTGTGAGTTATACTTGTTAATTGTTTATATACACAAATGAATATTATGACATGCAGTTGCATAATGCATGTATATAATATATTGTCTTATTTATATGCATAATTAAGTCTAATATTTAGTGTAAGAGTTTCTCTAGTATAGATATAGCAAAAATAGATCGGTTGAGAGTAGTAAAAGCTAGTGAGAACTCGATCTAGTACAACAGCTATAGTCACATACAGTGGATTTCACATCTTTTGATTTTTTTTGTATATATTTTCTATTATCGTATTTGTAAAGTAAATGATGCATTTTTCATAAAGAACAAATGTTTTGTAAATGACTTATATGTATATATATATATATGTGTGTGTGTGTGTGTGTGTGTGTGTGTTCTTTTATTTTGCTATTATGTTATGTAGGATTTTAAAATGAAAACAAAAAATTAAAATGAAGAGAATAAAAGTGTGTTTTAACTGAAAAGCTCATGTAGCATCCCTTTATCTAGGCTTTTTGTTGTTGGGGTAATGGGTGTACAGGGATACTCACGAGTACAATAAGTACTTTAAGTTAAAGGTTATATATGTCTATTGTCTAAATTGCAGACACTTAAAATGGATGCGGTGGCAATTTTGTAAATATTTTACTTTTTATATGCGTCTGTTATTTACAAATGTCAGTCATATAAAGTTTAGACGTCTGTCGTTATAAATAACAGACGCATATAAATAATTATATGCGTCTATCATTTATAATGACAAACACATATAACAAGTAAAACACAAGAGAATATGCGTCTGTCATTATAAATGACAGACGCATATAACTATAAATAATTATATGCGTCTGTCATTTATAATGGCAGACGCCAACTCAAGAGAATATGCATCTGTCTTAAATAATAACAGACGCATATGATATGTTTTTAGGTATCCATATCAGATTGTAAAATTTTGAGATTACTGGAGGCCGCCAAAACCTGTACTTCGAAACAATAATAATAATACATCTCCATTGGCTTTTAGTTGAGCTTATATCATGGTGGCTTGTAGGAACAAAGAATTAGAAATGATAGATTTTGAAATGGTTTGTGTGGCACTGCTATAACTTGGTTTTTCACGAGTCCGAATCTTGAAGAGTTGGAGAAAGAATAAAGGAAAAGAACCTGCATCGATCAATAACATGAAGATTTTAATGGGTTGTTTCTCACTCTAGGGCTGACTGTAAGCGATTTGCATTATCTATTTATTGATTGAGTATGTTGATTTGACATCAATATCTTGGCATTATGAGTACTGGGTTTTGTTTATTTCTTGATTTACTAATGTGGGTATGGATTTAGATGATATTGCACTGATGACTAGCCTCTAACTGATGATATTGCATAACTTAAATAAGTCTGTATATGCTTTAATACTCATATAAATGACAGACTTATTGTAGCTCAATTATTTGGTAATTGTTTAGGAAAATTTTGATCTAGATCTGTCATTAGAGAACTAAATTTACTCATTTGTGAGTGTTTACTTGTTCTTAAATTTTTGCCACAGGTCAGTCACTCTTATCTAATGCTTTTCTCCAAATCTTCTTGTTCTGCTTTAGGCCTGGTTTGTACATTCTTCTGCATGACTTGTGTTTCGTCTCTATATGATTCATATGATAGCTTATTTGAAGTTTTTCCATTTATCTGAATTTAAAGCATATTATGGTTTTTGAGTTATTCATCATTCTATCTTATATGAAAATGTGGAGTCCTAAGAGACAATTTGAAGATAGGCCTTCCATTTTGTTGCATGTAATGGCTGCTCCAAATACTCAGATATGCCCTTGTGTTGGGAACAGAATTGAAGAACATTGGAGTAGCACAACGTGTCAATAGAGCCATGGAAGTTAGCTTGAGTTGACTTGGCTCAGTTTATTACAGTATCATTGAGTCATAAGTAGTTAGTCAACAAGTCCAAGTTATAGTCGTTATTCTGCTGTTAGTTCTAGAAGATTAATTCCAGTTGTTATATAAGCAGAGTAGTCCATGAGAAGGGTGTGTGATCATTAAATACCAAACTCAATACAAGTTTCTCTGTCAGCTCTCCTCCTCTCTTCTAACAGCTTAGTTGCAATTATCTAACAGCTTGAAGTTATGCTCCATAGAGTTAAAAAAAAAATTGTTTTTCAGTTTATCAATTACCATATGTATTTCAGCAATGCATTTCTTGAATAAAGTGGCATTTAACAATACATATGCATTATTAAAAACAAGAGTTATTAATACAAATTATTTTAAAAAGTAGCAAACAATTTTATTTTGTTATAACAACTTAGCATATGGAGAGATATACATGATATATGTGCATTATGCCCTCTTGTTGATCAATGATCTCAATTTAGGTAATAGGAATTATTTGGTTGATCATTTTTCATACCAATGGGTCATGTTGCTTTTGTAAAATCATAGATGTCCCAATATTTATACTAGATCAGTTTCCCTGTCTAGAGTGCTCTTTTATTTTTTTTTCTAAGATTAGTTCTTTTAAATTTATTTGTCTTAAACACATATTACAGTGCTATTATTGCTGCAATGCCAGTTGATCTTCTAACTCATGAATTGCTCTATTTTATTTTGTAATATTGTCTAATTGTAGCATGAACTGTGTGATGTAAGTTTCAAATATTTTATTTTATTTTTTAATATTAATTTGTGATCTTTTTTCATAGCCTGCCAACTTCCCTCAGTTTTGCTTGTCTTTTTTGGCTTAAAGTTTATTTGTCTCCCCAATGTTATGGGGAAGCATGATACTTGTTTGAATTAAAAAATGATAAAAATCACACACTTTTTGTTCCTTTTTTATTCTGCTGTTAGTTCTAGAAGATTAATTTCAGTTGTTATATAAGCAAAGTAGTCCATGAAAAGGGTGTGTGATCATTTCATCCCTCCTGTGCTAGGAGTACTGGTTTTTACATGAATGTAAAGACAATTAATGGCAAGTTGCAGCACAAGGCTTACTGTGAAAAGCATGGTTTGGAACTAAGGGCAAAGGTCTAACCTCTTGATTCCAGAAAGTATTTGGTGCTTCTATTGCTAACTCTTTGTCATTTAATTGTTTTATTTTTCTTGATTCAAACAGGCTGAAACTCAAAAACATGGGGTTGAGGAGTTAAAGGGCACTAAGCAAATTAGGGTATGGTTGTGCTTTTTATTAAATTTTATATCTTCATTTACATGTCTGCAGTACTTATCAAAAACTTTCTGCTGGTTCCATTATTTATTGTCTGTTAGTTGTTGGAGTTGATTTCTTTCTTCAGAATTATTGAGGCTGAAATTTACAGTGTTCTCACTTCATAATCTTGAGTTTATATTCCCTGGAATACTTAGAATGTTTCCAAGACTTTTGGATACTGAAAATTGAATGATAAATTTATTTCCATGAGGATACATGTGAATAGATTTTATGTATAAATTTTTAAATTTTGGGAGTGCCTAATGCCATTTTATGAATTTTAATCTTGATCCTCAATTGATAATATGATAGATTTTGATCTCGGACCAGACTTCATTCCTCATATCAAGTTTTCCATACTGAAATACAAGAACACTCAAGGTATATTTTTCTCATCTTAATACCATCAACCTTATATTGATTTTAGTCATTATGGTTGCATAATTCCTACTTGAATTTCACGTGTATATAAATTTTCCAACTATATATATATATATTATGTTTCTAGATAGTTGCATTAACAGTTTAGCAATGATATGAAATCCATATTTTCAATCAATAATGGATTCAAAATCATCAATACCCATTCAAGATTTACTGATCATTAGATGTTTAAGAATATTATATATAATGTTTCTCTTGATTAAAAAACAATATGACTTATATATATTGAACCTTTTTTTGTGTGGTTAGATATGGACCGAAGTTGGATGTATGGTAGACGCACTACATTTGAATATTTGAATGGAGTTGCGGAATTTATTAGAATTGCGGAGGAAAAGCAAATAAGGGAAAGAGAATAAATGATTGTATGTCCTTGTGTTGATTGTAAGAACATGAAAAAGTTTCGAGATGTTCATATAGTGAAATCTCATATAATAAGACGTGGTTTTAAGGAAGGTTATACGCGGTGGATATGGCATGGAGAGATGTTTTAACTGGGACACGTTCTAATAATAATGAATTTGATCAGCAAGGAGAAAATAACATTGATGATGAAGAGAATGATCGTCTAGATGAGATGATAGATGATACGGAACATTTTGTGGAAAGGCCGAAATACCTTCAGAGATTGTTAAACGATGCTGATAAACCTTTGTATCCCGGTTGCAGTAATTTCACAAAATTGTCAGTGGTTTTTAAACTCTGTAACATGAAAGCGAAAAATGGATGGAGTGATAAGAGTTTCACAACACTATTAGAATTGTTGCAAGACATGCTTCCGGAGGGAAATGAGCTTCCCACATCTACATATGAGGCTAAGAAAATGTTGTGTCCCATGGGTATGGAATATAAGAAGATACATGCATGTCCAAATGATTGTGTATTATACCGAAATGAATATAAGGACTTGCATGAGTGTCCAAGGTGTGGAGCATCACGTTACAAACATGGTAAAGTTTCTTCTGAGGATAAAAAAGGGCCTCCAGCTAAAGTATTATGGTATTTACCTATAATACCAAGATTCAAACGCCTGTTTGCAAATGCAAAAGATGCAAAAACCTTAAGGTGGCATGCAGAAGGAAGAAAACATGATGGAAAACTTAGACATCCTGCAAATTCTCCTCAATGGAGAACAATTGATAGAACGTTCCCAGAATTTGGTGGTGAAGTTAGGAATCTGAGGCTTGGACTTTGTACGGATGGAATCAACCCCCATGGCACACTCAGTAGTAAACATAGCACGTGGCCAGTTCTTCTTACAGTTTACAATATGCCTCCTTGGCTGACTATGAAGCGTAAGTATATTATGTTATCGTGGTTGATATCAGGGCCTAAACAACCGGGAAACGATATTGATGTTTACCTTGCACCACTTATAGATGATTTGAAACTATTGTGGGATGAAGGTGTGCCGATGTATGATGCATATAGTGAAAGCATGTTTACCTTACATGTCATGATATTTTGCACTATAAATGATTTTCCGGCTTATGGTAACTTATTTGGGTACACCGTGAAAGGAGCAAAAGCATGTCCGATTTGTGAGGACAACACAATGGACCAACGTTTAAATCATAGCCAGAAAAATGTTTATATGAGTCATCGAACATTTCTCCCTCCTAATCACCCTTATCGTAAGAAGAAAAAGTCTTTCAATGGATATACCGAAATGCGAGTAGCTCGTTTGCCATTAACAGGAAATGAGGTTTTTGAACGAGTTAGAGAAATTAATAATGCATTTGGTAAACCTTTTAAACCTGCTCAAAAGGGTCCTTGGAAAAAGAGATCTATATTCTGGGATCTTCCATATTGGGAATACTTACCGGTTCGTCATTGTATTGATGTTATGCACATGGAGAAAAATGTTTGTGATGCTATAATGGGGATATTGTTGAATATACCGGGGAAAACAAAAGATGGTATCAAAGTAAGAAAGGACATGTTAGAAATGGGCATACGGATGGAGTTAGCACCTCAAGATACAGGGAAACGAACATATCTTCCCCCAGCTTGTTATACGTTGTCTAAAAAAGAGAAAACAAGTTTTTGTGAGTGTCTTTATGGTGTTAAAGCTCCATATGGATTTTCATCAAATATTAAAAGTCTTATGTCAATGAAAGAATTAAAGTTGATAGGTATGATGTCTCATGATTGTCATGTTTTGATGCAACAATTTTTACCGATAGCAATTCGAGGAATACTAACGAATCATGTGAGGAATGTTATCACAAGACTTTGTTTTTTCTTCAATGCAATTTGTTGTAAGGTCATTGATCCAGATAATTTGGATGAGTTGCAAGCCAATATTGTTGTTACTCTGTCAATTTGAAATGTATTTTCCACCTTCCTTTTTTGACATAATGGTGCATTTGGTTGTTCATCTTGTTAGAGAGATTAAATTGTGCGGCCCAGTGTATTTGAGGTATATGTATCCTTTTGAGAGATTCATGGGCATCTTAAAAGGGTATGTGAGGAACCGATATCGACCTGAAAGTAGTATTATTGAAGGTTACTCGGTTGAGGAGAGTATTGAATTTTGCACAGACTACATATCAGGTGTTGAACCTATTGGCATTCCTAAGTCTCATCACGAGGGAAGACTTGGAGGTAAAAGAACAATTGGATTTAAAATGGTATTACCTGGTGCTCAGATGCGTGAGAAAGCACATCTCATTGTGTTGCACCACCTTACACAAGTTCATCCATATTTAGGAGAGCACATGTCCATTTTAAGGCATCTAAATCCATCCAAAGGTGAAATATGGTTGACAAATGAACATAATAGTTCTTTTATTGGATGGTTTAATGACCGAGTGATGCGTCAGTTATCAGAAGTGCCAGAAGATGTAACTGATACCATAAAATGGTTAGCCTATGGCCCTAGGTTGAATATACGGTCTTATGAAGGATATGACATCAACAGATATACCTTTTACACTAAACGTCAAGATGACAAAAGCACAATGCAAAATAGTGGAGTTACTTTGATAGCTTCATCACGGGAATTTTCTAGTGCTAAAGAAACCATGCCAATAAATGCTACGATGTCATATTATGGTGTAGTTGAAGACATTTGGGAGCTTGATTACAGGGAATTTATGATTCCTCTCTTTCGATGTAAATGGATTGAAAACCGACGCGGTGTTAAAGTGGATGAGTTAGGAATCACTTTGGTTGATTTTAGTCGATTGGGTTATCAAGATGATCCATTCATTCTTGCTTCACAGGCTAAACAAGTATTTTATATTATTGACCCTGACGATAGTAAGTGGTCTAATGTTCTTCAAGGTAAGAGGCGTATTGTTGGTATAGATGATGTGGTAGATGAGGAAGAATATGATCAATTTGATGAGACTCCCCCGTTTTCTATCGGGTTACCAATGCCAGTTGGGAAATATATTTAAGATTCAAATTACATGCGTGATGATCATACCAAAGGCATATGGATTGAAAAAGGATAATAATTGATGCATATATGTTTCTTGTAAGTTTATTTATAAATGTGTATTATGATTAATGTGGTTTATACTCATAATTACCAGTTTTGTTATTGTTTATCATATAAATCTATTGTTTTTATTTCCCTTTAAAATAAAGTATTATTATTGTGGATTATACTAACATGTTTCTTTGTTATGCTTATGTTACAGGAAATCATGTCCAATGAACAACCAGATTCTGAGCCATCAAGTATCATGACAAAAAGGAAAACTAGGGGAGCTACCACGTGCAAAAAATTGAAGAAGCAAGGGAATGAACAAAATACAATAGATTTCGATGAGTTTGATCGCCCAACAGGAACATACGCCGATATATTTAGTTCCTACGTTAGCCTTGTTGCACGTTCCCATGTGAACATCACGATAAAAAGCTGGGATCTAGTCGATAAGGGTCTTAAAAATACAATTTGGGAAGATATCAAGGTAAGTTTCCTTCAAATCTATTAAGAAATTTGATTGTAAAGAAGTAAAACTAATTAATCTAAAATATTATTTTGTAGAAAAAGTTCAACATTCCGGATGATAAGAAAAATATTGTACTCAGAACTGTTGGAATGCGGTGGAAGGATTTTAAGTATCAATTGGTCGTTAAGTACATAAAGAATAAATCAGTACAAAAGTCACCATTGGAATTATATGACTTCATCACCGAGAAAGATTGGGAGGAGTTTAAACAAGCACATGAATCTGAAGAATATGAGGTACTAATTATGAAGTAGATTAATGCAAT
This sequence comes from Triadica sebifera, assembly GCA_023653625.1. Taxonomy (NCBI): domain Eukaryota; kingdom Viridiplantae; phylum Streptophyta; class Magnoliopsida; order Malpighiales; family Euphorbiaceae; genus Triadica; species Triadica sebifera. Next base: position 18,656,682 of record CM042908.1, on the reverse strand, counting down.
TTATATTTACATTTATGCAATGCTTGATAATGGGATCTTCATTATTTTGTTAACAGCAAATCAGTGCCAAGGCGAAGGAAAAGCAAGCAAAGAATGTGCATCCACATTTCTTGGGTCGTGTGGGCTATGCTGGGAAAATGACTCAATGGATTGTTGAAGATCCCATCTCTTCTTTTTCATCATCACCATCTATGAGCTCTGATGTTACATCATCATATGATCGAAGCCTAGATTGGGTAAGAGCTAGAACAAAAAAGATAGAATAAGGAAATTATATAATCCCAGTAGAAAAGACAAAAGAGGTGGCAACAAAAATCGTAAGTATAACTTGCTAAACAAACAATGGTATCAAGGAATATGTTTTTTTTTTATCTATGATTGCTTATAACATATTGTTTATCTGGTGAATAAGAGACATTACGGGGAGAAGTAGCCCAATGTAGCTGGGTACCAGAGAGGCATGATGACATATTGTCACGTGCACTTGAAAAGCCCGAACATTCTGGCTATGTGAGAGGTGTTGGAAGTGTTGTGACCATCAAAAAATTTTATGGTAATCCTGGAAAAAGGAAACTAGCAGCATCCGTCTCACCTGAAGTTATTGAAGCGCTTGAGACTAAAATAGAGGCCAGATTATTTGTTAAATTCTCGGCACATATTGCACATCTTGAGAATATGATAGAGGACATAACTATGAAGTCCTCTCAAATTGGCCCTGATATGGAGGTGGAGATGGGTCCTTCATTTGCTCGCCCAAATCCCAGTAGTTGTCACTCTGTGGACACACCATTTCCAATATCAGAATTACAGGTAAAAAGTACACATTTCCATTTTAATCTAGCTAATATTGATTGTTTGTGTTTTTGCAGACACCTACATCATGCAGACTTGCTACCATTAATGAAGGTAAGCAAGTGATTGTGGCAAGGGGTATGGTTTATCCATCCCTTATTGATGCTATGGTGTACAATCGACCAATCATGCCCAATCACATCAAGGTATCTGTAAATGAAGTATTATCTGGCTGTCATGAAGCCGAACTTCCTGTGCCTACTGAATACTTAACTACAGTTGGGAAAGCAGAAGGTAGCTTTGTTCAATGGCCACAACATCTTGTGGTTCTTGGAGAGGTAATAATTTCTAAACTTATAAAATTTTTCAATATAGATTATCGCATTTCATATATCATAATATATCATAATTTATTATTAATTGATAGGAACTTAAATTCAAGTCATTAAAGAAGGCTCCAAAGAATAAACAAGGTAGTGGTTTATCGAAATAATCAACTACAAAGCAACATAGGCCTTTAGTTAATGAGAACATTTTGGCAACTTTGAATGGTGACATGAGGTTGATGCATGAGATGGTTGCTAAATTGCCTACTGGGTATATTTTTGAAGTTCCTGCAGACATTACATTATTTAAGTATCCAGTAGATAATCAGATGATTCATGTTGGTATGGAAGACATCGCTCAACTCATCTCCATGGAATGGCTTGATGTCTCGATCATTCGAATATTTATGATGTAAGATTATACTAATTATTACTAATATTATAAGATTGATTTAAAAAATACAAAAATAATACTTATGTATGTATTGTGATTCATGCATGCAGGTACCTTCATAACTTGTGCGATACATTCTTCATATCGTCGATCGGATTTCTTTGTCCAACAATGTTTCGTTTGATGTTCACAGAGACTAACTCAGCAGAAAGATATATTATAGAAGCTTTGAAGGAACAAAGAGATAAACATTTCATTCTACTACCATATTTCGAGAAGTAAGATATATTTACATTCATGTTTGCATAATTTTTATTCTCAACATTTTTACTAACTTCTAACATATTTGTATATCTATAGTAACCATTGGATGTTGATTGTATTTTGTTGTGAACGGAGGGAGACATTTTTCATGGATCCTCTATCTCGTGGCAGCCGCAATATAAGTCTGAAACCTCATATTAACCTGTAAGTTATAATACTACTAGCTAATAGTTTCTACGATGTTTGTAGCGTTTTCAATATTAATGCCGATTTTGATATACATTTATTTTTTAAAGCCTATATAATTTATGCTATAGAATGTGGAAAAAATAAAGGTGTCAGGTTAAAATGGAATGACATTTCGGTGAAAATTTTATATTCTGAATTACTAGTTAAATTAAAGTTTTTATGATTTTATAATCCTTTATTTAGAATGAGACTTTGTTGTTTTTTCTATTTTAAGTGCCCTTAACAATAAGGAGGTGTTGAATGCGGATATTACATCATGAGGTATATGTACGAAATTGTCGTATATCATAACAGTGATACAACATTGCTTAAGGTACGTTCTTTCAAATACTAATCAGTTTATATTACAAGTATGATACATAACTAACTATTAATTTTTTCATTTCTAACATATTTTCTATTATCTGTTTATTTGTCTTGTAGGGCTTTGAAAAATGATCATATAGTCAAGATCAAATAGATGAAATTCGGCATATATGGTCAAATTACTTTATGAGATAGTGTATGTAATCTTTTTATTTACTTTTGTAAAATATTTCATATATATTAATGAGAAATATAATTTTAAATTAAAGAATTTTGAATAACTTGTAGATTAATTATTTAATGTGAATTGTTTTAGGCATGATGCTATTGTTTTGATTTATTTAATTTTTTTAATTTGTGTTGTCTTGTGAATTCTTGATTATTGAGTTTTGTGAGTTGAATATTGGATGACTATTGTGGCTTATTGAAACCGAATTATTATGAATTTTGAAGTGCGCAGGTTATATATATATATATATATATATATATATATATATATATATATATATATATATATATATATATATATATATATATATATATATATATATATATATATATATATATATATATATAGTAACATTATAATATATATGAACCTAAATTTAAAAAAAAAATAAATACGCGTCTGTCGTTTAATAATAGCAGACGCTAAACGACAGACGCATATAATCAAGGTTATACGCGTCTGCTATTAGTAAACGACAGACGCGTATAACTATTATATGCGTCTGCTATTATTAAACGACAGACGCGTATAATTATTATATGCATATGCTATTATTAAATGACAGACGCGAATAACTATTTATATGCGTCTGTCAAAACGACAGACACATAAAATATATATATATGCGTCTCCTATATATATGTCTACTATTTGACAGACGAATAAAATGCAAAATAACAAACACATATAACATTATTTTATACCATCTCTTATTTTTGCAACTTTAGCTGCAGCTTATATAGGCGAATCCATGGAGAGGCATGCGCTATGGCTCGAATTCGTAGTCAATCCTATTTCCGATAGGAGCAGTTGACAATTGAATCCAATTTTTCCCATTATTTTCGTATCCGTAATAGTGCAAAAAGAATGGACTCTAGTAAAAATTTGCAGTCACTACATGCACTATACATTGCAGGGCGTCTTGACATACTCGTTTGGTTACCTGTCGACCGTTACAACAACCATTGAATCCATTAGTACAGTAATTCAGTGGTAACTTCGATGCATTCGACGTTGGATAGCGCTGATTGGTAATAATTTGGAGTCATGGTAAATTATTTTTTTTTTATTTTTTCTCTTCTTTTTTCATCTTTCTTAACTAGAATTAAAAGAAATAAAATTAAAAATGCTTTGTTGAGTTTATTTATGGTTAACCTATGAATCATAAATCAATGATAATAATATTTTACTAGCTAATTTACTTGATTAAAAAAAATTCTAGCTGAGATGTATAATAAAATGCACGAGTCTTAATACGTGTATATGAAATTTTCTTATTTGCATTATATTTTAAGAATTTTTATATGCACATTTATACTTTATATATTTATTAATTATAATAAATTATATATAATAGTTAATATATTTGAAGTATTATATTTTGTAAATAATAGTATCTGTTATAATATTTTGTTTAAAATGTTTTATGAAAATATTAAATATTATCCATAATTTCAATTTATTATACTTATATAAATATAATTTAAATTTCTTCTAATTTCACTTTTCTTATTTTTTAACAAATTAGGCAAATGGCCTCCAACATGTGATATCATAATATATATATATATATATGGAAGTGAATATGTGATATCATAATAATAGTGTTTATGTGACTATGTAATCCGGTGCGTATAAAGGATTATGAGATTGATAAAAAGAAATATATATATATATATATATATATATATATATATATATATATATACTTGATAATGACAAGGATAAAACCCTAGAGCACCTAATCTAACTAGAGTCTTAGATAATTTAACATGTTAATCAGGGTCATATAGTATACTGATAATTATACTTATATTATACCAGTGACGACACTTGTATACGTATACCATTATACCTGGATGGTAATTCTATTATACCCGGATGACCAACCTCATTATCTTAATTATTGGTTCAATCATAGGTATCATGTGTGAAAGTATACATAGAATGATATGAAGAATATTGTGAGTTATACTTGTTAATTGTTTATATACACAAATGAATATTATGATATGCAGTTGCATAATGCATGTATATAATATATTGTTTTATTTATATGCATAACTAAGTATAATATTTAGTGTAAGAGTTTTTCTAGTATAAATATAACAAAAATAGATCGGTTGAGAGTAGTAAAAGCTAGTGAGAACTTGATCCAGTACAACAGCTATAGTCACATACAGTGGATTTCACATCTTTTGAATTTTTTTTTGTATATATTTTCTATTATCGTATTTGTAAAGTAAATGATGCATTTTTCATAAAGAACAAATGTTTTGTAAATGACTTATATATGTGTGTGTATGTTCTTTTATTTTGCTATTATGTTATGTAGGATTTTAAAATGAAAACAAAAAATTAAAATGAAAAGAATAAGAGTATGTTTTAACTGAAAAGCTCACTTAGCATCCCTTTATCTAGGCTTTTTGTTGTTGGGGTAATGGGTGTACAGGGATACTCTAGTAAAAATTTGCAGTTACTGCATGCACCCTATATTGCAGATTGGGCGTCTTGACATACTCGTTTGGTTACCTGTCGACCGTTACAACAACCATTGAATCCATTAGTACAGTAATTCAGTGGCAACTTCAATGCATTCGACGTTGGATAGCGCTGATTGGTAATAATTTGGAGTCATGGGTAAATTATTATTTTTTTATTTTTTCTCTTCTTTTTTCATCTTTCTTAACTAGAATTAAAAGAAATAAAATTAAAAATGTTTTGTTGAGTTTATTAATGGTTAACCTAAGAATCATAAATCAATGATAATAATATTTTACTAGCTAATTTACTTGATTAAAAAAAAAATTCTAGCTGAGATGTATAATAAAATGCACGAGTCTTAATACGTGTATATGAAATTTTCTTATTTGCATTATATTTTAAGAATTTTTATATGCACATTTATACTTTATATATTTATTAATTATAATAAATTATATATAATAGTTAATATATTTGAAGTATTATATTTTGTAAATAATAGTATCTGTTATGATATTTTGTTTAAAATGTTTTATGAAAATATTAAATATTATACATAATTTCAATTTATTATACTTATATAAATATAATTTATTTTTCTTCTAATTTCACTTTTCTTATTTTTTAACAAATTAGGCAAATGGCCTCCAACATGTGTATTATCAGTTGGAGTCATCAAGCAACTCTTATTCGACACTCCAGTTTCTGGCTGGGTAGCCTTTTAGGGTTTGTAAACAAACAACGTCACATGTAAAGAAATCCTCAAAGCGAACCAACCCGAATGCCTATAGAAATAGCACATGTCAAACGTCCCTAAATACAAAGCTTAGAACAAGAGGAACTATGTCGGCCAAATGTCCCCCTGTTAAAATGTCTCCACTGGAAAGTGTTTTTGAATCCATCTACCTAGCTCACATTCGCTCCATCTAGCTCACATATGCATGCCGAATGAAATAACAAACCATTAAGTTCACAAAATCCTTGTTCATTTGGTGAGCATTCCAATCTTGTCAATCCATTTATGGTGCCACTAGCAAACATATAATTTGACCACTTAGAAGTATACGCAATACTGTTGCAATATCCTTTCTGCCATTTAATAGTTCCTCTCTGTTTACTCACACGCTACCACCTTCGACTAACAACAGAACACATTCTTTCAATGATTATTGGGAGTTTATGATAGTAATACATCACTTTTTGCTAGTCCACAATAGTTTTGTATAAATTTTATTTATCAACGTATGAGTGTTGATGTAAATATGACAAATGAGGAGGAAAATGTGGGGTTAGAGAAGAAGCAATTGGGTGACAAAATCCACGTTAAATTCGGAGAACATCTCAATGTGGAATTGAAGAGCATTTGAGTGCACATTAAACTCATTATGTATAATAATTTTACGATAATTTTTTTTCTTTATGAAATGCAAAGACATTGCTATTTAATTATATTGGTCCAAGTTTTCATTTCATCAGTATTCTAATTTGTGGATATCAATTCTTTATATGTTTCACACAAATATATTTTTTTTTAATTAAAACACCGAACTAATTAGTTTTTATTTTACTATTTCAATGCAAAATTATAGTTATTTCAATTTAATTAGCTAATTAAATCATAAATATAAAATGAATGATTTTAAATCTTAAACAAGTAATTGCACTAATAGTTAATGAATTAAATTCAATATATTTTATTTAACTAACTGAATTCATTTATTCATTAAATAATTATTAGAAAATAATATCTAATTAGTAGCAAATTATTAGAGAATAATATCTAAATTATATATAATGATTAGTGTAGATTTTGAGGGTGACACATACTTCAAAGAATTTTGTTAATCATTGATTAATAATTGTCTCGTAGTTGATGAAACTTTAAGAAAATCAGATGAGATTTTAGTTGTGTAGGGTGAAAAGTTTGCAAAGAATCTGCCTATTGAAAGGGCAAATTTAGTGCAACAAAAGTGACATACAATTTGAGAGATTCTGTCACATTTTGTTGCAGTGTGTAAATATTTTTGAAAAAAATATTATTCTGTAATTTTTTTTTTTTACATTAATAAGGTAAAAAGAGGCATTCTTATCTTCAAGGATCATCCATCTCTTTCAAAAACAAAGCATTTTCCCTATTAGCTCTCCCCTGCACATTTCTTTTTCTATCAATTTGTAATTTTAATTTAGGTCTAATATATGTCTAATCTCTTATATATGTGATGTTTTGTTATTTTGGTGGCTATAATAATTTTTTGTAAAAACTGTCATATGTCAGAGAGAGTGGATCTCAAATGTGGGTCTCAACCATATGTTCATGTCAATTTTTTTTTAATCAAAATATGAATGAAAAACTGACAGAGGAATTGAATTGAAAGAAATTGCTAGGGTTCAAATGCTAAAATAAGAATAGCGTTTCAATTTAAAAAAAATTCAAATTTTTGGATTTTTTTGTTGTTTTTCCCAATTAAATTAATAATGCAATTAAAGGAATCAAAAAATTTTTGGACAACCAAAAATTATGAGCTTCAAGAGGTTAATAAATAGAATTTGTTTTGATTTATTAGTTAGAAATTTGTTTTCCTTTCACGGAATGATGACTTTTTTCATTATACTCCTATGGGGGTGCAAAAGAAGTGAAGAATTGAAAGAAAGAAAGAAAAGGGAGGAAAATTGACTTGTTGTACATATTGAAAACCTGCTTCGTGGGCTTATAAATTCCAAAAAATACACATGAAATTAGAAATTCGCTACTTATAATTATTCAAAGCATGAACCATGCATATGTTAGGATTTGTTTTTCTTTTTTCTTATAAGAAAACTCCAAATTTTCATGAATGTTAATTTTTAAAAGAAAAAGAAAAATCTTATGCAATCAATTTCTAATCTATCATACAAGTCAAACACTTAATGGTTAACTGCGGTAAAATTAGTTAATTCCTCACGTATGGGTTTATGTCTATCAAAGACTCGACATAGACGTTTCATTTTATTGCTTAAACTATTAATGGAGTAAAAATTCTGGATTTAATTCTGAAAAAATAAATCTGGATTTAACCGGCCAATTGGATTGAATCGCCCAGATTCAATTGGATCATTTCATTTTAAAACAAAAAATTATAGTCAAGTTTTGGGTTAGTATAATCGGGTTTGTGCCATTTCTACTGTTTATATATATATATATATATATATACAATTCTGTTTTTATTTTATCCATTTTCTCAATCAAAATTGACTAGATTAATAATCGATTCGTTATTTAATTGCTCTATTCATTCTGTTCAATTTGATTTGGAAAACGCCATTTAAAAAGGCTTGAGAAGTTTTAGTGGAAAAAGGAATATTATTGTTATTTGACTATTTCAGTTTGGCTGACTGGAATTTATAAGTGTCCTATCTTTGTCTGAAACGTAAATGATAAAAGTATAATTAAGTTGATAACCGACCATAAATTTCAATGAATGGAACACGTGAAAATTAGTTAATCTCCTGTTTTCTTCCTCAAGTTTTGGACAAATTTAGAAGTTTTTGGACTGAAAAATGGGTTGGATAAAAACTCATTTAGAACCAATAAATTTTAGTTTAATAGAACTTATTTTACCATCAAAATTATAATATATTAAATTTGAATTTCTAGTCAGACTCTTTAAAAAAAACTATTTAAAGTTTTTATATGCATTTTAATATTTTAAATTTTGCTCCGCTTTATCAATTTTACCTATAGAATAGTTAAATTATTTTCAATTTTTTATTATCATAAAACATTTTCAATAATACTATTTATTTTAAAATACATCTTTAATAGTACTCTTTATTTTAAAGAACATATTTAGTAAAATAAAAAATATTTTTAAATATAAAGAGTAAAAAATAATTTTGCAAATTCAATAGACTTTTTATATTTTTTACTTTTTATTTTATTTTATCTCATACAAATTCATATTTATCAAAATAAAAAAGAAAATGACTCTTAGTATAAAGGAAAAATATTTTTAGAAAAATATACCAATAAAAAGGTAAAATATGTATGAAAGTGGTAATGCATTAATTACAATTAAAATAGATATTGAAATTTAGCTCTCTAAATGTAGAGAGATAAATTCACTTTTTATTACAAATTTTAAAGATATAGAGTCTATTAGAAACTTTTTTGTGAAATAACTCTTTAAAATAAAAAAACATCTCCAATAGATTATTTATTTAAACTATACTCTTTATTTTAAAAAAGTCATTTTATTAAAAATATTTTCAATAGATTTTATATCTTTAAAATTTAGAGTAGATAGTGAATTTGACTTTCTATACCTAGAAAGTCAAATTTTATTCTCTATTCTAATTGTAATTAATAAACATTCACTTTTTATACATTATCTATTTTTTTTATTTGTGTGTTTTTATAAAAATATTTTTCTTTTTTCTTATAATAAAAGTCATTTATATTTTTCTTTTAATAAATATTAATTTGTATAGAATAAAGTAAAATATAAATAGTTTATTAGACTTGTAAAATCTTTTGACTCTCTCTATAAATAAAAATACTCTTTAAAATAAAAGACATTATTTGAGATGTTTTTAGCTTTCAAAATATAGAGAGTTAAATTCACTTTCTACTTTAAATTTTAAAAATATAAAGTTTATTGGAGACCATTTTTATAAAATGAATCTTTAAAATAAAAATTTTATTGAAGATATTTTTAGAGTATCTACATTCATGTAATTACAATGTATAGACCTCATTACCGCATCAGTAAAAATTCAATTAAACTTTTAAATACATTTTATCACCGTAATTGACATCAATTTCAATTTGTGGGACTCAGTAAATATTTTAATATATGATATTTATTATTAACAATTAAAATGTTATATTTTTTATTGTCAAATAAATTGAATTATTATTATAGTTAATTAATATTAAAATTAATAATTTTCTTATTTATAAAACTTATGAAAATTAAAGTAAGTACACAACATTTAATTTATGAAAAAAATTGACATAAAAAATTATAATAAAACTTAATTAAAATCCAACATTAAAAATCATAAAAATAAAATATTATATTAATCATCGGTATATTATATTATATATTAATAATATTATATTATATACTACATAATTATATTAATAATATATTCATATTAATTTCATTAATAATTATATTTTTATTATTTAAACTAGTTTTTTATTAATTATATAAATTTAATTAATTAAATAGGTTAATTATTGATTTCATTATAATTAATATTAAGCATATTAATAAATAAATAAATAATATTTAATCATTTTAATTAATTTTATTATAAAAAAAGTGAACTTATTTGAATATTTTAATTAATTAAAATTTTTTCTCTCCTATTTCTAATTTTGTAAGCTTGCAAATTCGCAAGCAATTCTTTTATCTATGCAATTGCAATAACAATGATCACATAAAGCATTTGAAATTACATTTGAAAGGAGATGAAAATGCTCTTAGAGTGCACTTCAAAAAGTTAAAATCCAAATAAGTACAGTTGTTATTAAAAATAAATATCTAAAAATACAAAATTTATTATATATGTTTTTTGTATAATGTAGACTTAAAAGAAAATATAAAACTAGAAATATGTTAGAGAAATTCGAATAAAAAGGAATTTTGTATTATATTTTATATAATTAGGGATGACAATTAGTAGAGTATTTACAAAAATTATCTTACATATTTTTTAGGAATGGTGACGGGAGGGTTTGGAGTGAAATTCTCCATTCCTGATCCCAACATCCCACCTCGCTCCCCGACCCCATCAGAAAAAAATAAATTTAGATCATTGATTCTCAATTTTTATTAAAATTTTTTATTTTATTTTAATGTTAAATTTTTTTTATTTTTTTATTTTAATTGATTAATTAATTATATAATTATTTGAATAAAAAATATTTTTACTTTGATTTAGTGTTATATTTTTATTTCATTATTATATATATATATATATATATATATATATATATATATATATATATATATATATATATATATATTTGGAGAGAAGACGGGACGGATAATGTGTATACCATTCACACTCCATCTCAGTAAAAAAAAAAATTCGGAACCAGAGCTGGAACAATACAAAAAAATTATAAAAATATTTACCTTGTTCAGATTGGGTTCAATTGACATCTATACGGTTTTCAAACCCGTTTAACATTGAACTCCTTATACCTGTCCCTCTATTATCCTTCCCTGTCCAATATAATGGAGAAAGTGTGGTGATCTATTTACGGTGCTCCAATATATTTTAAGGCTAAGTCTTAAGTTATTATTTGAAAATATACCTTCTTGTGAAATTAGGTCTGAATTGCTTAATTCATCAGTCATCTATTTCTATTTATTAATTATCTCAAAGCATTATCCTTTTAAATGCTTATCTTTTTACATTTGACTAGTCATTAGTAGAGAACTTTTCCAATAGAGATTTTATGCATAATCACTTCATATTACTAATCAAATCAATAATAAAAAAAATACTAAAAACACACTCCAATATTCATTTCCTGACTAGTTAATGAGGAGAAAAAAATTTAAAAATAATGAGAGAAAAAATTTATTTTTAAAAAACAACCAATCAGAATTTGAGTGTTAGAAAATGTCTGAAAAAATAGAGTGTTTCTAACATTTTGCAATCAATAAATCACTATTTAAGGTGTGGCTGCATTAAATTATACATTTATATTATTTTCAAGCAACCATAATTGAGTAGATTATTTTATATATAGATATATCATATTTCTATCCTTACTAGTTTCCGTCCATGATTAACCCATTAATTTATTGCTAATCAATCATTAAAATATTGATTAATATTGCTAATCATGTCATTAAAATATTGATTAATAAATGAAAGCTTCGTTATGTAGATTTGCGGGTCCATTATTGTCATGGACATTTGATACCTTGTTAATCACATTTTGTCCTATATAAATGTGGGGGCACATGGTCTAAGAAGCATTTTCTTTAATCTGTATATTTAAAATATATAACAATTGAAAGGGAAAGTTGAAGAGGAATAGTTGAACAGATAAAAAAAACAACTTTTAATTTTTAAATATATATTTTTAAGCCAAACCGTGTGCTTATTTGATAGATAAATTGATTCCAGTCATACAATAAATTTCAATCATATCTCAGTTCTATCAATATATTCTATTGTTGTTATTATTAGAGTCACGAGTCAAAGGTGTAAATTAGCACGTGTTAAGAACAAAATCACATGGATTTTTGAGATAAAATTTGATTCAATTAACTCTTTATATTAAAATTTTGGACCATTTTTATACCCTAAATGCCCAATATTAATTTTTTTTTTCTTTTCAATTAGCCTCCAATTTCGGATCATTTTACACAATTTCGGATAAATTTACACTTTAAAAATTTAATATTGAGGCATTTAGATAGAACTTTTAGCACTAGGTCAATTAAAAACTTGCCCTCAGGGACCAAGCAAATTTACACCTCTCTCTCTCTCTCTCTCATATATATATATATATATATATATATATATATATATATATTCAAATACTGAATTCTTCTGATTTTGGATAATCAATTTAAATATTAGGTTATTTTTTATTTTTTAATGTTTATATTAAAATGTACTCATAAAAAGATAGATTTTTTTGCTTATAATCATAACTTTCTCACATTTTCATTATCGACAAGGATGTTATATAATAAATTATTTTAAGTATTAATAAATTTCATGCTAAATTCAAGTGTACTTGAGAGTTATTAATATAATATTACAAGTGTATTAAACTCATGATATTCTTATAAACATTATTAAGGAATTCTTTAGATTGAACCCTGAGACTACATCAAAATAAGCAATATTAAAATCAAAATATTTGATTTTTTTTAGAATGAGAAAACTTAATGAGATTGTAGATTTTTCATTAAAAAAGAAGCATATCAATATCATTCATTTGTTTAATTAAAAATTTATTAAGAAATAATATTATGTTTTGTATATGAAATATAACATCTAAATCATTGGACAAGACAAGATTAGAAAGTATGAGATTTTATAGTTGACTCATAGACAATTGATAATATATAAATTTTACAGAAGCAATAACAAATTAAGAAATCAAATGCACATCATATATCTTGTTGACTCATAATTTATTTATGTTGCTTTTTTTCCCCATATGATGATTCATTTTTTAAAATTTTATATTATTAATTTTGAAACCAACCATAATTAAGTATCCCACTTCATACATTTGGCATTAAAAAAAAAAAGCTATTAGTAACCTTACGTGGAATCTTGGTGGAGAGTTCACGCAGCCATAGCCCCACAGCCCTAATTAATCCAATAATTTAATTAATGGTATGTGATTAATTGATAATTAAAAAAATGAAATTACATGATTAGGGTTTTGATTAATAAAGATTACCCATTAATTAATTTTTCTTCTTTTTTCCAAGATCATTATTGCCTCCTAAAGTCTAAGCAAATAGCAGCATAACAGGGACCTAAATCTTAGGAAAAATGAAAGAGCTAGGCTTTCCTTTTTTTACTAAATTGATTTTTGTTTGTTAAGTGCCAAAGTGAATTATATTAGTCCTTGATTAGGAGGGTTATAGGGCATGAAGCCCTAGTATTTAGACATGGTCATATTATATTTCTTGCAAACATTCCCACTGTTAATAAAACATTTTCGGTAGCTAACAATGACTTTAGACGACCCTAAATGCATCATTGATAGATGGTAAATTTAAAAATGTCTATTAGGTTTAAATGATGATTAACATTGACTCCGTCACAAAACCAATAATATTATTGCTACAAAATAGGGTGCAAAATTAACAGAGTTGTTGAATTATTCTCATCGTCCATTTCAAATTGTGTATTTAGGCCTTTTCACACCTATTAAGAAAATGATTAATTACCGTTAATTTTATAAACTTTTCATTATAATTTACCTGAATACTTTTTTACCAAGTCTTTAACTAGTAAAGAAAGTGCTTAATAGGAAAGAGTATAAGATATTATAACCTCAACTTAATAAGAATTTATTAGAGCTTGGATTATGTCATTACATTAAAGTTTTATTATACCCACTCTCTTCCACTTTAAATATCCATTTTGATAATATTTTTCCACTCCAAATATCTATCAAAATCAAGAAAGTATTTAATAATATATTCTACGACTTTATTCTTATTTTTATTAAAATTACACACTCTTGCGCTTTTTTTTTTGTTAATGTTAGAAAATTGATAAACGAGTATAACGTGAAATTGTAATGGGAAGTTTATAAAATTGATGATTATTAATTATTCTCTTAAAATGTAGAAAAAAAGGTCAAAATTTACATTTCAACTAAAATGAATAGATTTTTTTTTAAAACTCCACAGAATATAAATTGCATAAAACTCAACTTGAGTTTATTTGAGTGCTTCATTATTCCTGCAACTCCAAGTGTGTCGATTAACATAGGTTCAATAAGAGAAACAAAATTCAATATAGAGAGTTGAGAAATTAATCTTAACAGAATAACCACATTATCAACAAATTAAACATAAGAAATTATTTAATTAATTTTTAATATTATTCACAGCAGAAATTAAAATAGTTTGCTCTAAATATTTTAGTGGGCAAGAGATTTGTAGGGTCAAAGGGGAGAGCCACAAATGCAGTCCATTTGTTACAGCAATCAGACAAAAACGCCACATATGCGGCGGTGACAAATTATTAGGACTTCAAAAGATGGGTCTAAAAAGGTATAGCCCACCATTTTATTATTTTTATTCTAGATTTTGGAACCCATTTTCATATAGAAAAGTTGAAAAATTTTAGTGGCTGAAAGAATATTGCTTCTTGATTAATTCAGACAGGATGACTAAGTGAAAACAAAAGGTGATAACCGTCCAAAGACTTCCATTAATTAAACACGTGAAAGTCAAACAAGTAATTCCCCTATTTTCTTTCTCAAGTCTTTGGATAAATTTACAAAATGGGGTGGTTAAAAACCCATTTAGAGATTCAATTTCATTTATTGATTAATATTAAAGGGAATACTATCCAAATAATTAAATTGCAAGTGGGGTAATTTGAGTTTATTTTTTGGATTAATAAGATAAATAGTACTAAATATTTATTATATTTATCAAAATTTTTAATTTTTATAAATTAACATCGATTTTTTAAAACACATTGTAATATGGTATCTAAAATCAATTTTTGGTAAAAATATATTATGGTAACTGAAAATACAATTAGTATGTCATGTGATATAATTTTTAGCTGGTATGTCATTATATTGGTAGCGAAAATTAAACTTTGGTATTATATTGCAATTTTTTAATGTAATTATTATCAATTTATAATAATTAAAAAATTTGGTACCAATTTTATAAAATAACGATAACATTTTATATCATTTATATTATTAATCTGTTTATTTCTTGTAGTCATCTTTAGTTTTTATAAATTGCATTGAGATTTTTAATATATATATATACCTACCTCTCATTTTTGACCTTTTAAATATCTTTATGCTGACGTTAACTAAAATATGATGGCGTCCATCCATATCGAAGCTAAAACGTTTAAATTTTATAAAAATGCTAAGTGTAAGTCTAAAAAACGAATACATGAGGCGAACTATATATAATTGAGCAAAATATGAAATATATATTCCGAATATATCAAATTAAAAATGGGTGATTAAAATAGTGTGTACAATGTATTTTTGTTGTTGTGTGATATGATAGAAAATACGTGAGATTAGAAATAAATATAATTAATTTGTTTGTATATATTAGATTTAAATATATAGGTTCGATTTAAATAAATGATTTCGGTCTGATGTGATGTACCTTTCTGTATCCTACGAGTTTAATTCTATGTGAACTTTCATTCCTGCCTTTGGTTCATCTATGCTTAAGTTTGCGCTAGCCTTTCAAGACTTGATCAATATTATTACATTTCTCTGTTTCTTTTTTTTATTCTTTTTTATTCTTTTCTCTTTTTTCTTTTCAGTTCAAAGATAATAATGGTAAAGTTGAAGTATTTACTTTCCTAATTATTTATAGACCAAAAACATTTGTTGTTTTTGCAAGAAATCACATTTTATATATGCACTTTCTTTACTTTTGACTGTAAGAATTAACCATTTCTTCGGTTGTCTTTTTATTTAGGAAAATTATTTGACTTTTTTTAATGTAAAAGATTATGTAATTTCACATTTAACATGTTGCCTATTGTAAAGAGAATTCTTGTTAATAAATGTTGGGTTTTAAAACATGCATTTTATACATTAATGGCAGTGAAAAATTATAAATTAAAATCCAAAAACAATATCTTGTCTGTGTATTTTAAGATTAGAGTTTCAACAATGACATAGGTGAAGAAATTACTTTCTAAAATTTACAGCTTTAATTCTCTTTCAATTTGTGAGTTTTTTCTTTTTGTTGGATTCTAACAAACCAAAATAAACTAAATTAAGATTACTTTTGATGCTATCTATGCAAAAAAATGAAGGAAATCATTAATAATTGGAGATAGAGTGGCAAGATGCTATCTATGCAAAAAAATGAAGGAAATCATTAATAATTGGAGATAGAGTGGCAAAATTCATAAGTGCTACCTACACCTTGCGAAAGAGAAAAAGAGGGAATTTTTTATTTTTCTAATAGGATATCCATGAAATTGACTCTTTAAAAGTGTATTTATATGACCTCCAATCCCTTTTGGGTTAGAGATGTCAAAATCCTAATGTAACAATCATAATCCAATTGAGATTTGCATTACCGCATGAATTGCAACTGTGATTACTTGTTAAGACCATTGCACCCATGAAACAAAATGATTCTATTGCGCGTGCAACAATCCTCACAAGGGCATTCGCGTCTGTGTCACCTTTTTTGTGCTTGTAATCACATTGCAACCATGAAAAGCATGTTGCATCTATGAATCTTAATATTGTTCCATATCTTTTTCATATGGATCCAATTCCAAACTCATTTTACATTTTATTCATTCCCTTTGTATGAGTGATATATTAGATTTTCTAATAATGTTAGGAGCTAAAGTCTTAGGAGGAATCCAATCCAATTAGGATCATATGGGTCAAACTCTTTGGCCATAATAGATCTCTGATCAATTTTCTTTAACTTAACAGATCATGAGCAATATCTAGAAAAATATCATGATCACCAAATTAACTAGAAAGTCAATAATTTGACTTTTAACCATTTCATAGATAATTACCATACAATTTATTCTTTGACCATACTATATCTCATTTGGTTCAAAATATTGATTGTGTGTCAACTCCCACTAAATTGACTACATCATATTTCATCCAAATGACATTAGTTCTTGTGTCTGAAATCCATTACTCTTTTAGATATTTCTTTAAAGACCCTATTCAAGACATGTCTATGTTAACTAATATTTTTTTAGTAATGATCTCCTACAATTTTCTTCTATTAGGAGTGATGAATCCTCTAATGACTATTCAACTACCTTCAACTACCTCATGTCATACCCAATCACCATCCTATGGGTGATCTATATGAGATAACAAGAAATGAAGTCAAAGTTTAGCATTTAGTATCCATAATAATATTGAGTGTCTCAAGTTTAAGGATACTATTACAATTGCTATGATGAGATTATCACTGACACTGAGTAGATATTCATGTGATTGTCTCATGGTTAGGTCATCCAATGTGTTTGATTACTCTATTATGCATTCACATGTTAACTCTAGATATGTCATATCTACAACTTATGAGATCTACTATTTGACGTAGTCAAGGAGTATAACATGTATTAGTCTATTCACATTAATAATATCATATCTTGTTAATGCTGTGACTAGGAATAATTTATGTATAAATACAATTAAACATTATGAGAATCTCATTGTTATGATCACTTTATGATTTTTCCTCATGAAGTGTTATTTATACCAATGGCTTTGTTGCCCAGATATTAAACCAAGAAGGGGGGTTGAATTGGAGTTTCAAAAATTAAACTATAAGGTGCGGAAATAAAAGATTAATTTTAGGAGGGATAGAGAGAATTTGACACAAGGATTTTTATACAGGTTCAGGTATTAACAAACCCTATTCCTCTCCCCAATCGCAATTGAGAGTTTCACTAATACACTAAGTGTTACAATGGAGTTTTACAAGCTCACTCCCAACTATGGTGTTTCTCACAATGGCTCACACCTAACCCAAAAATTCCTTGTGTTTTAATGGCTCATACAATAACCAATTCCTTGTATTTTACAGGCTCACACAAACAACCTTCACTTTTTGTTTTTACAGGATCACACAAATAACCTTTTAATTTGTGTTTTGGAGGCTCACACAACTAACCCTTACAAGTGTTCTACTCTTAACCCAGAAATACCCAAAGCTCACTTGAGTAAAGATTACAGAGAAAATCACTTACAAATCTTAATTGGTCAATAAATGAAGAGCAAAAAGATTTTTACAGAGAATAAATTTTGTTCTCAAAGTATGAATGTACAAATAGCTTGTAATAAGAATTAAATTCGAAGTATATGCTATTCTATTGTTGTTCTTTTCATTCTCTTTTTCTGAATGCATAAATGACTTCTATTTATACTCCCATGGCTGAATATAGCCGTTGGGGTGCATTAAATACGAAACTAGCTGTTGTACCAGCCAAATAATCGCGCCTGACATTTTTCTCTTTCATTGTCACGGGAGTGATATTTCTTCCCAAGCCGTGACTGATGTGGTAACCTTGGTCGTGAAGCTCTCTGGAATTTTTTGACATATAGAGTCACGATCGTGACATAGTCATTCACGGGCGTGACCAACGTCCCAGCCGTGATCCAAGTGGTGACTTTGGTCGTGAAGCTCTCTAGATGAAAATGCATGAACATTCATGGGGGTGACATATTTATTCACAGGGGTGACTGAAATGCCCACTTCACGGTTTGTTCTTCCTTCATGGTCGTGAACTTCAAATGTTGGTTTTTGTAACGGTTAGCTCCTTTCACGGGCGTGACTCATAGAATCACGACAGTGAACATGCTACTTCTTGAATTTTGTCTTTCAAGGATTATTCTTCTAATCTCAATTCTTGCTATTTTAATCCATGTCCTGTATAATAGACTTAGAAAATAAGTATGTTAAATACAATATTGCTATTTTATTTGTTATCATCAAAATGACGGAAATATCCCTTAAGGTTTAACAGGCTTTATTATACAATTAAAGATAATAGATTAAATTCAAAACAAAATAAAATACTGAATGATAAATATGCCTTTATTAATAATAAAAAATATGTATAAATAGTATCCTAAGGTGATTGGCTTTAGGGCGCATCTCTAACAATCTTTCACTTGCACTAAATCCAATTGGATTTATACATTGTTCCATATGTGAGTACACGATTACCATTTTTCTTCTAGGGTAGTGGCTTAGTGAGAGGATCAACTATATTCTAATATGTGGAAACTCTTTCAATCTATACATGTTATCTACCAATGATCTCCCTAATCTATTGATATGCCTGAGTATATGTTTGGATCTCTAATGAGGACATGACTCATTTTTTTGTGCAATGATTTCATTATTATGACAATTGGTATTGGATCAATAATGGTAGGAATCATAAGTTGTAATGTATTTTACTTAAGTTGTCTATTGCTTGGAACTCTTCCAACTGACTACTCCACCATTTAATGTGAAAATATATTCTAGCTGGGATTTAGAGTCATCCTTGTCAGATTAGAAGCTGATATCTGTATTTCTGCTTACCTTAAGCTCACCTTCTCTATAAATCAAGAATGCATCCGATGAAATCAGTAATTCTTTTCAAGCACTTAAAAATGTTATTGACAATCATCTGATGCCCCTCACTAAGATTGAATTGATATTTTCTCATGACACTCAACAAACACGATAAATCCACTAATAGATGAACATGGATTCTTACTCATATGTGTTTGATTATCTTGTGTCTTAGGACACATAGAGTTAAAAAGGGTTATCCCATATGTCATGGGAATAAATCCTTTTTTAGATTGATCTAACATATTCTTTATATATGTAGACTAAGAAAGAACGAACAACCTCTTAGATATATCTCTATAAATCTTTATCCCATAATATAGGTTGCTTCTCCAAAGTCTTTCATGGAAAAATTCCTATAAAGTCATATCTTCATTGATTAAAGAACTGGAACACATTACTTGTGAGTAACATGTCATCTACATAAAACACAAGAAATACAATTGCACTCTTTTTTACCTTTGTATAAACACATAGTTCATCCATATTTTGTAAGAAACCAAAATCTTTGATTGTTTCATCAAATTGAATGTTCTAACTCATGAATGCTTACTTCAATCTATACATTAATTTTTACAATTTGCAAACCTTTTTTCCATCACTAGGTGCCCTCAGGTTGTATCATATACTATTCTTCAGTCAAATTTTTAACACGCTTTGATATAATTAAGATTAAACTCAATTACACCAAAAGACGCTACGATGCATATGATTCAAAACATAATAATTTAAAAACTTTAATGCATCATGACCATGACGACTTATTAAAACATAAAACATCATGAAAAGATTCAAATGATTAAAAGATTTCAACATAACAACAATTAGGCAATCAATAGCCTCAAGTTTATACAAAACAAATAGTTATAAAATTACATGACCTTTAGAAAAATACCAAACATGTACACTTATAACTACCTAAGACAACAAAACAACCAAAAAGTAAAACAGTGTATCATCCACCTCAAATGTATATCCTTGACTCTGATATGATCACTGGACGTTCTCCTCTATTGCTTCTTTCGTAAGCTCCAAACCTACGCATGAGAAGCCCATACGCTAAGCAATTCATGCCTAGTGGTACATAACAACATGCAAGCACATCGTATGACAAATAAAATTATGCATGAGATACTTACCAACCCTATCATAATGACTTACCTCAAAGTCGTACATGCTTTAGCCCTCATTCTACATGATATGCCATCATAATCTCATACGCCATATACACATCGAACATGGCATTTCAATAAAATTTCCAAGAATTGTAAAAAAGAATATCCCGCTTAAATAGAGTAAATTATCTTACCTTTGCCAACCTTACTTGCAACTAGAATAAAATGGATATGGGTAATCTACAACTCTCACTAGAGCCCTCAGGATACATGTCTAAGCTTTCCACAACACCTTTCTGAAGAAAAGAGTCTGCATATAAACCAAGCTTGCCTTTTGGCCTTTAAAGAATCTCGAACATGAGCAACCTAGGTCATTCAGTACAGAAATCCCCTCAATGGCATGCTATCTATCTTCACTCTAGTCCTAGTCAGAGTATTGTACTTAATCATGTATCCTAATTACCATAATTCACATTAATTATGCCTTAACATGCATTCTCATAGCATACTATAATCTTACAATAGAGGTATGCCACCTTATGACAACTCAACTATGATTCACAAGCAATTATACAAGATTTCAAGTTAAGCAGCTTCACGGCCGTGAAGTACTACTTCATGGGTAGTTTACCTGTGAACCAAATTGTGATTCAACTCGTGAATTAGCACATGTTCACTGGTGTGAACCAAATCGTGAATCTACCTATGAATGAGTCTGCTTCAGTAACAAAATTCATCATCACGACATTCACTCCCGTGAACCCTTTGTTCACGGCCATGAATCTGGAAATTTTGTAGATTTCATACTAAAATGGAATGCAACCATTTTCATGCCTTTCTAACATGCATTATTCTTTATGGTTGACCAATGTCGGCCACTCTATAAACACTCCAACATGCATTTTAGTCATTTATCATAACCATATATCTTATAATTATCCTCATTAACCAAAATAATTACTTTAACATCTCAAAATAGTCATTTAACACAAAACTCCTATTATGCATATCAACCCTAAATACCATATATTTCATTAACCAATAATCATACTGACATGCATTCAAGTCACCAATATACAAAAGCAAGATTTAGCTTAAGAGGTTGTTATGTACAAACCTTACACCTAGAATGGAGATTAGCTAAAGCTTTGGCTCTTTAATATTTTCTTCTCCTTTGAGATGGACTTCCAGCTCATCTTCTAGATTCTAGCAAGATGAAAAATGTCCTTTTAGCCTATGGAACTTAAACTAAAACCCAGAAACATGAGAATTGAGCTATTCCCTAAAAGCTAACAAGTCTTTTTTTTTTCACTATTCGCTCTCATTTTCTCTATTGAAACAAGGTCTCTCCAAGCTTTAACAATTGAGGAAAAAGGATTTTGGAGGAAGAAAAGGATGAAAATGACATGTTAGGTTGGTTAATAGGGAGTGGAAGAGCTTATTTAAAGGGATGACAGGAAGAAAAATGTGGCTGCCTCACCTACCATACTGTCTAGGCTTCACGATTGTGACTCATCTTTCATAGAAGTGAACAACTCCTTCATAGCTGTTAACTAAAACCTGATATTCATGACCGGGACACCCATTATCATGGGCATGAAACATTTGATTTCAGCAACTCTAAAACTTCCAGAACTTCACTCAACCCCCAACTCTCTCTAACCAAGAACATAACTTATATGCCCTAATTACGATCATTACATTTCTCCGACCCTTAGGATATTTTATCCCCAAAATTACCTGGCATGATGTCTCAAAACAACTGAGGATATTGTGCCATCATCATTTCCTCACTTTTCCAAGTTGCTTCTTCAATGCTATGACTCATCCATAAAAATTTCACTAATGGAACTCATTCATTCCTAAACTCTTTTACCTCACAAGCTAAGATCTCAACTAGTTCCTCTTTGTACGAAAATTTGGTCTCTATTCTATGTTTTCAGCAGTGGTGATGTGAAAAGGGTCTAACCGATACCTTTTCAACATGGATACATGAAAGATATTGTGTATCCTACTTAACTCTGGTGGCAAGGCGAGTCTGTATGCAACTGGTCCAATCCTCTCCATAATCTCATAAGGTCCTATGAACCTAAGGCTCAATTTTCCTTTTTTCCCAAACCTGAGAACCTTCTTCCATGAAGATACCTTCAAAAACACTTTGTCTCCCACTAGGTACTCAATGTCCTTCCTCTTAAGATCTATATAGGATTTTCTATCTGTCAGAAGTTGCTTTTAGACAATCTATAATAACTTTCACTTTCTCTTCTATCTCTTGTACCATATTTGGCCCCACCAACTTTCTCTCTCTAAGCTCGTTTCAATACAATGGTATCCAACACTTTCTACCTTAAAGTGCCTCATATGCAACCATTTGAATACTAGACTAATAACTGTTATTATAGGCAAACTCCATCATTGGTAGATATTTGACCTAGCTTCCTTTAAACTTGATCACACAATATCTCATCATGTCTTTTAGGATTTGTATAATGCTTTTTTATTGACCATCTATCTAAGGATGGAAAGTCATGCTGAAGTTGAGCTTAGTACCCAAAGATCACTGTAAACTACCCCAAAACTGAGATGTGAACCACAAATCTCGATCCAAAATGATGGAGACTAAAACTCCATGAAGATGTACTATCTCATTCACATACAACTCTGCCAACCTGTTCAATGGATAGTCTCTTTGGATAGGTAAGTGAGTCGACTTCATTAACCTATCCACAATTACCCAAACGACATCGTACTTCCTCAATGTCAAAGGCAAACCAATCACAAAATCCATAATGATTCTCTCCTATTTCCACTATGGAATTGTGATCTACTACAACAACCCTAAAGGTACCTGATGTTCAGCCTTTACTTGCTGACATTTAGGGCACCTAGTTGTAAACTCTGTGATGTCCTTCTTCATCATTGTCCACCAACACTTCTCTTTTAGATTTTAATACATTTTATTGTCTTTGGGGTGCATTTCAAATTTCATCCCATGAGCCTCTTTCAAGATCTTATGCCTCAATTCATAACTGTTTGGCACACAAACTCTATTATGGTAGTGCAAACTGCCATATGACCCAATCGTAAAACTCGATCTCTCCCTCTTAGAGACCAACTCAACCAATTCTACTATCTTTCCATCAAGATTATGTGTCTCTCTAATCTCTTGATCCAAGGTCGGTCGAATATGCAACTCTGACAATGTCTTCCTATTGAGTGCATCAATCACCACATTGGCCTCTTCTGGATGATAATCAATCATACAATCGTAATTCTTTATCAATTCTAGCCATCTTCTTCATCTCAAGTTCAACTCCCTTTGTGTAGGAAGGTACTTCAAACTCTTATGATATGTGAAGATGTGGCATTTCTCTTCGTATAAATAATGATGTCAAATCTTCAATACGAAGATAATGATTGCCAACTCTAAATCGTGCATCATATAGTTCTTCTTGTAAGGCTTCAACTACCTGGATGCAAAAAGGATGACTTTCCCCTATTGCATTAATATGCAATCCAATCCGTTGTGTGATGCGTCACTGTAAACAACATATTCCCTATCCAAAATTGGCTGTTAACACTAGAGCTTATATCAAAAGACTCTTAAGTTGATCAAAATTGTTCTAGCACGTTTCTGTCCATTCAAACTTAATATCTTTCTGCAGTAACCTAGTCAATAGAGAAGCAATCATAGAAAACCATTTAAAACCTCTTATAGTATCTTGTTAAATGGAGAAAACTCTTGATTTTGGTCATATTTCACAGGGGTTTACAATCCAATACGCCTCAACCTTGCCTGGATCCACTCTAACCCCATCGATCGATATCACATCCTGAGGAAGGCAATCTCATCAAGCCAGAACTCACATTTGGAGAGCTTAGCATACAACTTATATTCCTTAAGAGTCTGTAAGATTATTCTCAAATGCTACTCATGCTCATCCTTGCTTCTCGAATACACCAAGATGTTGTCTATAAACACCACAACAAACTGGTCCATTAATGGTTTGAAGATTTTGTTCATTATATCCATGAAGGCTGTCAGGGCATTGGTTAACCCAAAAAGCATAACCAGAAACTCATAATGATTATATCTGGTTCTGAAAATGGTATTTTTTTCATCACTCACTTTGATTTTCAACTAATGGTATTCTGATCTCAAATCAATCTTACAGAACACCCCTGTACCTCTCAACTAATCGAAGGGATCATCAATTTGTGATAACGAATATCTATTCTTAATGGTCACCCTATTTAATTGCCTGTAGTCTATGCACAACCTCATTGAGTCGTCTTTCTTCTTGACAACAACACTAGTGTACCCCATAAAGATACATTTTATCTAATAAAGCCCTTATCTAACAGTTTCTACAACTGTTCCTTTAACACATCTGGAAACTCTTCCACTGTCAAAATATCCCTAAGATCTAGGCTTTCCCTCCTACTGTCAACCATGTGAGCCAAATAGGCCTCACACCTCTTTTTGATCATCTTCTATGATTTTATCATAGAAGATGATCCTCATTTTTTGTGAGGATCTCTCCTCCTGAACAACCATATCTCATTTTTTGACATTCTCAATTCAACTGTCTTCATCTTGCAATCCACTACTGCACCTTGCTGAGAGAGTCAATCCATTTTCAGGATAGCATCATATTCATGAAAGGGCAATTCAATCAAATTTATCATGAACTCTTTCCCTTGAACCATAACTAGACAATTCTTATACAGTCGAATCATCACTGTGCTATGCCTCAATGGGCTAGTCACTTTTATCTCATAATCCAATCTCTTTGCTAACATGTTATTTTGCTCAACTATATTGGTACATATATAACAATTTGTGGAATCCAAATCTATCAAACTAATTAAAATTGAGTCAAAGATAAGAAATGTATCAACAACCATGTTCGATCACTCGGATCCTCTTTGACCCTCATAGTATAGGCTTTCGTTGGTGCTTTATATGGTCATGGTCTGTTCATTATCTCTGATATGGTCGATCTAACTCCACCTATGCCTGAGCTGGCCAGTCTCCATCTCCTGGTCTATGTTGGCACTGAACCTTGAGTTTGAGTGGGAGCCTTAACCTCAAGGCCCACACCTATGGCAAGCTCATAAAGGTCCCCAGTACTCTGTTTGGTGTTTTTGACCATATAATGTACATTCTAATGCTGCCTCTCTCTGTGTCTAGGGCTAACTACTGGCAGCTGTTGGAACTATTCTTGATGATGGTGCATGTCTAGTATACCTTGACTGCCTTCAACCTTGATCCTATCCTGTAGACTAAAAGGATCCAGATCTGATACAAGCGTTTTTGCTCAATGTCTATATGACACTATAAGCTGACCCTCTGAAGTCCTTCCTGGATGCCTCCTCTAGTCTCTTCAACTGAATCCTCTTCTCAATACTAATGGCAGCAGACACCAACTTTGAAAAGTCCACTAATTGGAATGAAAGTACATGAACC
The DNA here is from genome assembly GCA_023653625.1 of Triadica sebifera. Taxonomy (NCBI): domain Eukaryota; kingdom Viridiplantae; phylum Streptophyta; class Magnoliopsida; order Malpighiales; family Euphorbiaceae; genus Triadica; species Triadica sebifera. The sequence goes on along the minus strand of CM042908.1, from coordinate 18,630,231 downwards.
CTGATCTCATCTTTCAGACCATCCTCAAATTGATGACATTTGTTTGTCGCATCCCCTATAATGCCAAATGCATACCTGCTCAATCGAATGAACTTTTTTTTTGTACACTGCCATAGTCATGTTCCCTTACCATAGGTCCAGGAACTCTTTCTTCTTTTTATCAATGTACACTCTCGGTACGTACTATTTCTTAAATTCAACCACAAAGAAAACCAATGTAAGTGGCTCTAAAGTCTGATACTTTTAAAGAACAAACTTCCACCAATCATAGGTATGCTCTTGAAAAAGTGAAATAACATGCCTAAACTTGTGCTCTTTGGCACACTTAAGCTCCACGAAGACTCCCTCAGTCTTTTCCAACCAATACTCTGTAGCTTCAGGATCATCATCCCTCTTGCTAGTGAAATCTATAGCCCCATACTTATGAAGCTTGTCAATCTGCGATCTAAGCCTTAGTGGTGAATGAGGGGGTGGTGGAGGTGGTCGTGGTTGAGGAGGAGGTGGCAACGACATAGCCTGTACCAACTGCTACAACAAAGTAGCAAGATTCTGCATCTAAAGATTCTGAGCCTAATCCGCTTGACTAGTCATCGATTGCTGTAGAAGAGGTGCATCAGCCGACCCTTGCACACTAGCTTTGTTCAGTTGATTATGAGCCTCTATGTTCGAAAGACTGTTACTATCAGCTGCATCAAGTGTTTTGATCTCTATACCCAATCTCTAGCCTACATATTGATAAAGAATAGTCCACATCAGAGTCATATAGGATAACACTCACACACATGATACACCCATCCCACCTAGGTTCAAAATTGCCTAAACTTAAGCTCTAATACATCTAAATGTAACACCCTTTAATATAATTGATATTAAACCCAATTAAACTAAAGGATGCTACGATGCACATGATTCAAAACACCATAATTTAAAAACTTTAAGTCATCATGGCTATGATGACTTATTAAAAGATTCAAATGATTAAAAGATTTCAACATAACAACAATTAAGCAATCACTAGCCTCAAGTTTATACAAAACAAATAGTTATAAAATTACATGACCTTTAGAAAAATACCAAACATGTACACTTATAACTACCCAATCCGATAAAACAACCAAAAAGTAAAATAGTGTATCATCCACCCCAAATGTATCCTTGGCTTTGATCAATGGACGTTCTCCTCTATTGGTCCTCTCATAAACTTCAAACCTATACATGGGAAGCCCGTACGCTAAGCAATTCATGCCTAGTGGTACATACCAACAGCAAGCACACCATATGACAAATAAAATTATGCATGAGATACTTACCAATCCTATCATAATGACTTACCTCGAAGCCGTACATGTTTTAGCTCACATTCTACATGACATGCCATCATAATCTCATACACTGTATACACATCAAACATGGCATATCAATCAATTTACAGGAATTGTGCAATTTTATATCCCACTTAAATTGAGTTAATTATCTTACCTTTGCCCACCTTACTCATAATTGGACTAAAATGTATACGGGTAATTTGCAACTCTCACTAGAGCCTTCGGACACCTGTCTGAGCTTTCTACAACACTTGTTTCAGAAAAAGAGTCTACATATAAACCAACCAAGGAAGCTTTCACTGGCTGCCTCTTAGCCTTCAAAGAATCTCGAACATGACCAACCTATTCAATGACATGCTATTTATCCTAACTCTAGCCTAAATCAGAGTATTAGGCTTAATTATTTATTTTAATTACCATAATTCACATAAATTATGCCATAACATGCATTCTTATAGCATACTATAATCTTACGATAGAGGTATACCACCTCAGGATCAATCAACTTTAATTCACAGACAATTAGACAAGATTTCAAGTTAAGTAGCTTCACATCTTTCATGGCTGTGAAGCACTACTTTATGGGTAGTTTACTCATGAACCAAACCATGATTCAACCAATGAATTAGCACATGTTTAGAATCAAGATCACTTCTTTATAGGCATGAACCAAACTGTAAACCTAACCGTGAACGCGTTTATTTCAACAACAAAATTCACTATCACGACATTCATGCCTGTGAACCCTTCATTCATGGCCATGAATATGGAAATTTTATAAATTTCATACCAAAACAAAACACAACCATTTTCATGCCTCTTTAACATGCATTATTCTCTACGGTTGACTAATGTTAACCACCTTATCAATACTTCAGTATGTATTTTAGCCATTTATCAAAACCATATACCTTCTAATTATCCTCATTAACGAAAATAATTACTCTAACATGTCAAAACAATAATTTAACATAAAAACTCCTATAATGCATATCAACCCCAAATATCATAGATTTCGTTAAATAATAATCATACTGACATGCATTAAAGTCACACCAACAGACAAATGCAAGATTTAGCTTCAGAGGTTGTTATGTACAAACCTTACACTTAGGATGGAGATTAGCTAAAGCTTGAGCTCTTAAAGCTTGTCCTCTCGATTGAGATAGATTTCTATCTCCTCTACCAGATCCTAGCAAGATGAAAAATGTCCTCTTAGCCTCTGGAACTTAATCCAAAACCTAAAAACATGAAAATTGAGATCTTCCCTCAAAGCTCACAAACCCCATTTTCTGACTCTTCTCTCTCATTGTCTCTCTTGAAACAAGGTCTCTCCAAGCTTCAATAATGGAGGGAGAATGGTCCTAGAGGAAAAAGAAGACGAAAATGGGCATGTAAGGTTAGTTAACAGGGAGTGGGGGAGTGAATTTAAAGGGATGGCAGGATGGAAAATATGGCTGCCTCACCTACCCATACTATCCAAACTTCATGACCATGACTCATCTTTCACAGCATGAACCACTACTTCATAGTCATAAGAAACTCTTCACGGTTGTTTCATCATACTTAGCCCCTTGTCTTTGATGAAATCCCTTAGCTACTTGTCTAGCTTTATATGTAACTATATTACATTCCATGTTGGTCTTCTTCTTGAAGACCTATTTGCACCTAATGGGTTTTATCCCTTCATATGGGTCAACTAAGGTCTGTACTTGGTTTTGAATATATAAAATCCATTTATGATTGCATAGGGTTTAATTATTTATCAAATTCTAAACTTCTTTATTGAACTTTAAGGGGTAGTTTTCATCATTTGTTTTATCACAAATAATTAGGCAATAAGGAATTTAACCACAATTTTTGTTCTAAGTGTGTTAGATAGGTTACACATTCTAAAGACCATAAAGGTAGATGATTGAAATTGTTTGAAGTTCAAAAGAATGAAAATCAAGAAAGGTTCACTCTTGTGAAGCATAAATTCACGCTAGTGAACAAAGCAACGCTTGTGGTGAAGAATTGCCACAACCGTAAAAAGCAAAATTCACACTTGTGACTCATGGGTAATGCCTATGAATGAGTTACCACCAAGATTGTTCTTTCAAATGTTCACAGTAGTGAAGCATTGGACCACTTATGAAGTTTGACCAAGTCACGCACGTGAAGAAATTTTGTACGCCCGTGAAATACCTTTCATTTTTAGACAGAACCATTCATGGCTAGCTTCACCACCCGCAAACCTGGAAAGAAAAAATTGTTAGGCATGAACGAAAAAGTTATTGAACAAGCATTTAATGGATATATTTGTTAGGGGAAGTATAAATACAACATATTTATGACTTCGAAAGGTTAGAAAACAAGTGAAAATGTGCATTTAATTTTCTAATCTTGTATAGCCTTGTGCATTTAATTCATTTCACCATTCTTATCTTTTATATTGTAAGAACTATATTTGTGGAGCTTTTTCGTTGGTGAGTGTTTCATTCTTGTAATAATTTACTCAAAAGTGAGTTTGAGTGAGTTGGGTTATGAGTGAAACATTTGTATGGGTTTTTGTGTTAGCCATTAAAATGCAAGTATTTTTCTGGGTTAGGTGCTAGCCAATAGGGAAACACCACAATTGGGAATAACTCTATTTGTAACACTTTATGTGTTAGTAAAATACCCAATTGAGATTGGAAAGAGGAGTAGGGTTTGTTAATAACCGAACCTTTATAAATCTTATGTACTATATTTCTCTCTCTCTCACACAAATTATTCTTTGATAAAATTGCTTCAGGCAAAATTTTTAATTACCAACCAATTCAACCCCTCTGATTAGTTATTTTTTTGGGAAACTATTGGAATAGAGCCAGGTTTAGCATTCAAGCCTAACAAGCACTAACAAAGATCAAATTATGGCCAATGAAAGGTTTCACAATCTCAAGCCTTTCTTTGATAGAGCAAATTATGCAAATTGGAAACTCAAGATGAAAACTTATCTTGATAGTAAGGGAGTAGATGTTTGGGACACCGTTCAAAAGGAATGGACACCTTAAATAAGAAGGAATGCTGAAGGAGAAGATGAAATCATTCCAAGAGATAATTGGACCGAGCCCCAAAAAGGGCTAATGGAAAAAAATAAGAAAGCCATTACCATTCCAATAAGCTCTCTATCACTTGAAGAGTGTGGTAGAATCCAACATTGTCCAACCGCTTACTCCATTTGGAAAATGGTGGCAAACTACCATGAAGGCATAAAACAAGTAAAGTCCAAGAAGGTTCAACTTTTTGTCATCAAATATGAACTCTTTAGGATGAAGCTAAATAACCGAAACGACCAATCGACTTCTTGCTATTGTCAATGGCATGAGGAAGCTTGGAAAGCATTATAACTTAGAAGATGTAAATAACAAAATTCTAAAGAGCCTTCTTATGAGAGATTATGGCTTAAGGGTTGCGATATTGAGGAAGTCAATGAAAGACTCGAGCGTAATTCTTACCCATGTAGTTATTTGCAAACTCCTCACTCATGAAATGGCTCTAGTAAGAGAAAGAGAGATTGAATGAGAAAAAGAGAAGAGAAAGCCTCTACCACTTGAAGCTTTAACCTTCATACCTATAGATGAAGATCTCCTTAGTGATGAAGAGTTGATTGATGAAAGAGATGATCAAATAGCCTTGCTTTCAAGGAGAATCAAGAGTTGATCACCTACAAGTATGGGTCAATTAAAAACTACAAGTAGAAAGTCTCAAGATTGCTTTTTATAAACTCCTCATCTAACAAAGGAAAAGAGGAATTCAAGTGCTATGAGTGTGGGAAGAAGAGACACATTAGATCAGAGTGCCTCATGATCAAGAAGTACAAACAGAAATGCAATAAAGAAGATAAAGAAAGGGGTCACAAAGCCACTTAGGATGATGAAACCTCATTACTCATTGAAGAAGAAGAAGATGAGGTGGCTAACTTGTGCTTCATGGCTATTGAGGATAACTCCAATGATGAGGTATGCTCCACATTCCAACCTTATGATGGCTTGTATGATTTAATTGATGATGATGGTGATGATGACATAGTTGGAGTAATAAACCTAGAAATATAAATATACAAATCGAAACTTGATCTTTATAGGAAAAATAACTCTAAACTCAAAAATAAATTTAATAACCTTTAAAAGGTAGTTGAAAAGCTAAAAACCTCAAATGACTTCTTAAAGAAGTCATTGGATGAGATTTCCTCAAAACCCTCGACAACTTCTCTTTTTAAAGAAAATAATGCATTAAAAAATGAGGCTAAGGAACTTAGAAATTCTATTTCTAGATTTCGCAAAGGGAATGATAATTTAGACACTCTAATCATATCTCAAAGACTTCCCTTAGTGAGACGTGGTCTAGGCTTCAATGGAGCATCGTTATTATCTAATACTATTTTTATTAAATCAAGCACACCACAAACTTTTACTATTGAGGTAATAGCCCTAAGGACTAATGGAAAAGCATACATAAAACCTTCTATTCAAAAGAAAAGTAGCCAAAGGTCACATGACCCAAAGGGGAAACCTTAAAAGGCCAATCATACTTTCTTATATAGAAAGCATGCACCTAAAAAAGAACCCACAACACATGAATGTTTATGCCATTGTGCACATACTCCTTCTAGGAGAGTAGTAAAGCCTAAACCTATTGCAAAGTGGAAAAGCATATTTAAATCGAAATAATGCCATTATTGCATAAAGCTTGGGCATATTAACAACATTGTTTTATAAGGAAGGCCTATTGGAAATCTTCTAGTGCTAACCCCTAAAGACCTAAGTTTATTTGGGTACATAAAACCAAACCTAAATTTTATTTTGTAGTGTGCCTTAAGTCCACATCAATGGAAAATGCTTGGCTAGTGGATAATGGATTCGTAAGGCACATGAATGAAAATAAAAGCATTTTCACTCAAATCATAAGAATTGATGGTGGTAAGGTAACCTTTGGAAACAATGCCAAGGGTAAGGTAATTGGCATTGGCTCAATTGGTTTAAATATTTCTTCTTTATTTGAAAATATTTCATTTGTTGATGGTTTAAAGCATAATTTATTAAGTGTAAGTCAATTACGTGATAAGGGAAACCAAGTCACCTTTACCTCTAATGAATGTCTTGTGAACAACCCAAATGGTTAAAAGATGTTCAAAGGAGATAGAGATGACAATACTTACATAATAGATTTACACAAGCTATTTAACATTTCCTCTAAGTGTCTTATGACAATTAACGATGAACCTTGGCTATGGCATAAAAGGCTTGTCATGCAAACATGAATTTAATTCAAAGCCTTAGCAAAAGAGAGCTAGAGGATGGACTACCAAAAGTCAAATTTGCAAATGATAAGACTTGTGAACCATGTCAAAGAGGAAAATATCGCAAAACATCATTCAAGTCAAATAATGTAGTAAGTACCTCTAGACCTTTACAACTTTTGCATTTAGAACTTTTTGGACTTACTAGAGTTGTTAGTTAAAGGGGTAAACACTAATCTTTTGTCATTGTTAATGATTACTCTAGATTAACTTGGATAATTTTCTTAGCTCAAAAGAGTGATGTCTTTGATTCCTTTAAAAACTTTGCCAAAAGAATTCAAGATGAAAAATGATATTTTATTTCTAAAATAAGAAGTGATAATGACAAAGAATTTGAAAATGAGAATTTTTTAAATTTTTGTTTGGAATATGGTATTTCTCATAATTTTTCAACTCCTAGAACAACTCAACAAAATGGGGTTGATGAAATAAAAAAAATAGAACTCTAATTGATATGGCTAGAACAATGCTCAATGAGTATGGTTTACCAACCTACTTTGGGGCCGAAGTAACTAATACCGCATGTTATATTTCTAACCGAGTTTTTAAAAGGCCAATTTTAAATAAAACTTCTTTTGAGTTATGGAATGGAAGAAAATCCTTTATCTCATATTTTAGAGTATTTGGATGCAAGTGTTTTATATTAAATACCAAGGATAACCTTGGAAAATTTGCTTCTAAATTCGATGAAGGTATTTTCTTAGAATACTCCACAACTAGTAAAGTTTATAGAGTCTTTAATAAAAGATCATTAGTTATAGAAGAGTTTATTCATATTGTTTTTGATGAATATAGTAAACTTTATCTTGTGAAAGGTAGTGTGTTTTTGATGATATTATAGGTACAATGGATAAGCTTGGTCTTGATTATGAAAAGGATGGTGAGACCTCAAAGACAGATGATAATAATAATCAAGAAGAGAAACAACAAGAGGTGAATCAAGACAATCTACTTCCTCAAGCTCATGAGCAAGGCACACAAAGCTTCAAAAGGAATGAAAATTCAGAAGAAACCATCCCATGAAGCAAATTATTAGTGATCCCACCGAGGGTGCAAGTACTAGATCTAATATCAAGTTTTTAGATTCTAATCTAGCTTTTGTCTCTCAAATTGAGCCAAGCATTATTAATGAGACTTTTAGTGATGAAAGTTGGGTGATTGCTATATAGAAGTTGATGGATACATGTTATATGAAATAGGAGTTGAAAGAAGAGGTGGTGAAATCCAGCTAAATGATAAAAAGCATGAGAGAAGCTTATTTTTTAGGCTATATTAAAGGTATGTACATATATGCAATTAAATTCCTTACATTTATAATGAGTTTAAAGCAAGTAATTAATTCCTTGAAAATACAATAATTGAATGTTGAACATGCTTGATAAGAGTTATTAATGATTCCACATTATGGAGTGTAATAAATGTGCATTTATGAGTATATTGATAGATAATGCCTTAAGTGGTTGAGAGAAGCAATAAATTATGCATTAATACATGTGGGATCATAAATGATTGTTAATATGCATACTGAGTATGAAAAGAGGGAATTGAATGATTATGTATTCTCTTGAGTTTAAATGATGCTTTAACATGCTTTATTTGCATGTTGTGATGATAATGTTGATAGGCAAAAAGTTGTCATGGGGCAATCCTTAGAGCCTTACATGTAACTTGTAATGATTACTTATTTTTAAATGTTGTTAACTGTAGGAAAGTCCAGATTTATGCCTGTGACTAGGTATTCATGATCGTGAATCTCATCCCACAAACAACATAATGCCCCCACCAATTTTTTCATGGCTATACAAAAAATTTCACGACTTAGTTCACAATGTTGCCCATAAATTGAACAAAGAAGGGGGGTTGAATTGGATATTAAAAATTCTTGCGGAAAGTAAAGTTAAGTAGAGTAGGGATAGGGAGATATAACACAGGAAATTTTATAGAAGTTCGGGTGTCAACAAACCCTACTCCTCTCCCCAATCTCAATTGGGAGTTTCCCTAACACATTAAATGTTACAATGGAGTTTTACAAGCTCACTCCCAACTATGGTATTTCTATCAATGGATCACACCTAACCCAGAAATCCCTTGTGTTTTAATGGCTCACACAATAAACCAATTCCTTGTGTTTTAATGGCTCACACAAATAACCCTTACAAGAGTTCTACTCTTAACCCAATATACCCAAACTCACTTGAGTAGTAGATTACAAAGAGAGACACTCACAAATTTATAATGCTCAGAAAATAATGAGAAAAAAGATTTTTTTACAGAGAATTAATGTTTGTTTGAAAGTCATAAATGCACAAATGGATACAATAAGACTTTGATTCGAAGTATTTACTATTCTCTTATTCTGGATTCATAAATGGATTGCATTTATACTTTCATAGCGAATTATAGCCGTTTGGTTGCATTTAATGCAAAAATAGCCGTTGCATCAACTTTTAATTTCGCGACTGACAAGTTTCTCTTTCCTTATTCACAATTGTGAATATATATGTCACGATCGTGAAAGTTCTTCCAAGTCATGACTTGAGTGATGAATCTGGCCATAAAGCATTGTGGAAGGATTTGAAGTGTTTGATCATGGGTGTGACATTATTCTATCACGGGCATGAACATCCTTCCAAGCTGTTGTCCAAGTGGTGACTGTGGCCATGAAGCTCTCTAGAGGAATTTGATATGTTTTCTCACGGGCGTGACTTTCTTTCACGAACGTGATTGATATGATCATTCACGGTTGTTATGATCTTTCATGTCTGTGAACTTTAAATGTTGGGTAGTTGGAGCTACGCTTCATCACAGGCGTGACATAAAAGGTCATGGGCGTGAACATGCTATTTCTTCAATTTTTGTCTTTTTAAGGTTAGTCTTCCATTCTCGATTCTTGCATCATATTCCATACCCTGTTCAATAAACTTAGAAAACAAGTATGTTAAATACATTATTGCTATTTTATTTGTTAGCATCAAAATAACAGAAATATCCCTTAAGGTTCAACAATCTCCCCCTTTTTGACGGTGACAAATAATCTAGCAATATGTACTTTTGAGAAGTCTCCCCCTCAAAAGATGCTTAAGATTAAAAATTACTGAGGTGCAAAAATTGTTAAGAATGATGAAGTATAGCATGGATGTATGCTTCCTAGTTTAGGTATATGCAAGGTATATGCAAGGTATATCCAATGCATACCAAATTTTTACTTATAACTAGTTAAGTATATGCAAAGTATATTTAAGGTATATTCAAAGTATAACTTGCATATTCATTTAACTCAATTATGTTGCTAGTATTCAAATTATAATTAGCATATTCATTTAATTCAATTATATTGCTAGGTTCTCCCCTTTTTGTCATCAACAAAAAACAATATAAGAGATAAATAATAAGGGAAAACTAATGCAATTATATTAATATAAAATGAAAAAGTACAATTTTTTTGAAAAGTATTTTAAAGTCCTACATTAGAAATACTAGAAATTAACAAAGCGAAAAACAATAGTCTAACTAGATTTGGAGCCGGACATCCAATCACTAAGGCGAGTTACTTTTGCCTCGAGGATCTCCATGCGAGACTCCGTGAAATCCTTGAGGTTCTTTAACCCCTCATCAATCAAAGCCTGCAATTGGTCAAAACATGGTGCCAATAGATCAGCCACCTACTGAGCTAAGTTCGGTGTGGAGGCCAAGAATTTTCCAATTTCCTTCTCAACCTCTAGGGTCGCAGTCTCAACTCGAACTCTCTTCCTCTGCTAGATTCCTTGGAGGCCAACTTTGAAGTCATCCGAATCATTGTCCTTCCAAATAATCACTCCAGCTATGTTAGTGAAGCGGTAGTGGATGTTATTCTCATGAACTATGCAAACCGCCTCTCCCATTTTGATAAAAGACTCGACGTCTAGCCGGTCTCTAGGATGTGCTAGTATGAGGTTGAAGTGATGCTCCTCTAGCTTCAAATACCCAAGCTTTATAGGAAGGTGAGTCATGTACCCACCAATCAAAATGTCTCCGAAGGGCTTCATAGCAATAGATAATAAATGGTTTGCAAACCATCGAGATAAAGCCATTGTTAGGCCTCTTCGGGCCATCACTAGAAGAAAGAGCTCAGATTTCTGAATTGATTCGTTGCTGTCCCCTTTGGAAAACATGCTATAGGTCAAAAACCTATGCAAGTACTTGTGCGCTGGTGACCGAAGGTGGGTGCTCTTTGTCTTCTTGACGTCCCAACTACATTCGAGCCCGAAATGAGTCGATGCCTGAGTGGCATAGAACTCCACCTCACTTTCATTAAGTATACCATCAGATGGAAGGTTGAACATATCACCAAATTCCTTTGCAGTGAGAGTGTTCAGATGTTTGCAAAGTTGAAATTTCACAGTGCCTGCGGGAGAGACATACAGGGTGCTAAGGAACTCAAAGGTAGGTTCCTTTAGCATTGGATGATGTAAAAAAATGAAGTCTTTTAGATGACAAGCCTAGAGTTGTTCCATCATGCTTGTCTCGAGACCAAGGGTCCTGACAATGTTCCACTAAAATGTTCGAGAGGAAAGGAGTGGTCCTTTATTGAGAACCAAATACCTCGGATGACATTGCTCCTGAATGATATTGAGAAGGTAGTCAATAGGTCCGTAATGATACATCTTGCAGCCATATATTCCGCTTCAGCAGTGGAAAGAGCAACTAAAACTTGTTTCTTTCTAAACTAAGAAACTAAGCATTCACTAATAAAGTGACAAGTATCTGAAGTACTCTTTCTATCTGTTGAGCCTTGAGGGGTATTTCTATCATTTTGATGATAACAAATAAAATAGCAATAATGTATTTAACATACTTGTTTTCTAAGTCTATTAAATAGAGTATGGAATAAAATAGCAAGAATGGAGAATGAAAGATTAATCCTTGAAAGATAAAATTGAAGAAGCAACATCATTCACGCTTGTGATCATATGTGTCACGCCCGTGAATAAGCCTAGCGCCAATAAACTAACATTTGAAGTTCATGACCATGAAGGAAGATAATGAACCATGAATGAACATTTGCATCACGCCCGTGAACCTGCATGACAAATTCTTCCAGAGAGCTTTATGACCAAAGTCACCACTTGGACCATGGCCTGGAAGGTTGTCACGCCCGTGAAGATATATGTCACGCCCATGACCCAATATTTCAAAACCTTCCAGAATGCTTCATAGCCAAGGTCACCACTTCAGTCACGGCTTGGAAGAACAGTCACGACCGTGACACAATGAGTCATGCCCGTGAAAATGAAAGAGAAAAATGTCAAGCGCGATTATTAGGGTTGGTGCAACGACTAGTTTCGTATTAAATGCATTATAATGACTATAATTCACCATGAAAGTATAAATGCAAGTCATTTATGCATTCAGCACAAGAGGATAGCAAATACTTTGAATGAAAATCTTGTTGCAAGTTATTTGTACATTTAACACTTTCAAAACAAATATTTATTCTCTATGAAAATCTTTTTTCTCATCATTTATTGAGCAATAAAGATTTCTAAGTGTTTCTCTCTGTAATCATTTCTTACTCAAGTGAGTTTTGGGTATTTCTGGGTTAAGAGTAAAACACTTGTAAGGGTTAGTTGTGTAAGCCTCTAAAAAACAAAAAAAGGTTGTTCATGTGAGCTTGTAAAACACAAGGTAACAGTTGTTTGTGTGAGCTTGTAAAACACAAGGAATTGGTTATTGTGTGAGCCATAAAAATACAAGGGATTTCTGGGTTAGGTGTGAGCTATTGTGAGAAACACCATAGTTGGGAGTAAGTTTGTAAAACTCCATTGTAACACTTAGTGTGTTAGGGAAACTCCCAATTGCGATTGGGGAGAGGAGTAGGGTTTGTTAACACCCAAACCTCTATAAAAATCCTTGTGTCAAATTTCTCTATCCCTCGTAAACTTAAATTTTTATTTCCGCACTTTAAAGTTAAATTTTTAAACTCCAATTCAACCCTCCCTTCTTGGCTCAATATATGGACAACAATTGGTATCAGAGCTTTGTCTAGCATCGAAGCCTAAAAAGCGCTAGTAAAGATCAAGATATGGCCAGTGAAGGATTCCAAAGTCTCAAGCCTTACTTCGATGGAGCAAATTATGCTCATTGGAAGTTTCAGATGGAGACATATCTAGATAATGAAGGAATTGAAGTCTGGGATAGTATTCGAAAAGAATGGACACAACCAACTAGAAAAGGAGTTAATGGTGAAGAAGAAATCTTGTCAAGAGATGATTGGACAGAGCCTCAAAGAAGAGCGAATTTCAAAAATAAGAAGGCAATGACAATTCTCTCAAGCTCATTATCTATTGAAGAATGTGGCAGGATACAACACTGTTCAACTGCATATAGCATGTGGAAAATATTAGAAATCTATAAGGCCACAAAGCCACATGGGATGACGAAAGCTTTTCAAGTAAAAAAGATGACAATGAAAGCGAAGAGGTCAACCTATGCTTCATGGCTATTGAGGATCACATCTCGGATAAAGTAAGATCACGACACTCATACTCTTTTAATAATGATAGTAGTGATAATGATAGTGATAGTGATAGTGATGATGATGATGTTGAGCAAAGCCATATAGAAGAATTGAATCTAGAATTAGAGAAATATAGGAGTAAATTCAGTACTTATAGAAATAACATCTCTAATTTAAAAAAACAAAATTGATGCTTTAGAAAAGGAGAACATTAAGCTTAAATCATCTAATGAATCTCTTCAAAAATCATTAGATGAATACTCATCAAAACCCTCAACTAAACCCTCAACATAACTCTTCAAAGAATGAAGTTGAGGAACTTAGAAATTCAATTTCAAAATTCCACAAAGGAAAAGAGAGTTTAGATACTCTCATTGTGTTTCAAAGACCACCTTTAATTAGACATGGTCTAGGATTTAAGGACACATCATCATCTTCTCACAAAACCATCTTTGTTAAGTCTAGTGAACCTCACATCTCCACACTTATTGGAACAACACCTAGGAATAAGTATACTAATCCTTCTATACATAAAAGAATAATCATGCCTTTATGTATAAGAAACATGTATATGGGAAATCACCAATTAATCATAATTGTGCATGCCATTGTACTTAAAATCAGTTTAATAGAAATATGGCAATCAAAAAAATTGTAAGACCAAAAAGCAATGTTAGACCCAAACAGTGTAATTATTGTACGAAGATTGGTTATATAAATAAACATTGTTGGATAAGGAAGGCTCATTGGGAACCTTCATGTGCTAACCCCTAAGGACCTAAGCTCATTTGGGTACCTAAAAATCATACTTGAATTGTGAATCTATAGGAATGCCTCAAGTCCACAATAAAAAAAATGCTTGGCTAGTAGATAGTGGATGCTCAAGACATATGACAGGAGACAAAGAGCTCTTCAATGAAATCAAAAGTATTGATGAGGTAAAGTTACCTTTGGAAACAATGCTAAGGGTAAGGTAATTGGCATTGGTTCTATTGGTGTTAATGGTACTACTTTTATAAAAGTTGTCTTACTTGTTGATGGCTTAAACATAACTTGTTGAGTGTTAGTCAATTATGTGATAAAGGAAACAAAGTAATCTTTACTTCCAATGAATGTCTTGTGACCTCTATCGATGGTCAAGAGATATTTAAAGGAAATAGAGATGTCAACACATACATAATAGACTTACATGAATTATCTAACCATTCCTCTAAGTGTCTTGTGACTACTGGTGATGAATCTTGGCTGTGGCATAGAAGACTTAGTCATGCTAACATGGACTTAATTCAAAGCCTCAACACAGGAGAACTAGTAAAGGGACTGCCAAGAGTCAAATTTGAAAAAGGCAAGACCTGTGAACCTTGCCAAAGAGGGAAGCAACACAAGTCATCCTTCAAAGCCAAAAACATAGTAAGTACCTCAAAACCTCTACAACTCATGCATTTAGATTTATTTGGACCTTCTAGAATTGCTAGCTTAGGAGGTAAACATTATGCCTTTGTCATCGTAGATGATTACTCTAGATTTACTTAGGTAATTTTCTTAGCTCAAAAAGTGATGCTTTTGAAAATGTCAAAAACTTTTCTAAAAGAGTTCAAAATGAAAAAAGGATATTGTATTTCAAAGATAAGAAGTGACCATGGCAAAGAATTTGAAAATGAAAACTTTGAATGTTTTTGTCTTGAACATGGCATTTCACAGAATTTTTCATCGCCTAGGACACCTTAACAAAATGGGGTAGTTGAAAGAAAAAATCGAACTTTAATTGAAATGGCTAGAACAATGCTTAATGAGTATGGTCTACCAACTTAATTTTGGGCAAAAGCCACAAACACTACTTGTTATATTTCAAATCGAGTTTTCAAAAGACCTTTTAAACAAAACCTCATTTGAGCTATGGAATGGAAGAAAGCCCTTGATATCATACTTTAGAGTATTTGGATGCAAGTGCTTCATATTGAATACCAAGGACAACCTTGGAAATTTTGCCTCTAAATCTGATGAAGGTATCTTTTTAGGATACTCTTCAACTAGCAAAGTATATAGAGTATTTAATAAAAGATTATTAACTGTTGAAGAATCTATGCATGTTGTTTTTAATGAATCTAGTAGATTTGATCTTGTGAAAGGTAGTGTTCTTGATGATGTTGTAGGAACTATGGAAAAACTTGATCTTGGAAATGGAAAAGAAGAAAATGATCAAGAAGATTCACATGAAGTCTCTACCTCAAGCTCAAGAGGAAAACATGCAGTTGCTCTCAAAGGAATGGAGATTGACAAAAGATCACCCCAAAGAGCAAATCATTGGTGATCCTTCTTGGGGAGTAAGTACTAGATCTCATTTCAAATATTTTGCTTATGACCTTGCTTTTATCTCTCAAATTAAGCCTAAAAAAATTGATGAGGCTCTTAATAATGAAAGTTGGGTGATTGCAATGCAAGAGGAACTCAACCAATTTGAGAGAAGTAAGGTATGGACCTTAGTACCTAGACCCAAGGATCATCAAATTATAGGTAGCAAATGGGTGTTTAGAAATAAACTAGATGAACAAGGTTTAATAACTAGGAATAAGGCTAGATTGGTTGCAAAAAATATAATCAGGAAGAAGGAATAGATTATGATGAGACCTATACTCTTGTAGTTAGATTAGAAGCCATAAGAATACTTTTAGGATTTGCATGCCATATGAATTTCAAACTCTTTCAAATGGATGTGAAAAGTGCCTTTCTAAATGGTCATATAGAAGAAGAAGTTTATATAGAACAACCACCGGGTTTTGAAAGCTATGATTTTCCAAATCATGTTTTTATACTTTTAAAAGCTTTATATGGTTTGAAACAAGCCCCAAGAGCTTGGTATGAAAGACTAAGTTCTTTTCTCTTAGAAAATAACTTTACAAAAGGGAATGTTGACACCACATTATTCATTAATGTTGCCCAGATATTAGACCAAGAAGGGGGGGTTGAATTGGAGTTTAAAGAATTAAACTTTAAAGTGCGGAAATAAAATTGTTAATTTTAGAAAGGATAGAGAAAATCAGACACAAAGATTTATAGAGGTTTCGGTATTAACAAACCCTACTCTTCTCCCCAATCGCAATTGGGAGTTTCACTAACACACTAAGTGTTACAATGGAGTTTTACAAGCTCACTCCCAACTATGGTGTTTCTCACAATGACTCACACCTAACGCAGAAATCCCTTGTGTTTTAATGGCTCACAAAATGACCAATTCCTTTGTGTTTTACAGGCTCACACAAACAACCTACACTTTGTGTTTTACAGGCTCACACAAACAACCTATACTTTGTGTTTTATAGGCTCACACAAACAACCTTTTAATTTGTGTTTTGGAGGTTCACACAACTAACCCTTACAAGTGTTCTACACTTAACCCAGAACTACCCAATGCTCACTTGAGTAAAGATTACAGAGAGAACCACTTATAAATCTTTATTGCTCAAATATGAGGAGCAAAAAGATTTTTACAGAGAATAGATTTGTTCTCAAAGTATAAAAGTACAAGATAGCTTGTGATTTGAAGTTTATGCTAATCTTTTGTTTTTCTTATCTTTTGTTTATTAATGCATAAATGACTTCCATTTATACTCTTATGGCTGAATATAGCCGTTGGGGTGTATTAAATAAGAAACTAGCCGTTGTACCAACCAAAAAATCGCGCCTGACATTTTTCTCTTTCATTGGTCACGAGCGTGAATATGCTTATCACAGGGGTGACTGTTCTTCCCAAGCCGTGACTGAAGTGGTGACCTTGGTCGTGAAGCTCTCTGGTATGTTTTGACATATAGAGTCACGGGCGTGACACTTTTCACAGCCGTGAGGCAAGTGGTGACTCTGGTCGTGAAGCTCTCTGGATGAAATTGCATGAGGCCTTCATGGGGGTGACATCTTCATTCACGGGGGTGACAATCTTCCCAGCCGTGATCCAAGTGGTGACTCTGGTGGTGAAGCTCTATGGGATGAATTTGCATGAAGCTTCACGGGGGTGACACCGTTCTTCACGGGAGTGGCTGAAATGCTTACTTCACGGTTTGTTTTTCCTTCATGGCCGTGAACTTCAAATGTTGGTTTTGGTAACGGTTAGCTTCCTTCACGAGAGTGACTCCTAGAGTCACGACAGTGAACATGCTACAACTTGATTTTTGTTTTTCAAGGATTATTCTTCCAATTCTCCATTCTTGCTATTTTAATTCATGTCCTGTATAATATACTTACAAAAACAAGTATGTTAAATACAATATTGCTATATAATTTGTTATCATCAAAATGAAAAAATACCCCTCAAGGTTAACAATCTCCCCCTTTTTGATGGTGACAAATAATCTGGCAATATGTGATTTTGAGAAGTCTCCCCCTCAAAATATACTTAGGATAAAAATTATAATATGCAAGAATAGTAAATAAAGATGTAGCTTGAAACTAGTTTTTAAGTATATGCAAGTTATATGAGAAATATATCCAATGCATACCATAATTCCTTTTCAAGACATAAAGTATATGTAAGGTATATTTAAGGTATATCATGACATGTTTTTATTTGTAACTTGCTTTAAAGGTGTATGCAAAGTGTACTTAGGGTATATTTAAAGTATATATATAAAACTCTGTTTTTCAATTATCTACTTTGCATCTGAAAAGTTGAATCAAGATTTTTAAATCAATTCAAAGTCTGTTCACTTTTTTGATTCACAATTCTTAAATTGCTAGTTTGATACTACTTTCCCTTATCATATATTACCTATCATATATTGCTAGTTTTCTCCACTTTTTGTCATCAATCAAAAAGAATATGTAGATTGAAGTAAACAAAAGCAGATATATATTACAAAGGAAAGGATACAAACTAAGAAAGGAAATTTAAGATTTCCTACATAAGCAAACATAAAAAAAATGATCAAATTTAGGCTACACTCTAGCCTATCTCCTAGCAAGACATCCTATCACGAATCTTAGCTACTTCAGCCTCAAGGCTGTCTATTCAAGAATCCATGAAGTCCTTGAGGTTCTCCAACCTCTCATCCATGGAAGTCTGCAGCTGCTCGAAACGTGGTGTCAAGAGGTCGACCACTTGCTGTGCTAAAGATGGTGTGGAGGCTGAGGACTGTCCAATTTCCTGCTCGATTGCTGGAGGTGCTTCCTCAATCCGAGCCCTCTTTTTTTCTGGACTCCCTGGAGGTCTGCTTTAAAATCCTCCGTGTCATGATCTTCCCAAATAATCTCTCCAGTAGTATCAGTGAAGCGGTAGAAGATATCGTTCTGAAAAATGATTCTGACAGCTGCTCCCATCTTGATGAATGACTCTATATCCAGCCTATCTTGTGGATGTGCAGGAATTATGTTGAAGTGATGGTTATCCAGCTTCAAGTAATTGAGCTTCACTGCCATATGAGTGACATATGCCCCAATCAAGATATCTCCTGTGGGCTTGGTGGCGATGGAGAGAAGATGGTTTGCAAACCATCTGGAAAGTGCCACTGTGACTCCCCTGCGAGCCATCTCAAATAGGAAGAGTTTTGACTTCCTAATAGTTCCATTGCTTTCTCCCTGAGCGAAAATGCTATAGGTTAGAAACCTATGCAAATACCTGTGTACTGGGGTCCTGAGATGTGTGCTCTTAGTTTTCTTGACATCCCAGCTACAACCGCTGCCAAAATGTGTCCAGGATGGAGGAGCAAAGAATTCTACCTCAGTCTCATTGAGAATGCCATCAGATGGTAGGTTGAACAATTCTCCAAATGCGATGGCACTGAGGGTGGTTGCATTATTGCAGAGTTGGAATTTCACCACTCCAGTTGGTGAAACCTGCAAGGTGCTGAGAAATTCCAGCATTGGCTCCCGTAGAGTTGGCAGATGAATTTCAACAAATTCTTTTAGATGACAGGCTTGAAGTTGCTGTGTCATAGCCATCTCAAGCCCAAGATTACGGACTGCCTGCCATTCGAAGGACCTTGATGATAAAATAGGTCTCTTCTTCAAAGTTGCATACCGAGGATGGCAACTTTCTGGAATGATGTTCATAAGGTAATCTGAATACCTCTTCGGTGCATGTGACTTCTTTCTCTTTCCCTTTGATGAAGCAGACTCCATATTTGAAGATTTAGTTGTTGATGGAGTTAAAGAAAATTTTTTGAAGGAAAATATGACGAAATACCCTAGAAATGTATGAATTCTGCTGAAGATTCGATTTTTTTGTGGGATTTATAGTGAAATATCAAGGCTTTGGGGTCAGAATCTTCAATGTCTCAATGAATGAGAGTAAATGAGAGCGGTTTTGGGAGATGGAGAGTTGAAATGACGATTGTAACTGGCTATTTTCTTATATATTCGATACATTCACGGGCGTGACTAAGTGTTTCACGGGGGTGAATAGTCGTGTTTGCGGTTTTCTGAAGTAGTGTTCCACCCGTGAATGAAAGTGTGAATACGTTCACGTGCATGATTGATGAACATCATGGGCGTGAAGGATCATAGGTCACGAGGGTGAATATAATGTCACGGGCGTGCACTGTTGAATTTCACTACTTATGCTCGTGAAGCAAGCCGTGACACAAGGCGTGAAAGCTTCTATGAGTTTTGGGTGTAATTATTCACGGGCGTGAACGTTCTTATCCATGGTTATGACTCAAGCTGTGAAACTATGTTTCACCACTTGAAGCCGTGAATCATGCCGTGACCCAAAGCGTGAAAGCTTCTATAAGTTTTTGAGGCGTAATTGTTCACGGGAGTGAAAATGCGTCACGAGCTTGAATGTTCTTATCCACGGGTGTGACTGAAGCCGTGAAGCATGTCGTGAACTAAAGTCATGAACGACACTGCCTCTTTGGGCCACTTAAGTCACGGGCGTGAGTATAAGTCACGGGCGTGACTCCCCTATAATTTTCATCAAATTGAAATTAAGTTATGCAACAAGACTAAATCATTTCAACAAAAATTTTCCTTCATAAAGCATGAATTCTCATCAAAAGTTTTATCTTACAACTTGTGATATGTTTTAAGATCAACAATTAAAATTTCATATTCTTGTAATCACAAGGTTAATCCATCAATCATACCTAGTTCTCTTCTAATGAAATTAAATCTTTCCTCATTTAGAGACTTAGTGAAAATATCTGCTAATTGATTTTCTGTGCATACAAATTATAATTCAACATCTCCATATTGAACATGATCTCTAATAAAGTGGTGTCTAATATTAATATGTTTACTTCTAGAGTGTTGAATAGGATTCTTTGAAAGATTTATAGCACTGGTGTTGTCACATTTTATAGGTATATGGTTCATCTCATGACCATAGTCCTTAAGTTGTTGTTTCATCCAAAGAATTTGTGTACAACAACATCCAACTGCTACATATTCAACTTCAGCAGTTGAGAGAGCAATTGAAACTTGTTTCTTGCTAAACAAGAACCAAACATTCTCCAATGAAGTGACAAGTACCTGAAGTACTTTTTCTATCTAAAAGACTACCAGCATAGTCTGTATCTAAATATCCTATAATATAAAAGGATGAATTCCTAGGATACCATAAACCTAGATGCAAAGTTCCATGTAAATATCTTAAAATCCTTTTTACAGCATTTAGATGAGATTCTTTAGGTCATGATTGAAATCGCACACATAAGCAAACACTATACATAATATCGGGTCTAGAAGCAGTGAGATATAAAAGTAATGCGATCATACCTCTATAAAGTTTTTCATTAATGCTCTTACCCTTTTCATGTTTGTCCAATTTTGTTGATGTGCTTATAGGAGTCTTGGCATTTTTGCATCCTTCCATACCAAATTTTTTGATTAAGTCTTTGGCATATTTGGATTGGTTGATGAATATGCCCTCATTGCTTTGTTTGATTTGTAGACCAAGGAAATACTTAAGTTCTCCCATCATGCTCATTTCAAATTCCCTAGTCATGCACTTAGCAAATTCTTGACAAAGCAGCTCATTAATAGAACCAAATATTATATCGTCAACATAAATTTGAACAATTAGTATATCATGCTTATGCTTTTTGATGAACAGTGTAGTGTCAACATTTCCCTTTGTGAAGATATTTTTTAATAAAAAAGAACTTAGTCTCTCATACCAAGCTCTTGGAGCTTGTTTTAAACCATACAAAGCTTTTGAAAGTTTAAAAACATGATTTGGAAAATCATAGCTTTCAAAACCTGGTGGTTGTTCTACATACACTTCTTCATCTATATAACCATTTAGAAATGCACTTTTCACATCCATTTGAAAAAGTTTGAAATTCATGTGACATGCATATGCTAAGAGTATTCTTATAGCTTCTAATCTAGCTACAGGTGCATATGTTTCATCATAGTCTATACCTTCTTCCTGATTATATCCTTTTGCAACTATCTTGCTTTATTCCTGGTTATTAACCCTTGTTCATCTAACTTATTTCTAAATACCCATTTGCTGCCTATGATTGGATGATTCTTGGGTCTTGGTACTAGGTTCCATACCTTATTTCTCTCAAATTGGTTGAGTTCCTCTTACATGGCAACTACCTAAATTTCATCATTAAGAGCCTCATCAATGTTTTTAGGCTCAATTTGTGAAATAAAAGCAATGTCAGTGACTAAATGCTTGAAATGAGATCTAGTACTTACTCCCCTTGATAGATCACCAATTATTTGCTCTTTTGGATGATTTCTGTTCATTCTCCATTCTTTTGGAAGTCCTTGCTCCATTTGTTCTTGATTTTGAGGTAGTAAATTTTCTTGATCGTTTTCTTCTTTTCCATTTTCAATGACAAGTTTTTCTATATTATCTACAACATCAGCAGGAGCACTACCTTTCATAAGATCAAGTCTACTAGATTCATTATAAACAACATGCATGGATTCTTCCACTGTTAATGATCTTTTATTAAATACTCTATATGCTTTGCTGGTTGTAGAGTATCCTAAAAAGATACAATCATCAGACTTATAGGCAAATTTTCCAAGATTGTCCTTGGTGTTCAATACAAAACACTTGCATCCAAATACTCTAAAGTATGATACTAAGGGCTTTCTTCCATTCCATAGCTCAAATGAGGTTTTGTTTAAAAGAGGTCTTTTGAAAAATTGATTTGAAATATAACATGCAGTGTTTGTGGCTTCTGCACAAAAATAAGTTGGTAATTCATATTCATTAAGCGTTGTTCTTGCCATTTCAATTAATGTTCGATTTTTCCTTTCAACTACTCCATTTTGTTGAGGTGTTCTAGGAGATGAGAAATTATGTTAAATTCCATGTTCAAGACAAAAAATTTCAAAGTTTTCATTTTCAAATTATTTCCCATGATCACTTCTTATTTTTGAAATGCAGTACCCTTTTTCATTTTGAACTCTTTTAGCAAAGTTTTTGAAATTTTCAAAAGAATCACTCTTTTGAGCTAAGAAAATTACCCAAGTAAATCTAGAGTAATCATCTACGATGACAAATGCATAATGTTTTCCTCCTAAGCTAGCAACCCTAGTAGGTCCAAATAAGTCTAAATGTAGGAGTTGAAGAGGTTTTGAAGTACTTACTATGTTTTTGGCTTTGAAAGATGACTTATGTTGCTTTCCTCTTTGACAAGGATCACATGTCTTGCCTTTTTCATATTTAACTTTTGGTAATCCTTTTACTAGCTCTCCTATGCTGAGACTTTGTATTAAGTCCATGTTAGCATGACCAAGTCTTCTATGCCACAGCCAAGATTCATCACTAGTAGTCACAAGACACTTAGAGGAATGGTTAGATAGTTCATGTAAGTTTATTATGTATGTATTGATATCTCTATTTCCTTTAAATATTTCTTGACCTTCAATAGAGATTACAAAACATTCATTTGAAGTGAAGATTACTTTGTTTCCTTTATCACATAATTGACTTACACTTAACAAGTTATATTTCAAGCCATCAACAAGTAAAACATCCTTAATAAAAGTAGTACCATTAATACCAATAGAACCAATGCCAATTACCTTACCCTTTGCATTGTTTCCAAAGGTAACTTTACCTCCATCAATACCTTTGATTTCATTAAAGAGTTCTTTGTCTCCTGTCATATGCCTTGAGTATCCACTGTCTACTAGCCATGCATTCTTGTTTATTGTGGACTTGAGGCATACCTATAGAATTACAAATCAAGTATGATATTTAGGTACCTAAATGAGTTTGGGTCCTTGGGGGTTAGCACATAAAGGTTCCCAATGAGCCTTCCTTATCCAGCAATTTTTATTTACATGACCCATTTTCATACAGTAATTACATTGTTTAGGTGTAAACTTGCTTTTTGGTCTTACAATGTATTTGAATGCTATAATTTGATTAGATTGATTTTGAGAACAATGGCATGCACAATCATGATTAATTTGCATTTTTCTATATACATTCTTCCTATATATAAAGGCATGATTCTTTTTCGGTATAGAGGGTTTAACATTCTTATTTCTTGGTGTAGTTCTAACAGGTGTGGAGATGTTATGTTCTTTAGACTTAACAAATACTGTTTTGTTAGAAGATGATGATTTGTCCTTAAACCCTAGACAATGTCTAACTAAAGGTGGTCTTTGAGACACAATGAGAGTATCTAAGCTCTCTTTCCCTTGTGAAATTTAGAAATGGAATTTCTAAGTTCTTCAACTTCATTTTTCAAAGTATTATTTTCTTTTAACAGTGAAGCTGTTGAGGGTCTTGATGAGTATTCATCTAATGACTTTTGAAGAGATTCATTAGATGATTTAAGCTTTATGTTCTCCTTTTCTAAGCCATCTATCTTATTTTTTAAATTAGAGATATTATTTCTATAGATACTAAATTTAGTTCAATATTTCACTAATTCTATATTTAATTCTTCTATTAGGCTATGCTCATCATCATCATCATCATCATCACTATCACTATTTCTATCATTATCACTACTATCATTATTGAAAGAGTATGAGTGTAGTGATCTTACTTTGTCCGAGACATGATCCTCAGGGTTTTCTTTTCTTTGGCTCTGCTTCAAGCTCAATATCTCTCTTTACTGCCATCTCATGTGTGAGAAGCTTGCCAATCAGCACATCAGTGTTCATGATACTCATATCTTCATTTGCTTCTTCTATGCCAGCAACTCTTGAACCATACTCTTTAAGAGGAAGACTTCTTAGGATTTTATTGTTTACATCTTCCAAACTCAGATGCTTCCCAATTTTCCTCATTCCATTTATAATGGATAGAAGATGGTTGGTCATGTCAGTGATTGACTCATTGGATTTCATCTTGAAGAGCTCATATTCTGAGGTTAGAAGTTGAATCTTCTTGGATTTGACTTGCTTAGTTCCCTCATGATAGTTCTCCAATGTCTTCCACATACTATATGCTGTTGACCAGTGCTATATTATCCCAAATTCTTCAATAGATAATGAGCTTGATAGAATTTTCATTGCCTTATTGTTTTTGAAATTTGCTCTTCTTTGGGGCCCTGTCCAATCATCTCTTGATAGGATTTCCTCTTCACCATTAGCACCTCTTCTGGTTGGTGGTGTCCATTCTTTTCGTACACTATCCCAGACTTCAATTCCTTCACTACCAAGTATGTCTCCATCCTAAACTTCCAATGGGCATAATTTGCTCCATCAAAGTAAGGTTTGAGACTCTGGAATCCTTCACTGGCCATATCTTACTCTTTACTAGCACTTTTTAGGCTTTGATGCTAGACAAGGCTCTAATACCAATTGTTGCCCAGATATTAGACCAAGAAGGGGGGTTGAATTGGAGTTTCAAGAATTAAACTTTGAAGTGCGGAAATAAAATTGTTAATTTTAGAAAGGATAGAGAAAATCAGACACGAAGATTTATAGAGGTTCGGGTATTAACAAACCCTACTCCTCTCCCCAATCGCAATTGGGAGTTTCACTAACACACTAAGTGTTACAATGGAGTTTTACAAGCTCACTCCCAACTATGGTGTTTCTCATAATGGCTCACACCTAACCCAGAAATCCCTTGTGTTTTAATGGCTCACACAATAACCAATTCCTTTTTGTTTTACAGGCTCACACAAACAACCTACACTTTGTGTTTTACAGGCTCACACAAACAACCTATACTTTGTGTTTTACAGACTCACACAAATAACCTTTTAATTTGTGTTTTGGAGGTTCACACAACTAACCTTTACAAGTGTTCTACTCTTAACCCAGAACTACTCAATGCTCACTTGAGTAAAGATTATAGAGAGAACCACTTATAAATCTTTATTGTTCAAATATGAGGAGCAAAAAGATTTTTACAGAGAATAGATTTGTTCTCAAAGTATAAAAGTACAAGATAGCTTGTGATTTGAAGTTTATGCTAATCTTTTGTTTTTCTTATCATTCTCTTGTTTCTTAATGCATAAATGACTTCCATTTATACTCCCATGACTGAATATAGCCGTTGGGGTGTATTAAATAAGAAACTAGCCGTTGTACTAACCAAAAAATCGCGCCTGACATTTTTCTCTGTCATTGGTCACGGGCGTGAATATGCTTGTCACGGGGGTGACTGTTCTTCCCAAGTCGTGACTGAAGTGGTGACCTTGGTCGTTAAGCTCTCTGATATGTTTTGACATATAGAGTCACAGGCATGACATTAATCATTCACGGGCGTGACACTCTTCAGAGCCGTGAGACAAGTGGTGACTCTGGTCGTGAAGCTCTCTGGATGAAATTGCTTGAGGCCTTCACGGGGGTGACACCTTCATTCACGGGGGTGACAATCTTCGCAGCCGTGACCCAAGTGGTGACTCTGGTGGTGAAGCTCTCTAGGATGAATTTGCATGAAGCTTCACGGGGGTGACTGAAATGCTTACTTCACGGTTTGTTTTTCCTTCATGGCCGTGAACTTCAAATGTTGGATTTGGTAACGGTTAGCTTCCTTCACGGGAGTGACTCCTAGAGTCACAGCAGTGAACATGCTACAACTTGATTTTTGTTTTTCAAGGATTATTCTTCCAATTCTCCATTCTTGCTATTTTAATTCATGTCATGTATAATATACTTTCAAAAACAAGTATGTTATATACAATATTGCTATATTATTTGTTATCATCAAAATGACAGAAATACCCCTCAAGGTTAACGATTAAAAAGCATAAGCATGATTTTCTAATTGTTCAAATTTATGTTGATGATATCATATTTGGTTCTACTAATGAATTGCTTTGTCAAGAATTTGCTAAGTGTATGAATAGAGAATTTGAAATGAGCATGATGGGAGAAATTAAATATTTCCTTGGTCTACAAATAAAACAAGGCAATGAGGGCATATTCATCAACCAATCCAAATATTCCAAAGATTTAATTAAGAAATTTGGAATGGAAGGATGCAAGAATGCTAAGACTCCAATGAGCACATCAAGAAAATTAGACAAGGATGAAAAGGGTAAGAGCATTAATGAAAAACTCTATAGAGGTATGATCGGATCACTTTTATATCTTACGCTTCTAGACCCGACATAATGTATAGTGTATGCTTGTGTGCACAATTTCAATCATGTCCAAAGGAATCTCATTTACATGCAGTAAAAAGAATTCTAAGATATTTACATGGCTCATTGCATCTAGGTTTGTGGTATCCTAGAAATTCATCCTTTTATATTGTAGGATATTCATATGCAGATTATGCTAGTAGTCTTTTAGATAGAAAACGTACTTCAGGTACTTGTCACTATATTGGAGAGTGCTTAGTTTCTTGGTTTAGCAAGAAACAAGTTTCAATTGCTCTTTCAACTGCTAAAGCAGAGTATGTAGCAGCAGGATGTTGTTGTACACAAATCCTTTGGATGAAACAACAACTTAAGGATTATGGTCATGATATGAACCATATACCTATTAAATGTGACAATACAAGTGCTATAAATCTTTCAAAGAACCCCATTCAAATTCTAGAAGTAAGCATATTGACATTAGACACCACTTTATTAAAGATCATGTTCAATATGGAGATGTTGCATTGGAATTTATAAGCACAAAAAATCAATTCGCAGATATATTCACTAAGTCTCTAAATGAGGAAAGATTTAATTTCATTAGAAGAGAAGTTGGTATGATTGATGGATTAACCTTGTGATTGCCAAATTGTCAAATCTTAAGTGATAATCTTGCTTTTGTATCATCTCACTAGATATAAGGTAGTAAATTTGATGGAAATTTATGTTATAAGGGATATAATCTTCATAGAAATGATGTAGTCTTGTTTTAGGACGTAATTTTATTTGATGAAAATTTTAGGCAATTCACGCCCGTGAATTAAATAGCCAAAAAGATCCAGTAGGTTTCACAACTTAATTCACAACATGGTTCATGGCTTAAAGTAGTGAAGCCTATGTTCATGACTTCATTCACTCACGTGAAAAGCCTTGTTCACGCCCGTGATGCATTTTTACACCCATGAACATTTTCACCAAAAACTCACAGAAGCATTCGCATTTTGTTTCACGGGCATAAGTAGTGAAATTCAACACTTCACACTCATGACTCATGTTTCACCACCTTGATAGTTCATCATTCACTCCCGTGATATTCAAATATCACGACCGTGAACAATTTCATGCCTTTCCTGACGGGTAGAGCACCCTTTCAGCAAACCGTGAACACAAGACTTCACACCCGTGACTATGTGTTTCACGCCCATGAAGGGGTCGGCTATATAACATTTCTGTCGATTATTTTTCACATTTCAACTTTCTAACTTCTAGAAACTGCTCTCATTTACACACAATGAATGTAACATTGATGATTTTGGCCCCCTAGTCACAAATTTCTTCTATAAATACCATCAAAAACCCCTTTCATCATCAAAAATCATCATTCCTTAGGGTTTTCTCACAAATTCTGTCAAATTTCTTCAACACTTCTAAAGTTCATTTCTTCAATCAACAAGGAAACCGACTCATCAAAGGGTACTATGAAGAAATCTCATGCTTGTAGGAGGTATTCAGATTACCTAATGAACATAATCCGGGAGAATTACCATCCTAGGTACTCAAGACTTAAGAAAAGGCCTCTCATTTCATCAAGGTCTTTTGAGTGGCAGACGGTACGCACTTTGGGGCTCGAGACAGTGATGACAGAGCAACTCCAGGCCTGTCATTTGAAGGATTTTGTCGACATTCATCAGCCCATCTTAAGGGAGCCTACCTTGGAATTCTTGAGCACTTTGCAAGTGTCTCCCACTGGCATAGTGAAATTCAAATTGTGCAGGAATACGAACACTCTCTCTGCCATAGAATTCGAGGATTTATTCAACCTACCCTCAGACAGCATCCTCAACGACAGTGAAGTGGAGTTTTATACAACTCAAGCATGGTCGCTTTGGTACGGATTGCAGCTAGGATGTAAAGAAGACCAAGAGCACTCATCTCCAGTCCCCAGTGCACACATATCTGCATAGGTTTCTAACCTATAGCATATTTTCCTAAGGAGACAGCAATGGCACAATTCAGAAGTCTGAGCTTTTTCTCTTGGAGATGGCCCAAAGAGGCCTAACAGTGGCACTTTCTCAATGGTTTACAAACCATCTCCTATCCATTGCAACCAAGCCCTCCGGAGACATACTTATTGGTGGGTATGTAACCCACATGGCCTTAAAGCTTGGATATCTAAAGCTGGATGACCATCACTATAATCTCATCCTAGGGCATCCTTGAGACCGTAGAGTCCTTCATCAAGATGGGAGCGGCTGTTCGAATTGTCGATGAGAACAACATTTACTACCACTTGATCGACACTGCTAGCAAGATTATATGGGAAGATAATGACTCGAAGGATTTTAAAGCTGGCCTCCAAGGTATCCAGTAGAAGAAAAGGGCTCGAGTTGAGATGGCACCTCCTGAGGTTGAGTAGGACATCGGTCAATCCTCTGCCCCCACACCGAATTTGGTGCAGTAGGTGGTTGACCTCCTAGTACCAAGATTTGAGCAGCTGCAGGCTTCCATGGATGAGAGGTTGGAGAACCTTAAGGACTTTATAAAGTCTAGGATGGACAGTCTCGAGGCTGAAGTTGCTCGTCTTAGGGATAAGATGTCTGGATAGATGTTAGGCTTTATGTTAGCCTTCCAATGTTTGTGTCTTGTTTGCTTTGTTTGCTTTGTTTGTTTGTAGGAAATTCTAAATTTCCTTTCTGAATTTTAATTACTTTTGTTTGTACTTCCCTTTTATAATTAATATAATTGCTTTGTTTTTCCATTATGGTTTATCTTTATAGATATTCTTTTTTGTTGATGAAAAAATGGGGAGAAACTAGCAATGTGTTGAGTTAAGTGCAAGCAATACTTAATTTTGAATCAAAATGGAGAAACTAGCAATATATTGAGTTAAGTGCAAAGTTAAGTACAATACTTAAAATTTGATTCAAAATGAATATGCAAAGTATGCAAATGAGCCTTATACACCTTACATATATCTTAAGTATACTCTGCATATACCTTGATGCAAGTTACATAATTCAATATGCACTTGATATACTCTAAATATACCTTACATATACTTCATGCTTAAAAGAGAAATTTGGTATACATTGGATATACTTTGCATATAACTTGCATATAATTAAAACTAGAAAGTTTATTTTGATGCTACAATTCATCATTCTCTACAATTCTTGCATTACATCATTTTTTATCCTAAGCATCTTTTGAGAAAAGCACATATTTCTAGATTATTTGTCACCATCAAAAAGGGGAAGATTGTTGAACCTTGAGGGGTATTTCTATCATTTTGATGATAACAAATAAAATAGCAATAATTTATTTAACATACTTTTTTCTAAGTCTATTAAACAGGGTATGGAATAAAATAGCAAGAATGGAGAATGGAAGAATAATCCTTGAAAGATAAAATTGAAGAAGCAGCATCATTCACGCCTGTGATCCTATGTGTCACGCCCGTAAATAAGCTTAGCGCCAACAAATCAACATTTGAAGTTCACGGCCATGAAGGAAGACAATAAACCATGAATGAACATTTGCATCATGCCCGTGAAAGAAATGTCACGCCCGTGAACCTACATGACAAATTCTTCCTGAGAGATTCACGACCAAAGTCACCACTTGGACCACGACTTGGAAGGTTGTCACGCCCATGAAGATATATGTCATGCCCGTGAGCCAATATTTCAAAACCTTCCAGAATGCTTCACGACCAAGGTCACCACTTCAGTCACGGCTTGAAAGAACAATCACGACCGTGACACAAAGAGTCACGCCCGTGAAAGATCAAAGAGAAAAATGTCATACGTGATTATTAGGGTTGGTGTAACGGCTAGTTTCATATTAAATGCATTCTAACGGCTATAATTCACCATGGAAGTATAAATGCAAGTCATTTATGCATTCAGCACAAGAGGATAACAAATACTTTGAATCAAAATCTTGTTGCAAGCAATTTGTACATTTAATACTTTCAAAAAAAATATTTATTCTCTATGAAAATCTTTTTGTTCATCATTTATTGAGCAATAAAGATTTTTAAGTGTTTCTCTCTGTAATCATTTCTTACTCAAGTGATTTTTGGGTATTTCTGTGTTAAGAGTAGAACACTTTTAAGGGTTAGTTGTGTGAGCCTCTAAAACACAAAAAAGGTTGTTCGTGTGAGCCTGTAAAACACAAGGTAAAGGTTATTTGTGTGAGCCTGTAAAACACAAGGAATTGGTTATTGTGTTAGCCATAAAAATAAAAGGGATTTCTGGGTTAGGTGTGAGCCATTGTGAAAAACACCATAGTTGGGAGTGAGCTTGTAAAACTCCATTGTAACACTTAGTGTGTTAGTGAAACTCCCAATTGCGATTGGGGAGAGGAGTAGGGTTTGTTAACACCGGAACCTCTATAAACATTCTTATGTCAAATTTCTCTATCCCTCCTAAACTTAACTTCTTATTTCCGCACTTTAAAGTTAAATTTTTAAACTCCAATTCAACCCCCCTTCTTGGCTCAATATCTGGACAACACTATCTAAGAGACTTCCAGCATAATCAGCATCTGAATATCCTATAATGTGAAAGGATGAATTTCTAGGATACCATAAACCTAGATGCAATGAGTCATGTAAATATTTTTAAATTCTTTTAACAACATTTAAATGTGACTTTTTAGGACATGATTGAAATCGAGCACATAAGCATACACTATACCTTATATCGGGTCTAGAGGTAGTAAGATATAAGATTGATCCGATCATACCTCATTAGAGCTTTTCGTTAATGCTCTTACCATTTTCATCCTTATCCAATTTTGTTGATGTGCTCATTGGAGTCTTGGCATTTTTGCATCCTTCCATTCCAAATTTCTTAATTAAGTCTTTGGCATATTTGGATTGGTTAATGAATATGCCCTCATTGCCTTGTTTTATTTGTAGACTGAGGAAGTATTTTAGCTCACCCATCATGCTCATTTCGAATTCCCTATTCATTCACTTAGCAAATTCTTGGCAAAACAATTTATTAGTAGACCCAAATATGATGTCATCAGCATAAATTTGAACAATTAGAATATCATGCTTATGCTTTTTAATAAATAAAGTAGTGTTAACATTCCCCTTTGTAAAATTATTTTCTAAGAGAAAAGAACTTAGTCTTTAATACTAAGCTCTTGGGGCTTGTTTCAAACTATATAAAGCTTTTCAATGTTTAAATACATGGTTGGGTAGATTATAGCTTTCAAAACTTGGAGGTTGTTCCACATAAACTTCTTCTTCTATAAAGCCATTTAAAAGAGCACTTTTTACATCCATTTGAAAGAGTTTTAAATTCAAATGGCATACATATGCTAAAAGTGTTCTTATGGCTTCTAATCTAGCTACAGAAGCATAAGTCTCATCATAATCTATTCCTTCTTCCTGATTATATCCTTTTGCAACTAACCTAGCCTTATTCCTAGTTATTGAACCTTGTTCATCTAGTTTATTTCTAAATACCCATTTGCTTCCAATGATTTGATACTCCTTGGGTCCAGGAACTAAGGTCTATTTCATTTTCAAGATCAAGTCTTTCCATTTTACCTATAAAATCTGTAATGCCCATTAATTAGAATTTAATTAGAATAAATATATGGTGTAAATAGGAAAAAAATATGATACTTAATAGAGATTAAAATAGATGAAATTGTTAATTAAATTAGAAATTAAAATAGATTAAATTGATAGATAATATAAATTTGATTAAATTAAACCACATAATTAAATTGTATTTCTGATAATAATTTAACAGGACTAGATATAAGTAAATATACGAAGATGATGATGATGATGATGATGATAATAATAATAATAATAATAATAATAATAATAATAATAATAATAATAATAATAATAATAATAAGAAAATTAAAAAAAATAAAATGAAAAGTGAACAGTACAAGGGACAACAGAGAAAAGAAAGAAAGAAAGAAAGATTAAAATCGGGAATAGGGTAGGGGAGGGGAAGTCAAGTAAGACTCTACCCCATTTCTTCCAACTTCTTCTTCTTCTTCTTCTTCTTCATCCCTTTCCTTTCTCCATATCACAGCCCCAAAATCTTCACCCCTCCTTCATGATTTTCAAGAAAATTCACTCCAAATAAATCTGATCTTGGTAAGTAATATCCTTTCCCTTATTATTGTGTTATTAGAGCTTTTAAGATTATATTCTACAGTGTACTTTGTTCATTTTTTTTAGTATCCTATAAATTAAATTTGAGGAGGTATAAAAGATAAATTTGCTCATATATGTCTTTTGTATCTGTCTGTCAAATTTTATTGAATTATTTTGAGTATATGAAGAGAAATGGTCATTGGAGTGAAACTGGTTCAGGGAGATGTATCAACTAAATAACCTACGATTTTTGTTTCAATTGATCATCTTAATGGTTGAATATGAGGTTTTTTAAAACATAAAAATTGTAGGTATATGTGTTATTTAGGTCTTTGCAAAGTTTCGTATAAATCGCTCTTATGTAGGTTGAGTTATACTGAAATGAACTATGACTATTCCTTGATTGAGCTGGTATCATATACTTGTACAACTCTAGTAAATTCATCCTTATATATGACCTCTTTTTAGATCGAATTATCCAAAGTTCAAAACATGAAAGTTTTATATATATGGCTTATCTAAATTTTTGTGAAAGTCACACTTTAACATTTCATGTATTTTGTGAGTTATGAGATGAACAAGTGAACTGGTCTTATTGATACTTTATGTTAAACTAGTTATAGATCCTCTAGTATTTGAGAACCTTAGAGACTGAATCGGGAAATGAGATAAACATTAAAATTGTTCCCAATTAACTTATATAATTTTATAAAAATTTTAATAATAATTTAAACTACACATTGAAAGATATGAATTTTTAAATATGGTACCACAAAACTGCATAAGGACAGAGAACATAGCAACATTTAAAAATATACTACAAATCGTGTAACGGTTCAAAAATTCTGAAATTTTAGTATGTTTTAGTTTTAGATGTTAAATGTAATTAGGATCAAGAATCATATAAATTGAATAAGTGTAGAAAACGTTATTGATCCAACAATCCTAAAATATCATGTTCCAGCTTAAAAGAAATTGTAGTTATTTATTGAAACTATATTAAGAATAAATATTTTATCAATGTATTAATTATTAATATTTTCGAATTAGGATCTCAACAAGAAGAAGAATAATAAAAGTAGACAAGCTCCAGATTTTAGATTTTGGAAAAAAAGCTCTATTGAGGTATGTACATATATGCATTTTAGTTTGCCTTGTTGAATGCTTGTGTGTTATTCGAATGAGTTGCATATTTGAATAATGTATTAAAATGTGTAAATATGAAATGAATTGAGATGCTTAATTAATGAAAATTCATGTTAATGTATGTATGGATGTATAATTGCTTGAAAAAATGTTGGAAAGTTTAGATTAAGATTGTAAATGTGTGTTAAGGGGTGTGAATATATAATATGTAACATAATATATTTTTCAATAGGGATTAGTATATGATTGATTAAAAATGTGATAATTATTAATGGTAATTATTGAATAAGTAGGATAATAAAGAGTGATGTTAGCAAGTTGTAACACCCCCTCACCCAAGCAGCTTATGCCCGAATGAAGGTGTGCTACGCTGACTTTATCGGTTAGAATTTCATTTTATTAAATTGTGTCTAACTGAAACTTTCTCATATATATATATATATATATATATATATATATATATTATTTACTATTTTTTTACTTTGTAATATAAAAGAAATTATAACATAAAAGATAAACTACATTTTATACAATAACATGTTCTTTACAAAACGTGTTGTTTATTCTACAAATACTACAAAATAAAACTCAAACTATAATTACATAATTTGTGTGGTCCATAATATTTGATACGAGCTGCCCTACTAGACTTGGATCACCGTGTGTTTATCCAAAAACCTCAACTACTTCTTTAAATCTACGCGGAAGGAAAATATATATATGACATCAAATAAAGCAATAAAGTATTTTATGCAATCATGCATTATCATATCCCAACTCATGCTTAATCATATTCTCATGCAAATATACATGTCATGGTATTCTAACATGTATAGACATCAAATTATATTATTTTATTTCATATTTATTTACCAGTGTAGATAACCGTGCCATTACCGACATAGATAACCGTGTCATTACCGGCGTAGATAATCATGTCATTACCGGCGTAGATAAAAGTATCATTACCGGCATAGATAACAGTGCCATTACTAGCGTATATAATCATACCATTAATGGATTTAATCATTTTCATCATACTCCCTCCTATTTGGCATGCCAAACTATCCTAAGTTGGTTCTAGTTAGGTGTTCTAGGGCTTATACAATTTCATTAAAATTCATAACAATTAATTTCATAGTTTTCATGCATGTAATATCTCAAAATAATCACATAATCACTCAATTAAAATAATATTTACATAATATAATAAGATTCACATCATTTTACTCATTTCATTCCCCATCTCATATGATGCCCTATCACTGGCAGATTTTGTTCTCTGTGTTGGACCATACTTTTCGTCCTATATTGTTCTTCATTTAGTTACAGGATCTTCATAAATATTTTACATTTGGATCTTAGCTTTAATAGGAAACTTGAAGCACTTATTTATGAGTTATTTATCAAAATATATGATAATATTAACACTGACTGGTCACTAATAATTCTACCCAGAATTTTCTGGACAGATTCTAAGTCTGCATTTTCTGAATTTTTTTGGATAATTACAGCCATATTCAGATATTATAGTTTAAATAACAATTGTAGCGCTATGTCCTAGCTTTCATACAGAACAAAGAACACACAAAGCCAACTTCAGAACTCAAGTTATAAGAGTTTAAGTACTTACTACTCATTACTAACAATTCTGCCCAGAATTTTGGACAGATTCTATGTCCGAGCTTTATGAATTTTTCTGGATAATTACAGACATATTCATGTTTTACATTCTAAATGAACGTTATATTCCTATGTCTTATCTTTCAAACGCAACAAAGAACATACAAAACCGATTTCCAGAAATTATGTTATAACAGTTTAAGTGGTCACTGCTCATCCATTTCTAGCAAAGAACATACCAACTAATCACATTCAATATTTACCAAATTAAATCCTAAGTCTAGCAAACATGTTTCCCCAAGATTTTTCATCACAAATAATATTAATTCAGAATTATCAACATGCCAAATAATTAAATCATGCAAATAAAAAAAATTAAAATAGGCTATTTCCTTAGGTTATGCACAAACCTCTTTTTTTCTCTTTTTTTTTCTTTCTCCTTTCCTTTGCTCCTTTGAGCTAGATCCTTGTCACTTTGAGTTCCTAAAGTTCATAAACAGAATATTAAAACTTTATAAACCTAATCTCTCTCTTTCTTCTTACTCTTTTAAGCTTTCTTAAGCATGAAAATGGAATTTCCCATGCCTTTCTCTCTCTTTTTCTCACTTTCTCTTCATAGAACAAGGTTTGGTTATGGTTGTCGAAGTGAAAAACGTGGGCTGGTTTGAGAGGCAGAATTTTCCCCAATGAAAATGGATAAGGAAGAAGAAGAAACAATCAAGAACAAAATGACAAAAGTCATTAAGATGGGGGACACATAAGCCACATTCTAGAAACCTTCATTAATGTTATATGCATGTATCTTCATTAGCTTATTAAACTTTGCCACTTGGTGTATTCGGCTTCAAGAAACGTGGGAGGAAATTGAAAGATAGAAAATTCTAGATATGAAGAGATGAATGAACAATTAAAAGAATAAAGACAAGCTACATAATTATGGGACACCTAAGCCAAATTCTAGAAGTCTTAATTAATGCATTCATCTCCCTTGGTGTATGTTAATTGTCCACTTAATGTATGCCACTTGGTGTGGCCAGCCCCTTCCCATGTGATTAATGTTCCAATCATGTATTTAATTTATGATTATCCCATTTAAATCCTCTAATTTTCAGTAAATTGCAAATTGACCCCTAAACTTTTCAAAATTTGCAATTTAGTCCTTTATCGAAATTTAACATCTTTAAATATTTTGAACACTTTATTATATATTTTCCATACTTAATTACCATTATTTTCATTATTTTGCGATAAAAGTCAAAATTTAGACTTCGATCAAACCGACGAGTCGATTTAACAACTCGCGTGACTGAGGTCTAAATTAGCAGATATGACATTCTCTCCCTCTTAAAATAAATTTCGTCCTCGCAATTTACCTGTTAATTATGTGAACAACTGAGGATATTGCCTCTTCATGACTTCTTCATTCTCCCATATGGCTTCTTCAGTAGCATGATTCTGGCATAACACTTTAACTAATGGAACTTTCTTGTTTCGTAAAACTTTTTCTTCACGTGCTAATATAGCCACCGGCTCCTCTTCATAAGTCAAGTCAGTCTGCACTTCTATCTTTTCAATTGGTATGACATGAGTCAGATTAGACCTATATCTCCTTAGCATTGACATGCCACTGGTCCGATTCTTTCCAAAATTTCACAAGGACCAATGAACTTCGGAATTAACTTTCCCTTTTTACCGAATCTAAATACTTTCTTCCAAGGTGAAACCTTGAGAAATACTTTATCTCCCATAGCATACTCTTTATCTCACCTCTTAAGGTTAGCATATGATTTTTGTTGATCTTAAGCTGCTTTTAATCTTTCTTGGATAATTCTAACCTTTTCTTCTGTTTATTGCACTAACGCTGGCCCTATCAACTTCTTTTCACTCAATTTGGTCCAACAGATTGGTGTCCTACATTTTCTTCCATACAATGCCTCATACGGAGCCATGCCTATGCTTGTCTGATAACTATTATTGTAGGAAAATTCCATAAGAGGTAAATATCTATCCCAACTTCCCTCAAACTCAAGCAGACAACTTCTCATCATATCCTCTAGCAACTGAATAACTCTCTCTGATTGTCCATCCATCTGCGGATGAAAGGCCGTGCTAAAATTGAGTCGAGTTCCCAGAGCTTGCTGTAGACTCTTCCAGAATTGTGAAGTAAATCTGGGATCTCTATCAGATATGATGGACATTGGCACTCTATGCAATCTCACTATCTCACTTACATAAATTTCAGCTAGCTTATTCAATGAGTAGTTCATTCTGACTGGTAAGAAGTGTGCCAACTTCATCAATCGATCCACTATCACCCACACTGCATCATGCTTTCTCTGAGTCATCGGTAAACTGGACACAAAATCCATCGTGATTCTTTCCCATTTCCACTCTGGAATCGGTATTGGTTGCAGCAATCCTGTGCAATTGGTGTTCCGCTTTCACTTGTTGACAAGTTAGACATTTAGCAACATATTTTAGTGATATCATTCTTCATCCCTGGCCACCAATATTGAGTTTACAAATCTTGATACATCTTGTTCCTGTCTGGATGCATGGTATATATCATTTCATATGCTTCTTTTAAAATAACAGACTTCAGCTCTTTTACACCAGGCACACAAATCCTATTCTTGAAGTACACTGTGTCATCCTCTGTCAATGAAAAATCAGGCTTTTCTCCCTTTTTCACTGCCTCTACTATCTCTACTAACTTTTCATCTTGCTTTTGAGCATCTTTGATCCTCTTTATCAAAGTAGATTGTATTCGCATCTCAGCTAAAATCTTCCTACTTAGTACATCTGCGACCACATTAGCTTTTCCTGGCTGGTAGTCAATCACACAGTCATAATCTTTAATCAACTCCAACCATCTTCGTTGTCTCAGATTTAACTCTTTCTGTGAGGGAAGGTATTTAAGACTTTTGTGATCTGTATAGATATAACATCTTTCCCCATACAGATAATGTCTCCAGATCTTAAGAGCAAAAACTATCGTAGCTAACTCCAAATCATGTGTCGGATAGTTAAGCTCATGAGACTTAAGTTGTCTTGAGGCGTAAGCAATCACCTTTCCTTCTTGCATAAGAACACAACCTAAACCATTATGACTAACATCACTGTATACAACAAAGTCTTTTCTTGGAGTGGGCTGAATCAAAACTGGTGCTTCAGTCAGCATTGCCTTCAGTCAATCAAAACTTGCTTGACACTTGTTTGTCCACTCAAAACGGACCTCTTTTCATAGCAGTTGTGTCAAAGGAGTCGGTAAGGATGAAAATCACTTCACGAACCTCCTGTAATATCCGAATAATCCGAAAAAACTTCTCACTTCTGTCACATTTCGTGGTGGTTTCCAATTAAGAGCAACCTCAATTTTACTAGGATAAACCCAGATACCTTCTGCTAAAATTACATGACCTAGAAAACTGACTGCTTCAAGCCAAAACTCACACTTAGATAGCTTTATATACAACTGCTTCTCTCTCAATGTTTGTAGCACTATTATGAGATGTTGATCATATTCTACTCGGTCTCTAGAGTAGACAAGAATGTCATCAATAAAGACCACTACAAATTGATCAAGGTATGGCATGAACACTCGGTTCATCAGGTCCATAAAAGCTGTTAGTGCATTCGTCAATCCAAAGGGCATAACCAGGAACTCAAAATGACTCTAATGTGTCCTGAATGCCGTCTTAGGTACATCTGACTCTTTTATCTTCAGTTGATGATACCCTGATCGAAGATCTATCTTTGAAAATATGGGTGCACCCTTCAATTGGTCAAATAAGTCATCAATCCTAGGCAGCGGGTATTTATTCTTAATAGTCACCTTATTAAGCTGCCTATAATCGATGCAAAAACGAAGAGTGCCATCTT
This sequence comes from Triadica sebifera, assembly GCA_023653625.1. Lineage (NCBI taxonomy): Eukaryota > Viridiplantae > Streptophyta > Magnoliopsida > Malpighiales > Euphorbiaceae > Triadica > Triadica sebifera. Next base: position 18,590,846 of record CM042908.1, on the reverse strand, counting down.
TCTTCTTGACAAATAATACTGAAGCACCCCATGGTGATACACTGGGTCATATAAAACCCTTATCTAACAACTCCTGCAACTGTAACTTCAGCTCTTTCAACTCTGCTGGTGCCATCCTATATGGTGTAATGGAAATAGGGGTAGTTTCGGGTACCAAATCGATAGCAAATTCAATTTCTCTATCCGGCGGTAACCCTAGCAACTCCTCTGGAAACACATCGGGAAACTCACTAACAGTAGGAATATCCACCAACTTCGTACTTGCTTTTTCCATATCAACCACATATGCTAAGTATGCTTCACATCCGTTATTGATGAGTTTCTGGGCTTTCAACACTGATATCACATTGTCTGGTATCTTCTATCCTCACCCATAACCGCTATCTCATCTTGTTCTAGAATTATGATGATCATCGGTCTTCTTCCATAATCCACTACTACTTCATAACGAGCCAACCAATCCATTCCCAAGATCATATCGAACTCATGGAATGGTAATTCTATCAAGTCTGCTGGGAATTGCCTTCCTTGAATTTCAACTGGGCAACCCCTAAACACCTTGCTAACCCTCACACTGTGCCCTATGGGTTAGTCACAATAATCTCAAAATTCTAGAGTTTATGGTTCTAAACCCTCTCGACCCGGTGGTGGTGTGCATATATATGAATGCGTCGACCCCGGATCTATCAATGCATGTATGTCAAAGCCAAAAAGAAGGAATTTACCAATTAAGACATCTGGTGCATCCTGCTCCTCTCGGCCTCGCATGGCATATGCCCTAGCTGGGGCAGCTCTACTACTTTCTGACCTCTCAATTGTCTCTGATCTAAACTGACTGGGCCCTGATCGGCCTCCTCTGCCTTGCCCTCGGCCTCAGTTTCTAACTTTCTAAGAGGCCTGTGTATGTATCGGCATAGTGCCCCCCGAACCTCTGCCATACTGTAACAAGGGACAATCTCTTTTCAAATGATCTTTGGAGCCACACCTCCCACATGCTCATGTCATCCACCAACACTCTCCTGGATGAGAACAACCACAATGTTGACATTCTAGTAGGGGTAGAGATCTATATGGTGTCTGTGTCGGTGCACTGGCTGCCGAAGAAATAGATCTCATGGGTTGTCCCTACCTGAAAGAAGAAGGCCTGTTGGAACCCCCAGTCTGAAATCGGCCACTAAAAGATCTAGCTCTTTTGCCGCTTGATTGTACTATACTCGGTTGTGATATGGGCCTCTTGAACCTTCTATCTTGTGTTGACTGTTGTGTGGCTAGAACTCTCTCAACTGTTTTGGCATATGCTAACAAACTAGGAAAACTCATAAGATATAGAGCTGAGACCTGTAGCTTGATTGGGTTTCTCAATCCATCTCCAAAGCGTCTGCATTTATCTGTCTTAGTGGATACAATGCCTCGAGCATACTTGTAAAGATGTGTGAATTCTCTTTTATATTCTGTTACCAATAAGTTTCCTTGTTTCAGCATAAAAAACTCTATTTTCTTATCGTCTGTGTAGATAGGAGGAATATACTGCTCCTTAAATTTCTCTAGAAATAACTCTCATGTCATAGGGTCAGGAGCCTCTGTGCTCTGTGATTCAGATTGCCACCAGTCATATGCATGCTCCTATAGTAAAGATACTGCATACTCATATTTATACTTGTTTGGGCAATGCAGCAGATCAAAAACTCTCTCTGCCCGTTCTAGCCAAAACTTTTCCACTGAGGGGTCATTTTCCTCTTTACCGTAGAAATCTGGTGCCCTTAACTTTCTCAGTCTCTCAAATTGTAATCCCGATGAGGCTGGTTGTGATGCTCTTTGTAGCAAATCTATCATGTTCCTCATAAGCTCTATTTGTCCTGTGCCAGCAATAGACTGCCCTCTTGATAGGCTAGCACTGGATCTAGATACAGTAGCTTGGCGATGAATGGGTCACGATGAAGCTTGTGTTTCAGTAGGCTTATTACTTTTGCCTCCTTCGGCCATAATATGTCATGACCCTGAAGCCATACTCTACCTGTATCATAAAATAACGGCCCCCAATCAGTAAGCAGCAACTTTAATACTTAATTGTGGGTACACACATATCATAATTAATTTTGAAAACCATTTTAAAATCTCAAAACCGCCCAAACCAGGCTTTAATACCAAAATCCAGAAACACCAACCTGGTGCTCTGATACCAAAAACTATAACACCTTCTCACCCTAGCAGCTTATGCCCGAATGAGGGTGTGCTACGTTGACTTTGTCGCCCAGATATTAAGCCAAGAAGGGGGGTTGAATTGGAGTTTTAAAAATTAAACTTTAAAGTTCGGAAATAGACAGTTAATTTTAGAAGGGATAGAGAAAAATTTGACACACAGATTTATAGAGGTTCGGGTGTTAACAAACCCTACTCCTCTCCCCAATCGCAATTGGGAGTTTCACTAACACACCAAGTGTTACAATGGAGTTTTACAAGCTCACTCCCAACTATGGTGTTTCTCACAATGGTGCACACCTAACCCAGAAATCCTTTGTGTTTTAATGGCTCACACAATAACCAATTCCTTGTGTTTTATAGGCTCACACAAATAACCTACACTTTATGTTTTATAGGTTCACACAAACAACCTACACTTTGTGTTTTACAGGCTCAAACAAACAACCTACACTTTGTGTTTTAGAGGCTTACATAACTAACCCTTACAAGTGTTCTACTCTTAACCCAGAACTACCCAAAGCTCACTTAAGTAAAGATTACAGAGAGAACCACTTATAAATCTTTATTGCTCAAATATGAGGAGCAAAAAGATTTTTACAGAGAATTGATTTGTTCTCAAAGTATGAAAGTACAAGATAGCTTGTGATTTTAAGTATATGCTAATCTTTTGTTTATCTTATCATCCTCTTCTTTCTTAATGCATAAATGACTTCCATTTATACTCCAATGGCTGAATATAACCGTTGGGGTGTATTAAATAAGAAACTAGCCGTTGTACCAACCAAAAAATCGCACCTGAAATTTTTCTCTTTCATTGTTCACGGGCGTGACTATGCTTGTCACGGGGGTGACAGTTCTTCCCAAGTCGTGACTGAAGTGGTGACCTCGGTCGTGAAGCTCTCTGGAATGTTTTGACATATAGAGTCACGGGCGTGACATTAATCTTTCACGGCCTTGACACTCCTCCCAGCCGTGATCCAAGTGGTGACTCTGGTCGTAAAGTTCTCTAGATGAAATTACATGAATCTTCACGGGGGTGACACCTTTATTTACGGGGGTGACAATCTTCCCAGCCGTGAGCCAAGTGGCGACTCTGGTCGTGAAGCTCTCTGGATGAAATTTCATGAAGATTCACGGGGGTGACTGAAATGCTTACTTCACGGTTTGTTTTTCCTTCATGGCCGTGAACTTCAAATGTTGGTTTTGGTAACGGTTAGCTTCCTTCACGGGACTGACTCCTGGAGTCACGGCAGTGAACATGCTACTACTTGATTTTTGTTTCTCAAGGATTATTCTTCCAATTTTCCATTCTTGCTATTTTAATTCATGTCCTGTATAATATGCTTACAAAAACAAGTATGTTAAATACAATATTGCTATATTATTTGTTATCATCAAAATGACGGAAATACCCCTCAAGGTTAACAATCTCCCATTTTTTGATGGTAACAAATAATCTAGCAATATGTGATTTTGAGAAGTCTCCCCCTTAAAGTATACTTGGGATAAAAAAAATTATAATGTGCAAGAATAGTATGTAATGATGTAGCATTAAATTAGATTTTAAGTATATGCAAGTTATATGAGAAGTATATCCAATACATACCATAATTCCTTTTCAAGACATAAAGTATATGTAATGTATATTTAAGGTATATCATGGCATATTTTTATTTGTAACTTGCTATAAGGTATATGCAAAGTATACTTAGGGTATATCTAAGGTATATAAAAAATTAATTTTCCAATTATATACTTTGCATATGAAATATTGAATCACGATTATTCAAAGTCACTTCACTTTTTGATTCACCAATTCCTATACCATTCTCCCCTATCATATATTGCTAGTTCTCTCCCCCTTTTGTCATCAATCAAAAAGGATATGAACATTGAAGTAAACAAGAACAAAGAAATATATATTATTATAAAGGAAAAGGATACAAACTAAGTTAAAATATTCAGAAAGGAAATTTAAAAATTTCCTACACAATCAAAACATAAAAATAACAAATAAGCTAAAAAATGATCAAATTTAGGCTACACTCTAGCCTATCTCCTAGCCAGACATCCTATCACGAAGCCTAGCTACTTCAGCCTCAAGGTTGTCCATCCGAGACTCTATGAAGTCCTTGAGGTTCTCCAACCTCTCATCCATGAAAGTCTGCAGCCACTCAAAACGTGGGGCTAAGAGGTCGACCACCTACTGCGCTAAGGATGGTGTGGAAGCTGAGGACTGTCCAATGTCCTGCTCGACTGCTGGAGGCCTACTTTAAAATCCTCCGTGTCATTATGTTCCCTGGAAAGTGAAGAGCTTTGACTTTCTCGAATCTTCAGCAGAAATCATACATTTCTAGGGTTTTACATCAAATTTTCTATCAAAATTATTGTCAACTCCATCAACAAATTTCTTCTAATATGGAGTCTGCTTCATCTAAGGGAAAGAGAAAGAAGTGCCATGAACCTAAAAGGTATTCAGATTACCTCATGAACATCATTCCAGAAAGTTGCCATCCTTGGTACGCAACTTTGAAGAAGAGACCTCTTTTATCATCAAGGTCCTTTGATTGGCAGACAGTCTGTAGTCTCGGACTTGAGATGGCTATGACAGAGCAACTACAAGCCTGTGAGTTTGTTGAAATTCATCAGCCGACTCTGAGGGAGCCAACGTTGGAATTTCTCAGCACATTGTAGGTTTCACCAACTGGAGTGGTGAAATTCCAACTCTGCAATAATCCTAACACCCTCAGCGCCATCGCATTTGGAGAATTGTTCAACCTACCATCTGATGGCATTCTAAATGAGACTGAGGTTGAATTCTCTGCCCCTCTAGCCTGGACTCATTTTGGATATAATTGTAGCTGGGACGTGAAGAAGACAAAGAGCACTCATCTCATGGCCCTAGTACACAGGTATTTGCATAGGTTCCTAACCTATAGCATTTTTGCTAGGGGAGAAAGTAATGGAACAATCAGAAAGTCAGAGCTCTTCCTCCTTCAGATGGCTCACAGGGGAGTCACAGTGGCACTTTCCATATGGTTTGCAAACCATCTTTCCAAGGAACTTTTGGTGGTATTTATAGTGAAATTTCAACTCTTTGGGGTTGGAATCTTCAATGTCTCAATGAATGAGAGTAGATGAGAGCAGTTTTGGGAGATGGAGAGTTGAAATGAAGGTTATAACCGACTGTTTTCTTATATATTCGATACATTCAGGGGCGTGACTTATAGTGTCACGGGCGTGACTGGTCATTTTCACGGTTTGCTGAAGTAGTGTTCCACCCGTGAATGAAGGCGTGAATAAGTTCACGGGCGTGATCGATGAATATCACGGGCGTGAATGATCATAGGTCACGGAGGTGAATATAATGTCACGGGCGTGAACTGTTGAATTTCACTACTTATGCCCGTGAAGCAAGCCGTGACACAATGCGTGAAAGCTTCTGTGAGTTTTGGGGCGTAATTGTTCATGGGAGTGAAAAACCGTCACGGGCATGAAAGTCCATTTTCATGGGCGTGACTCAAGCCGTGAAACTAAGTTTCACCACTTGAAGCCGTGAATCATGTCGTGAACAAAAGTCGTGAATGACACTGCCTCTTTGGGCTACTTAAGTCACGGGTGTGAATATGTCACGGGCGTGACTCCCCTATAATTTTTATCATATTGTAATTAAGTTCTACAACAAGACTAAATCATTTCAACATCATAAAACATGAATTCTCATCAAAATTTCTATCTTACAACTTGTGATATGATTTAAGATCAACAATTAAAATTTCATATTCTTGCAATCACAAGGTTAATCCATCAATCATACCTAGTTCACTTCTAATGAAATTAAATCTTTCCTCCCTTAGAGACTTAGTGAAAATATCTGCTAATTGATTTTCTGTGCATATAAATTCTAATTCAACATCTCCATATTGAACATGATCTCTAATAAAGTGGTGTCTAATGTCAATATGTTTACTTCTAGAGTGTTGAATAAGATTCTTTGAAAGATTAATAGCACTAGTGTTGTCACATTTTATAGGTATATGGTTCATCTCATGACCATAGTCCTTAAGTTGTTGTTTCATCCAAAGAATTTGTGTACAACAACATCCAACTGCTACATATTCAGCTTCAGCAGTGGAGAGAGCAACTGAAACTTGTTTCTTGCTAAACCAAGAAACCAAACATTCTCCAATGAAGTGACAAGTACCTGAAGTACTTTTCCTATCCAAAAGACTACCAGCATAGTCTTCATCTGAATATCATATAATATAAAAAGATGAATTCTTAGGATACCATAAACCTAGATGCAATGTTCCATGTAAATATCTCAAAATCCTTTTTACAACATTTAGATGAGATTCTTTAGGACATGATTGAAATCGTGCACATAAGCAAACACTATACATAATATCGGGTCTAGAAGCAGTGAGATATATAAGTGATCCGATCATACCTCTATAAAGCTTTTCATTAATGCTCTTACCCTTTTCATCTTTGTCCAATTTTGTTGATGTGCTTATAGGAGTCTTGCCATTTTTGCATCCTTCCATACCAAATTTTTTGATTAAGTCATCTTTGGCATATTTGGATTGGTTGATGAATATGCCCTCATTGCTTGGCTTTATTTGTAGACCAAGGAAATACTTAAGTTCTCCCATCATGCTCATTTCAAATTCCTTAGTCATGCACTTAGCAAATTCTTGACAAAGCAGCGCATTAGTAGAACCAAATATTATATCATCAACATATATTTGAACAATCAGTATATCATGCTTATGCTTTTTGATGAATAGTGTAGTGTCAACATTTCCCTTTGTGAAGCTATTTTCTAATAAAAAAGAACTTAGTCTCTCATACCAAGCTCTTGGAGCATGTTTTAAACCATACAAAGCTTTTGAAAGTTTAAAAACATGATTTGGCAAATCATAGCTTTCAAAACCTGGTGGTTATTCTACATACACTTTTTCATCTATATAACCATTTAGAAATGCACTTTTCACATCCATTTGAAAAAGTTTGAAATTCATGTGACATGCATATGCTAAGAGTATTCTTATAGCTTCTAATCTAGCTACAGGTGCATATGTTTCATCATAATCTATACCTTCTTCCTGATTATATCCTTTTGCAAATAGTCTTGCTTTATTTCTAGTTATTAACCCTTGTTCATCTAATTTATTTCTAAATACCCATTTGCTGCCTATGATTGGATGATTCTTGGGTCTAGGTACTAGGTTCCATACCTTATTTCTCTCAAATTGGTTGAGTTCCTCTTGCATGGCAATTACCCAACTTTCATCATTAAGAGCCTCATCAATGTTTTTAGGCTCAATTTGTGAAATAAAAGCAATGTCAGTGACTAAATGCTTGAAATGAGATCTAGTACTTACTTCCCTTGATAGATCACCAATTACTTGCTCTTTTGGATGATCTTTCATCATTCTCCATTCTTTTGGATGTTCTTGCTCCATTTGTTCTTGATTTTGAGGTAGTAAATTTTCTTGATCATTTTCTTCTTTTCCATTTTCAATGACAAGTTTTTCCATATTATCTACAACATCATTAAGAGCACTACCTTTCACAAGGTCAAGTCTACTAGATTCATTAAAAACAACAAGCATGGATTCTTTAACCGTTAATGATATTTTATTAAATACTCTATATGCTTTGCTGGTTGTAGAGTATCCTAAAAAGATACCTTCATCAGACTTAGAGGAAAATTTTCCAAGATTGTCCTTGGTGTTCAATATAAAACACTCGTATCCGAATACTATAAAGTATGATACTAAGGGCTTTCTTCCATTCCATAGCTCAAATGAGGTTTTGTTTGAAAGAGGTCTTCTGAAAACTCGATTTGAAATATAACATGCAGTGTTTGTGGCTTTTGCCCAAAAATAAGTTGGTAATTCATATTCATTAAGCATTGTTATAGCCATTTCAATTAATGTTCGATTTTTCCTTTCAACTACCCCATTTTGTTGAGATGTCCTAGGAGATGAGAAATTATGTGAAATGTCATGTTCAAGACAAAAGCTTTCAAAATAAGTTGGTAATTCAAATTATTTCCCATGATCACTTCTTATTTTTGAAATGCAATACCCTTTTTAATTTTGAACTCTTTTAGCAAAGTTTTTGAAATTTTCAAAAGCATCACTGTTTTGAGCTAAGAAAATTACCCAAGTAAATCTAGAATAATCATCTACGATGACAAATGCATAATGCTTTCTTCCTAAGCTAGCAATTCTAGTAGGTCCAAATAAGTCTAAATGCAGGAGTTGAAGAGGTTTTGAAGTACTTACTATGTTTTTGGCTTTGAAAGATGACTTGTGTTGCTTTCCTCTTTGACCAGGATGACATATCTTGCCTTTTTCATATTTAACTCTTGGTAATCCTTTTACTAGCTCTCCTGTGCTGAGACTTTGTATTAAGTCCATGTTATCATGACCAAGTCTTCTATGCCACAGCCAAGACTCATCACTAGTAGTCACAAGACACTTAGATGAATGGTTAGATAGCTCATGTAAGTTTGTTATGTACGTATTGATATCTCTATTTCCTTTAAATATTTCTTGACCATCAATAGAGATTACAAGACATTCATTTGAAGTGAAGATTACTTTGTTTCCTTTATCACATAATTGACTTACACTTAACAAGTTATGTTTCAAGCCATCAACAAGTAAGACATCCTTAATAAAAGTAGTACCATTAACACCAATAAAACCAGTGCCAATTACCTTACCCTTTGCATTGTTTCCAAAGGTAACTTTATCTCCATCAATACTTTTGATTTCATTGAAGAGTTCTTTGTCTCCAGTCATATGCCTTGAGCATCCACTGTCTACTAGCCATGCATTTTTGTTTATTGTGGACTTGAGGCATACCTATAGAATTAAAAATCAAGTATGATATTTAGGTACCCAAATGAGTTTGGGTCCTTGGGGGTTAGCACATGAAGATTCCCAATGAGCCTTCCTTATCCAGCAATATTTATTTATATGACCCATTTTCATACAGTAATTACATTGTTTAGGTATAAACTTGCATTTTGGTCTTACAATGTATTTGAATGCCATAATTTGATTAGACTAATATTGAGAACAATGGCATGCACAATCATGATTAATTTGCATTTTTCTAGATACATTCTTCCTATATATAAAGGCATGATTCTTTTTCTATATAGAAGGTTTAACATTCTTATTTCTTGGTGCAGTTCTAACAGGTGTGGAGATGTTATGTTCTTTAGACTTAACAAATACTGTTTTGTTGGAAGATGATGATGTGTCCTTAAATCCTAGACCATGTCTAACTAAAGGTGGTCTTTAAGACACAATGAGAGTATCTAAGCTCTCTTTACCTTTGTAAAATTTAGAAATGGAATTTCTAAGTTCCTCAACTTCATTTTTCATAGTATTATTTTCTTTTAACAGTGAAGCTTTTGAGGGTCTTGATGAGTATTCATCTAATGACTTTTGAAGAGATTCATTAGATGATTTAAGCTTTATGTTCTCTTTTTCTAAACCATCTATCTTATTTTTCAAATTAGAGATATTGTTTCTATAGGTACTAAATTTAGTTCTATATTTCTCTAATTCTATATTTAATTCTTATATTAGGCTTTGCTCATCATCATCATCATCACTATCACTATTACTATCATTATCACTACTATCATTACTGAAAGAATATGAGTGTAGTGATCTTACCTTATCCGAGATGTGATCCTCATTAGCCATGAAACATAGGTTGACCTCTTCATTTTCATTATCATCTTTTTCACTTGAAGAGCTTTCGTCATCCCATGTGGCTTTATGACCTTTCTCCCCATTGTCTCTTTGGTATTTTCTCTTATGCTTCTTGAGCCTTGGACATTCTAGTTTGATATGTCCTTTCTTTCCACATTCATAGCATTTTAACACTTCCTTACTTCTATGTGTATCATTAGAAGTTTGTTTGAGGTTTCTTTGCTTGAATTTTCTGGAGTTGCTCATTTTCTTCTCAATGATTCTTTTTAATCTCCTTGAAAGCATAACGATGTCCTCATTTTCATCATCACTCATTTCTTCATCATCTTCACTTTCTTCTTGAGATTTTGAAGTAGAGGCTTTGAGTGCTAAAGGTTTTCTTTTCTCTGGCTATGCTTCAAGCTCTCTATCTCTCTTTACAGCCATCTCATGTGTGAGAAGCTTGCCAATCAGCACATCAGTATTCATGATACTCATATCTTCATTTGCGTTTTCTATGCCAGCGACTCTTGAACCATAGTCTTTAAGAGGAAGACTTCTCAGGATTTTATTGTTTACATCTTCCAAACTCAGATGCTTCCCAAGTTCCTCATTCCATTTATAATGGATAGAAGACGGTTGGTCATGTCAGTAATTGACTCATTGGATTTCATCTTGAAGAGCTCATACTCTAAGGTTAGAAGTTGAATCTTCTTGGATTTGACTTGCTTAGTTCCCTCATGATAGTTCTCCAATGTCTTCCACATGCTATATGTTGTTGAGCAGTGTTGTATTCTCCCACATTCTTCAATAGATAATGAGCTTGATAGGATTGTCATTTCCTTCTTGTTTTTGAAATTTTCTCTTCTTTGAGGCTCTATCCAATCATCTCTTGATAAACTTTCTTCTTCACCATCAGCTCCTCTTCTGGTTGGTGGTGTCCATTCTTTTTGTACACTATCCCAGACTTCAATTCCTTCACTATCCAAGTATGTCTCCATCCTAAACTTCCAATGGGCATAATTTGCTCCATCAAAGTAAGGTTTGAGACTCTGGAATCCTTCACTGGCCATATCTTACTCTTTACTAGCACTTTTTAGGCTTCGATGCTAGAAAAGGCTCTGATACCAATTGTTGCCCAGATATTAAGCCAAGAAGGGGGGTTGAATTGGAGTTTTAAAAATTAAAATTTAAAGTGCGGAAATAAACAGTTAATTTTAGAAGGGATAGAGAAAAATTTGACACACAGATTTATAGAGGTTCGGGTGTTAACCAACCCTACTCCTCTCCCCAATCACAATTGGGAGTTTCACTAACACACTAAGTGTTACAATGGAGTTTTACAAGCTCACTCTCAACTATGGTGTTTCTCACAATGGCTCACACCTAACCTAGAAATCCCTTGTGTTTTAATGGCTCACACAATAACCAATTCCTTGTGTTTTACAGGCTCACACAAACAACCTATACTTTGTGTTTTACAGGCTCACACAAACAACCTTTTAATTTGTGTTTTGGAGGTTCACACAACTAACCTTTACAAGTGTTCTACTCTTAACCCAGAACTACCCAAAGCTCACTTGAGTAAAGATTATAGAGAGAACCACTTATAAATCTTTATTGCTCAAATATGAGGAGCAAAAAGATTTTTACAGAGAATTGATTTGTTCTCAAAGTATGAAAGTACAAGATAGCTTGTGATTTTAAGTATATGCTAATCTTTTGTTTATCTTATCATCCTCTTCTTTCTTAATGCATAAATGACTTCCATTTATACTCCAATGGCTGAATATAGCCGTTGGGGTGCATTAAATAAGAAACTAGCCGTTGTACCAACCAAAAAATCGCGCCTGACATTTTTCGCTTTCATTGTTCACGGGCGTGACTATGCTTGTCACGGGGGTGACAGTTCTTCCCAAGCTGTGACTGAAGTGGTGACCTTGGTCGTGAAGCTTTCTGGAATGTTTTGACATATAGAGTCACGGGCGTGACATTAATCTTTTACGGGTGTGACACTCTTCCCAGCCGTGATCCAAGTGGTGACTCTAGTCGTGAAGCTCTCTGGGTGAAATTACATGAATCTTCACAGGGGTGACACCTTTATTCACGGGGGTGACAATCTTCCCAGCCGTAGCTAAGTGGTGACTCTGGTCGTGAAGCTCTCTGGATGAAATTTCATGAAGATTCACGGGGGTGACACTTTTATTCATGAGGGTGACTGAAATGCTTACTTCACGGTTTGTTTTTCCTTCATGGTCATGAACTTCAAATGTTGGTTTTGGTAACGGTTAGCTTCCTTCACGGGAGTGACTCCTAGAGTCACGGCAGTGAATATGCTACTACTTGATTTTTGTTTCTCAAGGATTATTCTTCCAATTTTCCATTCTTGCTATTTTAATTCAAGTCCTGTATAATATACTTACAAAAACAAGTATGTTAAATACAATATTGCTATATTATTTGTTATCATCAAAATGACAGAAATACCCCTCAAGGTTAACAGACTTTATCAGTTAAAATTTCATTTTTTTAAATTGTGTCTAATTGAAAATTTCTCATATATATATATATATATATATATATATATATATATATATATATATATTATTTACTATTTGTTTACTTTGTAATATAAAAGAAATTATAACATAAAAGATAAACTACATTTTATATAATAACAAGTTCTTTACAAAACGTGTTGTTTATTCTACAAATACTACAAAATAAAACTCAAACCATAATTACATAATTTGTGTGACCCACAATATTTGATACGAGCTGCCCTACTGGACTTGGATCACCGTGTCTTTATCCAAAAACCTCAGCTACTTCTTTAAATTTGCGCGGAAGGAAACTCCCACGCTAAGCTCAAGGCTTAGTGGTGCATATAAATAAGGCAATAAACTATTTTATGCAATCATGCATTATCATATCCCAACTCATGCTTAATCATATTCTCATGCAAATATACTTATCATGGTATTCTAACATGTATAGACATCAAATTACATTTTTTTATTTCATATTTATTTATTTTATTACCGCCTTATTGTATAACCCTAAATCTTCTTTTTATACATGCCACAATTCATAATTCCATTTTTATTATCAATAATTATTTTATGTTCCATGACTTTTTATTTATGTCTTTATTTTTTCCCAGGACACCTATGAACCACTGACTCGGATAACGGAGTTTCCATCCAGGCACTTAAGAGTGTCACCCAGGCAATATGATGTGCGCATATATGTGCCATTATCGGCGTAGATAACCGTACCATTACCGGCATAGATAATCGTGTCATTACCGGCATAGATAATCATGCCATTACCGGTGTAGATAAAAGTGTCATTACCGACATAGATAATAGTGTCATTACTAGCATACATAATCATACCATTAATGGATTTAATCATTTTCATCATATTCCCCCCTATTTGGCATGCCAAACTATCCTAAGTTGGTTCTAGTTAGGTGTTCTAGGGCTTATACAATTTCATTAAATTTCATAACAATTAACTTCATACTTTTCATGCATGTAATATCTCAAAATAATCACATAATCACTCAATTAAAATAATATTTACATAATATAATAAGATTCACATCATTTACTCATTTCATTCCTCATCTCATATGCTGCCCTATCACTCACAGATTATGTTCTCTGTCTTGGACCATACCTTTCGTCCTATATTGTTCTGAATTTAGTTACATGATCTTCATAGCCATTTTACATATGGATCTTAGCTTTAATATGAAACTTGAATTACTTATATATGAGTTCTGTATCAAAAGATATGATAATATTAACACTAACGGGTCACTAATAATTTTGCCCAGAATTATCTAGACAGATTCTAAGTCTGCATTTTCTGAATTTTTTTGGATAATTACAGCCATATTCAGATATTATAGTCTAAATAAAAATTGTAGCTCTATGTCCTAGTTTTCATACAGAACAAAGAACGCACAAATCCAAGCTTTAGAACTCAAGTTATAAGAGTTTAAGTACTTACTGCTCATTACTAACAATTCTGCCCAGAATTTTGGACAGATTCTATGTCCGAGCTTTATGAATTTTTCTGGATAATTACAGACACATTCAGGTTTTACATTCTAAATGAACATTATAGTCCTATGTCTTATCTTTCAAATGCAACAAAAACATACAAAACCGATTTCCAAAAATTACGTTATAACAGTTTAAGTGGTCACTGCTCATCCATTTCCAGCAAAGAACATACCAACTATTCATATTCAATATTTACCAAATTAAATCCTAAGTCTAGCAAACATGCATCCCCAAGATTTTTCATCACAAATAATATTAATTCAGAATTATCAACATGCCAAATAATTAAATCATGCAAATAAAAAAAATTAAAATAGGCTATTTCCTTAGGTTATGCACAAACCTTTTTTTTTTCTCTTTTCTTTCTCTTTACTTTTCTTTCTCCTTTCCTTTGCTCCTTTGAGCTAGATCCTTGTCACTTTGAGTTCCTAAAGTTCATAAACAAATTATTAATACTTTATAAACCTAATCTCTCTCTTTCTTCTTACTCTTTTAAGCTTTCTTAAGCATGAAAATGGAATTTCCCATGCCTTTCTCCCTCTTTTTCTCACTTTCTCTTCTTAGAACAAGGTTTGGTTATGGTTGTCGAAGGGAAAAATGTAGGCTGGTTTGAGAGGCAGAATTTTCCCCAATGAAAATGGATAAGGAAGAAGAAGAAACAATGAAGAACAAAATGACAAAAGTCATTAAGATGGGGGACACATAAGCCACATTCTAGAAACCTTCATTAATGTTATATGCATGTATCTTCATTAGCTTATTAAACTTTGCCACTTGGTGTATTGGGCTTCAAGAAACGTGGGAGGAAATTGAAAGATAGAAAATTCTAGATATGAAGAGATGAAGGAACAATTAAGAGAATAAAGACAAGCTACATAATTATGGGACACCTAAGCCAAATTCTAGAAGTCTTCATTAATGCATTCATCTCCCTTGGTGTATGTTAATTGTCCACTTAATGTATGCCACTTGGTGTGGCCAGCCCCTTCCCATGTTTTTAATGTTCCAATCATGTACTTAATTTATGATTATCACATTTAAATCCTCCAATTTTCAGCAAATTGCAAATTGGCCCCTAAATATTTTGAACACTTTATTAGATATTTTCCATACTTAATTACCATTATTTTCATTATTTTTCAATAAAAGTCCAAATTTAGACTTCGGTCAAACCGACAAGTTGATTTAACAACTCGCTTGACTTAAGTCTAAATTAACGGATATGACACAAGTCATGTATGACATATGTATTTGATATGAAAAGAGAGGTTATATGGCATACTTGTACTCATAAGGTTATTATAAATTTTTGGTTTGTATTAAAAGATTTGTTGGCTTTGATTGTATAGAGAACTAATTAAAGTATGCCAATATTGCTTCAATGGTTATATAATGGAATATCATATGATTATATGAGTTTAAAATTTTATAATCATATTTTAATTAGAAATGCAATGGGAATATTGATTCTAGCAAATTAATATATAAAAAAAATAAATTAGTAATAACATTAATTGCCCAGTTCTCAACCTGTGGACTAATTAGGGATAGATGGTGCACCATTGCAGGGGAATTATGGTACCGATATTGATATGGTTTAGGAACAGGGTGGTATTAGCTCTGAGAGCACCCCTATCCTAATTGTACACAGATTATGTGATTATACTTGGTCATGAGGCTTAAGCTTCGCGAGCGCTCTTGACTTGAGACTATAGTGAGTAGGGTGTTTAAGCTCTGCGAGCAGCCCTACTACACGCTCTATATACGAATAGTCCGGGAATGATATTTGGGCTATTTATGTTAAAACATTATATATAAATTAATTAAAAGACATACATGTACATGTTGAAAGATAAAATGTGTGAAATAGCATGAATTATAAATATTTATTAAAGTAAGCTAAATTTATAATTGAGTTATATATATATATATATTATCAATGAATTTAGTAATATTGTATAATCATGCGGTTGTCCCTGTATAATATATGTTGGAATATTGTGTATTGTATTATGAATTATCTTCCATGCATTTTGGTAACTGTATGTTAAAATATTTATGCTTATATGGATTGAGATTTGAATTAACTAAACAATCATAATTTTAGAGAAATCAATTAAATTAAAATGAGTTATGGAAACATGAGAGGAGGTAGAATGCTTAATATTTTATATATTACGTATGGTTGATTATATACAATTCATGTCCTGATACAAATATAATGATGATATAATAAAACATAAATTTTATTTTATTATAATATTTTCTAAATTTGATGTAATGATTTATTTAAATTATATCATGATTATTATGACCCACGTTTGTGTGACTGCATGGGAAAACTTAAATGCTTATATGTACCACTAAGCTAAAAATGGCTTAGCGTGGGTTTTTCTTGTGCAGGAATTGGAGCTTGCAAGTAGTAAACTGTGAAGTTGATAGAGGAAATACAAGCCCATACTAAAGGAGACACGTCAGAACTAGTTGAGGGTCGGATGCATATTATTTTTATATTTTCTTCATTATCATGCATATGGGTTTGTTAGACATGTCTTATATAAAGTTAAGAACATATTTTGTATTTTGGTATTATATCTATATAGTTAGATGTAAGGTAAAAGCCATTAATTTTGATAGTCATAATGAAGTATAATATTTATGTAACATGATGATGTATTTGATAATTGAATCCATATGTATATTCGAATATTAAAAAAATGTCAATTTAGTTATTAAATGAAAATTTTAAATTCAGGCTAGTTCATTCAAATTGTTTGTGTCATTCCACTTATATAATGGGATTATTCCTATTATATAGGCGGGATGTCACAAAATCAACAAGAACACTATATTTTATAAGATTAAGCTTACTAGATTCATAAAAAACAACATGCATAGATTCTTCAACAGCTAATGCCTTTTTATTAAAAACTCTATAAGCTTTACTTGTGGTGGAGTATCCTAAAAATATACCCTCATCAGA
The DNA here is from genome assembly GCA_023653625.1 of Triadica sebifera. Taxonomy (NCBI): domain Eukaryota; kingdom Viridiplantae; phylum Streptophyta; class Magnoliopsida; order Malpighiales; family Euphorbiaceae; genus Triadica; species Triadica sebifera. The sequence continues at coordinate 18,573,861 of CM042908.1, read as the reverse complement.
TTTGAAGGCAAATTTTCCAAGGTTGTCTTTAGTATTCAATATGAAACACTTGCATCCAAATACTTAAAGTATGGTATCATGGGCTTTCTTCCTTTCCATAGCTCAAATGAAGTTTTATTTAAGAGAGGTCTTTTGAAAACTCGATTTGAAATATAACATGCAGTATTTGTGGCTTCAGCCTAAAAGTAAGTTGGTAAACCAAACTCATTGAGCATTGTTCAAGCCATGTCTAATTAAGGGTGGTCTCTGAGGCACAATGAGAGTATCTAAACTCTCATTTCCCTTGTGAAATTTTGAAATGGAGTTTTTAAGTTCCTCAACTTCATTTTTCAAAATATTGTTTTCTTTAAGTAAGGATTTAGTTGAGGGCCTTGCAGAGTACTCATCTAATAAGTTTTGAATTCATTAGATGATTTAAGCTTAAATTTCTCATTTTCTAAAACATCCATTTTGATTTTCAAACTAGAAATGTTGTTTTTATAAGTATTGAATTTATTTCTATATTTCTCTAGTTCTAGATTCAATACTTCTATTAGGCTTTGCTCATCATCATCTTCACTATTACTATCATTATTCAATGAGCATGAGTGAAATGATCCTACCTTATCCGAGACGTGATCCTCTATAGCCATGAAGCATAGGTTGACCTCTTCACCTTCATTGTCATCGTTTTTGCTTAAAGAGCTTTTGTCATCCCATGTAGCTTTACGGCCTTTCTCCCCATTGTCTCTTTGGTGTTTGCTCTTATGCTTCTTGAGCCTTGGACATTCCAGTTTAATATGTCCTTTCTTCCCACATTCATAGCACTTTACTTCTTCTTTACTCCTTTAAGAGTCATTCGAGCCCTATTTGAAATTTCTTTGCTTTAATTTTCTAGAGTTGCCCATTCTCTTCTCAATAATTCTTTCTAGCCTTCTTGAGAGCACAACAATGTCCTCATTTCTATCATCACTCTTTTCTTCATCATTTTCAAATTCTTCTTGAGATTTTGAAGTAGAGGCTTTTAGTGCTAATGGGTTTCTTTTTTCTGGCTCGACTTTAAGCTCCCAATCTCTTTTCACTATCATTTCATGTGTTAGAAGTTTGAAGCACATCAGTATTCATGACACTTATGTCTTCATTGGCCTCTTCTATACTAATAACTCTTGAACCGTAATCTTTGAGAGGAAGACTTCTCAGAATTTTGTTATCTACATCTTCCAAGCTCAAGTGTTTCCCAAGCTTCCTCATGCCATTTATTATGGCTAGAAGATGATTCGTCATATCGATGATTGACTCACTGGATTTCATCTTAAAGAGTTCATACTCTGAAGTAAGAAGTTGAATCTTCTTGGATTTAACTTGCTTTGTTCCTTCATGATAGTTTTCCAATGTTTTCCACATGCTATATGCAGTTGGGCAGTGTTGTATTCTGCCACATTCTTTAATGGATAATGAGCTTGAGAGAATTGTCATTGCCTTCTTGTTTTTGAAATTTGCTCTTCTTTGAGGCTCTGTCCAATCATCTCTTAACATGATTTCTTCTTCACCATCAGCTCCTCTTCTAGTTAGTGGTGTCCATTCTTTCCAAACACTATCCAAGACTTCAATTCCTTCACCATCAAGATATGTCTCCATCCAGAACTTCCAATTAGCATAATTTGCTCCATCAAAGTAAGGCTTGAGACTTTGGAATCCTTCATTGGGCATTTCTCGATCTTCGCTAGCGCTGTTTAGGCTTCGATGCTAGACTAGCTCTAATACCAATTGTTGCCCAAAAATTGAACCAAGAAAGGGGGTCAAATTGGATATTAAAAATTCTCAACTTTTAAGTGCGGAAAGAAAAGATAAGTAAAGTAGGGATGGGGAGATATCACACAGGAAATTTTATAAAGGTTCGGGTGTTAACAAACCCTACTTCTCTCCCTAATCTCAATTGGGAGTTTCACTAGCATACTAAGTATTACAATGGATTTTTACAAGCTCACTCCCAACTATGGTGTTTCTATCAATGGATCACACCTAACCTAGAAATCCCTTATGTTTTAATGGCTCACACAATAAACCAATTCCTTGTGTTTTAATGGCTCACACAAATAACCTTTACAAGTGTTCTACTCTTAACCCAATATACCCAAACTCACTTGAGTAGTAGATTAAAAAGAAATACACTTAAAAATCTATAATGCTCAAAAAATAATGAGCAAAAAGATTTTTTACATATTATTAATGTTTGTTTGAAAGTAATAAATGCACAAATGGCTAAAACAAGATTTTGATTCGAAGTATTTGTTATTCTCTTGTTTTGGAATCATAAATGATTTGCATTTATACTTCTATGGCGAATTATAGCTGTTTGGTTGCATTTAATGTAAAAAATAGCCATTGCACCAACTCTTAATTTTGCGCCTGACATGTTTCTCTTTCCTCATTAACGGTTGTGAATATATATGTCACAGTCGTGAAAGTTCTTCCAAGTTGTGACTTGAGTGGTGACTCTGGCCGTGAAGCATTCTAGAAGGATTTGAAGTGCTTGATCACAGGTGTGACATTATTCTGTCACGGGCATGAACATCCTTCCAAGCCGTGGTCCAAGTGGTGACTCTGGTCGTGAAGCTCTCTAGAGGAATTTGACATGTTTTCTCACGGGCGTGACTGATATGGTCATTCACAGTTGCTATGATCCTTCATGGCCATGAACTTTAATGTTGGGTAGTTGGCACTAAGCTTCATAACAGGCATGACATACAAGGTCACGAGGGTGAACATGCTATTGTTAGAGGAGTGCTCTATAGGCAATCACCTTTAGCACTTATTGTACAAATTTATTTGATTAATAAAAGGCTTTTTCATTAATTTGATATTCATTTGATATATGAATTGATAAGTGATCTTAAATCAATTAATGAAGTCCTTGATACATAACATAGCAGAAGGAAATCATGATGAGATCATGATATTGAGATTCTTATCATGAGTAATGATGTTAGTATCAAAATTATCCCTAGTCATAGGATTAATGAGATGGGACATTATTAATCCAGAAAGACTAGCACATGTTACACTCATTGATTGGATTGAGTAGTAGATCTCATAATCTATAAACAGGAGATGTTTAGAGTTAACATGTGGATGTTTGCTAAGTGTAACTAAGTACATTGGATGACCAACTATGAGACAATCATATGAATAATCTATTCAAATGTCAATGATAGTCTCATCATAGCAATGGTGCAAGTATCCTTAGACTTGAGGTACTCAAGGATATCTTGAATATTAATTCTGTATTTTGAAACTAATCCTTGTTGCCTCAGAAAGGTAGCTCATAAGGTGGTGATTGGATACAACTTGCGGTATTCGAAGGTATTTGGGTAACCAACAAAGGATTCACCACTCTTGATAGAAGGAGTGTATACCCATAGCCTCTTGTCGTGGTCATTACTCAGGAATCTCTGGCCGGAGTGAAAATCTCATAAAGATAGTCTTCAATGACATATCTAATAGAGTAATGAGTCTTAAGGACAAGAACTAATATTACTTGGACTAGACATGGCATAGTCAGTCTAGTGGGAGTTGACACATATCCATACTCTGAACCAGGTGGGGTATAGAATGGTGAAAGGAATAATTGCATGGAAATTGTCTATGGAAAGGTTCGTAGTCAAATCACTGACTTTCGGGTCAATTGAAGGGTCATGATGTGTTGCTAGATACCACTCATAACCTGCTTAAATTAATTATTAATTTAAGTGACCAACATAACCGAAAACCTAATGGGTCACACGCATTCAAGATATGGAGAATGAGTAAAATGGTCTTGGATAGGATCCAAAATATGAGAGAATTATTTCGGGATGGATCGCGATGAGATCGTATGGAAAAATCGTTTGGGAGGGTCACGGGTCCGCGGGGGCTAGGCAGGCCCAGCAGCAGCCCGCAGCAGGCCCAGCGCACTGCTGCCTACCACCCGTTGGCCAACGACAGTTTTTGGCCTTAATTAGGCCAATTATGGCCAATTACTATTCATTCATTTCCTTTTTCTCAATTTTTGACTTTTCATCTTTTCTTTGAATTTGATTCAAATAGAAAAGACATCAAATGGCAGAATATAGACATGAAAATATTTTTTTGTGAAAAACTATTTTTAAGACAACAAAATTCTCTTAAGAACACCTTCAAAGCTAGCACTTTGAATTTGTTCAAACCATTTCTCTTGATAGTTTCTTCTTCCTAGTGTAGATTGTTGTGGTTTGCTACAACCCAACAAAGTGAAGATTTAAAGAACAAATAAGAAATTACAAGGTATAATTTTTAACATTTATATTTATATAAATTATTTTTAATGGTACAAGTATGATCTTTTGTTTTGGGTTTTGAAAATTTTATTTGTTCCGTTGCATTTATGAATATGATTCATTCTTCAAAACCCAACAGCTATTTCTTCAATATTTATCTTTTTAAGGTTAGTCTTCCATTCTCCATTCTTGCATCATATTCCATACCCTATTCAATAAACTTAGAAAACAAGTATGTTAAATACATTATTGCTATTTTATTTGTTAGCATCAAAATAACGGAAATATCTCTCAAGGTTCAACACACAGTTTGGTTCAGGGGTAGGAATGCCTGTGAATGAACCTTCACACATGTGAACACATAATTCACGCTCGTTAAGGCTACTAAAATGAGATATGTTGTTTACTAAATGTTTATAATGCAATGACTTTGCATATGCTTTTTGTATGATATGTTCTAAGTATGCTTTTATGAAGATCAAAACATGAATGTGACATGATTAATGGGTTGGACTTAACTGATATCATTACCTTGTTGGATTTGCACCAAGTTAATGTGTATTGGAGGCGAAGTTGGGTTAGTGTACATGAGATGTACACATATCAAGAGTTGATAGCCCAATGTATGTGCACATATCAATTAGTTGATAGCACAAGATTTGATAGTTGAATGAATAATGCGATTGGTATGGATTAGATACCTATCAACCAAACTAAGGATGTTTTGTTGATTTGCCTCAAGGTTATTTTTAGCTAGTTGGATATCGACCCACTAGAAGAACATCCATATAGGTTCCTTTAGGTTCATACTGAGGGCTATAGATTTGCTATAAAATACTTAGAGTCGCAGTGCAATTTATTAAAGACCTAATAAACATGTAGTTTCATGTATATTCTAACATGCTCTATTTTACATCTAGGTTGCTAGAATCATCATCATATCAACAAGTGTGAATTTAAGATCACTAATGGAGTCAAATAAGTTGATTGAGTCTAACTTTTTGGATTGGCTAAGAAATTTGAGAATAGTTCTCAAATCCGAAAATTTGGCTATGTCCTAGATGATATACTCTCCAATCCCCTACTGCTAATGCTTTTAAAGATGTTCAAAAGGCATTTCAAAAAATCTCGATGATAGTGAGATGAGAAGTTACCTTGCTACTATGACAGTTGAGTTACAAAAGCAACATGATGCTATGGATGCTAATTCCATAATCTACCATATAAGGGAGCTTTTTGATAAGCAATCATGTATGGAAAGGTTTGAAACTTCAAGGCTGCTCTTCTGTACTAAGATGGTTGAGGGAAAATCTCTAGTGCAATATTCATTGAAAATGAATGGCTAAATTGAGAGGTTGGCCATCTTGGGATTTATGATGGACCATGAATTAAGTATTGAGTTAATTCAAACTAGTTTGTCTGATAGTTTTTCACATTTTGTGCTTAACTATAAGATGAACAAAATCTCCACCACTATTAATGAGCTAATCAACATGCTCATTACAGTTGAGCTATCTTTTAAGAAGGACAGTGAGGCTGTGATGTTGGTGGACTCTTCTGGTTCTAAGAAGAAGAACCTTAAGAAGAAAAAGAAGTTCATAAAACCTAAGGAAGGTGTGGCCAAGAATAATGCCAAGTAGACTGCCCCAAAGGGAACATGCTTCCATTATGGCAAGGATGACCATTGAAAAACAAATTGCAAGGCCTACTTGGAGTCATTGAAGAAGAAGACATATCGATTAATAGGTATTTTTGTCATTAAAATTAATATTATTTCTTATAATAATATATGAGTATTAGATACCGATTATGGCTCACACATACGCACTAATGTGCAGGACCTAAGGAACAATAGGTATTTCAATAAGGGAGATCGGACCTACGCATTGGAAATGGAGTAAGGGTTGCTGCATTAGCTATGGGAAATTATATATTGACCCTCCTTAGTGGGCTTATGTTAAATTTGTATAATTGTTAATATGTACCTCATTTGACTAAAAATATTATTTCAATTTCTAGTTAAAATAAAGATGGTTTCCATTTAGCTTTTAGTAACAATTGTTGTTCTATCATGTTGAATGGTATTTTTTATGCTAGCAGTACATTATGCAATGGAATATACATATTAGATATGTCAAATCCAATTTTAAACGTCAATGATAATAAAAGGAAAAAACAAAATATGCTGAAATCATCTTTCTTACGGCATTATTGCCTTTGTCATATAGGTGAAAAATGCATGCTTAAGCTACACAATAGTGGTAGTTTGGGGTCATTTGATTATAAATCATATGACACATGTGAATCTTGCTTATTAGGAAAGGTGGAAAAATTACCCTTTAAAGGAAAGGGTGCACGTGCTATTGGGATTTTAGACTTAATACATTCGGATATATATGGTCCAATGTCCACACATGCTCGATGTGGTTTCATTTACTTCATTCCTTTTGTTGTCGATATATTGAACCAAGAAGGGGGATTGAATTGGATTTTAAAAAATTTAACTTTTAAGTGCAGAAAGAAAAGTTAAGTTTAGTAGGGATAGAAAGATATGACACAAGGATTTTTATAGAGGTTCGGGTGTGAACAAACCCTACTCCTCTCCCCAATCTCAATTGGAAGTTTCACTAACACTCTAAGTGTTACAATGGAGTTTTACAAGCTCACTCCCAATTATGGTGTTTCTAACAATGGATCACACCTAACCCGAAAATCCCTTATGTTTTAATGGCTCACACAATAAACTAATTCTTTGTGTTTTAAAGGCTCACACAAATAACCTTTACCTTGTGTTTTAAAGGCTCACACAAATAACCCTTACCTTATATTTTAAAGGCTCACACAAATAACTTTTACAAGTGTTATACTCTTAACCCCAAAATACCCAAAACTCACTTGAGTAGATAATTACAGAGAGAAACACTTACAAATCTATAAGGCTCAGAGAATGATGAGCAAAAAGATTTTCACAGAGAATAAATGTTTGTTTTGAAAATATCAAATGGACAAATGGCTTACAACAAGATTTTGATTCAAAATATTAGCTATTATCTTATTCTCTTGTTCTGGATGCATAAATGACTTGCATTTATACTTCTATGGAGAATTATAGCTGTTAGATTGCATTTAATATGGAACTAGCTATTGCACCAACTCTTCTTGTCGTGCATGACATGTTTCTCTTTCATCTTTCACGGTTGTGAATATGTGTGTAACGGTCGTGACTATTCTTCCAAGCTATGACTTGAGTGGTGACCTTGGCCATGAAGCATTATGGAAAGATTTAAAGTGTTGGATCATGGGCGTGACTTCCTTCCAAGTCATGGTCCAAGTGATGACTCTAGCCCTGAAGTTCTCTGGAAGAATTTGTCATGTCTTTTCATGGGTGTGACTTTCTTTCACGATCGTGACTGATATGATCATTCACGGTTGCTATCAGTCTTCATGGTCATGAACTTTAAATGTTGGATAGTTGGCGCTAAGCTTCATCACGGGCGTGACATATAAGGTCACTGGCGTGAACTTGCTATTTCTTCAATTTTATCTTTTCAAGATTAATCTTCCATTCTCCATTATTGCTATCATGTTCCATACCCTGTTCAATAAACTTATAAAATAAGTATGTTAAATACATTATTGCTATTTTATTTGTTAGCATCAAAATGATAGAAATACCCTTCAAGGTTCAACAATCTCCCCCTTTTTGATGGTGACAAATAATCTAGCAATATGTACTTTTGAGAAGTCTGCCTCTCAAAAGATGCTTAGGATAAAAAATGCTGAAGTGCAAGAATTGTAAAGAATGATGAAATGTAGCATCAAAATATGCTTCCGAGTTTTAAGTATATGCAAGTTATATTTATGCCAAGTATATTTAGGGTATATCAAGAGTATATCAAGTGCATATTCATTCATGTAACTTGCATCAAGGTATATGCAAAATATACTTAAGATATATTTAAGGTGTATGAAGCTCATTTGCATACTCGCATATTCATTTGATTCAGAATAAGTATTGCTCTTAACTTTAAATAATATATTGTTGGGTTCTCCCCCTTTTGTCATCAACAAAAATAATAACAAAAAGATAAAACATAATGGAAAACAAAAGAAAATATATTAATATGGAAAGAAAAGTACAAAAGAAATTGAAATTCTGAAAGGAAATGGAAATTCCTACAGCAAAGAAGCTAGAAAATAACACATCTAACATAAAATCTAGTTGGACATCCTATCTCTAAGGTGAGCTACTTCTGCCTCGAGGCTCTCCATTCGAGACTCCATGAAATCCTTGAGGTTCTCTAACCTCTCATCCATCGAAGCCTGCAATTGCTCAAACAGTGGTGCCAAGAGGTCAGCCACTTGCTGAGCCAAGTTTGGTGTAGAGGCAGAGGATTGTCCAATTTCCTGCTCAACCTCTGGAGGTGCCACTTCAACTCGAACTCTCTTCCTTTGCTGGATTCCTTGGAGGCCAACTTTGAAGTCATCCGAGTCATTTTCCTCCAAAATGATCTCACCAGCAGTGTTGGTGAAACAGTAGTAGATGTTGTTCTCAAATACTATACGAACAACCACTCCCAATTTGATGAAGGACTCAATGTCTAGTCAGTCTTGAGGATGAGCTAGTATGAGGTTGAAGTGGTGTTCATCTAGCTTCAAGTATCCTAGCTTGATGGAGATGTGAGTCACGTACCCACCAATCAGAATGTCTCAGGAGGGCTTGGTGGCAATTGACAAAAGATGGTTTGCAAACCCTCTAGATAAAGCCACTGATAGGCCTCTTTGGGCCATCTCCAGGAGAAAGAGCTCTAACTTCCTGATCGATCTATTGCTATCTCCTCTGGCAAAAATGCTATAGGTTAGAAACCTATACAAGTACTTGTGCACTAGGGATCGAAGGTGCGTGCTCTTAGTCTTCTTGACATCCCAACCGCAATCAAGCCTGAAGTGAGTCCATGCCTGAATAGCATAAAACTCCACTTCACTCTCATTCAGGATGCCATCAGAGGAAAGGTTGAACAAGTCTCCAAACTTTGTGGCAGAGAGGGTGTTCGGATGCTTGAAAAGATTGAATTTCACCGTGCTGGTAGGAGAGAATTGTAGGGTGCTCAAGAATTCTAAAGTTGGCTCCCTCAGAGTTGGTTGATAGATATCAATGAAGGCTTTCAGATGACAAGCCTAGAGTTGTTCCATCATGCTTGTCTTGAGGCCAAGTGTACGAATGGTTTGTCACTCAAATGATCTAGAGGAAAAGAGTGGCCTTTTCTTGAGCACTGAGTATCTAGGATGACAATGCTCCTAGAATAATGTTTAGAAGGTAATCCATGTACCTTCTTGGAGCATGAGACTTATTTCTTGTACCCTTGGAGGAGCCGTTTTCCATTTTGATTGAAAAATTTAACTTTTGAAGAGTGAAAATTTTGATAGAAATTTTGGAGTAAAACCTAAGGTGATGTGTTTATGATGATGGAAATGGTTTTTTGAAAATATTTATAGATGGAATGAGTTGCTAGGGGGCCAGAATCTTGGAAATGGTATTCAATGGAGATAAATGAGAGAAGTTGAGAGAAGTTGGAGAGTTGGAATGATAGAAATAACGACAAAAATGTTTTATAGCTAACATCTTCACGGGCGTGACAAACTTAGTGACGGGCATGAAATGTTGTGTTCACAGTTTACTGAAGAGACGCTCTACCCGTGAAGAGAGAGGTGAAATCATTGACAGTCATGAAAATTAAAGGTCACAGACGTGAATGATTAACTATCATGGTGGTGACAGACGAGTCACGAATGTAAAGTATAAACTTCACTACTTGTAATTGTGAAACACAGCGTGACACAAAGCGTGAATTCTTCTGTAAGTTTTTGGTGGAAATATTCACGGTTGTGAAAAAGTGTCACGGGCATGAACAAAGGGTTTCACGGGGGTGATAGAAAAAGGTTTTGGTCGTGAAACATAGTCTTCACTACCTTCCGCCGTGAAATATGTCGTGAAGCAAGTCATGAAAGCTACTAGTTCTTTTGGCGATTTAGTTCACGGTCGTGAATATATGTCACGAGCGTGAATTGCCTAAAATTCTCATTAAATAAAATTAAGTTTATAACAAGACTAAAGCATTTCTAAGGAGCTTTTATCCCCTATAACATATATTTCCATCAAATTAGCTACCTTATTTCTAGTAAGATGAGACAAAAAACATGAGATTATCAATCAAGGTTTGACAATTTGGCAATCACAAAGTTAATCCATCAATCATACCAAGATCTCTTCTTATGAAATTAAATCTTTCCTTATTTAGAGACTTAGTGAAGATATCTGCCAATTGATTGTCTATGCTTATAAATTTAAATACAACATCTCCATATTGAACAGGATCTCTAATAAAATGATGTCTTATGTCAATATGATTACTTCTAGAATGTTGAATGGGATTCTTATATAGATTTATAGCACTTGTATTGTTACATCTAATAAGTATATGGTGCATACTATGACCATAATCCTTAAGTTGTTGTTTCATCCAAAGGATTTGTGTACAACATCCTGCTACAACATACTCTGCTTCAGCAGTAGAAAGAGCAACTGAAACTTGTTTCTTGCTAAACCAAGAAACTAAGCATTCTTCAATAAAGTGACAAGTACCTGAAGTACTTTTTCTATCTAAAAGACTTCCAGCATAATCAACATCTGAATATCCTATAATGTAAAAGGATGAATTTCTAGGATACCATAAACCTAGATGCAATGAGCCATGTAAATATTTTATAATTCTTTTTACTGCATTTAAATGAGACTCTTTTGGACATGATTGAAAGCGAGCACATAAGCATACACTATACATTATGTCGGGTCTAAAAGCAGTAAGATATAAAAGTGTTCCGATCATACCTCTGTAGAGCTTTTCATTAATGCTCTTACCTTTTTCATCTTTGTCCAATTTTGTTGATGTGCTCATTGGAGTCTTGACATTCTTGCATCCTTCCATTCCAAATTTCTTAAGTAAGTCTTTGGCATATTTGGATTGGTTGATGAATATGCCCTCATTGGCTTGTTTTATTTGTAGATCGAGGAAATATTTTAGCTCACCCATCATGCTCATTTCAAATTCCCTAGTCATACACTTAGCAAATGCTTGACAAAGCAATTCATTAGTACACCCAAATATGATATCATCAACATAAATTTGAACAATTAGAATATCATGCTTATGCTTTTTAGTGAATAATAAAGTGTCAACATTCCCCTTTGTAAAGTTATTTTCTAAAAGAAAAGAACTTAGTCTTTCATAATAAGCTTTTGGGGTTTGTTTCAAATCATATAAAGCTTTTGAAAGTTTAAAAACATGATTAGGCAAATCATAGCTTTCAAAACCTGGTGGTTGTTCTACATAAACTTCTTCTTCTATAAAACCATTTAAAAAGGCACTTTATACATCCATTTGAAAGAGTTTGAAATTCATGTGGCATGCATATGCTAAAAGTATTCTTATAACTTCTAATCTAGCTACAGGAGCATAGGTCTCATCATAACCTATTCCTTCTTCCTGATTATACTCATTTGCAACTAATCTAGCCTTATTCCTAGTTATTGAACCTTGTTCATCTAGTTTATTTCCAAATACCCATTTGCTTCATATGATTTTATGATCCTTGGGTCTAGGTACTAAGGTCCATACCTTACTTCTCTCAAATTGGTTGAGTTCCTCTTGCATGACAATCACCCAACTTTCATCATTAAGAGCCTCATCAATATTATTAGGCTCAATTTGAGAAATAAAATAAAGGTCAGAAACTAAATGTTTGAGATGAGATCTAGTACTTACTCCCCTAGTAGGATCACCAATAATTTGCTATTTGAGGTCCTTCGGGAGCTCTTGCCTGTTTTCTTCTTGAGCTTGAGGTAAAGAATATCTTGATGTGAATCTTCTTAATCATTTTCTTCTTTTCCATTTTCAAGATGAAGTCTTTCCATGGTACCTACAACATCATCAAGAACACTACCTTTCACAAGATCAAGTCTACTAGATTCATCAAAAACAACATGCATAGATTCTTCAACAGTTAATGACTTTTTACTAAATACTCTATATGCTTTGCTAGTTGTAGAGTATCATAAAACGATACCTTCATCAGATTTAGAAATAAAATTTCCAAAGTTGTCCTTGGTATTCAATATGAAGCACTTGCATCCAAATACTCTAAAGTATGATATCAAGGGCTTTCTTCCATTCCATAACTCAAATAAAGTTTTGTTTAGGAGAGGTCTTTTGAAAACTCGATTTGAAATATACTCATTGAGCATTGTTCTAGCCATTTCAATTAAAGTTCAATTTTTCCTTTCAACTACCCCATTTTGTTGAGGTGTCCTAGGAGATGAAAAATTCTGCAAAATGCCATGTTCAAGACAAAAGCTTTCAAAGTTTTCATTTTCAAAATCTTTTCCATGGTCACTTCTTATTCTTGAAATGCAATATCCTTTTTCATTTTGAACTCTTTTAGCAAAATTTTTGAAAGTTTCAAAAGCATCACTCTTTTGAGCTAAGAAAATTACCCAAGTAAATCTAGATTAATCATCTACGATGACAAAGGCATAATGTTTACCTCCTAAGCTTGCTATTCTAGTAGGTCCAAATAAATCTAGATGCAGGAGTTGTAGAGGTTATAAGGTACTTAATATGTTTCTTCCCTCTTTGGCAAGGTTCACATGTCTTGTCTTTTTCAAATTTGACTTTTGGCAGTCCCTTTACTAGTTCTCCTATGCTAAGGCTTTGAATTAAGTCCATGTTTGCATGACCAAGCCTTCTATGCCACAACCAAGATTCATCACTAGTAGTCACAAGACACTTAGAGGAATGATTAGATATTTTGAGTAAGTCTATTATGTAGGTATTGACCTCTCTATTTCCTTTAAATATCTCTTGACCATCAATAGAGGTTACAAGACATTTGTTGGAAGTAAAGGTTACTTTATTTCCTTTATCACATAATTGACTTACACTCAATAAGTTATGTTTCAAACCATCAACAAGTAAGACTTCTTTAATAAAAGTAGCACCATTAATACCAATAGAACCAATGCCAATTACCTTACCCTTAGCATTGTTTCTAAAGGTAACTTTACCTCCATCAATACTTTCGATTTCTTTGAAAAGTTCTTTGTCTCTTGTCATATGCCTTGAGCATCCACTGTCTACTAGCCAAGCATTTTTGTTTATTGTGGACTTGAGGCATACTTATAGAGTCACAATTCAAGTATGGTTTTTAGGTACCCAAATGAGCTTGGGTCCTTGGGGGTTAGCACATGAAGGTTCCTAATAAGCCTTCCTTATCCAGCAATGTTTATTTATGTGACCAATTTTCATAGAATAATTACACTATTTAGGTCTAAAAATGCTTTTTGGTCTTACAATGCTTTTGAATGTCATATTTATATTAGACTGAGTTTGAGTACAATGGCATGCCCAATCATGATTAATTGGTGCTTTTCTAGATGCATGCTTCTTATACATAAAGGCATGATGAGCCTTTTGAGGTTTCTTTCTTAGGCTTACAAATCCTTGATTATTACTCTTATGTATAGAAGCTTTAGTGTATTTAGTGCTCTTATCCCTTGGTGTTGTTCCAGCAAATGTGGAGATGTGAAGTTCAATTGACTTAACAAAAGTAGTTTTATGAGAAGATGATGATGTGCCCTTAAATCCTAGACCATGTCTAATTAAGGGTGGTCTTTGAGACACAATGAGAGTATCTAAGCTCTCATTTCCTTTGTGAAATTTTGAAATGGAGTTTCTAAGTTCCTCAATTTCATTTTTCAGAGTATTGTTTTCTTAAAGCAAGGATTTAGTTGAGGATTTTGAAAAGTATTCATCTAATAACTTTTGAAGAGATTCATTAGATGATTTAAGATCAAAGTTCTCCTTTTCTAAAACATCCATTTTGATTTTCAAATTAGAAATGTTATTTTTATAAGTATTGAATTAACTCCTATATTTCTCTAGTTCTAGATTCAATTCTTCTATTAGGCTTTGCTCATCATCATCATCTTCACTATTACTATCATTATCACTACTATCATTATTGAAAGAGTATGAGTGAAGTGATCTTACCTTATCCGAGATGTGATCCTCTATAGCCATAAAACATATGTTGACCTCTTCACTTTCATTGTCATCTTTTTCACTTGAAGAGCTTTCGTCATCCCATGTGGCTTTGTGACCTTTCTCCCCATTGTCTCTTTGGTATTTGCTTTTATGCTTCTTGAGCCTTGGACATTCCGGTTTAATATGCCCTTTCTTTCCACATTCATAGCACTTTACCTCTTCTTTACTTCTTTGTGTATCATTAGAAGTCTTTTTGAGGTTTCTTTGCCTGAATCTTCTAGAGTTTCTCATTCTCTTCTCAATAATTCTTTTCAGCCTTCTTGAGAGCATAACAATGTCCTCATTTGCATCATCACTCATTTCTTCATCATCTTCAACTTCTTCTTGAGATTTTGAAGTAGAGGCTTTTAGTACTAAAGGCTTTCTTTTTTCAGGCTCTGCTTCAAGCTCTCTATCTCTTTTCACTACCATTTCTTGTGTGAGAAGTTTGCCACTAAGCACATCAGTATTCATGATGCTCATGTCTTCATTTGCCTTTTATATACCGGTAACTCTTGAACCATAATCTTTGAGAGGAAGACCTCTCAGGATTTGTTATTTACATCTTTGAAGCTCAAGTGTTTCCCAAGTTTTCTCATGCCATTTATGATAGCTAGAAGACAGTTGGTCATGCCAGTGATTGACTCATTGGATTTTCATCTTGAAGAGCTCATACTCTGAAGTAACAAGTTGAATCTTCTTGGATTTAACTTGCTTAGTTCCTTCATGATAGTTTTCCAATGTTTTCCACATGCTGTAAGTTGTTGGGCAGTGTTGTATTCTACCACATTCTTCAATGGATAATGAGCTTGAGACAATTGTCATTGCCTTCTTGTTTTTGAAGTTTGCTCTTCTTTGAGGCTATGTCCAATCATCTCTTAATAAGATTTATTTTTCACCATCAACTCCTCTTCTAGTTGGTGGTGTCCATTCTTTTCGAAAACTATCCTAGACTTCAATTCCTTAACTATCCAAATATGTCTCCATCCAAAACTTCCAATGAGCATAATTTGCTCCATCAAAGTAAGGCTTGAGACTTTGGAATCCTTCATTGGCCATATCTTGATTGTTACTAGCGTTGTTTAGACTTCAATGCTAGACTTAGCTCTGATACCAATTGTTGTCCAAATATTGAACCAAGAAGGGGGGTTGAATTGGATATTAAAAAAATTTAACTTTTAAGCGTGGAAAGAAAATTTAAGTTTAGTAGGGATAGAAAGATATGACACAAGGATTTTTATAGAAGTTCGGGTGTTAACAAACCCTACTCTTCTCCCCAATATCAATTAGGAGTTTCACTAACACTATAAATGTTACAATGGAATTTTACAAGCTCACTCCAAACTATGGTGTTTTAATGGCTCACACAGTAAACCAATTCCTTATGTTTTAAAGGCTCACACAAATAACCCTTACAGGTGTTCTACTCTTAACCCCAAAATACCCAAAACTCACTTGAGTAGATGATTACAGAGAGAAATACATACAAATCTATAATGCTCAGAAAATGATGAGCAAAATGATTTTCATAGAGAATAAATGTTTGTTTTGAAAATAGTAAATGCACAAATGGCTTACAACAAGATTTCGATTTAAAATATTAGCTATTCTCTTATTCTCTTGTTCTGGATGAATAAATGACCTGCATTTATACTTCCATGGTGAATTATAGTCGTTAGATTGCATTTAATATGGAACTAGCCATTTCACCAACTCTTATTGTCGCGCCTGACATGTTTCTCTTTCACCTTTCACAGTCGTAAATATGTGTGTCATGATCGTGACTATTCTTCCAAGCTGTGACTTGAGTGGTGACCTTGGCCATGAAGCATTCTGGAAGGATTTGAAGTGTTGGATCACGAGTGTGACATTATATCTTCACAGGCGTGACATCCTTCCAAGCCGTGGTCCAAGTGGTGACTCTGGCCATGAGGCTTTCTGCAAGAATTTGTCATGTCTTTTCACGGGCGTGACTTTCTTTCACGATAGTGACTGATATGATCATTCACGGTTGTAATCATTCTTCATGGTCGTGAACTTTAAATGTTGGATAGTTGGCATTAAGCTTCATCACGGGCGTGACGCATAAGGTCATGGGCATTAACATGCTATTTCTTCAATTTTATCTTTTTAAGATTAATCTTCCATTCTCCATTCTTGCTATCATGTTCCATACCCTGTTCAATAAACTTAGAAAACAAGTATGTTAAATACATTATTGTTATTTTATTTGTTAGCATCAAAATGATGGAAATACCCCTCAAGGTTCAACACATTTTATCGATGACCACTCACGATATGGGTACATATATCTTATGAGATACAAATCTGAATCTTTTGAAAAGTTCAAAGAATTCAGAAATGAAGTAGAGAAACAACTTGGTAAAAGTATTAAAACATGAATAATTGAGCCAAGAGTTTTTAAATTATCTTAGGGATAATGTAATATTATCTCAATGAACTCCACCTTACAGGCCACAACAAAATTTTATGGCTGAAAGGAGGAACCCTGTTAGACATGGTAAAAATCTATGATGAGTTTTGCGGAACTCCCTAATATTGTTTGGGGCTATGCATTAGAGACTACAGTTTATATATTAAATGGAGTCCCATCAAAGTCAGTTTATGTTAATCCATATTAGATGTGGAATAACAAGAAGCTCGCACTTTCTTACGTGAGAGTTTGGGGTTGTACTGCTTATGTGAAGCAGATAATGTCAAATAAACTGGAAGCTAAGTATCACCAATGTCTGTTTGTGGGATATCCAAAAGCATCATATGGATATCAATTCTACCACCCACAGGAACAAATGGTGTTTGTTTCAAGACGTGTTATCTTTTAAAAAAGGGAATTTCTTCTGAAAGGCGATAATGGGTGCAAAATCGAACTTGAGGAAGTTCAAGATGCTGAAGTAGATGTTGATCAACTACCTGAACCCAAGTTTGCTATTCATAAAGATAATATAATAACTCAACCTTCTGAAGCACAAGAGTTGCGTAGGTCAAGTAGGATACGTAATATTCCAGAAAGATATGGATTTCTCATTAGTGAATAGAACAACGTATTGCTTATAGAAAATGATAAGCCTACAACCTATGAAGAAGTTCTAAGTAGTTTAGAATTAGATAAGTGGCTTCAAGCCATAAAGTCAATAATGGATTCCATATATGAAAACTAAGTATGGACTTTGGTTGATCCACTAGAACGGATAAAGTCTATAAAGTGCAAATGGGTTTTGAAGAAGAAAACTGATATGGATTGTAATATGGTTACCTATAAAGCTAGACTTATAGCTAAAAGTAATTATCAAGGATAAGGAATTGATTATGATAAAATTTTTAGCCCAGTAGCTATGCTTAAATCCATAAGGATACTCCTAGCCATTATTGCTCATTATGATTATGAGATGTGACAAATGGATGTTAAGATGACTTTTCTTAATGGAAATCTAACCGAGAATTTGTGCATGACACAACCATGAGGCTTCATATCCAAAGACGACAAAAGGTATAAAAGCTTCAAAGATCCATTTATGGATTAAATCAAGCATCTAGGAGTTGGAATATTCAGTTTGATGAGACAATGAAACAGTTTGGTTTCTTATGAAATCCAGATGAACCTTGTGTATAAAAGAAGGTTAGCGGGACAACAATCGTATTCTTTGTATTGTATGTAGATGATATATGGCTAATGGGAAATGATATCTTAGCCTTACAATCTTTCAAATTTTGGTTATCTAAGAATTTCTCTATGAAAGATCTTGGAGAAGCAATCTATATTTTGGGAATAAGGATTTATAAAGATAGATCTAAATGATTGCTTGATCTTTCACAGTCTACATACATAGACTAAATGCTAAAGAGGTTTAGCATGAAGCAGTCCATAAGAGGATATATTCCTATGACCTATAGGATTACTCTCCCAAAGTCTATGTGTCCAAAGATACAAGATGAAAGGACATGCATGAGTTTGGTTCCATATGCTTCAGTTATAGGATCAATCTTGTATGCTATGTTATGTACAAGACCCAATGTATCATATGCTCTGAGTGTCATGAGCATATAATAATTAGGCCCTAGTTAGGGTCATTGGGTGGCTGTCAAGAATATCCTTAAGTACTTGAGAAGGACTAAGGATATATTCTTATTATATAGATAGAGATCTTGTTGTGAGCAGATATATCAATGCCAACTTCCAATCTATCAAGGATAACTCAAAATTCCAATTAGGTTATATATTCACACTAAATGGTGGAGCAGTTAGTTGAAAGAGTTGCAAACAGGAAACAACTACTGATTCCACAACCGAAGCAGCGTACATTGCAGTTTTTGAAGTAGAAGATGAAGTAGTGTGGATAAAGAATTTCATCATGGAACTTGGAGTGGTTCTTAGTATTGTTGATCCAATTCAACTATATTCTTGTTGGGTTTTGAAGAATGAATCATATTCATAAACACATTGAAAAAATAAAATTTTCAAGACCCGAAACAAAAATCATACTTGTGCCATTAAAAATAATTCATATAACATAGAGGTTATAAATTATACCTTATGATTTATTATTTGTTATTCAAATCCTCACTTTGTTGGGTTGTAGCAAACCACAACAATCCACACTAGAATATCTCTAATAATAATCCACATGAAAAATGAAGAAGAAACTATCAAAAGAAATAGTTTCAACAAATTCAAAGTGCTAGCCTTGAAAGTGTTCTTGAGAGAATTTTGTTGTATCTTGAAAATATTTTTAAAAAAATATTTTCATGTCTATTTTCTACCATTTGATGTCTTTTCTATTTGAATCAAATTCAAAGAAAAAATGAAAAGTCAAAAATGGAGAAAAAGGAAATGAATGAATAGTAATTGGCCATAATTGGCCTAATTAAGGCCAAAATAACCTGTTGGCCAACGGGAGGGAGGTAGTAGCGCACTGGGCCTGCTGCGGGTGTCGTTGGGCAGCCCAGTTGGCCTGCTGCCCGCACGGACCCGTACACGCCCGTGACCTTCTTGAATGATTTTTTTGCCATGCGATCTCATTGTGATCTATCCCGAAATAATTCTTTCATATTTTGGATCATATTCAAAACCATTTTACTCATTTTCCATATCTTTAATGTGTGTGACCCATTTTTTTTCTAGTTATGTTGACCACTTAAATTAACAATTAATTTAAATAAGTCATGAGCAGTATCTAACAACACATCATGACCCCCAATTGACCGGAAAGTCAGTGGTTTGACAATGAACCTTTCCACAGACAATTTTCGTGCAATTATTCCTTTCACCATTCTATACCCCACTTGATTTAGAATGTGGACATGTGTCAACTCCCACTATACTGACTACATCACGTCTAGTCCAAGTAATGTTAGTTCTTGTCCCTGAGGCTCATTACTCTATTAGATATGTCATTGAAGACCTATCTTTATGACATTTCCACTCCGGCCACAGATTCCCGAGTAATGACCACGATAAGAGGCTATGGGTATACACTCCTTCTATCATGAGTGGTGAATTTTTTATTGGTTACCCAATTACCTTCGAATAACTCAAGCTATATCCAATCACCACCCTATGAGAAACCTCCTTAAGGAAACAATAAATAGTGTCAAAATATAAAATCAATATTCAAGATATCCTTGAGTACTTAAAGTTTAAGAATACTTGCACCATTGCTATGATGAGACTATCATTGACATTTGAATAGATTATCCATATGATTGTCGCATAGCTGGTCATCTAATGTACTTAGCTACACTTAGCAAGTATCCACATGATAACTCTAAATATCTCATGTTTATAGATTATGAGATCTACTACTCGATCCAATCAAGGAGTGTAACATGTGCTAGTGTGTCCGGATTAATAATGTATCGTCTCATTAATCCTATGACTAGTGATATTTTTGATACTAACATAATTACACATGATAAGAATCTTAATATCATGATCTCATCATGATTTCCTTCATGCTATGTTATGTATCAAGGACTTCATCAATTGATTTAAGATCACTTATCAATTCATATATCAAATGAACATCAAATTATGAAAAAGCCTTTTATTAATCAAATAAATATGTACAATAAGTGCTAAAGGTGATTGCCTTTAGGGCACTCATCTAACAATTGTGACAATAATAGAGCCATTACATAAGCAAAGGAGCCACGATCTCACTAAAGATCCAAA
Organism: Triadica sebifera; assembly: GCA_023653625.1. Classification (NCBI taxonomy): domain Eukaryota; kingdom Viridiplantae; phylum Streptophyta; class Magnoliopsida; order Malpighiales; family Euphorbiaceae; genus Triadica; species Triadica sebifera. The sequence goes on along the minus strand of CM042908.1, from coordinate 18,553,258 downwards.
CATGTACTCAAAAGATATCATTTGATCAAAGAAATCATTGGTAGGAATGATGTAAAGATAGGAAGAGTGCTCATTGATTAGAATATTATTAATACTTTAACTAAGCCATTTCTCCAAAAGAAATATGATTCTCATATACTCGCCTATGGAATTAAATAAAAAGACGATTGACTTTAGTGTAAGTGGAAAGCTGTTAGAGAACTGTTCTAAAGGTAATCACCTTTAACACTTATTGTACAAATGTATTTGATTAATAAAAAGGCATTTTGATTAATTTGATATTCATTTGATATATGAATTGATAATGACCTTCAATCAATTAATGAAGTCCTTGATACATAACATAACATGAAAGAAATCATGAAATTGAGATTCTTATCATGTGTAATTATGTTAGTATCTAAATTATTCCTAGTCAAAGGATTAATGATACATGATATTGTTAATCCGGATAGACTATCACATGTATACTCTTTGACTGCATCAAATAGTAGATCTTAGAATCTGCATATATGAGATGTTTAGAGTTAATATGTGGTTGCTTGGTAGGTATAGCTAAGTACATTGGATGACCTGATATGAGACAATCATATGGATAATCTATTCAAATGTCAATGATAGTCTCAACATAATAATGGTGGAAGTATCCTTAGACTTGAGGTACTTAAGGATATATTGGATACATATTATGTATTTTGACACTATTCATTATTGCCTCGTGGAAATTGATCATAGGGTGGTGATTGGGTATAGCTTGAGGTATTCAAAGGTAATTGGATAACCAACAAAGGATTAACCACTCCTCATAGAAGGAGTGTATACCCATGGCCTTTTGTCGGGGTCATTAATTGAGAATCTTTGGTTGGAGTGAAAATGTCATGAAGACAGTCTTCAATGACATATCTAACAGAGTAAAGAGCCTCAGGGACAAGAACTAATATTACTTGTGCTAGATGTGGCATAGTCAGTGTAGTTGGAGTTGACACATATCCATACTCTGAACCAAGTGGGGTATATAATGGTGAAAGGTATAATTACATGGAAATGTTCTATGGAAAGGTTCGTAGTCAAACCACTCACTTTCTGGTCAATTAGGAGTCATAATTTGTTGCTAGATAGCGCTCACGACTTGCTTGAATTGATATTTAATTTAAATGGCCAACATAACTGAGAACCTAATGAGTCACACACATTAGAGATATGGAGAATGAGTAAAGTGGTATTGGATGCGATCCAAAAATATAAGAGAATTATTTTGGGTCAGATTGCGATGCAATCATGGAAAAATATTGCTTGGGAGGGGTCACAGGCTTGCTGGCCAAGTTGGTCCATGTGGGTTGCACTACACACATCATTAGGTCAATTTTGGCCTTTAATTACAATTACTATTCATTTGGATATTTGATTTTTGATCTTCTTTTTGAAGATGATTCAAATAGAAAAGATATCAAATGGCAGAAAAGTGACATGGAAATAGATAAAATAATTCTCTCAATAACAAATTCATAGCTAACACCAATTAATATTGTTTAAACCATTTCTTTTTAAGTTTCTTCTTCATATCTTCGAGTGGATCAACAATAGAGACATCCTAGTGTGGATTTTTTGTGGTTTGCTACAATCTAACAAGGTGAAGATTGGAATAACAAATAAAAAAATACAAAGTATAATTTCTAACCTCTATGATTGATAAATTAGTTTTAATGGCACAAACATGATCTTTTGTTTTTGGCTTTGAAAATTTTTTATATTTTTACTATGTATATGAATGAGATTTTCTTACAAAATTCAACACATAGTTCCTCAGTAGCCACCTATTGGACAAGCGGATTTAGGTGTTATACCTATTATGTAGCTGATGGCCGGTATTTTGCACCAGTTGGAAAAGGCCATAGCACAGGCACCACCATAACTAGTTCCATAACACCACCAGATGTAGCATCCTCAACTTCCCACAAATGCATTTTTACATGCATTTCATTTGGACATATGCATTTTCATATATTTCACTTGAACATGTGTATTTTATATATATTTTTGTAGGGACAAGTTCTTCACACGCATTAGCTATGTGTCTGAGTATTTTGCAATTGTGCTGAATTGCACGTGTCCATTTTATAATTTAATTAAGGATGACATGAAATTGAAATTTATATGAATAAAAATTATTAGATTAAATTAATGAATAAAAATGAAAAGAAACAAAAGAAAAACAAAAAGGAAGGAAAAAAACAAAAAAAGGGAAAATGACAATAGTGAGGAGGTGGAGGTGGACCTTATCTTCCTCCTCACCATTCTGCCTTTCTCACTTAAGATTCATTTCGTCTTCTTTTTCTTCTACTATTTCAACTTTCTTTTCTTCCTTATTTCACTTAATTCTTTCAGCAAATTCATACCTCTTAAGTTCATCTTTGGTAAGTAATATTCTCTCCATTATTCTAGTGTTGTTTGAGCTGTTAGGCTTAAGTTGCAGCAGTGATTTGTATTCTGATTTTGATACCAATAGAAACTAATTTTGAAAAAGTTTAAAACAATAAATTTTTTCTTTTATGTCTTATTTTTATGTATATATAAATATTTTTTGAATAGTTTTTGTATATGAAAATATATTTGCATCTTATTGGAACTGGTCATGGTATGAACCCTAGCTGAGTTAGAAATTGTGTTCATTGGTTTTGAATATGATAGAGCCCGTATTTGAGGAATCTCAAAACATGAAAGTTGTAGATATATGTGTTATATATATATATATACAGGTTCATATGTCTTGTTTAGTTTGAGTTATGGTGAATACAACCATGACTATTTCATAGTTTAAACTGTCTGCTTAGTGCCCGAGGCAGATCCAGAACATTGTTTGGCCATTTTTAGATCCTTAGAGATGGATTTTGTAAATTATCAAAACATGAAAGTTATATATTTATGTCTTAGCTAAATTTTGGTATAAACTTAACCTTAATATGTTATTTATAGTGTAATATATGGCCTTCATAAGTCATATTGGTTCGGAAGCTAACCCTATTATGGACTAGCGAAATATTTCTTATAATTTGAGGACCATAGAGACATAATTAATAAAAATTTTAAATATAAAAAGTGTTAAAAGTTAACCTATATAAGTGTCTAGAAATTTGGATTATAATCTCACTTACATATTGTAATATATGAAGGACCAAAGTTGGTACCCTAATACTGCTAAAGGGAAGAAATAGAGCAGAAAATGGAATACAATTGGAAATTCCACCAAATATATTACAATGCTCCAATTTCTCTAAACTTTGAGTATGTTATATAATTATATGTTAATTTTAATTAGAAATAAGAATCACATCAATTGGAAAATTGTAGAAAATGTTATGAGTTAATCAGTCCTATAAGGTTATATTACCCTATAGGAAAAACCCTAACTATGTATATGAACTATGCACATTAATTTGTTTAAGGCACATTAAGTTTCTTTAGTCATAAATTAATTGATTATATTTCCATATTAGGCTCATAACATATTGGAGACCCACAAAAAGGGGATAAACAATAACTTAAAGGTTAAAATCAAAGGAGGAAGGTGAGTATAGTTATCAAATGATTTCTTTAGTGCATATGAATATTGCTTACTATGTGATATGTGAGATGATTTATGGTTATGGGATTCATAAGATTATCATGATATGACCCTAATGAATGAAATGGAATACATGGTATGCATTGGATTTGTAATTTTTTTACTATAAGTTGCTTGGTATTTTAGAGTTTGTTTGATGATAGCTTTCATTGAGCTGAAACTCATCAATTTGAATCATTTTTTAGGAAAAGGAAAATGATAGCTTATTTTGAGTGGCATATAGAAGATATGGAACACAGGTCACCAGTTGAGCCTCACCACTCTCTCTCCTTGCATTCCATATGAATATGGAATCATGTCATTTACATTTTGGATTTATGTGAATATACATGTATATTTGGTCGTAGTTGTAGAATGATATGTAAATGGATGAAACTAGTAAACCTTAGATATAAAGTTTAAGTTTTAATATATGTGGGATATGTTGATTTGCAGATTTATTGAACGATGATATGGATGTGATCCTAAAAAATATTATCAATGTAACTAGTTCGTTTAACTTACTTGTATGCCAATGTGATTAATAGACATAGGGATAGGTTTTACTAAAATGCATAAGGTATGATGTTAAATTTTTGGTATCAGAGCAGGGATCAGTTCTATGGGAACATGCATTTGCATAAGATCATGATAACATGTGCATCCTATGTGTTGAACATTATGTAGTGACATAATTCTATGTATTTTAGGGCCATTATAAGACATGATTCACCAAGGAAGGAGAGGCTAGCCGAAATGCGTTCTAATGAGGTATCACTCATTTATATAAAGACCAACCAATATTAGGAGCTAAGGCTCCAAAACATACATCATAGTCATCCCATGAAGAAGTATCCCATGAAAACCTAGAACAAAAAGTACATGATCTTGTAATGTACATGGAAAGACATTATGACAAGCTAAGGAAACAAGGTGCAACCGATTTCAATGGCATAACAGACCTAGCAGAAGCTAAGATATGGCTAAAAAGGACATAGAGGGTACTGAATATAATGAGATGTACCCTAGTTGATAAACTTGATTATGCAATTTCGTTGCTTCAAGGTGATGCCTATGAATAGTGGGAGATAGTCCTAGATAGTGATGCACAACCTCCAGTCCTAACATGGAATGATTTGCTCTAGGAATTTCAAAATAATTACATGCCTGAGGCATATAAAGACGAGAAGAGAAAGGAATTCCTGAATCTAAAATAGGGGAACATGTCCGTTGTTGAGTATGAGGTGCAGTTCAACATAATTTCCCACTATGCCACTTTTATGGTCTCTACTGAAATAGACAATTGTACGAAGTTTGAGGAGGGTCTCAAATATGAGATTAAAAGCAGAATTATAACTACTGATCTTGGTAGCTATACCAAACTCAGAGCTATTGCAATTAGAGTTGAAAGGTTAATGAAAGAAGCTGGAGAACAACAAATTAAAAAGGTAGAATGTGAGTTTTCTAGAAAGTCTAGCAGATGGTCGGGAAAGAGAGGTTGACATATGCCAGTATAATCTGGTAACAGAGGTGGATATTCAAGTTCTAGAGGTTATGTTATGTCTTCCTTATACTCAGGCAGAGGGTAGAGCCAATATATTGAATAGAGGCCTACATGTACTCAATGTAGTAGACAACATATGGAAAAATGCAGAAGGCTCATAGAAGAATGTTATTTTCGTGGGTCATTAGAGCATATGTATAAAGACTATCCAGAAGCAGCCAAATTAACAGAGACCAGTAGAGGCAAAGGGGTGTCAGAGATGACAGTTGAGGCACCAAGGGTTAACACTACCAGTGGGACACAGGGTGGAGGCAAAGTTAGAGGTAGAACTGGTACGATAGGCAGAGAAGTGACCAGATATGAAGGTTAAAGTTCTAGACCCCCTGCACATGCTAGAGTATTTTTCATGACCAGGAAGGAGGCAGTTAATGCTCCCAAAGTAGGCACTGGTAATATTTATATTTCTAAAATATTAGAATATGCATTGATTGACCCTAGTTCCACACATTCATTTGTATCATTGCAATGGAATCCAAATTGCATCAAAAGTATGAGCCTTTGGGGATTGACATAAATGTGAGCACTCCACTAGAGACAGTAGTAGCTGTGAATAATATCTATCGTGATTGCTTAATATACATTGTTAAAGATGAATCAATAGCTAATATGATCTTATTGCCATTATATGAATTTTATATGATACTAGGAATGGACTGGTTAACTAGACATCATGCAATAGTGAATTGTTTTACCAAGGAAGTAATTTTAGAATCACTAAACCAGCCAAGGGTTGTATTTTTGGGTGAAATAAAAATTGTGCCTACATGTCTAATCTCAGGTATAAAAAGCATTCTCGATGATCAAAAGATGATATGAAGGATATTTGGCATATGTGACTGATACTATAACCACTAATAGCTTTTTTCCAAAATATACCAGTGGTGAGGCAATATTTTCATTTATTCCCAAATGATCTACCTAGTTTACCACCAGAAAGAGAGAGAATTTGCAATTGAAGTAGTACTAGGAACAACACCAATATCAATATTACCCTACATAATGGCCCAGTTGAGTTGAAAGAACTAAAGGTCCAATTGCAGGAGTTGATTGATAAAAGGGATATCAGACATAGTGTATCACTTTGGGGAGCTCCAATATTATTTATTAAAAAGAAAGATGGAAAAAAGAGATTGTGCATTGATTATAGGAAACTAAACAAAATGAAAGTCAAGAACAAATATCCATTACCCATAATAGATGATTGTTTGACCAGTTGCAAGGAGCCCAAATATTCTCCAAGATTGATTCAAAATCAAGCTAGTACCAACTGAAGGTAGTAGAAGTAGATGTTCCAAAGACTACCTTTCGAGCTAGGTTTGGACATTATGAATTTTTAGTAATGCCATTTAGGTTAACTAATGCCCTAGTTTCATTTATGGAATTAATGAATAAAGTGTTTCAACCATATCTAGACAAATTTATGATAGTATATATTGATGACATATTGGTGTACTGAAAGAATAGGGGAGAACATGAACAACATTTAAAAATTGTGTTGCAAACTTTGAGGGAGAAACAATTGTATGCTAAATTGAGTAAATGCAAATTCTAGTTAGATCATTTGGTGTTTCTTGGACATGTGGTATTCAGTAAGGTCATAGAGGTAGACCCAAAGAAAATAGAATCCATGGTAAATTAGGAAGCTCCTAAAAACATTTCAGAAATGCATAGTTTTATGGGTTTAGCTGGATACTATCACAAATTTGTTGATGGATTTTCCTTAAATGCTAGCCCTTTGACAAAATTACTTAGGAAAAATGTGTCTTTCAAATGGGCTTCAGAATGCCAAAAAAGTTTTGATGAGCTAAAATAGAGGTTAAACTCAGCACCAGTGTTAGCTATTCCTATAGGTATAGATGGATTTATAGTATATGGTGATGCTTCTCACTTAGGCTTGGGATGTGTATTGATGTAATGTGGTAAGGTGATAGCTTATGCATATAGACAATTGAGACGACGTGAGATCTCATATCCAGTGCATGATTTAGAATTGGTCGCAGTTGTATTTGCATTGAAGATTTGGAGGCATTATCTATATGGTGAGACATTCTAGATCTTTACAAACCACAAAATTTTGAGTTACTTGCTGACATAAAGAGTTAAACATGAGACAGAGATTATGGTTAGAGCTATTGAAGGATTATGACTACATAATTGAATATCATCCAGGGAAGGCCAATATAGTAGCCGATGCATTGAGTAGGAAGTCCAGTAGCAATGTAGCTCCATTGCAAGTATCTTATTTTCCATTTTTGATTTAATTATGATCTTTGAATGTTGAAATAAATATGCATGATGGAGGATCACTAATTGCTACTCTTCAAGTCGGACCTATACTAAAGGAGAGGATCAAATAAGCACAAGGTAGATATCCGCTATTATGTGAGAAAATAAAGATGGTAAAGTAGGAAAATAATAAGGAGTTTTATTTGTAGGATGATACACTGATGTTGAAGTGGTGCGCATATGCATTCGAGACACTGATAATTTGTGCCAGGAAATAATGAAAGAGGTACACAATGCACCCAAGGATGACCAAGATGTATCACAACTTCAGACCTCATTACTAGTGCTAAGTGTGAAAAAAAGATAGCATAATATGTTTCTAAATGCTTGACATGTCAGTAGATTAAAATTGAACATCATGCACCTGTTGGTAAACTACATTCATTACCAGTGCTAGAATGGAAATGGGAGAAAATAACGATGGATTTTGTTTATAGATTGCTAAGAACTCTACGGAAAAATGATGCATTATATGTAATTGTTGACAGATTAACCAAGTCAGTACATTTTTTAGTGTATTCCATTATAGATATTCCATTGTCCATCATGTTTGATGAAGACCCACAATTTACTTTATATTTTTAGGTGAGTTTACAGGATGCATTGGGAACAAAACTAAACTTTAGCACTGCATTCCACTCATAAGGTGATCGACAATTAGAAAGGACTATACTGATATTGGAAGAAATGCTATGGCATCTTCTATGGAATTCAGAGGAGCTTGGGATGAATATATAACATTGATAGAATTTGCATACAATAACCAATATCATAGTAGTATCCAGATGGCACCATATGAGACATTGTATGGCAAAAGTGTCGAAGCCCCATCATTTGGGATGAAGAAGGAGCACATGCCTTAGAAGGGCCAAAGATAGTACAAGACACAATGGATATGATCAAGATTGTCAAGAACAAGCTATAGGAAGCACAAGACAAACAGAAAAGTTATGCTGATTAGCATAGAAGGGAAATGGATTATGAGTTGGGTGAAAAGGTATTTCTATGTGTATCTCTATGGAAAAGGGTAATTCGATTTGGCAAGAAGGGTAAATTAAACCCAAGGTACATAAAACCTTTTGAAATTCTTGAGAAGGTTGGTCCATTGGCATACAAATTAGCTTTACCACTAGAGATGACTCAGATTCATAACGCGTTTCATGTGAGCATGCTTAGAAGATATAGATTAGACCCCACACATGTGGTTAAGGATTAAGCCATTAAAATTGCAGATGACTTGAGTTATGCCAAAAAACGAGTGGAAATCATTAGATACAAAACTAAATAACTGAGAAACTGAGAAACACCTTTAGTTAAGGTACTACGGAGAAACCATTCATAAGAAGAGGCAAGATAGAAAATGGAAGAAAATATGAAAAGGCAATATCCACACCTATTTCCAAGTACAAAATTTCGATGACAAAATTTTTAAAAGGAGGGAATAATTGTAGCATCTTCCACTTCCCACATGCATTTCATTTGCACATATGCATTTGCATATATTTCACTTGAACATGTGCATTTTATATGTATTTTACAAGTTCATGACATGCACTAGCTACGTCTCTAAGTATTTTACAATTGTGCCAAATTACATGTGTCCATTTTATGCGTATGACATGAAATTGAAATTTATGTGAATAAAAATTATTAGATTGAATTGATAAATAAAAATTAAAAGAAGCAAAAAAAAAAAGGAAAAAAACAATAAAAAGGGAAAATGACAAAAGTGATGAAGTGGAGGTGGACCTTATCTTCCTCTTCACCATTCTGCCTCCCTCACATTAAATTCATTTCTTCTCCTTCTTCCATCACTTCATCCATATTTTCTTCCTTATTTCACTTAAGTGATTCAAAAAAGTCATCCCTTTCAAGTTCATCCTTGGTAAGTAATATTCTCTCCATTGTTTTAGTGTCGTTTGAGTTGTTAGGGCTAAGTTGTAGCAGTATTTTGTACCTCAATTTTGATGCCAATAGAAACTGATTCTAGAAAAGTTTAAAACATTACAGTTGTTCCTTTATGTCTTAGGTTTATGGATATATAAATATGTTTGCAAGATGTTATGTATATGAAATTATATTGGCATCTTATTGGAACTTGTTATGGTGTGAACCTTAGCTGAGTTAGCTACTGTATTCATTATTTTTTAATATGATAAAGACTGTATGTAATGACAATCCTTTTGCGCCGAACTGATCGAAGTATAAATTCGGACATGAAAAAAATAAATTAAAATAATAATAAGATGTGAGAAAAATATTTTAAATATTATTAATTGAGAATTTTGAAGTTGGAATTAAAATTTGGAAAAAAATAATTTTTCACTGAACGAAATTGGAAATTGTAGGGTTTTTTGGCACAGATATTTTAAGAAGATATAAAAATAGAATATTTTTTATCTAAGTAAAAGAATATTCTTTTGATTAAAATAAAGTAAGAGTGATTTAAATGAATTGACTATTGGGAAGCAAGATTAGTAATTAATCCTAACCACCTATCTACTCTAACTATAAAAAGTCAAACTTTCACTTTTTGGCCATTTTTCTTCTTCCTCACCTTAATCACACCCATTTCTCTCCCTATTTCTCTATTTTTCCATAAGCTCCTCCTCCTCCACTTTTTCTTCTTTTTCTTTCTTCAAATCAAGCTAAGATTAGATGAAAAAAATGGGATTAAGGCAAGATCTTCAAAGAAGTGAAGAAAAGTGAGCTAAACTAAGGAAGAGGAAGGAAGAACGGAAGAGAAAAAGTGAAAGAAGACTTTGGTAATTTTGAAGATCATCAAAGGTGAGTTTAGATTTTCTATCTTCTCACTTTTCTTCTTTTTTTTTGAGTTTGGGGTTAGTTGTCATTAAAGCTAGTAATTTAGAGTTATTATTATGTTAATGGTGATTAAGGGTGGATTAGTGTGATTAGTGCTTGATTAGTGTAAAATTTGTTGTTAGGACAAGGAAGTGACAAAGTTTGAACCAAAATCAAAGAGGAAGTAAGGGCAAAGAGAAAGCTAGCTAGGAATAAGATAAAAGTGAAGAGAAATGAAATTTTTGAGGTATGTACATTTGGCAAAAATTCAATCGAGAAAAATGTTGATTTTGATTTTGTGATGTGTATGAAATTCTGGATATTTGATTGAGTAATGAATTAGTGATTAAATGATGCTTTGCATGTGAAAATAAAAACTAGAATATGAGGTTGATGCATGTAAATGGAAATTGTATGAATTAATTGATATACTGGAAATTCGTCTTATGAACAGTGTCTAGTGTTTTAGTCATAACTTTAGTTCTGGAAATGATTTGTCAGTGATTACTGCTGGGTTGAAAATTTAAGACATAGGGCTTCAACTTTTATTCAGACTTTTAGAGCTGAATAGGCCTGGAATTAAGTAAACAATGGACTCAAATTTTGAACTAGAAATTTGTCTAGAAAAAAAAATACTCGACAGATTGTAGTGATCATAGGTTAGATAATAATTCATAATGTTTGCTAAAAAATTCATTTTAATGTAATTCAAGTTGGAAATTAAATATAATACATGTACCTACATTTTTTTACATGTCCCAAGTCCATCTAAACATGGATGAAAAAGACAAAGAAATATAAGGCAGAAATCTATCCAGTAAAATACTGGGCAGATTGCAGTGAACATAGCTTAAAAGAAAATTCATACATTTCATTTTAATGTGATTCTAGTTTGAAATTAAAGATAAGATATGTAACTACATTATTTTAGTTTATCACTTGTTCAGATTCCATCTAAAAATGGAAGAAAAATATAGGGCAACATAAGGAAGAAATGTTGTGCAGAATAGGGCAGTTTGAACATATGTGTTGATTGTGGAATTTTGTGATAGAAAAATATATTATTTGATTTTCTTGTAGTTATAATGATTAAAAGAGCAAGTATGAGGTTGTAAAATATTTAATGGGAATTATTGTATTTATATGAATTTATATTAATGTTACCTACATAATTTATGTATATAATAATAAAGGTAACAAATATAATTAAGCCTTATAACATCTAGTCTAGAACTAGAAATTAGGATAAGTTGACATGCCAATAAAATGGTAGAAAAGTAGGCACTAAAAATAATAGTGTTGAGATTTAATTTAAGTAAGCATTAAGAAATAGTGCTGAGTTGAATTTACGTAGGCACCAAAAATGTGCTGAGTTGAATTTACGTAGGCACCAAAAATGTGCTGAGTTGTTATTGAAAATATAGGCATTAAACGCCGAGTTGTAAAATAATTATGTAGGCACTGAGTATACTACCAGATAGCAGAAACCCTGTATCCAGTGTTTAGTTCTGGTCTAAGATGTCGTGGGCTATTAAATAAATAATAGGAAAAAATATATGAATTATGAAATTGATTTTATAAATTTTATATTGAATTGTTAAGCAATTTCAAGCATGCTTAATGAATGGAATGTCATAATTGATGAATTAAATGTTTTTTCATAAAGAAAATGGTTTTATTGTTAATTGAATATTTGACATGCTTAATGAATTAATTGTAGTTTCTAAAATTTTATTTTGGAATTATTTATGTAATTATTGGATAGTTGTCAAACGTACCACTAAGCTAGAAGCTTAGCACATGTGTTTGACGTGCAAATAAATAGAAGTAGCTATTCTGATAGGGCGACCAAAAAAGAGGAAATCACAAGATCAGATTGCAACAGTATAGTTCTTTTTGTATATTTTGGAAATTATGTTGAAAACAATTAATTTTAAGAATTTCTTTTGATGTAAATTTGAGGTATGTAGGATTTATAAGGAATGAATGTTGTAATTTATATATGTAGTATTATTTGTAAATATATTTTTAAATATTATTGTTTAATTGAATGAGTTCTTTTAAATCAAAAAAATTTCTATTACTAGTTACATATTTAAATGGAAAGAAAAAAAATATAGTCATAAATATTCGCTAATAATAAACTAAAAAAAAATTCAATAATTTGAACATTGTTTTTAAAATATATATGCTTAGTAGCACTTTCATATCCTATTAAAGACTAGTAGGTTAAGGGAGCACTACACTGTATTGTAGGAAGATCAAGACATGAAAGTTGTAGATATTTTATCTATATTTATAACAAATTTCAGGTTTATATGGCTTGTGTATGTTGAGTTATAGTAAATGCAACTATGACTTTTTCATAGTTTGAACTGTCTGCTTAGTGCCCTAGGAGATGAAAATATTTTGATTTAAAAGAACTCATTCAATTAAATCATAATATTTAGAAATATATTTACAAATAATACTAGATATATAAAATTTCAAAATTCATTCCTTATAAATCCTACCTGCCACAAATTTACATCAAAAGAAATTCTTAAAATTTAATTTTTACAACATAATTTCCAAAACATACAAAAAGAACTAGACTGCTGCAATATGATCTTAGGGTTCCCTCTTCTTTGGTCGCCCTATCGAAACAACTATTTATCTGCGCGTGTGTTTCATGCGCTAAGCTACTAGCTTAGTGGTACATTTGACAACTATCCAATAATTACATAAATAACTCCAAACTGAAATTTTAGAAACTACAATTAATTTATTAACCATGCCAAATATTTAATAAATAATAAAACTATTTTCTTCATGCAAAAATATTGAATTCATCAATTATGACATTCTATTCATTAGCATGCTTGAAATTTTAACAATACAAGAAATATAATTTGAATTATCAATTTAATAATTTACATTTTTTTCTGTTATTTATTTGATAGTCCACCACATCTTAGAACAGAACTAAACACTAGATATAGGGTTTCTACTCTCCGACAGTATACTCAGCGCCAACATAATTATTTTATAACCCGTCGTTTAACGCCTACATTTTCAATAACAACTCAACACCTTTTTGGTACCGACGTAAATTCAAACTCAACATTATTTCTTAATGCTTATATAATTTCAACTTAGCACTATTTCTTAGTGCGTACTTAAATTAAACCTAAACACCATTATTGTTTGTGCCTACTTTTCTACCATTTTATTGGTATGCCAACTTATCCTAATTTCTAATTCTTGAATAGATGTTATAGGGCTTAATTATATTTGTTACCTTTCTTACTATTTACATAAATTATATGGGTAATATTAATATAAATTCCATATAAATACAATAATTTCCATTAAACATTTTAAAATCTTATACTTTCTCATTTAATCATTATAACTACTAGAAAATCAAATAATATATATTTTTTATCACAAAATTCCACAATCAACAAATATGTTCAAACTACCCTATTCTGGACAACTTTTCTTCCTTATGTTTTCCTGTATTTTTCGTCCATTTTTGGATGGAATTTGGACAAGTGATCAACTAACAAAATGTAGGTAGATATCTTATCTTTAATTGCCAACTAGAATCACATTAAAATAAAATTTTTAGCAAAAGTTATGAAATTGCTTTTAAGCTACGTTCACTGCAATCTGCCCAGTATTTTACTGGATAGATTTCTGCCTTATATTGCTCTGTCTTTTTCATCAATGTTTAGATGGAATTTGGATAAGTAATCAACTAAAACAAAGTAGGTAAATTTTCTATCTTTAATTACCAACTGGAATCACATTAAAATGATTTTTGTTTCTACTAACCTATGTTCACTGCAATATGCCCAGTATTTGTTTCTGGACAGATTTCTAGTTCAAACTTTGAGTCCATTTGTCACCTAATTCCAGGACTATTTAGGTCTAATGATCTGAATGATAGTTGAAGCACTATGTCTTTAATTTCAATCCAACAAGAATCAATGATCAGAAAACTAGACACTGTTCATAAGACGCATTGTTCAGCACATCAATTAATTCATACATTTTCCATTTTCATGCATGAACCTCCTATTCTAGTTTTTATTTTCACATTCATGGCATCATTTAATTACCAATTCATCACTCAATCAAATATCTATAATTTCATACAAAATTTCACAAACATAACAAAATGAAAATCAACATATTTCTATATTGAATTTTTTCCAAATGTACATACCTCAAAAATTTCACTTCTCTTCACTTTTATCTTCTTCCTAGCTAGATTTCTCTTTGCCCTTACTTCCTCTTTGATTTTGGTTCAAAAGTTGTTCACTTCCTTGTCCTAACAACAAATTTTACACTAATCAAGCACTAATAACACCAATCCATCCTTAATCACCATTAAATTAATAATATCCCTAAATTACTAGCTTTAATGGCAACTAACCCCAAACTCAAAGAAAATAGAAGAAGAAAAGTGAGAAGATAGAAAATCTAAAATCACCTTTGATGATCTTCAAAATGACCAAAGTCTTCTTTCTCTTTTTCTCTTCATTTCTTCCTTCCTCTTCCTTGGTTTAGCTCACTTTTCTTCACTTATTTGATGATCTTGCCTTAATCCCATTTTTTTCATCTAATCTTAGCTTGATTTGAAGAAAGAAAAAAAGAATAAGTGGGGAAGAAGAGCTCACGAAAAAAGAGAGAATAGGGAGAGAAATGGGTTTGATTAAGATGATGAAGAAGAAGAATGGTCAAAAAAGTGGAAATTTGACTTTTTATAGTTGGATTAGGTGGGTGGTTTGGATTAATTATTAATCTTGCTTCCCATTGGTCTATTACTTTAAATCACTCTTACTTTATTTTAATCAAAAGAATATTCCTTTCCTTAGATAAAGAATATTCCATTTTTATGCCTTCTTAAAATATCTGTGCCAAAAACACTGCAATTTCCAATTTCGTTCAGCGAAAAATTATTGTTTTCCAACTTTTAATTCCAAACGTCAAAATTCTCAATTAATAATATCCAAAATATTTTTCTCACATCTTATTAATATTTTAATTTATTTTTTCATGTCCGAATGTAGACTCCGATCAGTTCGGCGCGCCGGTTTTCGGTCAACCGCAACCGTGGCCTAAATTATCGGGCATTACACTTCAGAACAATAAGAAGAGGTAGTAGAAGGTGAGAGGTTTACATAACCTGCATAGATGGTCTTCATGATGAAGGAACAAAAGATGATTCCAAAATGATGTAATGCTTATCTGGCTCACGTGGTTGACACTAGGAGAAGACTGCTAGAGAGGAGCCCCTAAGGCAATCACCTTAGGCACTTGACATACCCATTTATTAGTAATAAAAGAAAATTTTCATTATATGGTATTCATTAATGTGAAATTGTGTTTATTACCCAAATTATCCTTAGTTATAGAATTAACAATACGAAACATTTTTAATCCAGATAGACGGGTAGATGTTATAGTTCTTAACTAGCTTAAGCAGCTAATCTCATAAGCTAAAAGAATGAGATGTTTGAAGTTAACATATGGATGCTTGTTAAGAATAACAAGTACAATGGATGACCTACTATAAGATAATCATATGGATATCTATTCAATGTCAGTGATTGTCTCATCATAGTAATAGTGTAAGTATCCTTAGACTTGAGATGCTCAAGGTTATCTTGGATATTGAATTCTATACTTTGACTCCATTCCTTATTGTCTCTAAAGAGGTTGCTCATAGGGTTGTGATTCAATATAGCATGAGGCATTCGAATGTAGTTGAGTAATCAATTAAAGATTCACTACTCCTAATAGAAGGAGAGTATACCTATGGCCTTTTATAGAGATCATTACTCAGAAATCCTTGGTTTACACAAGTACAATAACTACTTTAAGTTAAAGGTTATATATGTCTGTTGTGTAAATGACAGACGCGTATAATCTGATTATATGCAGATGCGTATAACCTGATTATATGCATCTACTATTATTAGATGAGAGACACGTATAATCAAGTTATATGCGTCTGCTATTATTAAACGACAGACACGTATAATCAAGTTATATGTGTCTGCTATTATTAAATGACAGATGCATATAACTGATTATATGCGTCTATCACAACGATAGACACATAAAATTTATATCATATGTGTCTCCTATATATGTGTATACTATTTGACAGACGCATAAAATGCAAAATAACAGACACATATAACTCTATTCTGTACTAGTGTTAGGTGGACATGTCTTGAAGAAGGTCTTCATCGAAAGATTTTATCAGGGTAATGAGTCTCACACAAAAGAACTAATATCATTTGGAATAGATGTGACACAGTCAGTCTAGTGGGGGTTGACACACAGACCATGCTTTGAACCAAATGAGGTATAGTTCGGTGAAAGGATGAATTGCACGATACTTTTCTATGGAGGGGTTTATAATTAGACCATTGACTTTCTGGTCAATTGGAGATCATGATGTGTTGCTAGATACTGCTCATGATTTGTTTTAAATCATTATATGATTTTAGCTGCCAATATAATTGGGAACCTAATGGGTCACACACATAGAAGGAATAAAGAAAATGTAAAATGGGTTTTGGATTTGATCCAAAAATATGAAAGAAAGTTGCATGAAAGAGTTTTGTGAATTAGGACAAAAGTGGTTATGTATCACATGCATGTAATGGTTGTCATGTGCAAATGACATATGCAGAGTGTCATTCTGTCGCACGCGTGAGGATTTCTTATGTGCATGAGACAGTACAAAGGCATTCTGTTGTGCGTGCAAGGATGCCCTCACGTGTGCGATAACTTGCTCTTTTACACAAAGTTGTCACGCATGTGATGACCTTTCACGCACACGATGATCTATGATTATGCAAAAACAATTTCTGAATGGAAGACAAATGTGGGATTTTAAATATCCAACGCTATTTATGATTAGTAGACATATGCAAAAACCCATCTCCTTTGAGGTTGTTTCCTTTGCTCCTTCGCATGGATTACTATTAGAGACAATCCAACCTTGGATTGTTGTAGTTTACAACAAACCAACTAAGAAGGAAGGCTAACAACTTGGAAGATTGAAAAGCTACAAACAAAGGTAATCAAGTTCTTCCATATTGATGGTATGATCCAATTTTAATATACATAAAGCATTCCATGGGTTTTGGTTTTGATAAATTTTTATATTTCTGTTATGCCATGTATAAGATGCATGTTCAAAACCCAACAAAGAGTTCTACATCTTTTGGATATCCTTACAATGAGGGAGTTTCCAGATGTCTTTCCAGGTGATCTACCAGGATTACTACCGAATAAGGATGTCAAGTTCTCCATAGAGCTCACTCTAAGAACAACACAAATATCTATAGTACCTTATAAAATGGAACCTTCAGATATAAAAGAGCTGAAAGGTCAGTTGCAAGAGTTACTAGACAAGGGTTTTATTAGGCCAAATGTATCCCTTTAGGGTAAACTGGATTTATTTGTAAAAAAGAAAGATAGGTTTTTGACGTTGTGCATAGACCATAGACAGCTGAAAAAGATGACTATTAAGAACCGATATTTGTTACCATGGAATGATGATCTCTTTGATCAGTTAAAGGGTGTAAGTGTGTTCTCCAGGATTGATTTGATTTTGAGTTATCACAGGTTGAAGATAAAGGAGAAAGATAAAGCCAAGACAACTTTTAAAACCAAATATGGTCACTTCGAGTTTTTGGTTACGCCATTTGGTTTGAGCAATGCTCCAACAACGTTTTATGGACTAGATGAATCAGATATTCAAGCCACATTTGGACCAACATTCATAGTTGTTTTCATTAATGACATCTTGGTGTATTCTCAGAATCACGGAAAGCATAATAAACATTTGAGAACAGTGTTGTGAATCCTTAAAGATCATAAGTTGTATGCTAAGCTCTCCAAATGTGAGTTTTGGCTTAATGAAATAGGTTTCCTTAGACACATCATGTCAGTAGATGGCATTAGAGTTTATTTTAGCAAGGTTAAAGCTATCTTGAATTGGAAGTCTCCTCGTAATATGACAAAAATTAGGAGTTTTCTTGGTTTAGTAGGTTATTATAGGAGGTTTGTGAAAGGTTTTCCGTTGATTGTTTCTCCTTTTTACCAGGATTTTGAGAAAATATGTGAAATTCAAGTGGAATAACAAATGTCAAGCTAGTGTAGCCAATTCCTGATAAGTAGTATGTCATATATAGTTATGTTACACATAATAGTTTGTGTTGTGTCTTAATGCAAGAAGGAAAAGTGGTTGCTTATGCCTCTAGGCAATTGAAGCCAGATGAGAAGTATTACACCACACATGATCTTTGCCACTGTGTTTGCTCTAAAGATATTATGTCACTATTTATATAGGGAATAATGCTTCATCTACATCTATCACAAGAGCTTGAAGTATCTTCCGATATAGAAGGAACTCAATTTGAGACAAAGGTGATTGTTAGAGTTAATTAAGGACTACAATTATATCATTGACTATCATCTATATAAGGATAATGTTGTAGCTGACACCTTGAGCATAAAGAGTGTATCAAATTTTTATGTTTGACCTATTCTTATGTTGCCTAGATAATAACCAATAAGGGGGGTTGAATTGGATATTAATAATTCTTAACTTTTAAGTGCAAAAAGAAAAGTTAAGTAGAGTAGGGATAGGAATATATCACACAAGAAATTTATAAAGGTTTGGGTGTTAACAAACCCTGCTCCTCTCCCCAATCTCAATTGGGAGTTTCACTAACACACTTAGTGTTATAATGGAGTTTTACAAGCTCACTCCCAACTGTGGTGTTTCTATCAATGGATCACACCTAACCTAGAAATCCCTTATGTTTTAATGGCTCACACAATAAACCAATTCCTTGTGTTTTAATGGCTCACACAAATAACACTTACAAGTGTTCTACTCTTAACCCAATATACCCAAACTCACTTGAGTACTAGATTACAAAGAGAAACACTCACAAATCTATAATGCTCAGAAATTATAAGCAAAAAGATTTTTGCAGAGAATTAATATTTGTTTGAAAGCAATTAATGTACAACTGGCTACAACAAGATTTTGATTTGAAGTAATTGTTATTCTCTTGTTCTGGATTCATAAATGACTTGCATTTATACTTCCATGGTGAATTATAGCCGTTTGGATGCATTTAATGAGAAAATAGTCATTGCACCAACTCTTAATTTTGCTCCTGACATGTTTCTCTTTCCTGTTTCACGATCGTGAATATGTGTGTCACGATCGTGAATGTTCTTCCAAGCCGTGACTCAAGTGGAGACTCTGTCTATGAAGCATTCTGGAAGGATTTGAAGTGTTTGATCATGGGCATGACATTATTCTTTCATGGGCATGAATATCCTTCCAAGTCGTGGTCCAAGTGATGACTCTGGCTGTGAAGCTCTCCGGAGGAATTTGACATGTTTTCTTATAGGCGTGACTTTCTTTCATGAGCACGATTGATATGATCATTAATGGTTGCTATGATCCTTCATGACCGTGAACTTTAAATGTTAGGTAGTTAGCACTAAGCTACATCATAGGCATGACATAAACAGTCATGGGTGTGAACATGTTATTTCTTCAATTTTTGTCTTTTAGAGTTAGTCTTCCATTCTTGCATCATATTCCATACCCTGTTCAATAAAATTTCAAAACAAGTATGTTAAATATATTATTGCTATTTTATTTGTTAGCATCAAAATGACAAAAATACCCCTCAAGGTTCAACAATCTCCCCCTTGTTGATGGTGACAAATAATCTAGCAATATGTGCCTTCGAGAAGTCTCCCCCTCAAAAGGTGCTTCAGATAAAAAAATTACTAAAGTGCAAGAATTGTTAAGAATGATGAAGTGTAGTATGGATGCTTGCTTCCTAGTTTAGATATATGTAAGGTATATGCAAAGTATATCCAATGTAGACCAAATTTTTACTTATAACTAGTTAAGTATATGCAAAACATAATGAAGGTATATTCAAAGTATATCAAGTTGTTTGCTTTTAACTAGTTAAGTATATGCAAAGAATATCGAAGGTATATTCAAAGTATCAACAGATTTGCATTCATGTAACTTGCATATTTAATTCAATTATATTGCTACGTTCCCTCCCTTTTGTCATCAACAAAAAGAACATAAAATATAAATAATAAGGGAAAACTAATGAAATTATATTAATAACAAATGAAAAGTACAAAATTTTGAAAAGTAACTTAAAGTCCTACATTTGCAAAACTAGAAAATAATAAGCAAAAACAAAATCTAGCTAGATTTAGAGCCGGACATCCCATCTCTAAGGTGAGCTACTTCTGGCTTGAGGCTTTCCATGTGAGACTATATGAAATCTTTGAGATTCTCTAACCTCTCATCAATCAAGCCTGCAATTGGTCAAAATGCGATGCCAAAAGGTCAGCCACCTACTGAGCCAAGTTCGGTGTTGAGGCCGAGGATTGTCTAATTTCCTGCTCAACCTCTAGGGTCACCATCTCGACTCAAACTCTTTTCCTTTGCTGGATTCCTTATAGGCTAGTTTTGAAGTCGTCTGAATCGTTGTCTTCCCAAATAATCTCTCCAACTGTGTTGGTGAAGCTGTAGTAGATGTTATTCTCATGAACTATGCTAACCACCACTCCCATCTTGATAAAAGACTTGATGTCTAGCTAGTCTATAGGATGTGTTGGCATAAGGTTGAAGTTGTGCTCTTCTAGCTTCAGATAAACAAGGTTTATAGCAAGGTGAGTCACGTACCCACCAATCAAAATGTCTCCGGAGGGCTTCATGGCAATAGATAGTAGATGGTTTGCAAACCATCGAGTTAGAGCCACTTTT
The DNA here is from genome assembly GCA_023653625.1 of Triadica sebifera. Taxonomy (NCBI): domain Eukaryota; kingdom Viridiplantae; phylum Streptophyta; class Magnoliopsida; order Malpighiales; family Euphorbiaceae; genus Triadica; species Triadica sebifera. The sequence continues at coordinate 18,532,171 of CM042908.1, read as the reverse complement.
AGACCTATTTGGGCCATATCCAGAAGAAATAGGTCCGATTTTTGAATTGAACCTTTGTTGTCCCCTCTGGAAAATATGTTATAGCTCAGAAACCTATGCAAGTACTTATGCACTGGTGATTGAAGGTGGGTGCTCTTCATCTTCTTGACGTCTCAGCTGCAGTTGAGTCCGAAATGAGTCCATGCTCGAGTGGCAAAGAACTCAACCTCACTTTCATTGAGTATACTGTCAACTGGAATGTTGAACATGTCACCAAACTCCATTGCAGTGAGGGTGTTCAGATGTTTGCAGACTTGAAATTTCACAGTGCCGGTGGGAAAGACTTGCAAGGTGCTAAGGAACTCGAAGGTAGGTTCCTTTAGTGTTGGTTGATGTATATCAACACAATCAAATCGTTTAGATGACAAGCTTGAAGTTGTTCCGTCATGCATGTCTCGAGACCAAGGGTCCTGACAGTGTGCCATTCAAATGACAGAGAGGAAAGGAGTGGTCTTTTCTTGAGAATCTAGTACTTTGGATGACAGTGCTCTGGAATGATATTGAGAAGGTAGTCCATGTACCTTCTTGGAGGATGAGACTTCTTTCTGGTGCCTTTGGAGGAGTCGGATTCCATTTTTGGTTTTGAAATTGATTCTTGAAGAGAGAAATAAAATTTGATAGAATGTACCTAGTGATTTTTTTTATGATTGAAATAATTTTTGAAGGTATTTATAAATGGAGAATGTTGCCAGGGGGATAGAATCTATGAAATGGTATTGAATGGTGATAAATGAGAGAAGTTGGAGAGTTATAAATGAGAATAGTAACGACAGAAAACGTTTAATAGCTGACATCTTCATGGGCGTGAAAGCTAAGTCACGGACATGAAATATCATCTTCACAGTTTGCTGAAGAGGCACTCTACATGTGATGAAGAATATGAAATAATTCACAGTCGTGACATTTAATGGTCACGGGCATGAATGATGAAATTTCAAGGTGGTGACAAATGAGTCACGGTCGTGAAGTACAATCTTCACTATTTGTGACAGTGAGACAAAGCGTGAAAGCTTTTATAAGTATTTGGTGGAAATGTTCACGGTCGTGAACAAAGAGTTTCATGGGAGTGACAGAAAAAGGTTATGGGCGTTAAACATAGTCTTCATTACCTTCAACCGTGAAGCAAGGCGTGAAAACTACTAGAGCTTTTGGCGATTATGATCACGATAGTGAATATATGTTACAGGCATGAAATACCTAAAATACTCATTAAATAAAACTAAATCTAAAACAAGACTAAAGGATTTCTAAAGTGCTTCTATCCCCTATAACATATCTTTCTATCAATTTAGCCACTTCATACCTTAAATGATGAGACAATAACACAAGATTAACAATCAAGGTTCGACATATTTAGTAATCATAAAGTTAATCCATCAATCATACCAAGCTCTCTTCTTATGAAGTTAAATCTTTCTTCATTTAGAGACTTAGTGAAGATATCTGCCAATTGATTTTCTGTGTTTATAAATTCCAATACAATATCGCCATATTGAACATGATCTCTAATAAAAAGATGTCTTATGTCAATATGCTTACTTCTAGAGTGTTGAAGGGATTCTTAGATAGATTTATAGCACTTGTATTGTCACATCTGATAGGTATATGGTCCATACATGACCATTATCCATAAGTTGTTGTTTCATCCAAAGGATTTGTGTACAACTACATCCTGCAACCACATACTCCGCTTCAGCAGTAGAAAGAGCAACTGAAACTTGTTTCTTGCTAAACAAAAAAACTAAGCGTTCACAAATAAAGTGACAAGTACCTGAAGTACTCTTTCTATCCAAGAGACTTCCAGCATAATCAACATCTGAATATCCTATAATGTGAAAGGATGAATTTCTAGGATACCATAAACCTAGATGCAATGAGCTATGTAAATATTTTAAAATTCTTTTCATAGTATACAAATGAGATTTTTTAGGACATGATTGAAAGCGAGTGCATAGGGATAAACTATACATTATATCGGGTCTAGAGGCAGTAAGATATAAGAGTGATCTGATCATACCTCTATAGAGCTTTTCATTAATCCTCTTACCCTTTTTATCCTTGTCCAATTTTGTTGATGTGCTCATTGGAGTCTTGGCATTTTTGCATCCTTCCATTCCAAATTTCTTAATTAAGTCTTTGGAATATTTGGATTGGTTGATGAATATGCCCTCATTGCCCTGTTTTATTTTTAGACCGAGGAAGAACTTGAGCTCCCCCATCATGCTCATTTCGAATTCCCTAGTTATACACTTAACAAATTCTTGACAAAGCAATTCATTAGTAGACCCAAATATGATGAAATCAACATAAATTTGAACAATTAGAATATCATGCTTATGTTTTTAATAAATAAAGTAGTGTCAGCATTCCCCTTTGTAAAATTATTTTCTAAAAGAAAAGAACTTAGTCTTTCATACCAAGCTCTTGGGGCTTGTTTCAAACCATATAAAGCTTTTGAAAGCTTAAATACTTGGTTAGGCAAATTATGGCTTTCAAAACCTGGTGGTTGTTCTACATAAACTTTTTCTTCTATAAAACCATTTAAGAAATCACTTTTGACATCCATTTGAAAGAGTTTGAAATTCATATGGCATGCATACTCTAAAAGTATTCTTATGGCTTCTAATCTAATTACAGGAGCATAGGTCTCATCATAATCTATTCCTTCTTCCTGATTAGATCCTTTTGCAACTAACCTAGCCTTATTCCTAGTTATTGAACCTTGTTCATCTAATTTATTTCTAAACATCCATTTACTTCCAATGATTTGATGCTCATTGGGTCTAGGAACTAAGGTCCATACCTTACTTCTCTCAAATTGGTTGAGTTCCTCTTGCATAGCAATCACCCAATTTTCATTATTAAGAGCCTCATCAATATTCTTATACTCAATTTGAGAGACAAAGGAAAAATTAGAATCTAAAGGTTTGAGATGAGATCTAATACTTACTCCTTTTGTAAGATCACCAATGATTTGCTCTTTGGAGTGATTTTTGTTAATCTCCATTTCTTTAGGAGCTCTTGCTTGTTTTCCTCTTGAGCTGGAGGTAGAGAGTCATCTTGATGTGAATTTTCTTGATCATTTTCTTCTCTTTCATTTTCAATATCAAGTCTTTCCATTGTACCTACAACATCATTAAGAACACTACCTTTCACAAGATCAAGCTTACTAGATTCATAAAAAACAACATGCATAGATTACTCAATAGCTAATGACTTTTTATTGAAGACTATATAAGCTTTTCTAGAGGTGGAATATCCTAAAAATATACCCTCATCAGATTTAGAGGCAAATTTTCTAAGGTTGTCCTTAGTATTCTATATGAAACGCTTGCATCCAAATACTATAAAATATGATATCATGGGATTTCTTCCTTTCCATAACTCAAATGAATTTTTTTAAGAGAGGTCTTTTGAAAACTCGATTTGAAATATAACATGCAATATTTGTGGCTTCGACCCAAAAGAAAGTTGGTAAACCATACTCATTGAGCATTATTCGGGTCATTTTAATTAAAGTTCAATTTTTCCTTTCAATCGCCCCATTTTGTTGAGGTGTCCTAGGAGAGGAAAAAGTCTATGAAATGCCATGTTCTAAACAAAAAATTTCAACGTTTTCATTTTTAAATTTTTTGCCATTATCGCTTCTTATTTTTGAAATACAATATCCTTTTTCATTTTGAACTCTCTTAGCAAAGTTTTTGAAAGTTTCAAAAGCATCACTCTTTTGAGCTAAAAAAATTACCCAAGTGAATCTAGAGTAGTCATCGACAATGACAAAGGCATAGTGTTTACCTCCTAAACTTGCAATCCTAGTAGGTCAAAAAAGGTCTAGATGCAGGAGTTGAAGAGGTTTTAAGGCACTTACAATGTTTTTGGATTTGAACGATGACTTGTGTTGTTTTCCTCTTTGGAAAGTTTCACATGTCTCGTTTTTTTCATATTTGACTTTTGGTAGACCCTTTACCAGCTCTCATTTGCTGAAGCTTTGAATTAAATCCATGCTTGATGACAAAGTCTTCTGTGCCGCAACCAAGATTCATCACTAGTAGTCACAAAACATTTAGAGGAAAGGTTAGATATTTTGTGTAAGTCTATTATGTAGGTATTGACATCTCTAATTTCTTTAAATATCTTTTGGCCATTGATAAAGGTTACAAGACATTCATTGGAAGTAAAGATTACTTGGTTTCCCTTATCACATAATTGACTTACACTTAACAAGTTATGTTTCAAACCATCAACAAGTAAGACATCTTTAATGAAAGTAGTACTATTAATACCAATAGAGCCAATGCTAATTACCTTACCCTTATAATTGTTTCCAAAGGTTACTTTATCTCCATCAATACTTTTGATTTCATCGAATAGTTATTTGTCTCCGGTCATATGCCTTGAGCATCCACTATCACCAGCCAAGCATTTTTGTTTATTGTGGACTTGAGGCATACCTATAGAATAACAATTCAAGTATTGTTTTTAGGTACCCAAATAAGCTTGGGTCCTTGGGGGTCAGCACATGAAGGTTCCCAATGAGCCTTCCTTATCCTGCAATGTTTATTTATATGACCAAATTTCATACAATAATTACATTGTTTAGCTCTAAATATGCTTTTTGGTCTTACTATTCTCCTTGGGGGTCAGCACATGAAGGTTCCCAATGAGGCATTCTTCTATTAGGTAAAGTTTGTGAGCAATGGCATGCACAAGCATGATGACTTGGTTCTTTTCTAGATGCATGCTTCTTATACATAAAAGCATGATTAGCCTTTTGAGGTTTCCCTATTAGGCTTACCAACCCTTGATCATTCCTCTTATGTATAGAAGGTTTGGTGTATGTTGTGCACTTAGCCCTTAGGGCTGTTGCAGCTAATGTGGAGATGTAGAGTTCACTTGCATCATATTTCATACCCTGTTCAATAAACTTAGAAAATAAGTATATTAAATACATTATTGTTGCTCTATTTATTAGCATTCAAATAACAGAAATACCCCTCAAGGTTCAACATCTTAACTAGGAAAATCAAAGATGCACAGATGCTGGATAAGAAGTTGGTTGAGATCACCAAGTTGGTCTCCAAGGGGGAGAGATCGGAATACACAATTGAAACATATGTCATTTTGTTTTATCAAGGCCACTTTTGTGTGCATAATGTTCTGGAATTGAGGCAAAGAATCTTAAAGGAAGCACATGAAGCTAGATTTACGATGCATCTAAGAAGTAACAAGATGTACCATGATACAAAAGGAAGGTTTTAATGGGCAGGTATGTAAAAGGATATCACAGATTTCACAACAAGATGCCTGACATGTCAGTAAGTCAAGGTAGAACATTCGGTACCTTCAGGTTTGATGCAATCGATTACAATATCAGAATGGAAATGGGAGTGAATCGTGATGGATTTTATGGTTAGGTTACCTTTAACACTGAGAAAGTTAAATGCTACTTGGGTCGTAGTTGATAGCTTAACAAAGTCAATGTAGTATTTGCCTATTAGAAAAAATTATTCCTTGAACATGCTAGCAGAACTATATATGAATAAGATAGTATAGTTTCATAGGGTTCTAGTATCCATCATATCGAATAGAGATCCAAGATACACATCTCAGTTTTGGGGAAGTTTCTATGCACTTTAGGTACTAAGCTTAGTTTTAGTATAGTTTTTCACCCACAGATGGACAGTTAGTTGGAAATACATGAGAAGAAGTTGTGTTATCAAGTTTAAAGGTAGTTAGGAGAAATATCTACCATTAATGGAGTTTGCCTACAACAATAACTATCAGTTTAGCATCCAGATGGCTCATTGTGAGGAACTATATGGTATGAAGTGTTGAATACTATTATGTTAGACATAGCTCAGTGAGTGAAAATTAGTGGGGCCAGAGTTGGTGCAGGAGGTAGAGGAAAAAATAAAGATTATACAAAAAAGGTTAAAAGCACATTTAGATAGACAAAATAGTATACAGATCTCAAGAGAGGAGATATAGAATATGAAGTGGGAGACAAAGTGTTTCTTAGATTTTTTCCATAGAAGAAGGTTCTAAGGTTCAAAAATAAGGCCAAGTTAAGCCCTAGATTCATTACACTGTATGAGATCTTAGAACATATTAGGCTAGTCGTCCACATGTTTGCTTTACCACCAGAGCAATGTAAGATTCACAATATTTTTCATGTTTCCATGTTGAGGAGGTAAAGGTTAGATCCTTCACATGTCATCACAACCAAAAGCAAAGAGGTAAGACTAGATCTTACATATGAGAAAAAACCGATTGAGATATTGGCTCATGAAGTCAAAGAGCTTAGGAACAAACAAATATCATTAGTTAAAGTCTTATGGATAAATCATGCAACAGAAGAGTCTACATGGAAAAATGAAATGGTGATGAAAGAATAATACCCCCAAATGTTCTAACATAATACTACAAGTAATTTCGAGGACGAAATACTTTTTAAAGGGAGAGAAATGTAATGCCCAGAATTAAGGCCTAGTAAATAAGAGGGGTTATGGAAAGTTAAGTATGTTTTTAAGAGTTAGGGTATATGTAGAGAGTTGAAAAGAAATAAGAAAATGTAATGTCCCATTGTTCATACATGTGACAATCCTTTCATGACTAGGAACCATCACGGGATGGAATTCTAGGTTTAAGTTGATTCATGGTCATGACACTCATGAAAATTGTCAGATATATAATTCCAATAGTTGTTATTTCTTTCTCTTACGAACCAAACCGAAAAGTAAACCCTAGAACTCGAATGGTCTTCCTATTAGAGACCAAGTCTTATGTTTTCTTTATTTTTTAGACCTTAAACACCATACCAACACCAAAATCAAGGTGTAAACAAGTTCTTATGGGGGAAGAGCATAAAGAAGAGGTGTTCTTGAGGAGGCCATCCCATAAGAGGAAGAGTAGAGTTGAATTGTTCTTCCCAACCATGTTTCCTTTAATTTTGGTAAGGAATAACATTTTCCTTCTTCTTCTTCATAAACTTTTATAGTCTTTTCTATGTAGAAACCATTTTGGTAGAGACCCATTTCCATATGGGTTAGGGATTCGATTGAACATGAGTTTTTATGTTAATAGAACCCTCTTTAAGCTTGATTATGGTATAATATGCTTATATAAGAGGTTTTATGAGATTAAAGTTATATAAGGGGGTTAAGGTTAGGGTTTGAGCTTTATAGCTTTTAAAGGCTATGTTCTTTATTTATAGAAGTCGATAGATACATGTTATATGTGATAGGTGTTGAAAGATGAGGTGGTGAAATCCACTAAAAGGATAAGCAAGCTTGAGAGAAACTTGGTTTTTGAGGCTCCATTAGAGTATGTACATATATGCATTTAAACTCAAATTTTGGCATGTTGTATGTGTTAAATTCCTTGAATGTCTTAAATGCTAGCTATTGTTTATAATGAGTTTAAAAGTAGTTAATGCCTTGAAATTACAAGAATTGAATGTTAAATAAACTTGATAAGAGTTATTATTGATGCCACGTTATGGAGTGTAATAAATGTGCATTTATGAGTATATTGATTGATAATGGCTTAAGCGGTTAAGAGAAGCAATAAAAGATGTATTAATGCATATGGGATCATAAATGATTGTTAAAATGCATAATGAGTATGAAAAGGATCATTGAATGATTACATGTTCTCTTGCGTTTAAATGATGCTTTAACATGTATTAATGCAAGATGTGATGGGAATGTTGATAGAAAAAGATTGTCATTGGACAATTCTTAAAGCCTTGCATGTGACTTGTAATGAATGCTTGTCTTTAAATGTTATTAACGGTTGGAAAATCCAAATTCACGCCTATGACTAGGTGTTCATGTAACACCTCCTTACCCCACTTTCGTAAACAAGGTAAGTGAGCATTACCCATCTAACTATTTTATAAAATTAATGAAATGAAGTACACATTTTTTTTTTCAAAAATATTGCAAATACACAAAATAAAATTTAATACAAAAATAAATGTTTAAAATTTTATTTATTTATAAAATACATTAATTTACATTCAAACAATGTTCAGTACATTACAACTTCACACTTCTAATTCACATTAGATGAAATAAAACTATAATTTAATTTACAAACTCTTTGATAAAAATATACCAAAATAAATCCAAAACGTTTAGCTGTTTCCGTCCAGATACCCTATTTCTTCTGACAATTCTATTATCTACGGCTACCTTTCTACACCTGGGCGAGAGGAAACCACCCGCGCTAAACTACTAGCTCAGTGGTGCTTTAATGATAAAAATTTTACATATATATATATATATATATTCTCATATACTAATTAATCATTTCATAAATAAGGCATAAACTAAAAAATTATACAAAATCAAATAAATTTCATCAAATATTCAATATTTAACAATTCTAATTCATATAACATTTATCAAAATGACATACTTAAATATTATTATTATTTTTATATATTGTTTTGTGCCCATAATACCTATAACCGAACTAACTAATAGAAATAATGGGGTTGTCATTACCGGCTTTCATAATATTGTGTCGAGTGCTTCTTATTAATGTCATTACCGATTTTCATAAAATTGTCATTACTATTTAATAATTTTGCGCTGAGTGCATTAATAAATTTGTCATTTTCGGCTTTGATATTTAGCACTGAGTGCCTTAAATCCCCTAATTGGCATGCCAAACTATTCTCTATTCTAGTTCTAGATTAGGTATCGTAGGACTTAACTATTTTTTTATTAATTGACATTATTTTAAAAAATTGATAATTTTACTAAATTTCACCAATAAGCTTATTTATTTTTGTTCTTTGTTCTCATTATTATTTCATTAGAATCTCATACATAAATAATTTATTGAACATTTATAATTGCCTTTAAAGTAAAAATTGACATTAATTATTACATATACTTATCACACAATATGCAAAAACTCAATAATTCATATTTTTACCTATGGCAGATTTCGACCCTAATTTTGGATTTCATTTTTATCCCATTTATAATTCGAATTTGGAGTTCTAGTCTTCTAACAATTTGTAAGCTATTGTCTTTGCCTTCAGATGCATTAAAAATCACTCAAGTCCCAGGTTTTTATAAAACATTATGGAAAAATGACATAAATTGTCACTACAATTTCTGCCTAGAATTTTCTGGACAGATTTTAGGTCTGAATTTTATGTATTTTTCTGGGCAAATTCAAATATATTTAAATTTTATGTTCTAAATAAAAATTATAGCCCTATGTTGTAGCTTTAAGTTCCAATAAAGAACATACAAAACAGAATTCCAGAACTTAAGTTATAATCAAAATAGTTAAGACTATTATTGGAATTCTGTAACAAATCATCATATGGGCATCAATCTACTTTTCAACCTCATTCATCATTTGTATTCATTTTGATGCTAAAATATCTATATCACAACTAAATTATATGTCTCAATTATTTTATACTATTTGGTCTCATTTCCATATAACATATCAAAAGCAACAACTAATCACATAACATATCAAAAATACAATCGTATCCAACCTTAATACATAATTACATACATACGAACAACATGTAAATTTTTTATCAATGAAGCACATACCTAATCAGCCTTGGATCTTCCATTAATCCTTCTTTTCCTCCCCTTATTAGTTAGCTTTCTCCTTGCTTTGTCACCCTCTTGAAGGACTCTCATTTGTTCATTTGATTTTCCTACACAACCAATACCATATCTCAATCATATCATCCATTTTCAAAGTATTTCATGTCTACATAATATTCTAATGCTCCTAATATATTTTACACCTTAATTTAGCCACATTGTATTAAGGTTAAACTTTCCTCTTAGTATGTCATAGCTGCCCTAAAATATTATCATAGCTTCCAATTCTTTTTTTTCAAATCAACACTCAATTCACACTTTATCTATCACCAATTGTGTTGTTTCTATGTTAATTTTGATTTTTCCCAAATTACTTCAACTATGGCAGCCCCTCATTCCTCCATTAAAGTTACATTTCTCTAGTTTTTAAGTCATAAAATAATTAATTAACATCAATTATCATTAATTCAAATTTTAACTATACTTTTCTTCAACTAGTTGCAACTTTAATTTTCTAGTTCCAATCTTGCAACATAACTTAAATCTACCAATCATAATCATATCTATCATCCCCATAGGTCTAAAATGGAAGGAAAAATGTTGAATTTAAGAAGAATAAACTCACCTTAAGGGTTCTCCAAAGTGGGCAGAAATTCCCCCCTAAAATCTCTCCCTTTTCTTGTCTTCCTTCTACCTTCTTTCTTGCTCCTTTTATGGCAAAAACTCCTTAATTCCAAATTTCCCTCTTTCAAAACTATTTTTTTCTTTCTTTTTCAAGCTTGAAATGAAGCAAAAATGGTGGTTTTGAAAGGCTAAAGTGGACAGCCAAAGAGAGGATAAAAGAAGATGAAGATGACTTAGATATTTTCGGTGGAATAATGGAGAATTCCTCCCATTTTTGACTTTTTATACTTTGACTAAGGAGTGGGTCCCACTAATTAAAACTAATCCTAATTCTCATTGGTTCATTAAGTTAATTAATCTTAATTAACATTTAAACTTTGAGAAATTCCTTATTTGCCACATTTTCCTCCGTATTCACACTTTTCCCATTAACAATTGGCATAATACCAATTTTGTCCATAGAAAATTTTTGTTTTTTTTTCTAATTTCACTAATATTTTTAATTCCCAAATAATAATACCCTTAATTTTTTTTTATTATTAGTCATTTTTTATGGGTTCAAATGTAGACTCTGATTGACCCTGCGTACTTCATTATGGTCACACGGAATTGGAGCCTAAATCACTGGATTTTGCAGTTGACGACCATGAATCTCATTCCAAAATAAGATTGTGCTTGTGCCTATTTCTTCATTCCTACGAATAATGTGCACAAAATGGACAGAAGCTTTCACGATTTGGTTCGTGAGTAAGGGTGCTCGTGAATGAATGTTCACAACCATGAACACATAGTTCATGCCCCTGAAAGCTGCTAAAATGAGATATGTTGTATGCTTAATAGTTATAATGCAATGGCTTTGCAAATGCTTTCTATATGATATGTTCTAAGATGCTTCAATAAAGATCAAAACATGAATGTGACATGATGACTTCATATACGAACAAAGTATATATACTATAAGATATAAATGTCTTAATGAACTATAATAAGATAACATGATCAAGTAAAGCCCAAGATCGATACTAGGACTAGAAATAGAATAGGTGGCATGCCATTAAAGGGGTTCGGTACTGTAGTGATTTTAATACAATTATTTTATACTCATTAATGTGGCTTGAGCTCGAAGAGCACTATTGACTTAAGATGCCTCGATTGACATATATGATTATAAATAGTGGTAGGGTGGCTTAAGTTTGGAGAGTGCCCCTGTTCACAACCCATACTTTGTTAGAGAGTTGTTGGGCAAACATATCAAAGTGATTAATAATATAATGAAATGAACGGTGGTTCGAATGCATAAGTATACAAGAATACACAGTTAACACGCTATATGCTATTAAAAAAAGAGTTTTATGTTCACTTTCCTATTGTTCAATTCTTAATGGGTTAATTCATCCCATAAGGTATAATATCTATATGATTTTTTTGAATTCATGCCATGCCATGATGTTTTATATGTTGCCATGAATTTCTTTAATGTATGATTGTATGTTGAATTTTTATACCTATATGTACCACTAAGCTTTTAATAACTTAGTATGCAGGTGTTTCTCCACGTAGGTTAGAACTTTATAGATAGAGCTGAAGTTGATCTTGAGAAGCAAACCCAACATCATAGACAATAGTGAAGAGCTGACACGGGTCGGTGATATCATATGTCATACTTTTATATTTTGTACATGGCATAGGGATTTGGGTTGTATTCCTACATACATGTCTTGTATTTTGAGATATATATAGCTTTTGCAAAATCATGTATTTTTGTAAACATTGGGCCTTCTGAGCCCCAAACATGTTTTTTTATATTTATATATGATGATGCTTTCTTTTAGATTAAAAGATTTCTCCATAGATGATTTTATATAAGAGATGTTGTAATATGATTTATATGCAAATGAAGTGTTTATGAAAAATTGTTTTCCAAAGAAATGAAAAGTTTTAAAATTTTACAAGTTTTATGAATACCAATTTCCATAACACCCGCTCATTTAGTCAGGTTAATCCTAGTTAGGCAGGAGGGCACTGCAGGACATGCATATGTAAATAAGGTATGTTGAATTTGTGATATTTTTAGACACTAAGATAATATGTATTCTTTTTTTAATTCTTTGACTAGTGATTGAAATGGAGCAAGCTAATGCTTTAAATTCCTTATGGCTTAGGCAATAAAATAATCCATACTCAAACACTTATAACCCTTGCTGGAGGAACTATCCTAATTTCTCTTGGAGAAATTCTGATAAGAACCCACCTCAAGTCCTTAGAAATCAATATCTAAATTCACAATATTATTACTAAGAGTCTCTGAATCATCCTTCATTCACATATCCATACAAAATTGGACTTGTTAGTGCACCTAAAAAATCATCACTAGGAGAAACAATAAATAGTTTCATGTGAGCAACTGAAGACAAGTAGGAGATAATGGATAAGATGTTTGATTCAATAGAAGCTTCATTCAAAAGGCTAGAAATTTAGATTAGGCAAATAATATAGGTAGTATAAGAAAAAAACAAGGAAGTTACCAAGCCAAATAAAGCAAGCCATGTCTTTAACTATGCATGGTAACACTTGTAATGATGAAGTAAATTCTAAAACTGACAAAGAGTACTATACCATTATAGGTACTTATGAATTACAGACCACAGAATTGAAGTTTCTAGAGATAAAAACAAAATATGAGGAAACAAAGGAAGAAGTCCTGGCACCTAAATTACACAAAGCGATTGAGCCATATTGGCCATATTTTCACAAACAAATGTGTTAACCTTGAGGGGTATTTCCATCATTTTGATGATAATAAATAATATAGCAATATTGTATTTAACATACTTGATTTTGTAAGTATATTATACAGGACATGATTTAAAATAGCAAGAATGGAGAATTGGAAGAATAATCCTAGAGAAACAAAAAGCAAGAAGTAGCATGTTCACTGCCGTGACTCTAGGAGTCACTCCCGTGAAGGAAGCTAACCGTTACCAAAACCAACATTTGAAGTTCACGGCCATGAAGGAAAAACAAACTGTGAAGTAAGCATTTCAGTCACCCCTATGACTAAAGGTGTCACCCCCGTGAAGCTTTATGCAAATTTCATCCCAGAGAGCTTCACCACTAGAGTCACCACTTGGCTCACGGCTGGGAAGCTTGTCACCCCCGTGAATCCAGGTGTCACCCCCATGAAGCTTCATTCAATTTGATCCAGAGAGCTTCACGACCAGAGTCACCACTTGTCTCACGACTGGAAAAGGTGTCACGCCCGTGACTCTATATGTCAAAACATACCAGAGAACTTCACGACCAAGGTCACCACTTCAGTCACGGCTTGGGAAGAACTCTCACCCCCATGACAAGCAAATTCACGCCTGTGACCAATGAAAGAGAAAAATGTCAGGCGCAATTTTTCGGGTGGTACAACGGCTAGTTTCTTATTTAATGCACCCCAACGACTATATTCAGCCATGGGAGTATAAATGGAAGTCATTTATGCATTAAGAAACAAGAGGATGATAAGAAAAACAAAAGATTAGCATATACTTCAAATCACAAGCTATCTTGTACTTTCATATTTTGAGAACCAATCAATTCTCTGTAAAAATCTTTTTGCTCCTTATATTTGGGCAACAAAGATTTATAAGTGATTCTCTCTGTAATCTTTACTCAAGTGAGCATTGGATAGTTCTGGGTTATGAGTAGAACACTTGTAAGGGTTAGTTGTGTGAACCTTCAAAACACAAATTAAAATGTTGTTTGTGTGAGCCTGTAAAACACAAAGTATAGGTTGTTTGTGAGAGTCTGTAAAACACAAAGTGTAGGTTGTTTGTGTGAGCCTGTAAAACACAAAGGAATTGGTTATTGTGTGAGCCATTAAAACACAAGGGATTTCTGGGTTAGGTGTGAGCCATTGTGAGAAACACCATAGTTGGGAGTAAGGCTGTAAAACTCCATTGTAACACTTAGTTCGTTAGTGAAACTCCCAATTGCGATTGGGGAGAGGAGTAGGGTTTGTTAATACCCGAACCTCTATAAATCTTTGTGTCCGATTTCCTCTATCCTTCCTAAAATTAACTATTTATTTCCGTACTTTAAAGTTTAATTTTTGAAACTCCAATTCAACCCCCCTTCTTGGTCTAATATCTAGGCAACAATTGGTATTAGAGCCTTGTCTAGCATCAAAGCCTAAAAAGCACTAGTAAAGAGTAAGATATGGCCAGTGAAAGATTCCAGAGTCTCAAACCTTACTTTGATGGAGCAAATTATGCCCATTGGAAGTTTATGATGGAGACATACTTGGATAGTGAAGGAATTGAAGTATGGGATAGTGTATGAAAAGAATGGACACCATCAACCAGAAGAGGAGCTGATGGTGAAGAGGAAATCCTATCAAGAGATGATTGGACAGAGCCCCAAAGAAGAGAAAATTTCCAAAACAAGAAGGCAATGACAATTCTATCAAGCTCATTATCTAATGAAGAATGTGGGAGAATACAACACTGCTCAATAGCATATAGTATATGGAAGACATTGGAGAACTATCATGAGGGAATTAAGCAAGTCAAATCCAAGAAGATTCAACTTTTAACCTCAGAATATGAGCTCTTCAAGATGAAATCCAATGAGTCAATCACTGACATGACTAACCGTCTTCTATCCATTATAAATGGAATGAGGAAACTTGGGAAGCATCTGAGTTTGGAAGATGTAAACAATAAAATCCTGAGAAGTCTTCCTCTTAAAGATTATGGTTCAAGAGTTGTTGGCATAGAAGAAGCAAATGAAGATATGAGTATCATGAATACTGATTTGCTGATTAGCAAGCTTCTCACACATGAGATGGCAGTAAAGAGAGATAGAGAGCTTGAAGCAGAGCCAGAGAAAAGAAAACCCTTAGCACTCAAAGCCTCTACTTCAAAATCTCAAGAAGAAAGTGAAGATGATGAAGAGATGAGTGATGATGAAAATGAGGACATCGCTATGCTTTCAAGGATATTAAAAAGAATCATTGAGAAGAAAATGAGCAATTCCAGAAAATTCAGGCAAAGAAACCTTAAACAAACTTCAAACGATACACACAGAAGTAAGGAAGAGGTAAAATGATATGAATGTGGAAAGAAAGAACATATCAAACCAGAATTTCCAAGGCTCAAGAAGCATAAGAGCAAATGCCAAAGAGACAATGGGGAGAAAGGTCACAAAGCCACATGGGATGACGAAAGCTCTTCAAGTGAAAAAGATGATAATGAAAGTGAAGAGGTCAACCTATGTTTCATGGCTATTAAGGATCATGTCTAGGACAAAGTAAGATCATTACACTCATACTCTTTCAATAATGATAGTACTGATAATGATAGTAATAGTGATGATGATGATGATGATGATGATCAAAACCTAATAGAAGAATTAAATATAGAATTAGAGAAATATAGAACTAAATTTAGTACCTACAAAAATATTATCTCTAATTTGAAAAATAAGATAGATGGTTTAGAAAAAGAGAGCATAAAGCTTAAATAATCTAATGAATCCCTTCAAAAGTCATTAGATGAATACTCATCAAGACCCTCAACAGCTTCACTGTTAAAATAAAATAATACTTTGAAAAATGAAGTTGAGGAACTTAGAAATTCCATTTCAAAATTTCACAAGGGTAAAGAGAGCTTAGATACTCTCATTGTGTCTCAAAGACCACCTTTTGTTAGACATGGTCTAGGGTTTAAGGACACATCATCATCTTCTAACAAAAAAGTATTTGTTAAGTCTAAAGAACATAACATCTCCACACCTGTTACAACTGCACCAAGAAATAAGAATGTTAAACCCTCTATACAGAAAAAGAATCATGCCTTTATATATAGGAAGAATGTATCTAGAAAAATGCAAATTAATCATGATTGTGCATGCCATTGTTCTCAAAATCTGTCTAATCAAATTATGGAATTCAAATACATTGTAAGACCAAAAAGCAAGTTTACACCTAAACAATGTAATTATTGTATGAAAATGGGTCATATAAATAAAAATTGCTGGATAAGGAAGGCTCATTGGGAACCTTCATGTGCTAACCCCCAAGGACCCAAACTCATTTGGGTACCTAAATATCATACTTGATTTTTAATTATGTAGGTATGCCTCAAGTCCACAATAAACAAAAATGCATGGCTAGTAGAAAGTGGATGCTCAAGGCATATGACAGGAGACAAAGAACTCTACAATGAAATCAAAAGTATTGATGGAGGTAAAGTTACCTTTGGAAACAATGCAAAGGGTAAGGTAATTGGCATTGGCTCTATTGGTGTTAATGGTACTACTTTTATTAAGGATGTTTTACTTGTTGATGGCTTGAAACATAACTTGTTAAGTGTAAGTCAATTATGTGATAAAGGAAACAAAGTAATCTTCACTTCAAATGAATGTCTTGTAATCTCTTTTGATGGTCAAGAAATATTTAAAGGAAATAGAGATATCAATACGTACATAATAAACTTACATGAACTATCTAACCATTCCTCTAAGTGTCTTATGACTACTAGTGATGAATCTTGGTTGTGGCATAGAAGACTTGGTTATGCTAACATGGACTTAATACAAAGTCTCAGCACAGGAGAGCTAGTAAAAGGATTACCAAGAGTTAAATATGAAAAAGGCAAGACATGTGATCCTTGTCAAAGAGGAAAGCAACCCAAGTCATCTTTTAAAGCCAAAAACACAGTAAGTACTTCAAAACCTCTTCATCTCCTGCATTTAGACTTATTTGGACCTACTTGGATTGCTAGCTTAGGAGGAAAACATTATGCATTTGTAATCGTAGATGATTACTCTAGATTTACTTGGGTAATTTTCTTAGCTCAAAAGAGTGATGCTTTTGAAAATTTCAAAAACTTTGTTAAAAGAGTTCAAAATGAAAAAGGGTACTGCATTTCAAAAATAAGAAGTGATCATGGGAAAGAATTTGAAAATGAAAACTTTGAAAGTTTTTGTCTTGAACATGGCATTTCACATAATTTCTCATCTCCTAGAACACCTCAACAAAATGGAGTAGTTGAAAGGAAAAATCGAACATTAATTGAAATGGCAAGAACAATGCTTAATGAACATGAATTACCAACTTATTTTTGGGCAGAAGCCACAAACACTGCATGTTATATTTAAAATCGAGTTTTCAAAAGACCTCTTTTAAACAAAACCTCATTTGAGCTATGGAATGGAAGAAAGCCCTTGGTATCATACTTTAGTGTATTTGGATGCAAGTGTTTTATATTGAACACCAAGGACAATCTTGAAAATTTTGCCTCTAAGTCTGATGATGGTATCTTTTTAGGATACTCTACAACCAGCAAAGCATATAGAGTATTTAATAAAAGATCATTAACAGTGGAAGAATCCAAGCATGTTGTATTTAATGAATCTAGTAGACTTGATCTTGTGAAAGGTAGTGCTCTTGATGATGTTGTAGATAATATGGAAAAACTTGTCATTGAAAATGGAAAAGAAGAAAACGATCAAGAAAATTTACTACCTCAAAATCAAGAAAAAATGGAGAAAGAACTTCCAAAAGAATGGAGAATGAACAGAAATCATCCAAAAGAGCAAATAATTGGTGATCTATCAAGGGGAGTAAGTACTAGATCTCATTTCAAGCATTTAGTCACTGACATTGCTTTTATTTCACAAATTGAGCCTAAAAACATTGATGAGGCTCTTAATGATGAAAGTTAGGTAATTTCCATGCAAGAGGAACTCAACCAATTTGAGAGAAATAAGGTATGGAACCTAGTACCAAGACCCAAGAATCATCCAATCATAGGCAGCAAATGGGTATTTAGAAATAAGTTAGATGAACAAGGGCTAATAACCAGGAATAAAGCAAGATTAGTTGCAAAAGGATATAATCAGGTACTAAGTCTCTAAATGAGGAAAGATTTAATTTCATTAGAAGAGAACTAGGTATGATTGATGGATTAACCTTGTGATTACAAGAATATGAAATTTTAATTGTTGATCTTAAAACATATCACAAGTTGAAATGATTTATTCTTGATGTGAGCCTGTAAAACACAAAGGAATTGGTTATTGTGTGAGCCATTAAAACACAAGGGATTTCTGGGTTAGGTGTGAGCCATTGTGAGAAACACCATAGTTGGGAGTGAGCTTGTAAAACTCCATTGTAACACTTAGTGTGTTAGTGAAACTCCCAATTGCGATTGGGGAGAGGAGTAGGGTTTGTTAATACCCGAACCTCTATAAATCTTTGTGTCCGATTTCCTCTATCCTTCCTAAAATTAACTATTTATTTCTGCACTTTAAAGTTTAATTTTTGAAACTCCAATTCAACCTCCCTTCTTGGTCTAATATCTGGGCAACAAAATGGAATAAAATAAAGCAAATTCTGTGAAAGAGCACTCTTTAAACATGAAAACGAAAATGAAAAAAACCTAAAGTAATCTCACCATTAGCTGAAAAGAAGAAAAACCCTAAAAGTTTTGTTGTTAACATTACCAAAGGAGAAAGAATAAAAGCAAAGACTATGTTAAATTTAGGTGCTAGCGTGAATTTAATACCTTACTCAATTTTTAACCATCTAAGTTTAAGAAAATTAAAGCCAATAAACTTAAGCCTTCAGTTAGTGAATGGTTCAATAAAACTTCCCTTATGTATAACAAAAAACTTATGGTTCAAATTGGTAAGCTAATAGTGCTTGGTTATTTTGTGGTCATGGATACTGTGAATGCAATCTTAAAAGAAAGTTCCATAGACCTTCTTCGTAGACCTTTTATGGCCATAATAGAAAATCATATTGATGCTACGCATGAGAGACTAACCATGTTAGTATTGGGAGAGACTAATGAGATTGATATATGTAACTTTTCAACTTTACCTATTACAAATCAGTGTTTTACATATTTAAGTTTGACAAGTCTATCCTTGAAGGGAACTCAAATGAAATAAGTATGGTAAATTATGTGAAATAAAGAAATGGATGAGCAACTTTGAATAACTATCCACCCACCTTAAAAGGACCCTAGTCAGCAATGTTGGGTTCTTAGCATGCATCTTATACATGGAATAATGAAAATTTAATATTAATTGAACCCAAATCAATGCAACACCATATGTAATTTAAAATCGAATTGCATACCATCAAATGGGAAAAGTTGATTACTTTTTCGTATCTTTTGATCTTCCAAGTATGTGAGCATTTCTTTTAAGTTGGGTTATTGCAAACCACAAAAATCCAAGGTTGGATTATCTCTAACAATAATCCATGTGAAGGAACAAATGAAATAACCACAAGGTATATAAGGTGTCAAAGCACCAAGGTGCTAACAATGGTGTTTCAACTTGAAAGAGAAGAATATGAGACAATAACTTTTATTTCTCAAGGTGACAACTTCAAATTTGGCCATTAAAAGGGTTATATTTATGTCCTCTAATCATATTAGGGTTTGGCATATGTAACCCATGCTTAGGAGTTCTATTCTAAATATAAAACCTAAATTCAAAAAAGCTAATATTAGAGCCTTTATTCTCGCAGCTAATGTGACACGGTTGTGACTTTTTTGTTGTCATACCAATGACAATCTTTGTCACATATGTGACCTATGATGCTTGGTCAAATTGTTTCTCTGTCATGTGTTGGATCCAATCCAAGTTCCATTTCATATTTCCTTCATTCCTCCTAAGCATGTGACCCATTAGGTTCTTGATTATGTTACTACTTCAGAAGCTGCAATGTACTCTGCTTCGGTTGTGGAATCAGTAGTCGTTTCCTGTTTGCAACTCTTCTAACTAACTACTCTACCATTTAGTGAGAATATATAACTTGACTGAGATTTTGAATCATCCTTGTTAGATTGGAAGCTAGCATCGGTATACCAGTGCACAGTAAGATCTCCATCTCTATATGCCAAGAATACATCCTTAGTTCTTCTTAAGTACTTAAGGATATTCTTGACAGCCACCCAATGACCCTCACCAAGGTTCGATTGGTATCTACTTATGACACTCAGAGCATATGATACATCGGGTCTTGTACATATCATAACATGCATGATTGATCCTATAGCTGAAGCATATGGAGTCAAACTCATGTGTGTCCTCTCATCTTATGTCTTTGGACACAAAGACTTTGAGAGAGTAATCCCATGGGTCATGGGAATATATCCCCTCTTGGACTGCTCCATGCTAAACCTCTTTAGCATCTTATCTATGTATGTAGACTGTGAAAGACCAAGCAATCTTTTAAATCTATCTCTATATATCATTATCCCTAAAATATAGACTGCTTCTCCAAGGTCTATCATAGACAATTTATTGGATAACCAAATTTTGATTGATTGTAAGGCTGAGAATTAACAATATGTCATCTACATATAACACAAGAAATACGATTGCACTCCCACTAACCTTCTTGTAAACACAATGTTCATCCGGATTTTGTAAGAAACCAAACTGTTTGATTGTCTCTTCAAACCGAATATTCCTGGATGCTTGCTTTAATCCATAAATGGATCTTTAAAGTTTACATACCTTTTTGCCATATTTGGATATGAAACCTTCTGGTTGTGTCATGTACACATCCTCAGTTAGATTTCCAATAAGAAAAGCTATTTTCACATCCATTTTCCATATCTCATAATCATAATAAGTAGTAATGGCTAGGAGTATCCTTATGGATTTAAGCATAGCTAATGGGCTAAAAGTTTCATCGTAGTCAATTCTTTGTCTTTGATGATAACCTTTAAAAACAAGTCTAGCTTTATAGGTAATCACATTACAATCCATGTCAGTTTTCTTTTTGAAAACCCACTTGCACCCTATAGGCTTAATTCCTTCGGGTGGGTCGACCAAAGTCCATACTTGGTTTTCATACATGGAATCCATTTCTGACTTCATGGCTTGAGGCCATTTGTCAGATTTTGAACTATTCAGAACCTCTTCATAGGTTGTAGGCTCATCATTTTCTATAAGCAATACATCGTTATGTTCACTAATGAGAAATCCATATGTCTCTAGAACAGTACGTATCCTACTTGACCTACGAAGCTCTTGTGCCTCAGAAGGTTGAACTGTTATATCATTTGTATGAGTAACAAGCTCGAGTTCAGACCGTTGATCAGCATCTGTTTGAGCATCTTGAACTTCCTCAAGTTCAATTTTGCTCCCATTATCTTCTTTTAAAAGGAATTCTCTCTCTAAAAAGATGGCATGTCTTGAAACAAAAACCTTTTGTTCCAATTGATATCCATATGATACTTTTGGATATCCAACAAACAGACATAAGTCAGACTTAGCTTCTAACTTATCTGACATTGTCCACTTCACATAATCAGGACAACCCTTAGTTTGGTTGGTAGGTATCTAATCAATACCAATTGTCCACTTCACATAATCAGGACAACAAAGAAATCCTTAGTTTGGTTGGTAGGTATCTAATCAATACCAATTGCATTATTCATGCAACTATCGAATCTTGTGCTATCAACTTATTGATGTGTGCACATACATTGGGCTATCGACTCTTGATATGTGTACATCTCATGTATACAAACCCAACTTCACCTCCAATACACATTAACCTTGGCGCAAATCCAACAAGTTAATAACATCGGTTAAGTCTAACCCATTAATCGTGAAATCTAATTTCAATGGATTGAACATATTCTTATAGAGTGAGCTTGAGGCAACTCAACAACCCTAACTCTAGAAGAACTCTGGTTCTCCCCATATTAATAGAATGCGTAAGACTTAATTATTTATTTAGTGAGGGATTTCTTTGTTAAGTCTCATCAAGTTATTATTTCATGCTTTTATATATCATACATTCATCACATTGATATATAAAGATAGTTACATTAACTATATGGCATGATTATGGATATATTAAAGTCAATCTCTTGAGCCAAAGAGAAATTGACTAGGTCTTACCAGGTATATGCATGAATTTACAACCCAAAATAGAAATCAAATTCCTATTTCTAAGTCTTTTTGTTTATGGTACCATCTTCTTTGCTTCTTGCTCCTTTGTATTTTCATTCTATCCTAATCCTATGTAATCTAATTACATATTTCAAATTGTAGAAAACCTCAATTTACATTTGAGGGGAGTAAGATGAGAAGAGAAATATATAAGAAAGAAAAAAGAGGTAGGGACACGCAGACCCTATTTACCATAAAACAAAATAATTTCATGCATGCTCAATCACATTGGGCCTAAGTCCATAATCATCCATCATGCCTTTTCATACACCCCTAACATGCATTCTCTAATGCACAAAATAAAAATGATAATTTTGGATTTCAATTTGTAAATCGATTCAACACTTGAGTCGAAATTGCCGATATGTGTTTTTTCGGTTAATTTAATTTTGTATGTCATTTTAAAGAGGAATTAATTATTTAATCAAATTAAATTAAATTCCATATTTCCAGAAATAATTCAAAATTAATTCTCCTTAAAATCATAATATTATGATGTTAAAATTAAACAATTTAATTTTAATATACATACCAATTTCTAGTCAGACTAGAATTACAATTGCACAACTTAAATTAATTCAAAATTAATTTTCAAAAATTATAAAAATTTCTACAACATCAAATCACCATTCTAGTTATCTTTAGGTCAGCTCAAGTTCATCAAAATATTTTTGGCACAAGCCAAAATTACTAAGACAAACGAACCAATACACTTAGACGCTCAAAAGGACTATTTCGATATCTAGAATTTTTAAAATTTCAATTGCTTGAAAAATAAATTTGGCATGCATATAACATAAAAATAACATATTTTTAATCACATAAAAAGTATTTCAATGTGCTGTAAATAAAATAAACACATACAAAAAAAATCAAACAAAACAGCCCCACCGGGTAAGCTAAAACAGTCTCGTTTTTGTGTTTGTTTGAACAATTAATTAACATAATTTGTAATTAATTATTGGAAACTTACAACGGCAGAAAAATATTTTAAATATCTCAAAATAATGTTTTCATAATTAAATTACAAGAAAAATGCAACCAGCCCCATCAATTAAGTCAAACAACAACACATGTTCATAAACAAGGCAATTTTAGGCATTTTTGAAATAAAGCCGAAATTAATTATTTGAATCACATTCAAATCATTTTTCAATCAAAATAATCATTCTTAATCATCCCATGATCAGATTAAAGAAAGAAAAATGTGTAAATTATATTTTACAGATTAATTTCAATTTTTCAAACCCTATTGATCCAAAATCATCAAAAACATGTAATCCCATTGCACTTTCAATTAAAATTAATTTTAATAGATACAAGGAGGCTCTGATACCAATGTTGGATTTTTAAGAATGAATCCTATTCATAAACGCAACGAAAAATAAAATTTTCCAAAACCCAAAACAAAAGATCATACTTGTACCATTAAAACTAATTTATATAAATGTAAATGTCAAAAATGGAGAAAATAGAAACAAATGAATAGAAATTGGCCATAGCCAGCAGCCCATACGGGCCTGTGACACTCCAGAACGATTGTTTTCGTGCGATCTCATTGCGATCCATCCTAAAATAATTCTCTTATATTTTGGATCCTATCCAAAACCATTTTACTCATTCTCCATATCTTCAATGGGTGTAACCCATTAGGTTCCCGGTTATATTGGCCACTTAAATTAACAATTAATTTAAGCAAACATGAGCGGTATCTAGCAACACATCATGACCTCCAATTGACCGGAAAGTCAGTGGTTTGACTACGAACCTTTCCATACACAATTTCTGTGCAATTATTCATTTCACCATTCTATACCCCACTTGGTTCAGAGTATGGACATGTGTTAACTCCCACTAGACTGACTACATCACGTCTAGTCCAAGTAATGTTAGTTCTTGTCCTTGAGGCTCATTACTCTATTAGATATGTCATTGAATACTATCTTTATGGCATTTCCACTCTGGCTACAGATTCCCGAGTAATGACCGCGACAAGAGGCCATGGGTATACACTCCTTCTATCAAGAGTGGTGAATCCTTTGTTGGTTACCCAATTACCTTCGAATACATAAAGTTGTATCCAATCACCACCCTATGAGGTACCTCTCTAAGGCAACAAAGAATAGTGTCAAAATACAAAATCAATATTCAAGATATCCTTGAGTACCTCAAGTCTAAGGATACTTGCACCATTACTATGATGAGACTATCGTTGACATTTGAATAGATTATCCATATGATTGTCTCATAGTTGGTCATCCAATGTACTTAGCTACACTTAGCAAGCATCCACATGTTAACTCTAAATATCTCATGTTTATAGATTATGAGATCTACTACTTGATCTAATCAGGGAGTGTAACATGTGCTAGTCTGTCTGGATTAATAATGTCCCATCTTATTAATCCTATGACTAGGGATAATTGTGATACTAACATAATTACACATGATAAGAATCTCAATATCATGATCTCATCATGATTTCCTTCATGTTATGTTATGTATCAAGGACTTCATTAATTGATTTAAGATCACTTATCAATTCATATATCAAATGAACATCAAATTAATGAAAAAGCCTTTTATTAATCAAATACATTTTTACAATAAGTGCTAAAGGTGATTGCCTTTAGAGCACTCCTGTAACAATTTTCCATGTTAGTCTTCTTCTTGAAGACCCATTTGCACCTAATGAGTTTTATCCTTTCTAATGGGTCAACCAATGTCCATACTTGGATTTCATACATGGAATCTAGTTATGACTGTATAAATTTTAAACATCCATCACATTTTGAACTATTTAGAACTTTTTCATAAGTAGTAGACTCATCATCCTCTATGGACAATACATCATTCTGTTCACTTATGAGAAATCCATATATTTTGGGAATAATGCGTATCCTACTTGGCCTACAAACTACTTATGTTTCAGAAGGTGTAGCTATTACTTCATTTGTATGAGTAACTGATTTAGGTTATGTCAGTTAATTTGCATATGTTTGAGCATTTTTAACTTCATCAAGTTCAATCTTGCTCTCACTATCATCTTTTAGAAGAAACGTTTTCTTTAAGAAGACAACATGTTTTGATCCAATGGGTGGTAGAATTGATATCCAAATGATTCATTTGGATATCCTACAAACAGACATAGGTCAGACTTAACTTCCAACTTATTTGACATTGTTCACTCTGTGACACCACAAGGTAATGAAGGTCTCACGAATGTAAGGAATTCCTCACATGCATGGCACTTAGTTTTTTGTATTATGTTGTTCATGTTTCTTTAAATTGTGTAGGTATCATGACTGTGTCATTCTCTCCCAAAACATTTTCTTCTTCATTTTCTCTTAACTATTTCCAAGTCCCAACCTCAAAATCTCTCTTAATTTCTCATTTTTTGTCTTTCAAACTAGAACTGAATCTAATAAAGCCATCACTAGTTCAGCCCTTGTCTTACATTTTTAGCAAAATCAAAGATTCTCAAGACAAAAAGCTCATCCATGAGGCATGGAGAGTCATCATGCATGTACGACCCAACACCATCATGTCTCAAGCATAAGGATGAATAAGCTTCACATGAAAGTGTAAGGAAGCTTTATAACATGAAGAAATAAACATCTCCTTTTAGTATGATGCTCATTTTCCAATTGATTTTACTAAATAAGGAACAAGATTTGAACATTATATGTCTAGAATTGTAACTGCATGTAGATTTTTTGATTTTTATACTTTAGAACGATTAAATAGGTTAGATACTATAAATGCATATGTTAGGCGCTTAGGTTAGATTGAGCTCATTAGTATGACATATCCTAGTTTAATAGAGCTAGTTTTAGAGTTCTACAACACTTTGCTTATAAACAAGGAATGTACTCAAATGAAATTTTGAATATTAGGCAAATGGTGTTTCGCGACTCATAAGACCATGCAAAGAATTTTTAAGTTCTTTATTGAAGGAGTTAATGATATGCTTGATAATTTTAATACTAATGAAATTTGGTAAATCTTAAACCCTATTATAATCCTAGGAATTCTTCAACAATGAGGTTTAAAGATTCATGTATTGCTCTCTTTCATAAATTCATGTGTCATGCAATATTTGGAAAAATAGAGATTAATAAAGTTTCTAAGAGTGAACTATTCTTATTATGGTGTATGCATTTTAGGACTATAGTATGCACTTATGCATTTATTTTTAAACATATACTCTACACCACCAGAAATCCTAAGGCTACACTTAGTTTAGGCCACATTATTACATCCTTTGTTAGGCATTTTTCTATTTTTAATGTTTCAGCTAATAATCTAACTCTAATTCCTAGCTAAGGAAATTTCGATAATATTATTTACAGAGATCTAACCTTCTTATTAAAAAAGGATATAATATTCAATGGTTAGTGTTACCAAGTAACAAAAGTGAGCCTTCACAATAACAAGGTGATATAAAGTTAGATGAGCAACAACCTGCAACACAATCAAATGAGCCTGAGCAATCCTCTCTACTTATTGTGCAACTTGTTATACAACACTTAGATCATATGAACCACAAGATTAATCACTTGAAGAGCACTAGTGCCTAGCATACTCTTCTCTTGTGCTAGATTTTAGAGAGCCTCCCTCCTCCATCTCAGTGAGACATTTTTCATACTAGGGGAGAGATCTTTTCCTTTAACTTATTTATTTTCTGTTCTTTTGAGAGCGATTGAGAGTAATGTCTCAAATAAGTGTGGGGAAGGAATTATATCTTCTAGGTTGAAAGATTTTTTGTGATAATTTATGTGTTAATTATGTTAATATATCTTTAAAAAAATATTAAAAATTATAAAAATATAAAAAAATATATGTTTTGTTTTAACTAATATGCATGATTTCTCTTTCTTTATTTTCTCACTAGCAAGTTAATGAAGGAATGCTAGATTTTTACTTTATGTTGAATTTGAATAATTTGATTAAGTTTAGGATAATTCTAATACTAGTTTCATGCTTTAGAATTATAGGCATTTCAGTTTAATTATTTTGCCTCATTTATATAATATTAAAAATCTACTTAAGCTATGAATTATTATAAGCTATTCACTTATATGTTAAGTCCTTAATTAGTATGAATTAAATAAAAGCTCAAGTAAGTTGCAAAGTTAACAAAAATAGCAAGAAAGAGCATAAGATGCACTTGTCTTATCTACTCCGTTGTCCCACAAAGGATATAACTAAGCAAAGTACTCTAAAAAGCATAGTGTATTTTTCTAAACAGAAAAAAAAAAGAAATCTAAAAGTTAAAAATAGGGAAATTCATTATGACTTAGGGAAGAATTGTTAACTCTAAATAAATAAAAATGAAATTATAAATTAAAATTTAAAGGCTTATCAAGCAAATAAGTGTGGGAGGTTTGATATAGGAGTTTTTCAAATTCATAGTAAGTAGCTTAACTAAATTGTTTTTCACTATATAAGTTGAGGCAATGATGTGATTGAATTGGATTATTTTTAATTTTGAGTATGGAATCAGTATTAGTGTGGTTTTGAGCTTAATATGAATTTGATGTGAGTCAAGTTATTGCATTAGTTAAACTTAGAGATGTGAAGAATAGAATAGTGTGTATTAGTTTTGTTTGTCAGTTAAATATGTTTTGAATATTTCTCTATGTTTAGGTATTGCTTGAGGGCAAGTAATGTTCAAGTGTGGAGGAATTTGATGTGTTTATATTCAATATAGTTTTTATTCATGTTTTTTATGTTTTAATTATAGTTTTCATCATGTTTAGATGTGTAATAGTTTTATTTTAGTGTTTGTAGGGAAATAAAAAGAAGTACATGTGAAAGAAAGAGCCTCACTCATATGACGAAGGTTTCACATGCATACGAGAAGAGTTGAAACAAAGAGTGCACTTACATATCCTTATTTATTGAAAAAGTCTTTGATTATGGGTGAAAAGATCTTGAAGCACAACCTTTTCTCGCAAGCACTTACATATCCTTATTTATTGTCACAAATATGAAGAATTAGAGTGCATATAAGGATTGTTGAACTAAAGAAAAAGCCTATCTATTACGTGAAGCATCAACACATGCATGACACCTTTTTTTGTTGTAGAGTCTAGTCATAATCCAACTCCGATTATGATCAATGTTATGGGAGGTTATCTCCTAAAAAAATAAGAATTGTATTTTAGAATTAGATTTCATGTAGGAATTTTTAGATTATAATTTCCAGTGTGTTTTATGTTAGGCAGATACAAAGAGAAAGATATATAGATAAACAGGCAAACTCAGAGTTCATAAAAAGTGCAGAAACCTTATTGAAATAAACATGACCATTGTTTTTAAAATGCTAGGCTAAACACTTTTAATGGGTGCTTAGTGAGCAACCCTTGTGTGTATGACTCCTTTTT
This sequence comes from Triadica sebifera, assembly GCA_023653625.1. Classification (NCBI taxonomy): domain Eukaryota; kingdom Viridiplantae; phylum Streptophyta; class Magnoliopsida; order Malpighiales; family Euphorbiaceae; genus Triadica; species Triadica sebifera. The sequence goes on along the minus strand of CM042908.1, from coordinate 18,503,556 downwards.
GATGAAGCTTGACCACCAATTATTCAACTTTAAATAGACATGTTAAGGCTAAATTATTTGATGAACCATCTATAATTTAACCTTAAGTATGTTAAATTAATTAATTGGTTCCTCAATTGTGAGAGCTATAAAATATGAATTCATTGGTTCCTAAATTGTTTAAGGGCATACAAGTTGTGGGTTGTGAGCTAAAGTTCATATTTCTCTCTCATTGATTTTCTTTTTTAATTTCTATTGCAATCTTAATTATTATTATTTCTCTTTTTAATTTAATCAGTTTACCATGCTTAGTTAGAGTGTTTAGGATTTTAATTCACTATTTGTTGGTAATCGAAATTAATAAAGGATTCAAGTCAAAAAGTTCATTGTGAGATCAACCTCATGAGTAACTTGCTAGTATTCCAACAGGCTCATGCACTTGTGAGTACATTTTGAGCTATATCAAGTTTTTGCATCGTCACCGAAAAATTACTATTAGTAGATACTTTTTAGATAATTTTAAATTGTTTTATGCATTTTTATTTTAAATTTACTATAGCACTTATTCTAGTAATCGCTTAGTTGCTAACAAAGTTTTATGCCAGGTACCAGTAAACGACTAAAGTCAATAGAAAGCATCCCTCTGAAGACATAGACAAGAAGAGTGACCCTCTAAATTCAAAGAACAAAATTTTGAGAATCTTGATAATTTTGAAGAAAAGGTACTAAACGAGTTAATGTCGCTTAATTGTTGACTTTAGTTTAATGTTATTTTGGGTTATTCTAATGGGTCATTATGTCATGCTTGTTCAATTAGTAAAATTTATAAGCTTCCTTTTTTAGTTTCTAGTTATATTGCAAATGTTCCTTTAAATTTAATATGTTCATATTTGTGTGGACCTTCCTTAGTTATTTCTAATGACAGTTTTCATTATTATCTTATTTTCTTTGATCATTATAGTAAATATACTTGGATTTATTTTTCCAAATATAAAGATGAAGCTCTTGATATTTTTGTTCAATTTCATACTTTTGTTAAGAAATATTTTGATGTGCTATTAAACAATTTCATGATGATTAGGGGATGAGTTTTAAGCCCTCTCTTCTCATTTATGCGACAATGATATTTATTTACGTAGTTCATGTATGTATACACCATGAAAAGATGGGTGTGCTAAAAGAAAACCTAAACATATTGTTGAAATTGGGAGGGCTATACTACATCATGCCTAAGTACTTGAAAATTTTGGGACAAATGCAGTGAGATAGCCATTACCTTATAAATCAACTTCCTACACCCATTTTTAATCATTCATAACCACTTTAAGTCTTGTTTAAAAACAAATCCTATCGTGCCTCACTATGGGTCTTTGGTTGCCTGTGTTATCCATGGCTTAGACCTTATATTAAATGCCAATTGGCACCTTCTTCCATTCTATTTGTATTTCTTAGTTATAATCGCACATATAAAGATTGCAAATGTTTTTTTTTTCTTTCTTCTAAAAAATCTTTTGTTATGTCTTATTATGTTCGATGAATAGATTTATCCATTCACAATTAAAGAAGATGTGGCATTGTCTTCTCCTCTACCACCCAGTCCTACTACCTTCAATTTTTCATGGACTTTTGACTTTATTTGGCCTCCCATTATGCCATTGCTTCTATACCTTAGCTAGAAATTGCCACTACAGACCACTTGCCACCCAAAGCTTTAGTACAACCACCTATGATGCAATCACATTTTATATCTTCCTTTGGTTCACTACATGCAAGATCACCATTGTCTAGTTTCATTCATAGTAATAAGGGTTATCTTTGGTTGTTGATTTGGAAAAGTTTAGGCCTTTGTTTCCAATTAGGCCACCATTTTTAGCACCTATAACAAAAGTTCATCCTATGGTTACTTGGTCTTAAATTAGGAATTTGAAGCCTAAAATCTATAATCTCATACTATCATATTGATGAGTATTTTAAGTCTACTCATTATAGTCAAATTTCTAGAATTCCATATTAATGGCACCACGCCTTATTGAAGGAATATAATTCTCTTCTTTCTAATGGAATTTAACAATCAACTCCTCTAAATTCAGTTACTAATGTTGTTGGGTGTAAATAGGTGTCCAAAATTAAAAAGAAGTTAGATGGATAAATTAATAAGTATAAAACTCATTTGGTTGCCAAAGGCTAACCAAATGCCTTGACATTGATTTTAAGGACACATTTACTGTTGTACTAAAATTGGCCACCATCTGTCTTCTACCCTTTATTGTTGTTTTTTGAAATTTGTTTGTCACTCAGTTGGCTATATCTAATCCGCTACTTTATGGAAAGCTTGATGGTGGGATATATATGTTGCATCCCTAGATATGTTAAACCTTGAAAGCCTGATTATGTTTGTCAATTTAGTGTTTGATTTATGGCTTGAAATAAGCATTATACATGTAGAACAAATGTCTCATGGATGTTCTTTGTCAATTCAATTTTAATAGCCTGAAAAAATAAAACTTACTTATTTTATTCAATTCATAGGCTACAAAAATATTTTCTATTGGATGACTTTCTTTGTCACTCAATTGGATATATCCAATCCACTTCTTTATCGCAAGCTGGATGGTGTGATATATATGTTGCGGCTCTTAGATCTATTGATCCTCAAAAGCCCAATTATGTTTGTCAATTCAATGCTTGATTTATGACTTAAAGTAAGCCCCATACATGTGGAACAAATGTCTCATGGATGTTAATTGTCAATTCAGTTCTGAAAGCTAAAAAAACACTTCTTTATTTTATTTAATTCGTGGGCTACATAAAATTTTCTATTAGATGACATTTTAGCCATAGGTTTGGATCCAAAACTAATGCAATCAGTTATTCAGTTATTGTAGAGACAATTTGCAGTATGTAATATTGGCCAATTGCAATACTTTTTGGATATTGAGGCCATATGGCAATAAAATGGATTAATTGTTTTGTAGCAAAAATATATGCATTAACTTCTTAAGCATTAATGCATGAAGACTACTAGTTATATATTTTATTAAAACTAAATATAGGGCTTTGGCAGCTACTAACTACATTCAAGCTTACATTGATCAAGACCTTGTTGCTTGATATTGGCTTTCCAGTAGCCTCACCAATAGTCTTTATGATAATTTATTTGCTGCATATCTCACTGTAAATCTAGTCTTCTATTCGCACGCTAAGCACATGAAGATTGATTTTCATTTTATCAAGAAGAAATGTATTCTTATAAAGTATATCACTTCCTACAATTATATTATGAATGTTTCTAGTATTAAAAAGGTGTCCTAAAGGCAATCGCTTTAGACACTTGATGTACACATTTAATTATTTAATAAAGGTGTTTTTCATTATATAGTGTTCATTCATAATGAATTTGATGTAGATTCTTAAACCGTTTAATGAATTCATTGGTATGTAACACAATATGAAGAAAATCATGATGGTGAGATTTCTATCATGTGCAACTTTGTTTATATCTAAATGATCCCTAGCTGTAGGATTAACATGGTAGGACATTGTTAATCTGGATAGAATAGCACATGTTATACTCCTTAACTAAGTCAAATAGTTGATCTCATAAACTATAGACATGAGTTGTTTAGAGTTAACATGTGAATGCTTGCTAGAATAGTCAAGTACAGTTAATGACCTAGTTATGAGACAATCACATAGATATCTACTCAATGTTAATGATAGTCTCATCATAGCAATGGTGAAAGTATCCTTAGACTTGAGAAGCTCAAGGTTGTCTTGAATACTAAATTCTATACTTTAACTTCATTCATTGTTACCTTTTAGAGGTTATTCATAGGGTGGTGATTGGCTATAACATGAGATATTTGAAGATATTTTAGTAGTCAATAAGAGATTCATCAGTCCTAATAGAATCAGAGTATACCTATGACCTTTTATGGGAGATTTATACTTAGAAATCCTTGATCAAGGTGGACATATCTTAAAAGAGGTTTCAAAGACATATCTAATAGAGTAATGAGTCTTAGAGATAAGAAATAAATCATTAGAGTATATATGACATAGTTAGTCTAATGGAAGTTAACACATATTCCATATTTTGAAACAAATTAGGTATAGTATGGTGAAAGGATGAATTGTTGCATAGTAATTGTTTCTGGACGGGTTTATAGTTAAGCTACTCACTTACTGATTATTTACGTGTTCATGATGTATTACTATATACCACTTAGGATATGCTTAAAATCATGAGATGATTTGAGCTACCAATATAATTGGGAACCTAATAGGTCACATGCTTAAAAGGAATGAAGGAAATGTGAAATAGATTTGGGATTCACTAGTATTTATACGTGTCCATTGTTTTGGACTTTATGCATCTGTTAAATGGTAGATGCCAATGAAGGAGACCCATAAGAGTTGGATTTTATATGCTTGTCAAAGTGCAAATGCATATAATCTAGTTTTATATGTTTGTCAAAAAGCATACGCAAAAAGTCTAATTTCTTTCTAAAAAAATATAGAGTATAGGTGTTGGTTAAAACAAAATGATAGATGGGTATGGTCTTAAATTTTTTTAAATGATTATAAACATATGTTCAATTATATACTTTGATTTCATTCCTTGTTATCTTTCAAAAGTCACTTATAGGATAGACATCAGGTATAAAATGCGGTGTTCAAAGATAGTTGAGTAGTCAATAAAAAAATTATCCATTCCTAATAAAAGGAGAATATACTTATGGCCTTTTATGGGATAACATTACTCATAAATTCTTGGTTGTGGTAGACATGTCTTGAATAAGCTTTTCAATGACATATCTAATAAAGTTATGACTCTTAAAGATAAGAACTAAATCATTTGTTCTAGATGTGACATAGTTAGTATAGTGTAAGTTGACATATAGTCCATACTCACAACCAAACCGAATGAAGTATAGTATAATGAAATGATGAATTTCACAATAATTATCTTTAAAGGGGTTTATAGTTAGACCACTCACTCATTGGTTATTCGGGTGGTCATGATGTTGTTGGTAGATACTGCTCATGATATGCTCAAAATTATGAGACGATTTGAGCTACCAATATAACTAGGAACCTAATAGGTGAGACACATAAAAGGAGTGAAGGAAATGGAAAGAGACTTTGGATTGAATAGTACAAAAAAAAGGTTATATGTGTCTATCATTTTGAACTTTATGTGTCTATCATTTTGAACTTTATGCATCTGTTAAATGGTAGACTCTAATGAAGGAGATGCATATGAGTTGGATTTTATACATTTATCAAAGTGAATCTAGTTTTATGTGTTTGTCCCTTCATTAAAGCATATGCATAAAGTCTAATTTTAAAAAAAATATATATAGAGAGTATAGGCATCTATTAAATCAAAATGATAGACGAGTATAATGTTAAATGTTTTTAAAAGATAAAAAGTATAAGAATCTATTAAATTTTATGTTTTGATTCCATTCCTTATTACCATTCAAAGGTCACTTATAGCGTAGCGATTGGGTATAGCATGAGGTATTTAAAGATAGTTGAGTAGTCAATAAAAGATTAACCACTCCTAATAGATGGAGAATATACCTATGGCCTCTTGTGGGAGATCATTACTCAAAAATCCTTGTTCAAGGTGGACATAACTAGAAGAAGATTTTCAAGGACATATCTAATAGAGTAATGAGACTTAGAGACAAGAACTAAATCATTAGAATTAGATGTGGCATAGTCAATCTAGTTAAAGTTGACACATAGTTCATACTTTGAACCAAATGAGGTATAGTATGGTTAAAAGAGGAATTGCATAATAATTATCCTTGGAAAGGTTTACAGTTAGACCACTAGCTTACTAGTTATTTGGATGGTCATGATGTTCTACTAGATACCGCTTATTTTTCTCCTCAAAATTATAAGATGATTTAAGCTACCGATATAACTTGGAGCCTAATAGGTCACACATATAGGAGTAAGGGAAATATGAAATAGACTTTGGATTCACTAGTACAGAAAATGGTTATACATGTCTGTCATTTTGGACTGTATGTGTTTGTTAAATGGTAGACATATGAAAGAGATATATATAAATTTGATTTTAAGCGTTTGTCAAACTGACAAACGAATATAATCTAGTTTTACACATTTGTCACTTCATTAAAGCATATGCATAAAATCTATTTTTTTAAATATATAAAGTATAGGCATTTGTTCAAACAAAATGACAGATGCATATAGTCTTAAAGTTTTTTAAAAGAAAGAGTATAGGTGTTTGATAAATTTTATATATTGACTTTATTCCTTATTACCTTTTAGAAGTCACTTATAGGGTGATGATTTGATATATCATTAGATATTCAAAGATAGTTGAGTAGTCAATAAAAGATTTACCACTCCTAATAGAAAGAAAGTATACATATGGCAAGAGATCTGTTGCCCAGATATTAGACCAAGAAGGGGGGTTGAATTGGAGTTTCAAGAATTAAACTTTAAAGTGCAGAAATAAAATAGTTAATTTGAGAAAGGATAGAGAAAATCAGACACAAATATTTATAGAGGTTCGGGTATTAACAAACCCTACTCCTCTCCCCAAACGCAATTGGGAGTTTCACTAACACACTAAGTGTTACAATGGAGTTTTACAAGATCACTCCCAACTATGGTGTTTCTCACAATGGCTCACACCTAACCCAGAAATCCCTTGTGTTTTAATGGCTCACACAATAACCAATTCCTTTGTGTTTTACAAGCTCACACAAACAACCTACACTTTGTGTTTTACAGGCTCACACAAACAACCTATACTTTGTGTTTTATAGGCTAACACAAACAACCTATACTTTGTGTTTTACAGGCTCACACAAACAACCTTTTAATTTGTGTTTTGGAGGTTCACACAACTAACCCTTACAAGTGTTATACTCTTAACCCCGAACTACCCAAAGCTCTCTTGAGTAAAGATTGCAGAGTGAACCACTAATAAATCTTTATTGCTCAAATATGAGGAGCAAAAAATATTTTTACAGAGCATTGATTTGTTCTAAAAGTATGAAAGTACAAGATAGCTTGTGATTTGAAGTATATGCTAATCTTTTGTTTTTCTTATCATTCTCATCTTTCTTAATGCATAAATGACTTCGATTTATACTCCTATGGCTGAATATATCTGCTGGGGTGCATTAAATAAGAAACTAGCTATTGTACCAACCAAAATATCGCGCCTGACATTTTTCTCTTTCATTGGTGACGGGCGTGAATATGCTTGTCACGGGTGTGACAGTTCTTCCCAAGCCATGACTGAAGTGGTGACCTTCGTCGTGAAGCTCTCTAGTATGTTTTGACATATAGAGTCACAGGCGTAACATTAATCATTCACGGACATGACACTCTTCCCAGCCGTGAGACAAGTGGTGACTCTGGTCGTGAAGCTCTCTAGATGAAATTGAATGAAGCTTCATGGGGGTGACACCTGGATTCACGGGCGTAAAAAGCTTCCCAGCCATGAGCCAAGTGGTGACTCTGGTCGTGAAGCTCTCTAGGATGAAATTGCATGAAGCTTCACGGGGGTGACTGAAATGCTTACTCCACGGTTTGTTTTTCCTTCATAGTCGTAAAGTTCAAATGTTGGTTTTGGTAACAGTTAGCTTCCTTCACGGGAGTGACTCCTAGAGTCACGGCAGTGAACATGCTACAACTTGATTTTTGTTTCTCAAGGATTATTCTTCCAATTCTCCATTCTTGCTATTTTAATTCATGTCTTGCATAATATACTTACAAAAACAAGTATGTTAAATACAATATTGCTATATTATTTGTTATCATCAAATTGACAGAAATACCCCTCAAGGTTAACAATCTCCCCCTTTTTGATGGTGACAAATAATCTAGCAATATGTGATTTTGAGAAGTCTCCCCCTCAAAATATACTTAGGATAAAAATTATAATGTGCAAGAATAGTAAATAAAGATGTAGCATTAAACTAGATTTTAAGTATATGCAAGTTATATGACAAATATATCCAATACATACCATAATTCGTTTTCAAGACATAAAGTATATGTAAGATATATTTAAGGTATATCATGGCATGTTTTTATTTGTAACTTGCTTTTAAGGTATATGCAAAGTATACTTAGGGCATATTTAAAGTATATAAAAACTCAGTTTTTCAATTATATACTTTGCATCTGAAATGTTGAATCAAGATTTTTAAACCAATTCAAAGTCTGTTCACTTTTTGATTCACAATTCTTATATTGCTAGTTTGATACTATTTTCCCTTATCATATATTACCTATCATATATTACTAGTTTTCTCCCCCTTTTGTCATCAATCAAAAAGAATATGTAGATTGAAGTAAAAAAAAACAAATATATATATCATAAAGGAAAGGATACAAACTAAGAAAGGAAATTTAAGATTTCCTACACAACCAAACATAAAAAAAATTACAAACAAGCTAAAAACGATCAAATTTAGGCTACACTCTAGCCTATCTCCTAGCCAGACATCTTATCACGAAGCCTATCTACTTCAGCCTCAAGGTTGTCCATCCGAGACTCCATGAAGTCCTTGTGGTTCTCCAACCTCTCATCCATGGAAGTCTACAGTTGCTCGAAATGTGGTGCCAAGAGGTCGACCACCTGCTGCGCTAAAGATGGTGTGGAAGTTGAGGACTGTACAATGTCCTACTCGATTGCTGGAGGTGCTTCCTCAATCCGAGCCCTCTTTTTCTACTGGACTCCTTGGAGGCCTGCTTTAAAATCCTCCGTGTCATGATCTTCCTAGATAATCTCTCCAGCAGTATCAGTGAAGCGGTAGAAGATATCGTTCTGAAAAATGATTCTGATAGCTGCTCCCATCTTGATGAATGACTCTATATCCAGCCTATCTCGAGGATGTGCAGGAATGATGTTGAAATGATGGTTATCCAGCTTCAAGTAATTGAGCTTCACTGCCATATGAGTGACATATGCCCCAATCAAGATATCTCCTGTGGGCTTAGTGGCAATGGAGAGAAGATGGTTTGCAAACCATCTGGAAGAGTTCTGACTTCCTAATAGTTCCATTGCTTTCTCCCCGAGCAAAAATGCTATAGGTTAGAAACCTATGCAAATACCTGTGTACTGGGGCCACGAGATGAGTGCTCTTTGTCTTCTTTACATCCCAGCTACAGTTATATCCAAAATGAGTCCAGGCTACAGGGGCAGAGAATTCTACCTCAGTCTCATTTAGAACGCCATCAGATGGTAGGTTGAACAATTCTCCAAATGCGATGGCGCTGAGGGTGTTTGCATTATTGCAAAGTTGGAATTTCACCACTCCAGTTGGTGAAACCTGCAAGGTGCTGAGAAATTCCAGTGTTGGCTCTCGCAGAGTTGGCTGATGAATTTCAATTAGATGACAGGCTTAAAGTTGCTCTGTCATAGCCTTCTCAAGCCCGAGGTTACGTACTGCCTGCCATTCGAAGGACCTTGATGATAAAATAGGTCTCTTCTTCAAAGTTGCATACCGAGGATGGCAACTTTCTGGAATGATGTTCATGAGGTAATCTGAATACCTCTTCGGTGCATGGGACTTCTTTCTCTTTCCCTTTGATGAAGCAGACTCCATATTTGAAGAAATTAGTTGTTGATGGAGTTGAAGAAATTTTTTGACAGAATATATGATGAAAGACCCTATAAATGTATGATTTATGCTGAAGATTTGAACTTTTAGTGGTATTTATAGTGAAATTTCAAGGCTTTGGGGTCGGAATCTTCAATGTCTCAATGAATGAGAGTAAATGAGAGCAGTTTTGGGAGATGGAGAGTTGAAATGAAGGTTGTAACCGGCTGTTTTCTTATATATTCAATACATTCACAGGCGTGACTTAAGGTTTCACGGGTGTGACTAATCGTGTTCACGATTTGCTGAAGCAGTGTTCCACCCGTGAATCAAGGCACGAATACATTCACGGGCATGATCGATAAACACCACGGGCGTGAATGATCATAGGTCACAGGGGTGAATACATTGTCACGGGTGTGAACTGTTGAATTTCACTATTTATGCCCGTGAAGCAAGTCGTGACACAAGGCATGAAAGCTTCTGTGAGTTTTGGGTGTAATTATTCACGGGAGTGAAACTTCATCACGGGCATGAACGTTTTTATCCACGGGCGTGACTTAAGCCGTGAAACTATGTTTCACCACTTAAAGCCGTTAATCATGCCGTGAACCAAAGCGTGAAAGCTTCTGTGAGTTTTTGAGGTGTAATTGTTCACAAGAGTGAAAATGCGTCACGGGCGTGAACGTTCTTATCCACAGCCGTGACTCAAGCCGTGAAACTATGTTTCACCACTTTGAAGCCGTGAAGCATGTCGTGAACCAAAGTCGTGAGCGACACTGCCTCTTTGGGCCACTTAAGTCACGGGCGTGAGTATATGTCACGAGCGTGACTCCCCTATAATTTTCATCAAATTGAATTTAAGTTTTGCAACAAGACTAAATCATTTCAACAAAGATTTTACTTCATAAAGCATGAATTCTCATCAAAATTTCTATCTTATAACTTGTGATATGTTTTAAGATCAACAATTAAAAATTCATATTCTTGCAATCACAAGGTTAATCCATCAATCATACTTAGTTCTCTTCTAATTAAATTAAATCTTTCCTCATTTAGAGACTTAGTGAAAATATCTGCTAATTGATTTTTTGTGCATACAAATTCTAATTCAACATCTCCATATTGAACATGATCTCTAATAAAGTGGTGTTTAATGTCAATATGTTTACTTCTAGAGTGTTGAATAGGATTCTTTGAAAGATTTATAGCACTAGTGTTATCACATTTTATAGGTATATGGTTCATCTCATGACCATAGTCCTTAAGTTGTTGTTTCATCCAAATAATTTGTGTACAACAACATCCAATTGCTACATATTCAGCTTCAGCAGTTAAGAGAGCAACTGAAACTTGTTTCTTGCTAAACCAAGAAACCAAACATTCTCCAATGAAGTGACAAGTACATGAAGTACTTTTTCTATCCAAAAGACTACCAGCATAGTCTGCATCTGAATATCCTATAATATAAAAAATGAATTCTTAGGATGCCATAAACCTAGATGCAATGTTCCATGTAAATATCTTAAAATCTTTTTTACAGCATTTAGATGAGATTCTTTAGGACATGATTGAAATCACGCACATAAGCAAACACTATACATAATATCGGGTCTAGAAGCAGTGAGATATAAAAGTGATCTGATCATACCTCTATAAAGCTTTTCATTAATGCTCTTACCCTTTTCATCTTTGTCCAATTTTGTTGATGTGCTTATAGGAGTCTTGGCATTTTTGCATCCTTCCATACCAAATTTTTTGATTAAGTCTTTGGCATATTTGGATTGGTTGATGAATATGCCCTCATTGCTTTGTTTGATTTGTAGACCAAGGAAATACTTAAGTTCTCCCATCATGCTCATTTCAAATTCCCTAGTCATGCACTTAGCAAATTCTTGACAAAGGAGCTCATTAGTAGAACCAAATATTATATCATCAACATAAATTTGAACAATTAGTATATCATGCTTATGCTTTTTGATGAACAGTGTAGTGTCAACATTTCCCTTTGTGAAGCTATTTTCTAATAAAAAAGAACTTAGTCTTTCATACCAAGCTCTTGGAGCCAGTTTTAAACCATACAAAGCTTTTGAAAGTTAAAAAACATGATTTGGCAAATCATAGCTTTCAAAACTTGGTGGTTGTTCTACATACACTTCATCATCTATATAACCATTTAGAAATGCACTTTTCACATCCATTTGAAGAAGTTTGAAATTCATGTGACATGCATATGCTAAGAGTATTCTTATAGCTTATAATCTAGCTACAGGTGCATATGTTTCATCATAGTTTATACCTTCTTCCTGATTATATCCTTTTGCAACTAGTCTTGCTTTATTTCTGGTTATTAACCCTTGTTCATCTAACTTATTTCTAAATACCCATTTGTTGCCTATGATTGGATGATTCTTGGGTCTAGGTACTAGGTTCCATACCTTATTTCTCTCAAATTAGTTGAGTTGCTCTTGCATGGAAATTACCCAACTTTCATCATTAAGAGCCTCATCAACGTTTTTAGGCTCAATTTGTGAAATAAAAGCAATGTCAGTGACTAAATGCTTGAAATGAGATCTAGTACTTACTCCCCTTGATAGATCACCAATTATTTGCTCTTTTGGATGATCTTTCTTCATTCTCCATTCTTTTGGAAGTTCTTGCTCCATTTGTTCTTGATTTTGAGGTAGTAAATTTTCTTGATCGTTTCTTCTTTTCCATTTTCAATGACAAGTTTTTCCATATAATCTACAACATCATCAAGAGCACTACCTTTCACAAGATCAAGTCTACTAGATTCATTAAAAATAACATGCATGGATTATTCCACTGTTAATGATCTTTTATTAAATACTCTATATGCTTTGCTGGTTGTAGAGTATCCTAAAAAGATACAATCATCAGACTTAGAGGCAAATTTTCCAAGATTGTTCTTGATGTTCAATATAAAACACTTGCATCCAAATACTCTAAAGTATGATACCAAGGGCTTTCTTCAATTCCATAGCTCAAATGAGGTTTTGTTTAAAAGAGGTCTTTTGAAAACTCAATTTGAAATATAACATGCAGTCTTTGTGGCTTCTGCCCAAAAATAAGTTGGTAATTCATATTCATTAAGCATTATTCTCACCATTTCCATTAATGTTCGATTTTTCCTTTCAACTACTCCATTTTGTTGAGGTGTTCTAGGAGATGAGAAACTATGTGAAATGCCATGTTCAAGACAAAAACTTTCAAAGTTTTCATTTTCAAATTCTTTCCCATGATCACTTTTTATTTTTGAAATACAGTACACTTTTTCATTTTGAACTCTTTTAGCAAAGTTTTTGAAATTTTTAAAAGCATGACTTTTTTGAGCTAAGAAAATTACCCAAGTAAATCTAGAGTAATCATCTATGATGAAAAATGCATAATGTTTTCCTCCTAAGCTAGCAATCCTAGTAGGTCCAAATAAGTCTAAATGCAGGAGTTGAAGAGGTTTTGAAGTACTTACTATGTTTTTGGCTTTGAAAGATGTCTTGTGTTGCTTCCCTCTTTGACAAGGATCACATGTCTTGCCTTTTTCATATTTAACTCTTGGTAATCCTTTTACTAGCTCTCCTGTGCTGAGACTTTGTATTAAGTCCATGTTAGCATGACCAAGTCTTCTATGCCACAACCAAGATTCATCACTAGTAGTCACAAGACACTTAGAGGAATGGTTACATAGTTCATGTAAGTTTATGTACGTATTGATATCTCTATTTCCTTTAAATATTTCTTGACCATCAATACAGATTACAAGACATTCATTTGAAGTGAAGATTACTTTGTTTCCTTTATCACATAATTGACTTACACTTAACAAGTTATGTTTCAAGCCATCAACAAGTAAAACATCCTTAATAAAAGTAGTACCATTAACACCAATAGAACCAATGCCAATTACCTTACCCTTTGCATTGTTTCCAAAGGTAACTTTACCTCCATCAATACTTTTGATTTCATTGAAGAGTTCTTTGTCTCCTGTCATATGCCTTGAGCATCCACTGTCTACTAGCCATGCATTTTTGTTTATTGTGGACTTGAGGCATACCTACAAAATTACAAATCAAGTATGATATTTAGGTACCCAAATTAGTTTGGGTCCTTGGGGGTTAGCAGATGAAGGTTCCCAATGAGCCTTCCTTATCCAGCAATTTTTATTTATATGACCCATTTTCATACAGTAATTACATTTTTTAGGTGTATACTTGCTTTTTGGTCTTACAATGTATTTGAATGCCATAATTTGATTAGACTGATTTTGAGAACAATGGCATGCACAATCATGATTATTTTGCATTTTTCTAGATACATTCTTCCTATATATAAAGGCATGATTTTTTTTCTGTATAGAGGGTTTAACATTTTTATTTCTTGGTGCAGTTCTAACAGGTGTGGAGATGTTATGTTCTTTAGACTTAACAAATACTGTTTTGTTAGAAGATGATGATGTGTCTTTAAACCCTAGACCATGTCTAACTAAAGGTGGTCTTTGAGACACAATGAGAGTATCTAAGCTCTCTTTACCCTTGTGAAATTTAGAAATGGAATTTCTAAGTTCCTCAACTTCATTTTCCAAAGTATTATTTTCTTTTAATAGTGAAGCTGTTGAGGGTCTTGATGTGTATTCATCTAATGGCTTTTGAAGAGATTCATTAGATGATTTAAGCTTTATGTTCTCCTTTTCTAAGCCATCTATCTTATTTTTCAAATTAGAGATATTATTTCTATAGGTACTAAATTTAGTTCTATATTTCTCTAATTCTATATTTAATTCTTCTATTAGGCTTCGTTCATCATCATCATCATCACTATCACTATTTTTATCATTATCACTACTATCATTATTGAAAGAGTATGAGTGTAGTGATCTTACTTTGTCCAAGACGTGATCCTCAATAGCCATGAAACATAGGTTGACCTCTTCACTTTCATTATCATCTTTTTCACTTGAAGAGCTTTCGTCATCCCATGTGGCTTTGTGACCTTTCTCCCCATTGTCTCTTTGGTATTTGCTCTTATGCTTCTTGAGCCTTGGACATTCTGGTTTGATATGTCCTTTCTTTCCACATTCATAGCATTTTACCTCTTCCTTACTTCTGTGTGTATCATTTGAAGTTTGTTTGAGGTTTCTTTGCCTGAATTTTCTGGAATTGCTCATTTTCTTCTCAATGATTCTTTTTAATCCCCTTGAAAGCATAGCGATGTCCTCATTTTCATCATCACTCATCTCTTCATCATCTTCACTTTCTTCTTGAGATTTTGAAGTAGAGGCTTTGAGTGCTAAGGGTTTTCTTTTCTCTAGCTCTGCTTCAAGCTCTCTATCTTTCTTTACTGCCATCTCATGTGTGAGAAGCTTGCCAATCAGCATATCAGTATTCATGATACTCATATCTTCATTTGCTTCTTCTATGCCAGCAACTCTTGAACCATAGTCTTTAAGTGGAAGACTTCTCAGGATTTTATTGTTTACATCTTCCAAACTCAGATGCTTCCCAAGTTTCCTCATTCCATTTATAATGGATAGAAGACAGTTGGTCATGTCAGTGATTGACTCATTGGATTTCATCTTGAAGAGCTCATATTCTGAGGTTAGAAGTTGAATCTTCTTGGATTTGACTTGCTTAGTTCCCTCATGATAGTTCTCCAATGTCTTCCATATACTATATGTTGTTGAGCAGTGCTGTATTCTCCCACATTCTTCAATAGATAATGAGCTTGATAGAATTGTCATTGCCTTCTTGTTTTTGAAATTTGCTCTTCTTTGAGGCTCTATCCAATCATCTCTTGATAGGATTTCCTCTTCACCATCAGCTCCTTTTCTGGTTGGTGGTGTCCATTCTTTTCGTACACTATCCTAGACATCAATTCCTTCACTATCCAAGTACGTCTGCATCCTAAACTTCCAATGGGCATAATTTGCTCCAACAAAGTAAGGTTTGAGACTATGGAATCCTTCACTGGCCATATCTTACTCCTTACTAGCGCTTTTTAGGTTTCGATGCTAGACAAAGCTCTGATACCAATTGTTGCCCAGATATTAGACTAAGAAGGGGGGTTGAATTGGAGTTTCAAGAATTAAACTTTAAAGTGCGGAAATAAAATAGTTAATTTTAGAAAGGATAGAGAAAATTAGACACAAAGATTTATAGAGGTTCGGGTATTAACAAACCCTACTCCTCTCCCCAATCACAATTGGGAGTTTCACTAACACACTAAGTGTTACAATGGAGTTTTACAAGCTCACTCCCAACTATGGTGTTTCTCACAATGGCTCACACCTAACCCAGAAATCCCTTGTGTTTTAATGGCTCACACAATAACCAATTCCTTTGTGTTTTACAGGCTCACACAAATAACCTATACTTTGTGTTTTACAGGCTCACACAAACAACCTTTTAATTTTTGTTTTGGAGGTTCACACAACTAACCATTACGTGAACTTCATGGTCGTGAACTTCAAATGTTGGTTTTGGTGACGGTTAGCTTCCTTCACGGGAGTGACTCCTAGAGTCACAGCAGTGAACATGCTACAACTTGATTTTTGTTTCTCAAGGATTATTCTTCCAATTCTCCATTCTTGCTATTTGAATTCATGTCCTGTATAATATACTTACAAAAACAAGTATGTTAAATACAATATTGCTATATTATTTGTTATCATCAAAATGACAGAAATACCCCTCAAGGTTAACAAGATCATTACTCAAAAATCCTCAGTCGAGGTGGATATGCTTTAAAAAATATCATAAGATCATATCTAACAGAGTAATGAGTTTTAGAGACAATAACTAAATCATTTAGATTTGATGTGACATAATCCATCTAGTGCAAGTTGACACAGTCCATACTCTGAATGAAATGAGGTATAATATGGTGAATTGCATAGTAATTATCTATGAAAAGGTTTATCGTTAGACCACTGACTTACTGGCTATCTTAGTGATCATTACATATTGCTAGATACCACTCATGATCGGCTCAAAATCATGAGATAATTTGAGCTACCAACACAACTATAAACCTAATAGATTACAAACATAGTAGGAATAAAGGATATATGAAATAGACTTTGGATTCACTGGTATAAAAAAGGGCTATACATGTTTATTGTTTTGGATTTTATACATATGTTAAATGGTAGACACCTATAAAGGAGACACATATGAGTTATATTATATTGTTAAAGTGACATGCGCACATAATTTATTTTTGTTCATTTGTCATTTTGTTAAAGCAAATGCATAAAATCTAATTTTTTTAAATATATATATAGAGTACAAGCATCTATTAAAATATATTAACAGTCACATATAACCATTTTTTTAAAAAAAATCTTCTAAATTCTAGTGGAATTTCCCTACTACTAAGTTTTGAACCCTAAAAATGTTTAATAAATTTTTGATCCCAAATTACTTCTAGCAAAGAAAAATATTGGCAAACTATTTATTATGCATTGTAATACCTAAAGTAATAAACTAAGATTTCATGAAAATCATACGAAAAATATCAAATAAATTCAACAAGTAGAGTAAAACATTAAAAAATAATCTTCTAGTATTAGGATCTTCAATAGTTGGAAAATATTGAAGCAATAACCAAACATGAATTATAAACAAAAATTAAAACAAACAAATAAAATTATAAGAGCAAATAATAGTTTAATAAAGAAAATAATCAAACATAAAAATAAGAATTAGATCTGAGCTAGAGAAACTAGCATGGAAATACAAACCCTAAAAGAAATTCAAAAAGAAAAAATATAAAACTCGCTGAATTCACAAAAGCAATGGTCCTTGGAATCAATAATAGAATCACAAACGACAACCAAGTTGATGTTAGATCACTAACCAACATAAGGCGTTCATTTGGTGACCAGACTCTTTTTACAAATATTGGAGTGTAGTGTAGTGATAAGAGGAGAGAATGACATGGTGCATTGAAAAAAGTGAAAAATAGGGTGAGGACAAGAAGGGAACATAGTAGGATTAGAAAACAAATAGGGATTTGGGTTTTTTTTAGGAATGAACGGATCTAACATGTTTAAAAAAAATTTTAAAAAAACACAATATTCGTATGTCATTGAGAAATATGAGACACATAAAAGTTAAAAATATGTGTCTATCAATTAAAATAGCAGATGTGTATAATTTAAGGACAATATGTGTCTATCAATGTAAAATAACAGATACATTAAATCTAAGAATATGTGTTTGTTTTTATTTATAACTGATGCCTATAATGTAATTGAATTATACAAGTCTGTCATTAAAAAATAACATACACATATAATCAATTTCTTCAACATTTATTTATAATTATGCACCACATTTTCTATATTCATATGGTATTTTTAAAGCTGACACATATGACTTTATAACTGATGAGTATATAACACAGCTTGAGTAGTAAAGTCTTGCGTTATGAACGCATAAGCAGGTAATGATTACATGTGTTGAGCTACTAAAGAAGTAAAATGCATCGATAGGGAAGCGTTCCGCTTTAGAGGAAAGCACCTGCTTGAGCAGCGGTGGATGAAGCGGAAGCAAGAATGTTGGCTTGAGTAACGCAAACATTGGTCTTCTCTTTGATGGAAGTTTTATTTTCCCAGAATGAATCCTAAGTTTTGGCCTAATTCTTCTTCTGATGATCGATTCAACTTCTGAACAAAACGATATACCTTGGTTATATTTCATCTCTTTAACAAGTTTAGTAATGAGTATAACGACTCTATTGTTCCAATGGATAGAAAAACCTATGATTAGCTTTTCGTGAAATTTCCAAACGAACAATTTCAATGAAATCTTTCAATTTCTTATTTTACTATGTTCAACTCTATGTATTGCTATATGTATTCTCCCATAATGCCCACAGTCAGTAGCTAGATATGGATAAGGGGCCATGGAATACATATGGTGAGGTACAACAATGGTTAAAGAACCTAGCATAGCTTGGTTAAGAGATAATTGAGCATGGCATGTGTTGAGTTTTGAAGAATGAATCATATTCATAAACGCAGCGAAAAATAACATTTTTCAAAACCCAAAACAAAATATCATACTTGAACCATTAAAACTAATTTATATAAATGTAAATGTTAAAAATTATACCTTGTAATTTTTATTTGTTCTTCAAATCTTCACTTTGTTGGGTTGTAGCAAACCACAACAATCCACACTAGGATGTCTCTAATGATAATCCACGTGAAGAATGAAGAAGAATCTATCAAGAAAAAATGGTTTGAACAAATTTAAAGTGATAGCTTTGAAAGTGTTCTTAAAATAATTTTTGTTGTCTTAAAAAATTTTTTTTACAAAAAAAAAATTTCATGTCTATTTTCTGTCATTTGATCTCTTTTCAATTTGAATTAATTTTTATTTGTTCTTCAAATCTTCACTTTGTTGGGTTGTAGCAAACCACAACAATCCACACTAGGATGTCTCTAATGATAATCCACACGAAGAATGAAGAAGAATCTATCAAGAGAAAATGGTTTGAACAAATTTAAAGTGATAGCTTTTAAAGTGTTCTTGAAAGAATTTTTGTTGTCTTAAAAATTTTTTTTTTACAAAAAAAAATTTCATGTCTATTTTCTGCCATTTGATCTCTTTTCAATTTGAATTAATTTTTATTTGTTCTTCAAATCTTCACTTTGTTGGGTTGTAGCAAACCACAACAATCCACACTAGGATGTCTCTAATGATAATCCACGCGAAGAATGAAGAAGAATCTATCAAGAGAAAATGGTTTGAACAAATTAAAAGTGATAGCTTTGAAAGTGTTCTTGAAATAATTTTTGTTGTCTTAAAAATTTTTTTTTTACAAAAAAAAATTTCATGTCTATTTTCTGCCATTTTATCTCTTTTCAATTTGAATCAAATTCAAAAATAAGATGAAAAGTCAAAAATGGAGAAAATGGAAGCTGCAGGCGCGCTAGGCCTGCTACGGGTTATAACTGGCCCACCCTGCCTAGCCCGCATGGGCTCGTACGGGCCCGTGACACTCCTGAATGATTTTTTCGTACGATCTCATTGCGATCCATCCTAAAATAATTTTTTCATATTTTGGATTCTATACAAGACCATTTTACTCATTTTCCATATCTTCAATGCGTGTCACCCATTAGATTTCCGGTTATGTTGGCCACTTAAATTAACAATTAATTTAAGCAGGTCATGAGCGGTATCTAGCAACACATCATGACTCCAAATTGACCAAAAAGTCAATAGTTTGACTACGAACCTTTCCATAGACAATTGTTGTGTAATTATTCGTTTCACCAATCTATACCCCACTTGGTTCAGAGTATGGACATGTGTCAACTCCCACTAGACTGACAACGTCACGTCTAGTCCAAGTAATGTTAGTTCTTGTCCTTGAGGCTCATCACACTATTAGATATGTCATTGAAAACTATCTTTAAGATATTTCCACTCCGGCCAGAGATTCGTGAGTAATGACCACGACAAGAGGCCATAGGTATACACTCCTTCTATCATGAGTGGTGAATCATTTGTTGGTTACCCAATTACCTTTGAATACCTCAAGCTGTATCTAATCACCACCCCTATGAGCTACCTCTCTGAGGCAACAAGGAATAGTGTCAAAATACATAATCAATATTCAACATATCATTGAGTACCTCAAGTCTAAGGATACTTGGACTATTGCTATGATGCGACTATCATTGACATTTGAATAGATTATCCATATGATTGTCTCATAGTCGGATTTCTATTAAGTAAAGTTGTTTTCACATCCATTTGCCATATCTCATAATCATAATGAGTAGCAATGGCTAGGAGTATCCTTATGGATTTAAGCATAACTACTGGGCTAAAAGTTTCATCATAGTCAATTCCTTGTCTTTGACGATAACCTTTAGCAACAAGTCTACCTTTACAGGTAATCACATTACCATCCATGTCAGTTTTCTTTTTGAAAACCCACTTGCACCCTATAGGCTTTATTCCTTCGGGTGGGTCAACCAAAGTACATACTTAGTTTTCATACATGGAATCCATTTCTGACTTCATGGCTTGAAGCCATTTGTGAAATTCTGAACTGTTCAGAACCTCTTCATATGTTGTAGGCTCATCATTTTCTATGAGCAACACATCATTCTGTTCACTAATGAGAAATTCATATCTCTCTGGAACAGTACGTATCCTACTTGATCTACGAAGCTCTTGTGCTTCAGAAGGTTGAGCTGTTATATCATCTGTATGAAGTTGATCAGCATCTGTTTGAGCATCTTGAACTTCCTCAAGTTCAATTTTGCTCCCACTATCTCCTTTTAAAAGGAATTCTCTCTCTAAAAAGATATCATGTCTTGAAACAAAAACCTTTTGTTCCAAGGGGTGGTAAAATTGATATCCATATGGTACTTTTGGATATCCCACAAACAGACATCGGTCAGACTTAGCTTCTAGCTTATCTGACATTGTTCGCTTCAAATAAGCAGGACAACCCCAAATTCTCATATAAAAAAATGTGGGCCTCTTGTTATACCATATCTCATATGGAGTAACATCAACTTTGAAGGAAACTCCATTTATTATATAAATGGTGGCCTCTAGTGCATAACCCCAAAAGGATTTAGGCAATTCCGCAAAACTCATCATAGACCTTACCATGTCTAACAAGGTTCAGTTTCTTCTTTTAGCCACACCATTGTGTTATGGAGTGTAAGTTGGAGTTCATTGGGATAAAATCCCATTATCCCTAAGAAAATCTAGAAACTCTTGGCTCAAGTATTCACCTCCTCCATCTGATCGAAGTGTTTTAATACTTTTGCCAAGTTGTTTCTCTACTTCATTTCTGAATTCTTTGAACTTTTCAAAAGCTTCAGATTTGTATCTCATAAGATACACGTATCCATATCATGAGTAGTCATCGATAAAAGTAATGAAGTAGATGAAACCACCTCTAGCGTGTGTAGACATTGGACCACATACATCTGAATGTATTAAGTCTAAAAGTCCATTACCACGTTCACCCATTCCCTTAAAGGGTAATTTAGTCATCTTGCCTAGTAAACAAGATTCACATGTGTCATATGATTCATAATCAAATGACCCCAAACTACCACTTTTGTGTAGCTTAGCCATGCGTTTCTCACTTATATGACCAAGACGACAATGCCATAAATAAGATGATTTCAACATATCTTGTTTTTTCCTTTTATTATCATTGATGTTTAAAATTGGATTTGACATATCCTATATGTATATTCCATTGCATAATGTACCATTAGCATAAAGAATTCCATTCAACATAATAGAACAACAATTGTTACAAAAAGCTAAAAGGAAACCATCTTTATTTAGACTTGAAATAGAAATAATGTTTTTAGTCAAAGCAGGTACATAATAGCAATTCTCCAAATTTAATATAAGCCCACTAGGGAGGGTCAATACATATGTTCCTATAGCTAATGTAACAACCCTTGCTCCATTTCCAATGCGTAGGTCTGACTCTCCCTTATTGAGCTATCTACTATTCTTTAGGCCCTGCATATCAGTGCATTTGTGTCTGCCACAACCGGTATCAAATACCCATATATTATTATTGGAAACAGTATTAATTTCAATGACAAAAATACCTGAAGTAGATGGGGCATCAGATGCTTTCTTCTTTAAGGACTCCAAGTAAGCCTTGCAATTTCTCTTCCAATGGCCATCCTTGCCACAAAGGAACCATCTCCCTTTTGGAGCAATCTCCTTGGCCTTTTTCTTGGCAAAGCCTCCCTTAGGCTTCATGGACTTCTTCTTCTTCTTAAGGTTCTTCCTTTTAGAACTTCAAGAGTCCACTAGCATTACAGCCTTACTATCCTTCTTGACAGATGGCTCAGCTATTTTAAGCAAGTTAATCAGCTCAGGAATAGTGGTTGAGATTTGGTTCATCCTATAGTTAAGCACAAATTGTGAATAACTATCAAACAAACCGGTTAGAATTAAATCAATACTTAATTCGTGGTCCATCACAAATCCCAATGTGGCCAACCTCTCAATATAGCCATTCATCTTTAATGCATATTGCACTGGAGATGTCCCCTTAACCATCTTAGTGCGGAAGAGCAAGCTAGAAGTTTCAAACCTTTCGGAACGTGCTTGCACATCAAAAAGCTCTTTTAGATAGTATACTATGGAATTAGCATCCATAGCCTCATGCAGCTTTTACAACTTAGCTGACATAGTAGCAAGCATTATACAACTTGCCATCTCATTGTCATCGAGATGCTTTTGATATGTCTTCTGAACATCTTCAGAAGCATTAGCAGTAGGAGGATTAGGGAGTGCCTCATTTTGGAAATAGCCAATCTTTTCGGATTTGAGAACTATTCTCAGATTCCTTAGCCAATCCAAATAATTGGGCCCAGTCAACTTATTTGATTCCATTAGCAATCGCAAATTCACACTTGTCATGATGATGATTCTAGCAACCTAGATGTAAAATAGAAGATGTTAGAATGTACATAAAATGCATGTTTATAAGGTCTTTAATAAATCGCATTATGGCTCCCACTATTTTATAGCGAATCCATAGCCCTCACTATGAACCCGAGAGAACTTATATGGAAGTTCTCCTAATGGGTCGATATCCAACTAGCTAAGAATAATCTTGAGGCAACTCAACAAGCTATGCTCAGTTTGGTTGGTAGGTATCTAATCCATACCAATTGCATTATTCATGCAACTATCGAATCTTGTGCTATCAACTTATTGATGTGTGCACATACATTGGGCTATTGACTCTTGATATGTGTACATCTCATGTATACAAACCCAACTTCACCTCCAATACACATTAACCTTGGCGCAAATTCAATAAGTTAATAATATCGGTTAAGTCTAACCCATTAATCGTGAAATCTAATTTTAATGGGTTGAACATATTCTAATAGAGTGAGCTTGAGGCAACTCAACAGCCCTAACTCTAGAAGAACTCCGGTTCTCTCTATATTAATGGAAGGCATAAGACTTAATTTTTTATTTAGTGAGGAATTTCTTTGTTAAGTCTCATCAAGTTATTATTTCATGCTTTTATATATCATACATTCATCACATTGCTACACTTAGCAAGCATCTATATGTTAACTCTAAACATCTCATGTTTATAGATTATGAGATCTACTACTCGATCCAATCAAGGAATGTAACATGTACTAGTCTATCGGGATTAATAATGTCTCATCTCATTAATCCTATGACTAGGGATAATTTTGATACTAATATAATCACACATGATAAGAATCTCAATATGATGATCTCATCATGATTTCCTTCATGCTATGTTATGTATCAAGGACTTCATTAATTGATTTAAGATCACTTATCAATTCATATATCAAATGAACATCAAATTAATGAAAAAGCCTTTTATTAATCAAATAAATTTGTACAATAAGTGCTAAAGGTGATTGCCTTTAGAGCACTCCTCTAACACCATGATGTTGCTAGGATCTCATATAGACCTTTATGGCCCTGACCTGTAAATGGACCTTTATGAGCCTCTAAACTATCTTTTATACCACGAGTTTTAATTTTGTAGAATTTCACTCTGAAGTAAAAAGCAGAATGTGGGGTTTTTTTTACGTTTAACCGTAATTATAATTAAAAAACATATAAATACCCATTTTTGAGTTATTTTTGTGGATGCCTCTCTTGAGAAAATATTATATAATCTATCTTCATCTCTTATAAATAATTCACTATTGCTAGCATATTGGTGTCTAATCATCCCATCTTCTTTTTAAGTTGGATACTACTAGAGGCAATCCTAAACTTGGATTATTGTGGCTTGCGACAACTTAAAAAGAAGGAAGCTTACAACTTTTGAAGTTTGAAGTTGTAAATAAAAGGTAATCTACTTCTCTTCCCTTAGACGATATGCAATCCAATTTTGAATTGTGCAGGGCATATCATGGGTTTTAGTTTATAAAAATTTTAAATTTTTGTTGCGTAATGTATGTGATACATGTTCAAATCTCAATATTAACAAAGGTTCTAATCAAGAATCACTTTTAAGAATTACATAACAACTTGATTAGGCAATCTTGAGGGTAAGCCTATAGTGAATTGGGGTTAATAATGAAGTTTTATTTTCAATAGAAATATAGTTGTAACTAGGGGTGTTCGAGGTCAGTTTGGTGTAGATTAAATGTAACATTCAATACAATCCAAAATTTGTGGATTGAATATTTATCAATCAAATCAAACTATCTAAAGCACAATTATAGATTGGATTGGATCGGTTTGTATTTTAATTTTATATACTTTTTACTTTTTTTTAATAACAACAACAACAACAAAAATAATAACAACAACAACCACCATTTTCTATTACAACAAACTAAAATAAAAGTAAGATACAACAAACTAAAACAAAGTAAAATCAATACCTATCCAAGCCATTCCTTTTTTCATGAAAATGAAATTCACTAACACGTCAGAGGAACCCATCATACAAACACCATTTACCTTAAGTCCTTGTCTAATGATATAACAACCCTACACAATTACATTCGAATAGAAGATGAATGAAAAAGATAATATTTTCTTACAATTTGATTGATCTCAATGTGTATTTAGAATCGTAATAACTACACAGTTGTAACTAAGGGTGTTCGTGGGTCTGTTTATTGAAAATTAAATATAATATTCAATACAATTCACAATTTGTGGATTAAATATTTATCAATCAAATACAACTATCCAAACCACAATTGTAGATCAGATTGGATAAGTTTGCACTTTAATTTTATATACTTTTTACTTTAATTTATTTAATAATAATAATAATAATAATAACAACAACAACAACAATAATAACAATAACAATGACAACAATAACAACAACCACACTTTTCTATTACAACAAACTCAAATAAAAGTAAGATTCAACAAACTAAAAAAATGTAAGATTAATACCTATCCAAGCCATTCTTTTTTTCATAAAAACACAATTTACTAACACACCAGCAGAACCTGTCATACAAACACCATTTACCTTAAGTCTTTATCTAATGATATAACAACCCTACACAATTACATTCGAATAGAAGATAAATGAAAAGGAAAATATTTTCTTATGATTTGATTGATCTCAATATGTATTTAGAATCATAATAACTAAATTTATCAAGTAAACTAAAAAACCTATATTCATCAAATAAGTATTAGTTATAAAATAAAATGTGAAGGAAATATAACTTTTTTCCCTTAGTATTAGTATTTTTAAATTGAAAACACCAAGAAATTCTAAGTCACTTGAATCAAGATACAATTAGAATTAATATTTTTAATGTGTACTTAAATATGACAATTATTTTTATTCTCAAGAAAACATAAAGATAGATATTAATATGAATGCAGTTAATATATACATTAATCTACTCATCATGTTGAGATAGATTGTCATTATGGAGAAAAATAAGTGAGCATGAAAATGATTAAGAATACAGATAAAAGATAACACAATGATTTAACGTGGTTCGATAATTTTTCTACGTCTACAATAGAAGAGCAGTGAGAAAATTACTACTATATAAAGGGAGAATGTTATAAGAGCTTACAACAAATATCACTCATAATCCAAAATTTACCCAAGCCTTTCTCATTAATGAACCTTTCTCTCACTCTAAGAGTACATGAGAAAATATGAAAGAAATAAAAATATTTGTATTGCTTTAAATGCTTTGTATAGGAAAATTCATAGTTATTTATAGGCAAAACAATGACCAAATTTGCAGTCATTAAGTCACCAACAAACTTGTGGTCACTAAGCCATCATTAAATTTGTAGTTATCAAGTCACCACCAAATTTGTGGTCATCAAGCCACCACTAAAATTATGGTCATTAGTCCACCATATAGCTCCCTTAACGTTCATACATTTATCCATAATTTAAGCCATAATAATATTCAGAAATCTCTATCTTAGCTTATGTTATCCATAGTGTCTTCAGCTAATGCTCTCCCTTTTAAGGAACTATTTTCTCGATATACCAATTAAGTCCAAACAATATTTGAACTTGGTCATTGGAACTGACTTAGTCACCATGTTTGCTGGATTATCCTTTGTAGATATCTTATCTACTTGAACATTTCCTTACCAAACCACATTTTGGATAAAGTGAATCTTAACATCAATATTTGTAGTTCGTTCATGATGTATTGGATTTTTTGTTCGATGTATAACACTTTGACTATCATAATAGACTTTTGTCTTTTTCAAATAACCAATTCATCGATTAGTCTGTGTACCAAATAGTTTTTCACTGCTTCAATTGTTGTGACATACTCTACTACAGTTGTAAAATGCTTTCCAACTAATGGTACATCCACAAAGAGTGAAGATATATCTAGTGAGTGACCTTCACTTAACTAGGTCTCTAACAAAATATAAATAGACATATTCAGTACTTTTTCTACCAACACCTTTGAATTTCCCATAGACCAAGTCCATATTAGTAGTACCTTTTTTGTAGCATAAAATATATTTTATAACTTACTAGTGAATTTTGTTTGGATTTCCTATGTACCTGCTGACCACACTTATATTGTGTAAATGTCTAGCCTAGTGCATACCATGACATACATGAGACTGCCAATTGCACTATTATAAAGGATATGAGACATCTACTTTATCTCATCCTCAATTTATAGCGACAACACGGTTGAAATGTTGAAATGAGCTACTAATGAGTACAAACAAGCTTTGAATTCTCCATTTCAAAGTGTTCTAACACCTTTTCTATATACTTCTTTTGTGACATAAAGTGTGTGCTTGTTTTCCTATCTTTGTAGATCTCCATTCCCATAATTTTCTTTACAACTCCTTAAATTTTCATTTAAAATTCTCCGTTTAATTGAGCTTTTAGCTTGTCGATTTCTGACATGTCCTTATAGGTAATTAATATGTCATCAACATATAGGAGTATATCAATAAAAGATTCATCCATGAGCTTTTTTAAATATACACAAGTATCATCTTTACTCCTACAGTAGCCATTTCCAAGCATAAAGACATCAAACTGCTTGAACCACTGCCTAGGAGATTGTTTTAAGCCATATAAAGATCTTTTCAACAAACATACATGATATTTTTTACCTCAAAATTTAAATTCCTCAGGTTGCTTTATATAGATTCTTTCTTCAATATCATTATGTAAGAAAGTTATTTTGACATCTAGTTGTTTAAGCTCCAAATTGAAATGAGCAATAATGGCAAGAGAGTACTGGTTTAGTTGTAATTGACCGTTGGAGATAAAACTCCATTGTAGTCAATGTCTGCTCTTTGTGCATAGCTTTTGACATCAAATGAGCTTTAAACTCTGCATCTTCAACTTTGGAGATTCCTTCTTTCATTGTGATGATCAATTTGCTTCAAATAATCTTTTGGTCTTTTAGTTTTTGAGCAATTTCCCAATTATTATTTTTATAAAAAGATTCAATCTCTTCTGTCATTGAAGTTATCCACTAGGCAACTTATTAGCTATTGATGGTTTTTTTGGTATGACTGAAGCTTATAAAAATCAATGTTGTCAACAATATTTAGAGTGTAAACAACCATGTCTTCATAACCATTCCTTTAAAGAGTTTTAATCTCTCTCATTTATCAATTTCTTACTAATTGATAGTGTTACAGTTGTTATGTATTTGTTTCCTCAAGTGGATGTTATTCTTTTCATCTTCTTGGTCCTTTGAGGTTTTTTTGGATGACTCCACATTAAGCTTCACCTTAACTCTTCATGAGGCTTAAGCATCTCAGTTTCATTAAAAGTCACATCCTTACTAAGAATGTGTTTTCTTTTTTCTGGACACCATGACTTGTATCCTTTTACTCCTTTACCATATCCAAGGAAAATGCAATTCTTTGACTTGGTTCAAGCTTGACTTCATTCATAAGATCACAAGTACGAATACTCTTAAATTTTCATAGCTAACACGAATACCTGACCATACTTCTTTTGGAGTATTAAAATTGATTACTGAAAATGGACATCTATTAACCAAGCTATAAGTTGTGTTAACAACTTCAGCCTAGAACTCTTTTGATAGCCCAGCATTAGAGAGCATGCATCTTACCCTCTTTATCAAAGTTTTGTTCATTCATTATATGAGTCCAATCTATTGTGGAATGTATTTTATAATACAGTGTCTGACAATATCATGATCCTTGCATAACTTAATGAATTCTCCTCCACAAAACTCCAATATGTTATATGTTCTCAAATGTTTGATATGCTTTTCAGTCTACTTTTCAATCAAAGTTTTCCATTTTTTAAATTTGACAAAGACTTCATCCTTGTATTTCTTGTTCAACACCTAAACCTTTCTTGAGTAGTCATTAATGAAGGTTAACATGTATATGCTACCATCGTGAGAAAAAACTCGAGAAGTACCTCCTAAATTCGAATGAGTATGGTCTAAAGTACTCTTCATTGGATGAATCATCATATTAAACTTCACCCTGCATTGTTTTCCAAATACAAAATGCACACAAAAGTATAACTTTCTAATCTTTCGGCTGCATAACAAATCTTGTTTACTCAATTTGGCTAAACCCCTTTCACTAATATGCCTAAGATGCATATACCATAACTTGGTGACATTAGAATCAAAAGTTGAAGTTATAATTCCAGTATCTATAATTGTGCTTCCTTCCAGTATGAAGATACCATTAACCTTCCTACATTTCATCACAATAAGAGCACTTTTTTAGACTCGTATGGCTATACCTTCACCTTGGTCGCTAAAAAATTTAGATTATTCTTTAGCTCTAGAAAATGTCAAATATCTTCTAACATTCTCACAATTCTATTATACATCTTGATATTTATCTTGTCGATTTCCTAACAAAATATTCCCTTCTTCTAAGGGAACAACTTGAATCAATGACCCACCATTTTTTAAGTCATGTTTAGAGATTGTAAGAACCTCTACAATGTCACAGCCATATACTATTGTTGTGATGCCCCACTTATATATTAGGAATAATCCCATATATATAAGAAGGATTCCACAAGCTTAACTCGATAATTGCTCGAATTGAATTTTTTTTCATTTTAAATAACTTAATCTATTTATTTATATTGGTTTAGGCAAGTTGTTCTAATTAACAATATATATTTATCCTTATATTGTATACACATATGGCACCCGATTAGGTTAAATAATTATTTACATATACAACATTAAAATATGAGATATGTCTACCACGCCATATACATAATCAAACTAAAAAAATAATAATAGATAACCAACCCTCTAACTATGCTTATTGTGTCTTTGCTGATATGGGCTTGGACTTCTTCCTGATCAACTCCACTATATACTATCTACAACTTCAATTCCTACGTGAGAAGAACCCACACTAAGCTATCTCTAGCTTAGTGGTACATATAAGTATTAAAGTTTTTCCCAAGCAGTCACACAAATGCATGTCTCAAATAAAATCAGGGCATATCAAATTTTATTGCATATTTGTCATATAAAATAAATAAATATATAACATTAAAAAATAAACAAAATAACATTATTCAATAATTAAATTTTCACCACCTCATTTAAGCATTTTACACTTTGTGACTTACATCAATTAATTAACTTTCATATTTTATTCTATGAATTATTAGCCCAAAATCTCATTCCCGGACTGTCCGGATATGGGGTGTGAAATAGGGGAGCACGCAGAGCTTAAGCCGCCCTACTCACTATAATCTCAAGTCAAGGGCGCTCGCGGAGTTTCAGACACCTTGACCTAGTATAATCATTTATTTGTGTGTAATTAGGATCAGGGGTGCTCTCGGAGCTATAGCCACCCTGTCCTTAAATCATATCAATATCGATACTGAAACTTCCTCCTAATGGTGCACCATCTATCCTATGTAAGTCCTCAGGTAGAGAAATGGGCAATTAACACCACTAATTACTTGTTTTTATAACCAATACTCATTTCATATTAACATAATAATATAAGCACAATTTATTTCAAACCCATATAATAGCATGATATTTTATAAAATATTAGCATAATATTAAGTTCATAGTTAATAACATTTCTATAATGTTAAAACATACCATAATCTATTATTTCATCATAGTGTCAAATAATTCATGTCATGCACATACAATCATTCATAAGGGGCAAACTAGAATAATTATATGTACAAACCTCGATACGGTTTTTCTTTTCCAAAATATAAGCTCAGAGCTTGTTCACTTTTGTTGGTCTTCTTCTTGTTGAAATCCTAATTTAAAAATATAATTAATTAATACCTTGATAAATTATTTATTCTTAATATAATTTAAATAAATAACTACAATTTCTTTTAACCTAGAACAAGACCTCTAAGGATTGTTGGATCAATAACTTTTTCTACACTTATCCAATTTATATGATTATTGATCCTGCTTAAATATAACATTAAAACTAAAATATACTAAAATTGCAGAATTTTTGAACCTTTACATAATTTTTGGTATAATTTTAAATATTATCATATTTTCTACCCTTAGGCAGTTTCGAGGTACCCAATTCAAAAATTCATATATTTCACTGTGTACCTTTAATTATTTTGAAACATTTTATACCATTATATAAGTTAATGGGGAACATGTTTCATGTTTAACTCATTTTCCGATTCGGTCTCTAAGGGTCTCAAATATTGGAGGACCTATAACTGGTTCAACATAAAGTTACAACCCAACCAGTTCAATTGTTCAGCTCATAACTTATAAAATACATGACATTTTAAGGTGGGACTTTCACAAGAATTTAGATAAGCCATAGAAGTAAAACCTGTATGTTTTTAACTTTGGCTACTGTGATCTAAAAATAGGTCCAATATAAGGATGCAGTTACTAGAGCTACACAAGTACCAGAACACAACTCAATCAAGGAACAGTCACGCTTTATTTCATTATAACTCAACCCTACACAAGAGACATTTATACAAAATTTGGTAGAGACCTAAATAACACATATACCTATAACTTTAATGTTTTATAAAATCTCATATTAAGCCACTAAGATGATCAATATTTACAAAAACTGTAAGTTATTCAGTTGATACATCTCCCTGAACCAGTTTCATCCCAATGACCATTTCTCATCATATACTCCAAATAATTCAATAAACGTTTACAAAAAGATACACAAGACATAAATGAACAACTTTTATGTTTAATACTTCCCCAAATTCGATTCAGAAGATAATCAAAAATAGAGTGGAATATCCTATAAAAATCTAACCTAAAACGTTCTAATAATACAATAATCATAGGAAAGATATTTCTTACCAATATCAGATTTATTTGGAACGAATTTTCTTGAAACTTATGAAGAAGATGATGAAGATTTTGGACTGTGATATGGTGGAAGGAAAAGGGATGATGAAGAAGAAGAAGGAGAGGGTTGGAGTTCAAAGCAAAAGGGCCAAAAGATGTCTAACTTGACTTCAGCCTGACTTTCACGATTTTCCTGGTTTTTTTTCCTGCTATGTCTACTGTTCACTTTTTTTTTTACTTTTATTATTATTATTATTATTATTATTATTATTATTATTATTATTATTATTATTATTATTATTATTATTATCATCATCATCATCATCATCATCATCATTATCATCATCATCATCTTCTTCATATATTTACTTATCTAGTCATTTTAAATTTTTTACCAAAAATACAATTTAATTATTTAGTCTAATTTATTCAAATTCATCATAGCTATCAATTTAATTTATTTTAATTTATAATTTAATGATTTATTCCATCTATTTTAATCTCTATTATCTAGAGAAATTTATATGAAATTTGGTAGAGACCTAAATAACACATATACCTACAACTTTCATGTTTTACAAAACCTCATATTAAGCTACTAAGATGATCAATGTTTACAAAAACCGTAAGTTATTCAGTTGATACGTCTCTCTGAACCAATTTCACCCCAATGACCATTTCTCATCATATACTTAAAATAATTCAATAAACGTTTACAAAAAGATAAACAAGACATAAATGAACAACTTTTATGTTTAATGCTTCTGCAAATTTGATTCACAAGAAAATAAAAAATAGAGTGGAATATCCTGTAAAAATATAACCTAAAAAGTTCTAATAACACAATAATAATGGGAAATATATTTCTTACCAAGATCAAATTTATTTGGAACGCATTTTCTTGAAAATTATGAAGAAGATGATGAAGATTTTGGGCTGTGATATTGTGGAAGGAAAAGGGATGATGAAGAAGAAGAAGAGAGGGTTGGAGTTGAAAGCAAAAGGGCCAAAAGAAGTCTAACTTGACTTCAACCCCACTTTCACGATTTTGCTGGTTTTTTTTCTGCTATGTCTACTGTTCACTTTATTGTTTTTTTACTTTTATTATTATTATTATTATTATTATTATTATTATTATTATTATTATTATTATTATTATTATTATTATTATTATTATTATTATTATCATCATCATCATCATCATCATCATCTTCATATATTTACTTATCTAGTCATTTTAAATTTTTTACCAAAAATACAATTTAATTATTTGGTCTAATTTATTCAAATTCATCATAGCTATCAATTTAATTTATTTTAATTTCTAATTTAATGATTTATTCCATCTATTTTAATCTATATTATCTATCATGTTTTTTCTATTTATACCACATACTTATTCTAATTAAATCCTAATTAATGGACGTTACAATTCTCTCCCCCTTAAGTTGTTTCGTCCTCGAAATATACCTAATTCATCATCACTGAACAAGTGAGGATATTGAGCTTTCATCACCTCCTCGCTTTTCCATGTTGCTTCTTGGATTGCATGATTCCTCTATAATACTTTCACTAATGGTACTAGCTTGTTCCTCAACTCCTTAATTTCTCTTGCTAAAAGTTGGACTGGTTCTTCTTCATATGTCCAATCTTGTCTGACCTGAATGCTTTTAGCAGGTATGATGTAATTAGGATCTGATCTATATCATCTTAACATTGAGACATGGAAGACATCATATATTTGACTCATCTCCGGTGGTAGAACGAGTCTATAAGTAAGAGGTTCAACTCTTTCTAATATTTCATAAGGTCTGATGAACCTTGGACATAACTTGCCTTTCTTTCCAAATTGCATAACTTTCTTCCAGGGAGAATCTTTAAGAAAAACTTTATTACCCACTGCATCATCAATGTCTCATCTTTTAAGATCAGCATATGATTTCTGCCTATCTGTAGCTGCCTTAAGTCTTTCGCGAATGACTTTCACTTTTTCTTCCATCTCTTGCACTAGGTCTGGTCCCATAAGTTTCCTCTTGCTGAGCTCTGTCCAACATATAGGTGTTCAACATTTCCTACCATAAAGTGTCTCATATGGAGCCATCAAGATATTAGACTGATAATTGTTATTATAGGCGAATTCCATTAAAGGAAGATATTTGTCCCAGCTACCTTTAAATTCGTTGACACAACTTCTCATCATATCTTCTAGAATCTGAATGACTCTTTCTGACTGTCCATCTATCTGCGAATGAAAAGTCATGCTGAAATTGAGCTTAGTACCAAGAGCTCGTTGTAGACTATCCTAAAATTGAGATGTGAAGCGAGGATCTCTATCAGACACAATAGAAACAGGCACTTCATGAAGTCATACAACTTCATTCATATAAATTTCTTTGGATAGTCCTTTCTGATAGGTAAGAAATGTGCTGACTTTGTAAATCTGTCCACTATGACCCATATAGTATCATGTTTCTTTGGAGTCAAAGGCAATCCAGTCACAAAATCCATAGTGATCCGTTCCCACTACCATTCTATAATATAAATTGGATGTAGCAACCCTGAAGGTATTTGATGTTCAGCCTTGACCTGCTGACAAGTCAAACATTTTGAAGTGTATTCTGTGATGTCCTTTTTCATACCTAGCCACCAGTATCTGCTCTTCAACTCTTGATGGATCTTGTTACTCCCTGGGTGCATAGCATATTTGCTTTCATAAGCCTCTCTAAGAATCCTCTGTCTAAGATCTTCTACATTAGGAACACATAATCTATCTTGATAGAAATATCCTTATCTAAGTCAATAGTGAATCCATGTCTCTCTTCCTTAGAGATCAACTCAGCTAATTCAATTAACTTTCTATCTTGTCTTTGTGCATCCTTGATTTCCTGTATAAAAGTGGGTTGAAGGTGCAATTCTGCCACCATCTTTCGGCTTAAAGCATCTGCTACTACATTAGCTTTGCCTGGATGGTAGTTAATCACACAATTATAATCCTTTATTAGTTCTAGCCATCTTTTCTGCTTCAAATTCAATACTTTCTATGAGGGAAGATATTTTAAACTCTTATGATCCATGTAAATGAAACACTTCTCCCCATATAAATAATGGCGCCAAATCTTCAATGAAAAAACTATAACTGCCAACTCCAGATCATGGGTAGGATAATTCGTCTCATGTGGCTTTAACTATCTAGAAGCATAAGCAACCACCTTTCCATCTTGCACAACCCAATCCATTATGAGAAGCATCACTATAAATGACATACTCCTTATTAGGAATCAGCTGTGTCAAAATAGGGACCTTAGTGAGCATACTTTTAAGCTTATCAAATCTACCTTGACACTTATCTGTCCATTTAAATTTAACATCCTTTCTCAATAGTCTTGTTAAAGGAGAAGCCATCATTGTAAAAACCTTAACAATTCTCCGATAATATCCAGCTAAACCCAAGAAACTTCTAGAATCCACTTTAATGCCTTCTGCAGAGATAATGTGTTCCAAAAATGTCACCTTCTTTAACCAAAACTCACATTTTGAGAGTTTGGCACAAAGATTATATTTTCTGAGAGTCTGCAATGCTATTCTCAAATGCTTTTCATGTTCTTCTGAATCTTTAAAATATACCAAAATATCATCAATGAAAATGACAACAAATTGATCAAGATGTGGCCTGAAGATCCTATTCATAAGATCCATAAATGTTGTTGGAGCATTGGTCAGCCCAAATGGCATAACCAAAAACTTATAATGACCATATCTGGTTCTGAATGCAGTTTTAGCAATATCCTATGTCCTCACCCTTAATTGATGATAACCAGATCTCAAGTCTATCTTGGAAAATACTCATGCACCTTTCAGTTGGTCAAAGATATCATCAATCCACGGTAATGGGTACTTGTTCTTAATGGTCACCCTGTTCAACTGTCGATAATCAATACATAGCCTCAAAGATCCATCCTTCTTTTTCACAAACAATACTGGTGCACCCCATGAAGATGTACTTGGTCTAATGAAATCCTTATCAAGAAGTTCTTGCAACTATGTCTTAAGTTCTTTCATCTCTGATGGGGCCATTCTGTATAGAGTCTTTGATAAAGGCATAGTTCCTGGAACAAGATCAATAGCAAACTCTACCTCTCTCTTTGGAGGCAACCCAGGTAAGTCATCAGGAAAC
The DNA here is from genome assembly GCA_023653625.1 of Triadica sebifera. Classification (NCBI taxonomy): domain Eukaryota; kingdom Viridiplantae; phylum Streptophyta; class Magnoliopsida; order Malpighiales; family Euphorbiaceae; genus Triadica; species Triadica sebifera. The sequence continues at coordinate 18,467,483 of CM042908.1, read as the reverse complement.
ACATCTGGAAATTCATTTACCACCGGAATATCTTTAAGATTTGAACCTCCCTTTTTGGTGTCAACCACATGGGCCAAATAAGCTTCACACCCTTTTCTCATCAATCTCTTAGATTTCATTATGGATATGACTCGAGGATCTTATGAAAATAATTCACCTTTCACAATAATTTCCTCCTGATTTTCTATCTTAAGTACCACAAATTTAGACTTGCAATCCACCACTACTTCGTGACATGAGAGCCAATCCATGCCTAATATGGCATCATACTCATGGAAAGGAAACTCAATCAAGTCTGCAAAAAACACATTCCTATGCAAAACCAAATGACAATTCCTAAATACTTTATTCACTATTACACTGTGACCTAAAGGATTCTTAACTTCAATTCCATATTCTAGGTTTTCTTTAATCATATTATGCTGACTAGATGTACTAGTGCAAATATAGGAATGTGTGGAACCCGGATCTATGAGTGCACAAATGTCAAAATCATATAATGAAAACATACCAATAATAAAATTCGTGGCCACTTGAGCTTCCTTAGCTTTCATGGCATAGTCTCGGGCTGGAGCTCTGCTGGATCCAAGTCTATTCATTGTCTCTAAAACAGCCTACCTCGGTCGGCCTGGTCCTCCTCTGAACTGAACTCCAGGATGAGTTGGAGTTGACCTAGTAGTCTGAGTGGGAGTACCACCTGTCAAGAGTGGGCAATCCCTCCGTATATGTTCCTTGGACCAACATCTACAAGTTCCCAAGAAGAAAGCCCATATCAGAATTATATGAGACACATGTATATTTAAACATAATATCTCATTTCACACCTAGGCCTAGAAAACGATGTCATAATTATATATTAGGAATAATCCCACATATTTAAGAAGGATGTCACAAGCTTAACTCGATAATCTGCTCGAATTGAAATTTTTTTTTCATTTTAAATAACTTAATCTATTTATTTATATTGGTTTAGGCAAGTTGTTATAATTAACAATATATATTTATCCTTATATTGTATACACATATGGCACCCGATTAGGTTACATAATTATTTACATACACAATGTTAATATATGATACATGTCTACCACACCATATACATAGTCAAATTAAAAAAATAATAATAGATAACCAACCCTCTAACTATGCTTCTTGTGTCTCTACTGATATGGGCTTGCACTGCTTCCTGATGAACTCCACTATCTACAATCTACAACTTCAATTCCTACATGAGAAGAACCCACACTAAGTTATCTCTAGCTTAGTGGTACATATAAGTATTAAAGTTTTTTCCAAGCAGTCACACAAATGTATGTCTCAAATAAAATCATGGCATATCAAATTTTATTGCATATTTGTCATATAAAATAAATAAATATATAACATAAAAAAATAAACAAAATAACATTATTCAATAATTAAATTTGCACTACCTCATGTAAGCATTTTACACTTTGTTTCTTATATCAATTAATTAAATTTCATATTTTATTCTATGAATTATTAGCCCAAAATCTCATTCACGGACTGTCCGGATATGGGGTGTGAAATAGGGGCGCTCGCAGAGCTTAAACTACAGTACTCACTATAATCTCAAGTCAAGGGCGCTCACGGAGCTTCAGCCACCTTGACCTAGTATAATCATTTTTCTGTGTGTAATTAGGATCAGGGGCGCTCTTGGAGCTATAGCCACCCTGTCCTTAAATCATATCAATATCGATACTGCAACTTCCCCCTAATGGTGCACCATTTATCCTATGTCATTCCTCAGGTAGAGAAATGGGCAATTAACACCACTAACTACTTGTTTCTATAACCAATACTCATTTCATATTAACATAATAATATAAGCACAATTTATTTCAAACCCATATAATAGCATGATATTTTATAAAATATTAGCATAATGTTAAGTTCATAGTTAATAACATTTCTATAATGTTAAAACATACCATAATCTATTATTTCATCATGGTGACAAATAATTCATGTCATGCACATACAATCATGCATAAGGGGCAAACTAGAATAATTATATGTACAAACCTCGATACATTTTTTCTTTTCCAAAATATAAGCTCAGACCTTGTTCAATTTTGTTGGTCTTCTTCTTGTTGAAATCCTAATTTAAAAATATAATTAATTAATACCTTGATAATATATTTATTCTTAATATAATTTAAATAAATAACTATAATTTCTTTTAAGCTAGAACAAGACCTCTAAGGACTGTTGGATCAAATACTTTTTCTACAGTTATCCAATTTATATGATTCATGATCCTGATTAAATATAACATGTAAACCAAAAACATACTAAAATTGCAGAAGTTTTGACCTTTACATAATTTTTGGTATAATTTTAAATATTGCCATGTTTTCTTCCCTTAGGCTGTTTTGATGTATCCAATTCAAAAATTCATATCTTTCAATGTGTAGCTTAAATTATTCTAAAATGTTTTATACAATTATATAAGTTAATTTGGAACATGTTTCATGTTTAACACATTTCCAGCTAAGGTATCAAATATTGGAGGATTTATAACTACTTTAACATAAAGTATCAACCCAACAGTTCAATTGTTCAGCTCATAACTCACAAAATACAAGTCATTTTAAGGTGGAACTTTCACAAAAATTTAGATAAGACATAGAATTAAAACTTTAATATTTTTAACTTTGGCTAATTCGATCTAAAAATAGGTCTAATATACGGACGAAGTTACTGGAGCTGCACAGGTACCAGAACACAACTCAATCAAAGAACAATCATGGTTTATTTCACTATAACTCAACCTACACAAAAGAAATTTATACGAAATTTGGCAGCGACCTAAATAACACATACACATACAACTTTCATGGTTTATAAAACCTCATATTAAGCCACTAAGATGATCAATTTTTACAAAACCGTAGGTTATTTAGTTGATACATTTCCCTTAACTAGTTTCACCCCAATGACCATTTCTGTTCATATACTCAAACTCATTCAATAAAGTTTGACAGAAAGCTACACAAGACATAAATGAACAACTTTTATTTTTAATGCTCCCCCAAATTGGATTCACAAGATAATCAAAAATAGAGTGGAATATCCTGTAAAAATATAACCTAAAAAGTTCTAATAACACTATAATCATGGGAAAGATATTTCTTACCAAGATCATATTTATTTGGAATGAATTTTCTTTCAAATTATGAAGAAGGTGATGAAGATTTTGGGTTGTGATATGGTGGAAGGAAAAGGGATGATGAAGAATAAGAGGGAGAGGGTTGGAGTTGAAAGCAAAAGGGTCAAAAGAAGTCTAACTTAACTTCAGCCCCACTTTCACGATTTTGCTCGTTTTTTTGTTGTGTCTACTGTTCACTTTTCTGTTTTTTTTTTTTACTTTTATTATTATTATTATTATTATTATTATTATTATTATTATTATTATTATTATCTTCATATATTTACTTATCTAGTCATTTTAAATTTTTTTACCAAAAATAAAATTTAATTATTCCGTCTAATTTATTCAAATTCATCATAGCTATCAATTTAATTTATTTTAACTTCTAATTTAATCATTTATTCCATATATTTTAATCTCTATTATCTATCATGTTTTTCCTATTTATACCACATACTTATTCTAATTAAATCCTAATTAATGGACGTTACAATTGTTGCATCTCCAAATTTAGAAATAATCTCATTTCTTTTGGCTTTGCACTTTGGACACTCTCTTTCATATGTCATTCCTTGTTACAATGATAACATTTAAATTTTTTTGGCTTTGATTTTTTCTTGAATTTTGATCAAGCTCGACCATTAATGGAACCACTTTTTTCTTGTCTTCCCCTAGTGACTAGACCTTATGCAAAGCCTTCAAATCTATTTTTCAATACTTCTCTCTTCTTCAATTCTCTTGAATTCAATGTTGTCTTGACTTCTTCCATAGGAAGAGTAACACAACTGTACATCATGGTATTAATGAAGTGCTTGTAGGAATTAGACAAGGAACATAATAAGATTATTATTTGATCTTCATCATTAATTTTGACATCTATATTTTTAGATCAAGAATAATTCTATTAAATTCATCCAAGAGCTATTTGATGTATTTACCTTATTACATTTGAATCATATAAAGTTGTTTCTTCAAATACAATTGATTAGTGAGTGACTTGGTCATTTACAAGCATTCCAGCTTCAACCATAGCTTTGTTGTTGTGTCCTCGTTAGAAACTTCTCAAAGAACTTCATCTCTCAAATGCAAAGCAATGTCTATGTTCTTTCTCCATTATCTCATCCTTCTTTTTGTCTCACAAAGACTTTGGCCGAACATCTCTACCCTTCAAGGCTTTTGTAAAATCTTAGTGTACCAGTGGAGCCTACATCTTTACACACCATAGGTTGAAATCATTTTTTCCATTAAATTTGTCCATAACAAAGTTTATCATAGCCATAGCTCTAATACAACATTTAAGGGTAAACAATAATTTCACTTTATTTTCTAATGTGAAGGATCCACTTATTAGTAGTAATCACATAACATACAATAAATAAATATTAGTAGCCAAGTCAAGCTCTGATACTAGTTTATTAAGAAAGAGTGTCGATATGGAGAAAAAATAAGTGAGCAAGAAAATGATTAAGAGAATAAATAAAAAGAAAACACAATGATTTAAAGTGGTTTGACAATTTGTCTATGTCCACAATAGGAGAGCAGTGAGAAAATTTCCACTATGTAAAAGTAGAATATTACAAGAGGTTCTAGCAAATATCACTTACAGCCCAAAAATTATCGAAAAACGCTTTCACCTAAACCTCCCTCACTAATGAATATTTCTCTCACTCTAAGAATACAAGAGAAAATATAAAAGATAGAAATAATAGAATTTGTATTGCTTTGGGATACTATGACTAAGCGAATTCATGGCTATTTGTAGCCAAAAACATGACCAAATTTATGGTCATCAAGCCTTCACTAAATTTGTGGTCATTAGGCCACCATATGACTCCATTAATTATCATATATTTGTCCATAACTTAAGCCATAAAAATATTCACATAATTTATGCCTAATTTCTAATTATTTTCAATTTCAAAGTGGTACTATCCTTTTTAAAGCCATTTGTTGTTTTTTTTATATATATATAATTTACTCCTACATTTGTGTAACTATTGTAGTCGTATTTGTTGTTTAGTAAGGCTTGCTTATTAATAAGAGTGCATATTTGATTTTTTTTGTCAAAAATTTTCTTTTATCAAATATATTCTTAAGGAGAAAAAGATCCAAATTGTAGGGATTATGCCTCTCTTTTTTGAAAATAAATATTTTTTGGTTAAAACAATCAAGACATTTTAAATCCTTTAAACTAAGACACAATTAAGATGATGTCTTGTAATGTATGCATGAATATGGCCATTTTTTCTTATAACATAGAGATTAGTATTAGTATTAGTATCAAGTAAGATTTTTAATATAGTTAATGCATATATGAATCTGCTATCCTCTCAACCTGTAACATCTGGATTATTTAATATAGTATATGATATTGTTACTAACTTAAACTAATATATGCATAAAATACGAAAGTAAATAAACATACATGCATAAAATTTATATATAAAATCATAATGTGTTAAAACTATTTACAACAAGTTCTAAAGAAAAATTTTAAATTATTTTGAAATACATTAATAATGTCATTTACTTTTATGACACGCCTTCCATAAGTACAGTTGCTTCTCTTTTGGTGAGATGTCTGGATCAATCATTTAATATTTCTAAACTCCATTGTTGTTCCCGATTCTAATACCTACATGAGAGAAAACATACCCACGTTAAGTTTAGCAACTCAATGGTGCAAAACTTTATAGTAACAATTATTTAAAATTAAATAAGTTTAACATCTATAATTATTTTTACTTAATATAGTAACAATATCATATATTGCCTAAAAGTTAAGGTAATCATGAAATTTTATCCATACACTAATTAACCAGCAATTTCTTACAATATTTTTTTTAGTTTTAGGTGAATTTAATTGTCACATTATATATTTGTAAATGTCTATTCTTTTACTTATTTATATGACTTTTGTCTATATTTATTAACAATTCACATAAATTTTACTCTTCTCAAATATAGTGTCCAAAATTGATCTCATTTTGTATCAACTATTAATCATCACCTTTGAATTATATCATATCACTTCATTATTTAGCAACATTTTTCTCACTCCTGTGTATTAAAATACCCTAGCCTTACCCCTAGAAATACAAGGGGTACCGTTAAACAAGAAAAATCTCAAGATCCAAAATAACTATAGGACTAAAGTCAAGGATAATTACATGGCTACAAATAATCATCTGATCCAAGATTATCACAAGATCAACATCGATTCAAGATAACTACAAGATTGGTAAATAAATAATGTGTATGGTCCAAGATAACCACTTGAATCATGTAATATCTCTCATGACTAATATAACTATAAGCCATGAAGTTCCTACCATATTGGTATGTCAACAAATCTCTAGTCCATAGTTTAGGCTAATACATGGACTAAATACCATCAATTCTTAACATATATTTTTTCCAAGTAGTTTCCAAATATTTCTCTTTTTATTTGTTGAAATATTTTTGCAACAAATATTCATTTTTCATTTCTTATAATACTTAAAATATTCCAATTATTTTGTTTTGTAAAAAGTATATAAAATAATATTGTTTCCAAATTCTTTCATTTAAAATAGGCCATAACATTTAATTTATATCATAAATAATTAATACCATAATATAGAAATATTAAATATATCAAATATTGAAGTAAAAAAATTTCATATAAAAATTAATATATTATCATTTAATTGTCAAAGATAATAAATTATTGCATACAAAAGATGGATGAGAATTTTCAAACAAAGATTAAGGTATGACTAACCCTAAAGGCTCTTTTGGCCACTGGTAGATCTATCCTGTTTTGATTCTTAATTCAAGCATTTTCAAACATAACCTGGGATTGTTATACAATTGCGAGATTATTTGGTATGGCTTAATCAAGGATCAGAGGAAGAGAGAGAAGTTTAAGAAAATATATTTATTACACAATAGAGAAATACATGGGGTAAAACTCTATCTCTCCCTCCTGATACATCATGGAAGCTTATATAGACTTAAAAGCAGTTAGCACATGCTTCACTACTTACATCATTAAGAACTAAAGATAAAATTCCTAAATAGTGATGTAATCACTATGACAAGGACTTAAAGTAAAAAGTAAAAAGCAAAAAGAAAACCATACTATTATAGGTAGGGTCAACTGTTATCATATCAGTTTTATTATAACAACTTTTATAAAAGCATAATATAATGGCAAACATTTCACTATTTATGGATCGACTTATATGATGGTGAAAGGTTAAAATCTTCAAGAGTGGGTTGTTCGTCTCTTTTGGGCTAGTCATCAATGTCTTCAATCTCCTCAATGCTTTCTGATGGAGGGTCTGAGAAGTCAACATCTTGATTGTAGTTGAAATTTGGGAACTGTGGAACTTCATTTCTGAAATTAAAGCTTGGGCCAGAATGGAGATTGGACTTTTCTCTTCGAGTAATTGTTAGATCTCTAAGATTGGGCTTGCAGGTTTTTTCCTCTTGTGAATCTTGATCAATCACTGGATCTTCATTTTCAAGTCTGAGCTTGGGCTGGAGCAGAAGCGGCCATTGAATCATCTTAATTCTTTTACATAGATCTGGACCTAGGGATGTGTAACTTATTGGAGGTAGATGATAATAGTTGTTCCTTCGCCTTAGTTCCAGGCGGATTGCTGATTTTACTTCTTCTAAACACATGGAGTCTTCATGACAAGTTGTTCTTCAGAGGTTGAGGTGTCCAAGTGCTACGACTGTATTTGTTCCTGCAATGTGTGTATAAGGACAATTGAATATAAAAATTCTAGTGATCTCCTCTGGAACCTTAGGAGTTGAGTTTTATGCAATTATCTTTGCGAATAGCTTTTTCTAATAGCTTAGGGGCTGAAACCATATAAGCAATTTGACCTATGGAGACTGTAAATTTTCTCAATTGCATATGAATGGGAGACAATTTATCAAAGGGATCTGGACTGCATGATAGTATAGTGTCAAATGACACCATAAATACCATAACTATTCAGGAAACATAAGCTCTATGGAGAGCCTATAAATGATTACCCAAGGCTACTCTGCAGGGTAGTAAACAATTTTCCTTGGAAGACCTAGCTTGTCTTGAAATAGCATCATGTAAGTAAATAACATGTTCTAGGAAAACTCCTGATTTGCTTGAGATTTGGACCTTTTGGACACCCTGGTGGGGTCTGAGAGACTGAGAACTAGTGTTTGACTGGGAACTAGAAGCCATAAGTATTTGACAAATTTCTGATGATGATGAGATGAGATGAATTTGTGAAGGTCGGGATAGAAAATCAGGGATGAGGTTCTTATCTCCTTTTATATGTTGAACTTCAAAATTGTATCTACTGAACCACTCTTTCCATCTCAACAACTGTGGATGAGGAATAGTTTTTTGTCTGAAATCTAGCATACGTGGAAAATATGAACAATCCATGACAACTGTGAAATGATGTCCTATCAAAGAGAATTCAAATTTTTTTATTCCATATTGAACGACTAAGATTTCTTTGAACATCAAGTGATAGTGAAGTTCACTATCCTTGAAATGCCACTCGCATATCTACATACCTCTTTCCTATCTTCATTGATCTCAAAACGTACTGTTCCCCAATGTTCATCTGACACGTCTGTTTGTAGTAATTGTTTTCATGTGGAGGGAATCTGTAAGTGTGGCAGACTTTGAATGACTGACTTGATCGTTTGAATTGACTTGGTATAAATGGCCGAACAAAGTGGGGGGCTGCTTTTTCAAAAGCTAGTATAATGGTTTCACGTGTTTACTATAGCCTCAAATGAACTGTTGGATATAATTGGCTATCCCAAGAAACTGTTGAATCTGCTTAACTGTTAAATTTTCATCTGGGAATTTTAACAGTTCCTGGGCCAAGTGGGGCTGAGGCCTATAAATCCTGTTTGAGAATTGCATTCCTAAGAAATCAATGGTCATTTGGGTCAACTGCATCTTTATTGGGCTGAGCATTACTCCATGGACCTTTGTGAGATCCATAAACTTCTTGACCGTCTCATGATGAGAGTTGATGTCTGGGCTGAATAACAAAATATCATCAATGTGTATCAGGGCTATATGTAACCATGGCTCATATATATGGATCATAGCATTTTGGAATAATGAAGGTGCCACTTTGAGTCCAAGGCATGACAGTCCACTCGTAGTAGTGATTAGGGATATAGAACGTTGTCTTGTATGTATCTTCTGGAACAATGCCTAATTGCAAGAATCATGCCTTCAGATCAAACTTTGAAAATACTTTGGCTGAAGCCATGAAAGGAAACATTGAATATATCCTCGACAATGGATACTTATCATCTTTCAAGAAAAGATTCAAGGGCTTGTAGTCAATGAAAAGTCTCTTTTTTCCTCGGATCTATTCTGATCTTTTATTCACATAGAAAGCATGGCATGCCGAATTTGATTTTGTAAGCTGAATTAAGCCTTCTGACATTAATTGAGAACATTCCTGAATTGCAAGTTCCATGTCTATAGGAGACATTCCTAGGTGTGAAGCTTTTGTTGGGTTGAGGTCCTCTGAGTTCTTGAATGGGAGTGTAATAAAAAAACTTTGATCTGGTCCAGAGAGGGTAATGGTGTTTCTATGAAAATTCTATATGAGACAGGGCACAACAAGAATCTTGAAGTTTCTGTACTGGCTCTGGGATAGAGAAGGAAACTGTAGGGAAGGCTACAAGGTAAATAGGGAAGGTATGGTAGTGAAAGGTAGTAACTACTTCTTGTATTGCAATCCTGTGGGTAAAATGGACAGTCTGTTTAATCTGAAATAAAGGTCAAATCCTAAGATCAAATCCTTGTCTGGAAGTTTTGATCCAAGGACATGTGTCCAAATTATGAGTTCAGAGAAGATTTGCAATTTGATAGGATTTCTAGTTTTTAAGGTTGTGGTGAAGATTTTACCATCGGCTGCTTGAAAGTGTTGATGATGTTGAATCCAATATCTGTCGAGGAGAATAGAAGGATTCATCATAGACCTATGAGCTCCAGTGTCTATGAATGTGATGATCTTTATGGGTTTGGCATACTTATGAGGAAAGACTGTGATTGGAACAAGTGGAATCGGGTGAAGTGTTTAAGTAGAACAAACAATTGGTAAGGTGGATAGGGTTAGGTTTGTTAAAGGAGTTGTATCGGGTAGAATAGGAAAAGGGGTAATGGGATAAGCAGGTGAAAGGTAATGGTATAGAATTATTGAGTTTTGGGAAGGTAGTTCTTCATCTGTCTCTAATTCATAATTTGAAAATTTTGTTGCAAATAATGCTCTTGAATCTCATTCATCATCTAGGGAGAATAGTGATTCTATATCAGCATCTTCTAGGTCTACTTGAGTAAGTTGATGAATCTTCTGTATGATCTTAGCTGCTTTATTTGGCTTGTTATGGCAATTTTTTTGCAAAATGACCTTTTTTCCTGCAAACATAGCATCTATCACCTTTCTTGAATATGTGCTTATGCCTTTTAAAGAACTTGAATTTCTTTCTCCTGCACCTCCTTAATTAGAAATCATCTAGAGGTCTCCATTTATGGTATTTCTTTAACTTTAAAGGGGAACACGTGCATGTCTTGTCCTTGCATTAGATTTGTAAGTATGGTCTTTTGCATGCTATTTTCCATGATGAATCATGATCAAAAGTAATTAATTCTTTGACCATCTTTTGTTGTGCACAAATCTTTTCAACTGCTAAGATTCTTTAGTAAATCTCTCCAAGACTGAGAGAGTTCAGATCAATATTCTTTTCTCAAAGTTGGAATTGAATATGATTGGAAATGATTTCTAGAAAAGACATAAAAAAATGCTTGCTAGAAACCTGGAATTAGGATGTCTTTGTTGTACTTCAATCCAAGCATAGAATTCTTGAATCCTATCTCTCCATTTGTGAGGAGGAATATCATCAAATGTAAACCATGGACCATTTTATGGCATAGGAGGAATTTGATGATTAGTTTCTGGGATATTTGTATTCATTTCCTGTTCTGGTGGTTCTTCAGTATGATAAGCAGGTTACTAATGGGTTGTTCTATTCTGTTGTGAAGTAGCTGGATCTGCCATGAACTGGGTTGGAGGAAAGTGTTTTTGGTTGAGCTCATTATCTGAGAGTTCAAACTCTGAGCTTTTAAAAGAAAGGTAAGGTATTTCTGGAGATGGGCTTTCAAGTTGAGGAATATTTTGGAGGGCTTGTTTTTCTAGAAAGGTTGTCATGGTGTTTGTAGACTTGGGTTGTTGGACCATAAGGGAATGGGCTATTTCTTTTTATTTCTGAGACTGAGAGACTGTTTGAGGAATAGGAATTGGTCTTAGGTCTTATAATAATAGGTGTCTGGGTTGGAACAGTACTAGGTTGAACAGTCTGGACTAGAACATTATTGGGCTTTGGTGTAGGAATAGGCTTTGGGCCTAAGTTGAGTTGTTCCATGAATTTTCTGTGGAAGAGTTCTGATGAGAGACTAAATTGTTCCAGTTCTATAAGTGAGGGTTGATGAATAGGAGGTGGTGTGTACAGTGGCTGATGTGAAACAAGAAGGTGTAGGGAAGTGAACATCCCTAAAGGATCTATGAATGAAGGGGATTTGAGATAATCCAGCTTGAAATCTTGCCTTAATGAAGCAATCTCTCTTTCAAGTTTTTGCAATTTGACTGCTTTTGCATCAAAGGCTGAATCATACAACCTAGTAGAGATCATGTTCATCAATTCACCTTTTAGTTCTATCTGCTGCCTTTCGAGCTATCTTAACAACTTGTACAATGCTTCATGTTGTGTTGTTTGTCTATTGTCAATAACAGAGACTTTATTTGTGACCTTGTTAACCTTAGTCTCAATTCTCTGAAGCACCTTATTCTGCACCTGTACATTTTAGGTCTGCCAGTTCAATACTGATTCTGCTGCCGAAATGGATTTGGATGTTCCTTCAGGTGTAACCGTCGTGGATCAGACATATGGAGCAGTCTGGACTTCTAGTTGGTTCAGGTTTAGTGACTTTAGGTTTTGAAACGAGTTTGTAGTAGGGTAAGGGTAATGGTTTTGGTTTTTCTAGTGGTTTGGGTGGCAAGGGATCTGGGTGATCATCCTATGAAGGTGGTGCATGTGGTAATGGATTTTTATAATGAGAAGGTGGGGAATAAGAAACCACATAGTCATATTTACCTTACGCTTGTCCCAACAATCCAAAAGAAGGATCTCCATCCTCTTATCTTTCAAAGAATTGTTTCTCCGAGTACTTTGTTTTTCTTTTTGATTTTCTGGCTTTTTTGTTCCAATCTTCACTTTCTTCTACCATGCGATCTGCATAGCAGTTATCACAATCACATACATCAAAATAATTGTGATTTCCATTATGAGACTGATAGATAGGTTGTGCTAAGCTTGAAAAGGCAAGAATAGGAATTTCCTCATGAGAGGAAACATGTTGCATCATGAACTGTGTAGAAAACTCCACTAGTTAGTTGGTTTGGGGTTCATTTTCCTCAGGGAAAAAAAACTGAGTATCTACTCTGCCATCATTGTGCTTTATGAAGAACGGTTTTATTAAACTTACTGGTTGGCTCCTTTGATGAAGAAGTTCATAATTTGTTAACCAATATTGAGAAAAGATCTGAAGAAGATATTCCTTGTTTAGCTACTTTGGAATCCGTACTACCTTTGGAACATGGGTAAAGTCTACCGTAATACTTAACGCATCAGCAGAGGTTGGGATATAGAGGTCCATTGCATGGTTCTGTATTCTATAGATAATCTAATAGTGAATAGTAGTTGTATCTGTAGTAACTACGTTCTTTACTCTAGTGATCACTTAGATTTTTAGAAGTAGAAGGAGAAAGTTGAAGAGATAGAGTAGAAGAAGAAAAAGAAGAAGAACGAGACATCTTTAGAACTTCTGACATGATAATTAAGAAGAATGTTCCTTGTCACCATAGATTAAACCAAGAACAATCAATCTCAAGGCTCTGATACCAATACAGGAGATGGATGAGAATTTTCAAACAAAGATCAAGGTATGACTAACACTAAAGGCTCTTTTGGCCACTGGTGGGTCTATCCCGTTTTGATTTTTATTTCATATCATATTTAATCAAGTACAAATTAACTTTAATGTTCTAACCGATTTGACTATATATAAATCATTCCATATTATTTTTCTAAAATTCAGTTTGCAAATTAATTTTATCATACTTATAACTATTCATTTTCTTTCAATATAGTGTTTATCACTCAATTAATACTTTAAGAGGTTTTCAAAAATTCTCAATTAAATATTATCATTTATAATCTATTTGCTACACCAAATTTATTAATTATAAAAATTCATTAATTACTTTTATGACTTTTAATGTAAGAGTTTTGCACAAACATGTTTTGTTTCCAACATTACTAGAATCCATTGGCTTCTTTTCCTCTTGTTCAGTCTTCGTATTTGTTCCTACATCACGTCTATTAATAAACAAATTATAGTAAATTATTGAGCCATAACGTAAATAATTTATCTATAAATTCTCAACATAAATTAATTCATCTATACATTCTAGTAAATTCACTTCTGTTTAACGATATTTCTTTCGATATTAAATCATACTACATGTAATTTACTTTTTTGGTCGCTTGATACATCTTTTGATATGACCAATAATTTTTTAATAATATTTTAATTTATCTTATTTAATTTCCATAGTTTCCTTCTCCATTATTATTTTTCCAATTTATTTCCAATTTTCTTCCAATATCAATTTTCAACTCAAAAATTATTATTGATTCAATAAATGCTCCAAAAATTTCAAATAATTTTGTGTTATTAATTTAACCCATTTTCTTTTATTTTCTATTATCAATTTCACCAAAATAATATTCAATAATTTCCAAAAAATTGGCAATAATATATTCAGTAATCAAAAAATTCACCACAAATTTTATTATATATTTCTTCCACTCCATAAATTATTTTCCACTTCTAAACACCAAGCTTAATTCCATTCTTATCAATTTAAGGTATAATGTAATGCCCGATAATTTAGGCCACGGTCGCGGTTGAGCGAAATTCGGCACGCCGAACTGATCGGGTCTAAATTCGGACATGAAAAAAATAAATTAAAATAATAATAATATGAGACAAAATATTTTGGATGTTATTAATTGAGAATTTTGAAGTTTGGAATTAAAATTGGAAAAAAAAATAATTTTTCGCTGAACGAAAAATTATAAGAAGGCATAAAAATAGAATATTCTTTATCTAAGGAAAGGAATATTCTTTTAATTAAGATAAATTAATGGACCCATGGTAAGCAAGATTAACAACTAATCCTAATCACCCACCTAATCCAACTATAAAAAGTCAAATTTCCATTTTTTTTTTCATTCTCCTTTTTCATCTTGACCAAACCCATTTTCTCTCCCTTTTCTTCTTCTTTGGCCGTGACTCTCCTCCCCCCAATTACTCTTCTTTTTCTTTCTTCAATTCAGGCTAAGATTAGATGAAAAAAAGGGATTAAGGCAAAATCATCAAAGAGAAGTGAAATTTTGAGGTATGTATATTTGGCAAAAATTCAATATATAAAAATATTGATTTTAATTTTGTGATGTGTATGAAATTTTGAATAATTGATTGAGAAATTGAGTGGTGATTAAATGATGCAATGAATATGAAAATAAAAACTAGAATATGAGGTTGATGCAAAAATGGAAATTGTATGATTTAATTTATGTGCTGAAAAATTCATCTTATGAACAATATATAGTGTTTTGATCATAACTTGCATTCTGGAAATCATTTCTGAGTGATTCTTGTTGGGTTGTAAAGTTAAGACATAGATATTAAACTTTTATTCAGACCATTATACATGAATATGCCTGCAATTAGGTGAAACCGTGGCTCAAAGTTGACCTAGAAATCTGTTCAAAAAAACAAAACTGGGCAGATTTGAAATGAATGTAGCTTAGGGGAAAATTCATAACTTTTACTACACAATTCTTTTTAATGTAATTCTAGTTGGAAATGAAAGATAATATATGTACCTATATTTTGGTAGTTTATCACTTGTCCAATTTCCATCGAACAAGAGATGAAAATTACAGACCAAAATAAGGCATAATTCTGTCCAGTAAAATACTGGGCAGATTGTAGTGAACGTAGTTTAGGAGAAAATTTGTAACTTTTGCTACGAAATTCCTTTTAATATGATTACAGTTGTATATTAAAGATAAGACATGTTTCTAAATATTTCTAGTTTATCACTTGTTCCAATTCCATATAAAAATGGATTAAAATGACAGAGAAGAATAAGGCATAATTCTGTCCAGTAAAATACTGGGCAGATAGCAGTGAACGTAGCTTAGGAGACAATTTATAACTTTTGCTACTAAATGCCTTTTAATGTGATTCTAGTTGGACATTAAAGCTAAGACATTTACCTATATTTTGTTAGTTGATTATATGTTCAGAATCTGTCTAACAATAGATGAAAAATACAGAGTATCATAAGGAAGAAATGCTGTCCAGAATAGGACAATTGGAAGAAATGTGTTGATTGTGAATTTATGTGACATAAAATGTATTAATTGAATTTTTCTTATAATTATAATGATTGAATGAGGTAGTATGAGGTTGTAAAATATTGAATGGGAATTATTGCATTTATATGGAGTTTATATTAATGTTCTTTACATAATTTATGTAAATATTAATAAAGGTAACAAATGTAATTTAAGCCCTATAACATCTAGTCGAGAACTAGAAATTAGGATAAGTTGGCATGCCAATAAAAGGGTAGAAATGTAGGCACTAAAAATAATAGTGTTGAGATTTAATTACGTACGCACTAAGAAATAGTGTTGAGTTCAAAAATTACGTAGGCACTAAAAAGGTGCTGAGTTGTAATTGGAATGTAGGCGTTAAACACCGAGTTATAAAATAATTATGTAGGCGCCGAGTATACTGCTAGAGAGCAGAAACCCTGTATCCAGTGTTTAGTTTCGGTCTAAGATGTCGTGGGCTATTAAATGAATAACAGAAAAAAAAATGTGAATTATGAAATTGATATTTTGAATTTTATATCTTGAATTGTTAAGAAATTTCAAGTATGATTAATGAATGAAATGTCATAATTGATGAATTAAATATTTTTGCATGGAGAATGGTTTTATTATTAATTGAATATTTGGCATGCTTAATAAATTAATTATAGTTTCAAAAATTTTATTTTAGAATTATTTATGTAATTATTGGATAGTTGTCAAACGTACCACTAAGCTAGAAGCTTAACGCGTGTGTTTCACGCGCAGATAAAAAGAAGTTGCTGTTTCGAGAGGGCGGCCAAAGAAGAGGGAACCCCCAAGATCTGATTGCAGCAGTCTAGTTCTTTTTGTATGTTTTGAAAATTATGTTGTAAAAATTAAATTCTAATAATTTTTTTTCTATGAGTTTATGGCATGTAGGATTTATAAGGAATGAATTTAGTAATTTTATAAATCTAGTATTGTTTCTAAATATTATGGTTTAATTGCATGAGTTCAATTAAATCAAACTATTTTCATCACTAGTTATATATTTAAATGAAAAACAAATAGTAACAAATATTTCGCTAATAATTAACTCGAAAAAAAAATTATTACAATGATTTGTACATTGGTTGTAAAAAAAAAAGAAGCTTATTAGGACTTCCATATCCTATTAACATTTAATAGGGTAAGGGAGCGCTACATTTAGTGGTATCATAGCCCAGGCTAATTGATTCTTAATCAGTGGGTGTAAAATAGAGTATGTGTCTCATGCATATGTATAAAATGCTGCAATTATCTGACTTGGGTCCCTTCTTCTGGTTTATAGGTAGATATGGATTCGGGATCGGAACAAGATTTCTCAGAAGACGAACTAAGTAATAGCCTTTCAGACTCAGCCAATCTCAGACAACCTCAATTAGTAAGAGATTTCGGACCGAGTGTAGTAGCTCCTCTGAGAGCAGAGGGACATGCTAATTTGGGACATGAGCCTCTTATGGAATAGATAGCAAACTTGTTACAATGGATAGTACAAGCAGTATGGAAAAGAGGATTTTGCTTGAGGATTTTGCTACACTAGTATCCTCAGCCATCAGTGTGGAAAAGAGGTCAAAGAGAAAGAGGACAAAAGAGCCACCACGGAGGGCGACAATTAGCGTGGCCCAGACATCAGGAAAAAGGGGACGAACAATGCCTAGGTTTTTCCAATCACGGGGTGTTAGATCAAATTTTTCAGCTAGACAAAGCCAACAGTTGAGGCCAGAAGGGTCTATAGCTAGTGCACCAACTTCTGGTAACAAGAGATTCATATCTGTCATATGTCAACATTGTGGGAGATTACATGTAGGTGATTACTGGAGCATGCTTACGTTGCGGATCTACAGAGCACAAACTGAAAGATTGCCCCAAAGGAAGAGGTACAGGTGGTGTAGTATCAGTGCAGGTTCAGAATGTCACTCGAGGCAGAGGTAGGGGACATGGACAGTCTAGAAGTGGCAGGATTGGGCAGAGTATATCAGAATCAGTGAATAAAGCAGAAGGTAGTCGAGCCCCAGCCTGAGCATATGCCATGAAAGCTCGTGAGGAGCAGGATGCCCCAGATGTCATTATCAGTAAATTTTCTCTTTATGATATTGATTTATTTGCACTGATAGATCCGGGTTCTACACATTCATATTTATGCATGTCACCACCTAGTCAGGGGAATATGGTAGCAGAGGAATTAGATTGTGATATATTAGTGACAAACCCTTTGGGTCATGGAGTGAAAGTTAGTCGAGTCTATAAAAACAGTCCAATAAAAGCTCAGAATGTAGAATTTCCAGCTGACCTAATAGACTTGCCATTTCATGAGTTTGATGCAATCTTAGGGATGGATTGGTTAACTCAGCATAAGGCAGTGGTGGATTGTCAATATAGGAGAGT
The DNA here is from genome assembly GCA_023653625.1 of Triadica sebifera. Taxonomy (NCBI): domain Eukaryota; kingdom Viridiplantae; phylum Streptophyta; class Magnoliopsida; order Malpighiales; family Euphorbiaceae; genus Triadica; species Triadica sebifera. Next base: position 18,449,377 of record CM042908.1, on the reverse strand, counting down.
GACTTTCAAGATTTCAGGGCAGGATGACGTGATTGTCCTAGGCGAGAACTGACCATACTTGACTAATGTCATTTCTGTAATGAAGGCAAGTAAGCTTATCAAAAAAGGATGTGAAGCGTTTTTGGCACATATTGTAGATACCAAGAAAGAAAGTCTAGATCTCAGGGAGATTCCTACAGTATGTGAATATCCAGATATCTTCCCTGAGGACTTGCCAGGGTTACTACCTGTCAGGGAGATAGAGTTTGCCATTGATATTTTGCCAGGCACAGGCCCGATATCAATCACTCCTTACAGAATGGCACCTGCTGAACTAAAAGAATTAAAAGTGCAGTTGCAAGAGTTGTTAGAGAAAGGGTTTATTAGGCCTAGTGTCTCACCTTGGGGTGCTCCGGTTCTATTTGTGACAAAAAAAGATGGTACCTTTCATTTGTGCATTGATTATCGTCAATTGCACATGATGACAATTAAGAACAGATATCCCTTGCTGAGAATAGATGACTTGTTTGATCAGTTGAAAGGAGCGGGGGTATTTTCTAAAATTGACCTCAGATCAGGTTATCACCAATTGAGAATTAAAGAATCAGACATTTCAAAAATAGCATTTAGAACTCGGTATGGTCATTATGAATTCTTAGTAATGCCTTTTGGCCTGACAAATGCCCCAGCAACATTTATGGATCTAATGAATATAATCTTTAGGCCATATTTGGACCAGTTTGTGGTGGTGTTCATAGATGATCTCTTGGTGTACTCCAGAAGCAGAGAAGAGCATAATTAACATCTTCGTATTGTCTTTCATTCCTTGAGAGAGAATCAATTGTATGCGAAGTTGTCAAAATGTGCATTTTGGTTAGATGAAGTGGCCTTTCTAGGGCATATTGTCTTAGCCGATGGGATCAGAGTTGACACCAGTAAGGTAGAGGCAATCCTCAACTGGAAATCGCCTCAGAATGTGACAGAGGTGAGAAGTTTTCTTGGTTTGGCTGGTTATTATCGGAGATTTGTGAAAGGATTCTCAATGATAGCCTCACCACTGACAAAATTACTTAGAAAGGAGAACAAATTTGAGTGGATAGACCGATGCCAGACTAGCTTTGATAAGTTGAAGAAAATGTTGACAGAGGCATCAGTGTTGACACAACCTACTGCAGAAAAAGATTTTGTGGTGTATAGTGATGCTTCCCTTAATGGTTTGGGATGTGTATTAATGCAAGAAGGTAAAGTGATCGCTTATGCTTCCAGACAACTGAAGCCTCATGAGAGAAATTATCCAACACATGATCTGGAACTAGCAGCCATTGTGTTTGCATTGAAAATATGGCGACACTACCTGTATGGTGAGCAATGTTATATCTATACAGACCATAAAAGTCTGAAATATTTTCCTTCACAAAAGGAACTCAATTTGAGACAGAGGTGATGGCTAGAATTAATCAAAGACTACAATTGTATCATTGATTATCAGCCGGGTAAGGCCAATGTGGTAGCAGACGCTCTAAGTAGAAAAACTCTTGCAGAATTGCGGATTCAACCCACATTGATCCAACAAGTAAAGAACAATCAGAAGCAGGACACAAAATTAAAGGAAATCTTTGAAATAGTGAAAAAGGGTGAAAAACCAGAATTTACTATTGATTTAGATGGGAGTTTAAGGCAAAAGGGCAGGTTATGTGTGCCAGACATACCAGAATTGAAACAAGATATTTTGAAGGAAGCTCACAATGTTATTTATGCAATGCACCCAGGAAACAACAAAATGTATCATGACTTGAAGGCATATTACCGGTGGCCAGGAATGAAAAGAGATATCACCGAGTATACTACCAGATGTTTAACTTGTCAGCAAGTGAAGGCTGAGCATCGAGTACCAAGTGGATTATTGAAGTCAATTTCAATTCTGGAGTGGAAATGGGAAAGAGTTACAATAGATTTTGTTTCTGGTTTACCTTTGACACAAAACAGGCATGATTCAATATGGGTAGTGGTGGACCTGCTCACTAAATCAGCTCATTTTCTACCGATCAAGATGGATTATCCACTTAACCATTTGGCAGAGATCTATGTTAATGAGATAATTCGTTTACATGGTGTGCCAATTTCAATCATTTCAGATCGAGACCCGAGGTTCACTTCAAAATTCTGGAAAAGTTTGCATCAAGTCATGGGAACTCGACTCAATTTCAGCACAGCTTTTCACCCATAAACAGATGGACAATTAGAAAGGGTCATACAGATATTGGAAGATATGTTGAGGAGTTGTGTGATAGAATTTGAAGGCAGTTGGGGCAAACATCTTCCATTGATAGAATTTGCCTACAATAATAGTCACCAAGCCAGTATCGGCATGGCACCATATGAAGCCTTGTATGGGAGGAAATGTAGAACACCTCTATGTTGGACTGAGCTTAGTGAAACGAAAGTAGTGGGTTCAGATCTAATACAACAGATAGAGGAAAAAGTGAGAGTAATAAGAGATAGGTTGAAAGCTGCTGCTGATAGACATAAATCATATGCAGATTTGAAGAGGAGGGATATTGAGTATACAGTTGGTGATAAGGTATTCTTAAAAGTCTCACCTTGGAAAAGGATTTTCCGATTTGGAAAGAAGAGAAAGTTGAGTCCTAGGTTCATTGGACCTTATGAGGTACTTGAACGCATAGGTCCTGTGGCATACAAATTAGCTTTACCACTAGAGTTAGACAAGATTCATAATGTATTCCATGTGTCCATGTTGAGAAGATATCGATCAAATCCATCTCATATCATATCAGCAGAACCTATAGAGATACGACCAAATCTAACTTATGAAGAAGAGCCAGTGGAAATTCTAGCTCGAGAAATGAAGGAGCTACGGAACAAGAAGGTACCATTGGTAAAGGTTATGTGGAAAAATCATAATTCAGAAGAAGCGACTTGGGAAAATGAAGAGGTGATGAAGGCCCAGTATCAACAATTATTCCACTCCAGTTAAAAAGGTAAATTTCGAGGACGAAATGCCACGGTCGCGGTTGAGCGAAATCCGGCATGCCGAACCGATCGGGTCTAAATTCGGATATGAAAAAAATAAATTAAAATAATAATAATATGGGAGAAAATATTTTGGATATTATTAATTGAGAATTTTGAAGTTTGGAATTAAAATTGGGAAAAAAATAATTTTTCGCTGAATGAAATTAGAAATTATAGTGTTTTTAGCAAATAAATTATAAGAAGGCATAAAAATAGAATATTCTTTTTCTAAGGAAAGGAATATTCTTTTAATTAAGATAAATTAAGAGTGATTAAAATTAATGGACCAATGGGAAGCAAGATTAACAACTAATCCTAATCACCCACCTAATCCAACTATAGAAAGTCAAATTTTCATTTTTTTTCATTCTTCTTTTTCATCTTGACCATACCCATTTTCTCTCCCTTTTCTTCTTCTTTGGCCGTGACTCTCCTCCCCCCAATTACTCTTCTTTTTCTTTCTTCAATTCAAGCTAAGATTAGATGAAAAAAAAGGGATTAAGGCAAAATCATCAAAGAGAAGTGAAATTTTGAGGTATGTATATTTGGCAAAAATTCAATATATAAAAAGATTGATTTTAATTTTGTGATGAGTATGAAATTTTGAATAATTGATTGAGAAATTGAGTGGTGATTAAATGATGCAATGAATATGAAAATAAAAACTAGAATATGAGGTTGATGCAAAAATGGAAATTGTATGATTTAATTGATGTGCTGAAAAATTCGTCTTATGAACAATGTATAGTGTTTTGATCATAACTTGAGTTCTGGAAATCATTTCTGAGTGATTCTTGTTGGGTTGGAAATCTAAGCCATAGGTCTTGAACATGTATTCAGACCATTATACATGAATATTTCTGATATTAGGTGAAAACGTGACTCAAAGGTGACCTAAAAATCTGTTCAAAAAACAAAACTGCGTAGATTTGAAATGAACGTTTCTTAGGGAAAAATTCATACCTTTTACTACACAATTCTTTTTAATGTAATTCTAGTTGTAAATGCAAGATAAGACATGTACCTATATTTTGTTAGTTTATCACTTGTCCAATTTCCATCGAACAAGGGATGAAAAATACAGATTAAAATAAGGCATAATTCTGTCCAGTAAAATACTAGGCAGATTGTAGTGAACGTAGTTTAGGAGAAACTTTGTAACTTTTGTTACGAAATTCCTTTTAATATGATTATAGTTGTATATTAAATATAATACATGTATCTAAATATTTCTATTTTATCACTTGTTCCAATTCCATATAAAAATGGATTAAAATGACAGAGTCAAATAAGGCATAATTCTGTCCAGTAAAATACTGGGCAGATAGTAGTGAACGTAGCTTAGGAGAAAATTTATAAATTTTGCTACTAAATGCCTTTTAATGTGATTCCAGTTGGTTGATCATATGTTCAGAACTGTCTAACAATAGACGAAAAATACAGAGTATCATAAGGAAGAAATGCTATCCAGAATAGGACAACTGGAATAAATGTGTTGATTGTGAATTTATGTGACATAAAATGTATTAATTGAATTTTTCTTATAATTATAATGATTGAATGAGGTAGTATGAGGTTGTAAAATATTGAATGAGAATTATTGCATTTATATGGATTTTATATTAATGTTCCCTACATAATTTATGTAAATATTAATAAAGGTAACAAATGTAATTTAAGCCCTATAACATCTAGTCGAGAACTAGAAATTAGGATAAGTTGACATGCCAATAAAAGGGTAGAAATGTAGGCACTTAAAATAATAGTGCTGAGATTTAATTACGTAGGCACTAAGAAATAGTGCTGAGTTCAAAAATTACGTAGACACCAAAAAGGTGCTGAGTTGTAATTGGATTGTAGGCGTTAAACGCCGAGTTATAAAATAATTATGTAGGCGCCGAGTATACTGCTAGAGAGCAGAAACTCTGTATCCAGTGTTTAGTTCCGGTCTAAGATGTCGTGGGCTATTAAATGAATAACAGAAAAAAATGTGAATTATGAAATTGATATTGTGAATTTTATATCTTGAATTGTTAAGAAATTTCAAGCATGCTTAATGAATGAAATGTCATAATTGATGTATTAAATATTTTTGCATGGAGAATGGTTTTATTATTAATTGAATATTTGGCATGCTTAATAAATTAATTATAGTTTTAAAAATTTTATTTTAGAATTATTTATGTAATTATTGGATAGTTGTCAAACGTACCACTAACCAATCTAGTATTGTTTCGAAATATTATGTTTTAATTGCATGAGTTCAATTAAATCAAACTATTTCCATCACTAGTTATATATTTAAATGAAAAACAAATAGTTATAAATATTTCGCTAATAATAAACTCGAAAAAAAAATTATTACAATGATTTGTACATTGGTTGTAAAAAAAGAAGAAGCTTATTAGCACTTCCATATCCTATTAACGTTTAGTAGGGTAAGGGAGCGCTACATATAAATCATCCAAAATAATTCTTCAAAATTTCGGCCATAGTTAGAAAATTTTCCAAAACATTCCACAAAAAGTTCTAAAATATTTTCATCAATTTTTCGTCTTATCCATCACCCTCATGTCTCATTCTCATTATTTTCCATTTTATCTAATGTTTCCATAATTTTTCTACAAACCATAACTCATCTTCTTCATCAAATTAATTCTGTTAAACCTAGAGAGGTATTTCCGTCATTTTGATGAAAACAAATAATATAGCAATATTGTATTTAACATACTTGTTTTTAAGTGTATTATACAGGACATAAATTAAAAAAGCAAGAATGGAGAATTGGAAGAATGATCCTTGAGAAAAAAAATCAAGTAGCATGTTCACTGTCGTGACTCTAGGAGTCACTCCCGTGAAGGAAGCTAACCGTTACCAAAACCAAAATTTGAAGTTCACGGCCATGAAGGAAAAACAAACCATGAAGTAAGCATTTCAGTCACCCCCGTGAAGAAAGGTGTCACCCTCGTGAAGCTTCATGCAATTTCATTCCAGAGAGCTTCATGACCAGAGTCACCACTTGGCTCACGGCTGGGAAGAGTGTCACGACCGTGAAGGATTAATGTCACGCCTATGACTCCATATGTCAATTCATTCCAGAGAGCTTCACGACCAGAGTCACCACTCGGCTCATGGCTGGGAAGATTGTCACGCCCGTGAAGGATTAATTTCACGCCTGTGACCCCTTATGTCAATACAACCCAGAGAGCTTCACGAACAGGGTCACCACTTCAGTCACGGCTTGGGAAGAACTGTCACCCCCGTGACAAGTATATTCACGCCCGTGACCAATGAAAGAGAAAAAATGTCAGGCACAATTTTTTGGTTGTTACAACGCCTAGTTTCTTAATTAATGCACCCCAACGGCTATATTCAGCCATGAGAGTATAAATGGAAGTCATTTATGCATTAAGAAACAAGAGAATTACAAGAAAAATAAAAGATTAGCATATACTTCAAATCACAAGCTATCTTGTACTTTCATACATTGAGAACAAATCTATTCTCTGTAAAAATCTTTTTGCTCCTCATATTTGAGCAATAAAAATTTATAAGTGGTTCTCTCTGTAATCTTTACTCAAGTGAGCATTGGGTAGTTCTGGGTTAAGAGTAGAACACTTGTAAGGGTTAGTTGTGTGAACCTCCAAAATACAAATTAAAATGTTGTTTGTGTGAGCCTGTAAAACACTAAGTGTAGGTTATTTGTGTGAGCCTGTAAAACACAAGGAATTGGTTATTGTGTGAGCCATTAAAACATAAGGGATTTCTAGGTTAGGTGTGAGCCTTTGTGAGAAACACCATAGTTGGGAGTGAGCTTGTAAAACTCCATTGTAACACTTAGTGTGTTAGTGAATCTCCCAATTGCGATTGGGGAAAGGAGTAGGGTTTGTTAATACCCGAACCTCTATAAATCTTTGTGTCCGATTTCCTCTATCCTTCCTAAAATTAACTATTTATTTCCGCACTTTAAAGTTTAATTCTTGAAACTCCAATTCAACCCCCCTTCTTGGTCTAATATCTGGGCAACAATTGGTATTGGAGCTTTGTCTAGCATCGAAGCCTAAAAAGCACTAGTAAAGAGTAAGATATGGCCAATGAAGGTTCCAAAGTCTCAAACCTCACTTTGACGGAGCAAATTATGCCCATTGGAAGTTTAGGATGGAGACATACTAGGATAGTGAAGGAATTGAAGTCTGGGATAGTGTACGAAAAGAATGGACACTACCAACCAGAAGAGGAGCTGATAGTGAAGAGGAAATCCTATCAAGAGATGATTGGACAGAGCCTCAAAGAAGAGCAAATTTCAAAAACAAGAAAGCAATGACAATTCTATCAAGCTCATTATCTATTGAAGAATGTGGGAGAATACAACACTGCTCAACAGCATATAGTATGTGGAAGACATTGGAGAACTATCATGAGGGAACTAAGCAAGTCAAATCCAAAAAGATTCAACTTCTAACCTCAGAATATGAGCTCTTCAAGATGAAATCCAATGAGTCAATCACTGACATAACTAACCGTCTTCTATCTATTATAAATGGAATGAGGAAACTTGGGAAGCATCTTAGTTTGGAAGATGTAAACAATAAAATCCTGAAAAGTCTTCCGTTTAAAGATTATGGTTCAAGAGTTGCTGGCATAGAAGAAGCAAATGAAGATATGAGTATCATGAATACTGATATGCTGATTGGCAAGCTTCTCACACATGAGATGGCAGTAAAGAGAGATAGAGAGCTTGAAGCAGAGCCAGAGAAATGAAAACCCTTAGCACTCAAAGCCTCTACTTCAAAATCTCAAGAAGAAAGTGAAGATGATGAAGAGATGAGTGATGATGAAAATGAGGACATCGCTATGCTTTCAAGGAGATTAAAAAGAATCATTGAGAAAAAAATGAGCAATTCCAGAAAATTCAGGCAAATAAACCTCAAACAAACTTCAAATGATACACACAGAAGTAAGGAAGAGGTAAAATGCTATGAATGTGAAAAGAAATGACATATCAAACTAAAATGTCCAAGGCTCAAGAAGCATAAGAGCAAATACCAAAGAGACAATGGGGAGAAAGGTCACAAAGCTACATGGGATGACGAAAGCTCTTCAAGTGAAAACGATGATAATGAAAGTGAAGAGGTCAACCTATGTTTCATGGCTATTGAGGATCACGTCTCAGAAAAAGTAAGATCATTACACCTTACTCTTTCAATAATGATAGTACTGATAATGATAGTAATAGTGATGATGATGATGATGATGATGAGCAAAGCCTAATAGAAGAATTAAATATAGAATTAGAGAAATAATGAACTAAATTTAGTACCTATATAAATATTATCTCTAATTTGAAAAATAAGATAGATGGTTTAGAAAAAGAGAACATAAAGCTTAAATCATCTAATGAATCTCTTCAAAACTCATTAGATGAATACTCATTAAGACCCTCAACAGCTTCACTGTTAAAAGAAAATAATACTTTGAAAAATGAAGTTGAGGAATTTAGAAGTTCCATTTCTAAATTTCACAAGGGTAAAGAGAGCTTAGATACTCTCATTGTGTCTCAAAGACCACCTTTAGTTAGACATGGTCTAGGGTTTAAGGACACATCATCATCTTGTAACAAAACAGTATTTGTTAAGTATAAAGAACATAACATCTCCACACCTGTTACAACTGCACCAAGAAATAAGAATGTTAAACCCTCTATACAGAAAAAGAATCATGCCTTTATATATAGGAAGAATGTATCTAGAAAAATGCAAATTAATCATGATTGTGCATGCCATTGTTCTCAAAATCAGTCTAATCAAATTATGGCATTCAAATACATTGTAAGACCAAAAAGCAAGTTTACACCTAAACAATGTAATTACTGTATGAAAATGGCTCATATAAATAAAAATTGCTGGATAAGGAAGGCTCATTGGGAACCTTCATGTGCTAACCCCCAAGGACCCAAACTCATTTGGGTACCTAGATATCATACTTTATTTGTAATTCCGTAGGTATGCCTCAAGTCCACAATAAACAAAAATGCTTGGCTAGTGGACAGTGGATGCTCAAGGCATATGATAGGAGACAAAACTCTTCAATGAAATCAAAACTATTGATGGAGGTAAAGTTACCTTTGGAAACAATGCAAAGGGTAAGGTAATTGGCATTGGTTCTATCGGTATTAATGGTACTACTTTTATTAAGGATGTTTTACTTGTTGATGGCTTTAAACATAACTTGTTAAGTGTAAGTCAATTATGTGATAAAGGAAACAAAGTAATCTTCACTTCAAATGAATGTCTTGTAATCTCTATTGATGGTCAATAAATATTTAAAGGAAATAGAGATATCAATACGTACATAATAAACTTGCATGAACTATCTAACCATTCCTCTAAGTGTCTTGTGACTACTAGTGATGAATCTTGGATGTGGCATAGAAGACTTGGTCATTCTAACATGGACTTAATACAAAGTCTTAGCACAGGAGAGCTAGTAAAAGGATTACCAAGAGTTAAATATGAAAAACACAAGACATATGATCCTTGTCAAAGAGGAAAGCAACACAAGTCATCTTTCAAAGCCAAAAACATAGTAAGTACTTCAAAACCTCTTCAACTCCGGCATTTAGACTTATTTGTACCTACTAGGATTGCTAGCTTAGGAGGAAAACATTATGCATTTGTCATCATATATGATTACTCTAGATTTACTTGGGTAATTTTCTTAGCTCAAAAGAGTGACGCTTTTAAAAATTTTGAAAACTTTGCTAAAAGAGTTCAAAATGAAAAAGGGTACTGCATTTCAAAAATAAGAAGTAATCATGGGAAAGAATTTGAAAATGAAAACTTTGAAAGTTTTTATCTTGAACATGGCATTTCACATAATTTCTCATCTCCTAGGACGCCTCAACAAAATGGGGTAGTTGAAAGGAAAAATCGAGCATTAATTGAAATGGCGAGAACAATGCTTAATGAATATGAATTACCAACTTATTTTTCGGCAAAAGCCACAAACACTGCATGTTATATTTCAAATCGAGTTTTCAAAAGACCTCTTTTAAACAAAACCTCATTTGAGCTATGGAATGGAAGAAAGCCCTTGGTATCATACTTTAGAGTATTTGGATGCAAGTGTTTTATATTGAACACCAAAGAAAATCTTGGAAAATTTCCCTCTAAGTCTGATGATGGTATCTTTTTAGGATACTCTACAACCAGCAAAGCATATAGAGTATTTAATAAAAGATCATTAACAGTGGAAGAATCCATGCATGTTGTTTTTAATAAATCTAGTAGACTTGATCTTGTGAAAGGTAGTGCTCTTGATGATGTTGTAGATAATATGGAAAAACTTGTCATTGAAAATGGAAAAGAAGAAAATGATCAAGAAAATTTACTACCTCAAAATCAAGAACAAATGGAGCAAGAACTTCCAAAAGAATGGAGAATGAAGAAAGATCATCCAAAAGAGAAAATAATTGGTGATCTATCAAGGGGAGTAAGTACTAGATATCATTTCAAACATTTAGTCATTGACATTGCTTTTATTTCACAAATTAAGCCTAAAAACGTTGATGAGGCTCTTAATGATGAAAGTTGGGTAATTTCCATGCAAGAGGAACTCAACCAATTTGAGAGAAATAAGGTATGGAACTTAGTACCTAGACCCAAGAATCATCCAATCATAGGCAGCAAATGGGTATTTAGAAATAAATTAGATGAACAAGGGTTAATAACCAGGAATAAATCAAGACTAGTTGCAAAAGGATATAATTAGGAAAAAGGTATGGATTATGATGAAACATATGCACCTGTAGCTAGATTAGAAGCTATAATAATACTCTTAGCATATGCATGTCACATGAATTTCAAACATTTTCAAATGGATGTGAAAAGTGCATTTCTAAATGGTTATATAGATGAAGAAGTGTATGTAGAACAACCACCAGTTTTTGAAAGCTATGATTTGCCAAATTTTAAACTTTCAAAAGCTTTGTATGGTTTAAAACAGGCTCCAAGAGCTTGGTATGAGAGACTAAGTTCTTTTTTATTAGAAAATAGCTTCACAAAGGGAAATGTTGACACTACACTATTCATCAAAAAGCATAAGCATGATATACTAATTGTTCAAATTTATGTTGATGATATAATATTTGGTTCTGCTAATGAGCTGCTTTGTCAAGAATTTTCTAAGTGCATGACTAGGGAATTTGAAATGAGCATGATGGGAGAACTTAAGTATTTCCTTGGTCTACAAATCAAACAAAGCAATGAGGGCATATTCATCAACCAATCCAAATATGCCAAAGACTTAATCAAAAAATTTGGTATGGAAGGATGCAAAAATGCCAAGACTCCTATAAGCACATCAACAAAATTGGACAAATATGAAAAGGGTAAGAGCATTAATGAAAAGCTTTATAGAGGTATGATCGGATCACTTTTATATCTCACTGCTTTTAGACCCGATATTATGTATAGTGTTTGCTTATGTGCGCGATTTCAATCATATCCTAAAAAATCTCATCTAAATGCTGTAAAAAGGATTTTAAGATATTTACATGGAACATTGTATCTAGGTTTATGGTATCCTAAGAATTCATCTTTTTATATAATAGGATATTCAGATGCAGGCTATGCTGGTAGTCTTTTAGATAGAAAAAATACTTTAGGTACTTGTCACTTCATTGGAGAATGTTTGGTTTCTTGGTTTAGCAAGAAACAAGTTTCAGTTGCTCTCTCAACTGCTGAAGTTGAATATGTAGCAGTTGGATGTTGTTGTACACAAATTCTTTGGATGAAACAACAACTTAAGGACTATGGTCATAAGATGAACCATATACCTATAAAATGTGACAACACTAGTGCTATAAATCTTTCAAAGAATCCTATTCAACACTTTAGAAGTAATTTCATGAGATGTTGAATTAGAATTTGTATGCACAGAAAATCAATTAGTAGATATTTTCACTAAGTCTCTAAATGAGAAAAGATTTAATTTCATTAGTAGAGAACTAGGTATGATTGATGGATTAACCTTGTGATTGCAAGAAAATGAAATTTTAATTGTTGATCTTAAATCATATCACAAGTTATAAGATAGAAATTTTGATGAGAATTCATGTTTTATGATGTAGAATCTCTGTTAAAATGATTTATTTAGTTGTAGAACTTAATTTCAAATTTGATGAAAATTATAGGGGAGTCATGCCCGTGACATATACTCACGCCCATGACTTAAGTAGCCCAAAGAGGCAGTGTCGTTCACGACTTTAGTTCACGACATGATTCGCGGCTTCAAAGTGGTGAAACATAATTTCATGGCTTGAGTCACGCCCGTGGATAAGAACGTTCATGCCCTTGACGCATTTTCACTCCCGTGAACAATTACTCCTTAAAAACTCACAGAAGCTTTCACGCCTTGTGTCACAGCTTGCTTCACGGGCATAAGTAGTGAAATTCAACAGTTCAAGCCCGTGACGTTATATTCACCCCCATGACCTATGATCATTCACGCTCATGATATTCTTCGATCACACCCATGAATATATTCACACCTTCATTCACGGGTGGAACACTACTTCAGCAAACCATGAACACGATTATTCACGCCCGTGAAACCATAGTCACGCCCGTGAATGTATCGAATATATAAGAAAACAGTCGGTTACAACCTTCATTTCAACTTTGCATCTCCTAAAACCGCTCTCAATACTCTCATTCATTGACACGTTAAAGATTCCGACCCCAAAGCCTTGAAATTTCACTATAAATATCACCAAAAGTTCGAATCTTCAGCAGAAATCATACATTTCTAGGGTTTTTATATCAAATTTTCTGTCAAAAATTTTCTTCAACCCCATCAATAACTCAATTCTTCAAATATGGAGTCTGCTTCATCAAAGGGAAAGAGAAAGAAGTCGCATGCACCGAAGAGGTATTCAGATTATCTCATGAACATCATTCCAGAAAGTTTCCATCCTCGGTATGCAACTTTGAAGAAGAGACCTATTTTATCATCGAGGTCCTTCGAATGGCAGGCAGTCCGTAGTCTCGGGCTTGGGATGGCTATGACAGAGCAACTTCAAGCCTGTCATTTAAAAGAATTTGTTGAAATTCATCAGCCAACTTTGTTGGAGCCAACGCTGAAATTTCTCAGCACCTTGCAGGTTTCACCAACTGGAGTGGTGAAATTCCAACTCTGCAATAATCCAAACACCCTCAGCGCCATCGCATTTGGAGAATTATTCAACCTACCATCTGATGGCATTCTAAATGAGACTGAGGTAGAATTCTTTGCTCCTCCAGCCTGGACATATTTTGGCACCGGTTGCAGCTGGGATGTCAAGAAAACTAAGAGCACACATCTCAGGACCCCAGTACACAGGTATTTTCATAGGTTTCTAACCTATAGCATTTTTACTCGGGGAGAAAGCAATGGAACTATTAGGAAGTCAGAACTCTTCCTATTTGAGATGGCGCAGAGGAGTCACAGTGGCGCTTTCTAGATGGTTTGCAAACCATCTTCTCTCCATTGCCACCAAGCCCACAGGAGATATCTTGATTGGGGCATATGTCACTCATATGGCAGTGAAGCTCAATTACTTGAAGCTGGATAACCATCATTTCAACATCATTCCTGCACATCCTCGAGATAGGCTGGATATAGAGTCATTCATCAAGATGGGAGCAGCTATCATAATCATTTTTCAGAATGATATCTTGTACCGCTACACTGATACTACTGGAGAGATTATCTGGGAAGATCATGACACGGAGAATTTTAAAGCAGGCCTCCAGGGAGTCCAGCAGAAAAAGAGGGCTCAGATTGAGGAAGCACCTCCAGCAATCGAGCAGGACATTGGACAGTCCTCAGCTTCCACACCATTTTTAGCGCAACAGGTGGTCGACCTCTTGGCACCACATTTCGAGCAGCTGCAGACTTCCATGGATGAGAGGTTGGAGAACTTCAAGGACTTCATGGAGTCTCGGATGGACAGCCTTGAGGCTGAATTAGCTAGGCTTCGTGATAGGATGTCTGGCTAGGAGATAGGCTAGAGTGTAGCCTAAATTTGATCATTTTTAGCTTATTGTTTTTATGTTTGCTTATGTAGGAAATCTTAAATTTCCTTTCTATTTTGATTTAGTTTGTATCCTTTATCTTTATATATATATTTGTTCTTGTTTCCTTCAATCTTCATATCCTTTTTTGATAGATGACAAAAGGGGGAGAAAACTAGCAATATATGATAGGAATAGGAGAAAATGATATAGGAATTGGGAAAATCAAAAAGTGAAGTGACTTTAAAATTGGTTTAAAAATCTTGATTCAACATTTCATATCCAAACTATATAGTTGGAAAATCTAGTTTAATACCTTAGATATACCCTAAGTATACTTTGCATATACCTTAAAAGCAAGTTACAAATAAAAACATGCTATGATATACCTTAAAGATACCTAACATATACTTTATGTCTTGAAAAGGAATTATGGTATGTATTGGATATACTTCTCATATAACTTGCATATACTTAAAATCTAGTTTAATGCTACATCATTATTTACTATTTTTGCACATTATAATTTTTTATCCTAAGTATATTTTGAGGGGGAGACCTCTTAAAATCTCATATTGCTAGATTATTTGTCACCATCAAAAAGGGGGAGATTGTTAAACCTTGAGAGGTATTTCCGTCATTTTGATGAAAACAAATAATATATCAATATTGTATTTAACATACTTGTTTTTAAGTATATTATACATGACATAAATTAAAATAGCAAGAATGGAGAATTGGAAGAATAATCCTTGAGAAACAAAAATCAAGTAGCATGTTCACTGTCGTGACTCTAGGAGTCACTCCCGTGAAGGAAGCTAACCGTTAAAAAACCAACATTTGATGTTCACAGCCATGAAGGAAAAACAAACCGTGAAGTAAGCATTTCAGTCACCCCCGTGAAGAAAGGTGTCACCCAGTGAAGCTTCATGCAATTTCATTCCAGAGAGCTTCATGACCAGAGTCACCACTTGGCTCACGACTGGGAAGAGTGTCACGCCCGTGAAGGATTAATGTCACACTTGTGATGCCATATGTGAAATCATTCCAGAGAGCTTCACGACCAGAGTCACCACTTGGCTCACGGCTGGGAAGACTGTCACGCCCGTGAAGGATTAATGTCACGCCCGTGACCCCTTATGTCAATACAACCCAGAGAGCTTCACGACTAAGGTCACCACTTCAGTCACGGCTTGGGAAGAACTGCCATCCCCGTGACAAGTATATTCACGCCCGTGACCAATGAAAGAAAAAAAATGTCAGACGCGATTTTTTGGTTGGTACAACAGCTAGTTTCTTAATTAATGCACCCCAATGGCTATATTCGGCTATGGGAGTATAAATGGAAGTCATTTATGCATTACGAAACAAGAGAATGACAAGAAAAACAAAAGATTAGCATATACTTCAAATCACTGCAAAAATCTTTTTGCTCCTCATATTTGAGCAATAAAGATTTATTAGTGGTTCTCTCTGTAATCTTTACTCAAGTGAGCATTGGGTAGTTCTGGGTTAAGAGTAGAACACTTGTAAGGGTTAGTTGTGTGAACCTCCAAAACACAAATTAAAAGGTTGTTTGTGTGAGCCTGTAAAACACAAAGTGTAAGTTTAGGTTGTTTGTGTGAGCCTCTAAAACATAAAGAAATTGGTTATTGTGTGAGCCATTAAAACACAAGGGATTTATGGGTTAGGTGTTAGCCATTGTGAGAAACACCATAGTTAGGAGTGAGCTTGTAAAACTACATTGTAACACTTAGTGTGTTAGTGAAACTCCCAATTGCGATTGGGGAGAGGAGCAGGGTTTGTTAATGTAACGGCTGGACCAGCCCTTTGCATGACAGACTGCGCCCACCCGCTGTCTCACTGAGACCAACGGGCTGTCGGGGTCCATGGCCCAATACCTCCAACCCATCACTGCCATACCTTTGCTTAACAGTATGCACAGTAGGTTGTTGGAGATGAGAGTCGAACCCTCAACCTCCCTTTAGCCTCAGTAAGAGACTACCAGTTGTACCATGGTACAATTGTACCATGAAAAGAGAGCTTCAAAATCTCAACTATGGTGGCTGGCCATATAAGATCGAAGAAGAAAAGTATTTCTCTTGATTTTTTTGTAGACAATTCTAGAGAAATAAATATTTTCCCCTTATATAGTTTAAGTAATTAATCCTATTTAACTTTTAATCTCACACCCTATTCACCATTAGAAAAATTAATTAAGTACTAATCTTAACAAGTGGCCCAATCATCTTTTAACTAAACTTTGACTTAATTAAATTTATACCAATCACAACTTTTTTCTAAATTAATTCATAATTCAATTTAATTCTCTAAAATACGATTCACAAATGACTTAATTCCGTCAAATTAAACATACCAAAAATTATAAAATATTTGTTTCTTCGAAATGGTCTCTTCAATTTCATTAAACGACATTTGGTGTGAAAATTGTATTTTTACGGTTTAAGCATTTTTCTTAATTTGGCCCATAAAACTTTCTCCATTATTTGATTTCTAAATTGTTAGTTTTAAAAATCTTAGAATTCAATTGCAATCACATCAGTGTCATTACGATTGTGAATGCATATCTCTAACTCACAATCAGAAAATCAGACTGTAATTTCGTACATCCGACTATATTTTGCAAATTGAAGTTCTTATCCTTAAAATCTCACCTTATAACTCTATCTATAGACTTAAAAATAATATTATCTATGTTTTGGTGTGCTTAACTCAAATTTTTACTACTAAAAAAAAATTCCACTATTCAAGCAAATGTCACATTACTGTAACCATATAAACCTATTCCAATTAAATACCTTTCTTATAAATTGTATAACATGCAGCAATCCACATATCATATTCTGTATAAGATATTTTCCTATATCAAGATCTAGAAATCAAAACCATATTGATGATAAAATTAAAATATTGTATATATGTAAATACTAGATACAAAATATCCATATAGACTAACAACAATTATTACAAACTCCAACCTTATTTAAAAATAACATAACTTTAATCCCCTTTAACTAAATATTTGACTTTATTAAAAATATATATCAAACAACTGTCTTTATCCCATACCATGAAAATAAATAACAAATAAAAATAAATGGAATGAAAATAAACCCAATATAACAAAGTCAATTTTCACTGCTCTGACTGTTTTAGACTCATCTTCTGATCAACTCAACTATCTAACAGCTCCAAACCTGCATATTGAAAAATCCATATGCTAAGCTACTGAAAATTTAGTAGTATATAAAAATAAAAATTATAACATATATTCATACCAAATCGTAGCATATATAAATGTTGTAACACACATAAATATAATTAACATTAAACCAATTATATAAGTGAGTGTTATTAAACCACCATTTTACAAACTTAATTTTAAAATTAAAAGTTCCCTTTAAATCATTTTTGTTGCTTCATGGTCATGATGACTATTTTAAAATCCATAAAAGATTAGAAAATAGAAAAAACTAATGAAAATGTCAAATTATATTAAAATATTGTGTTGTAGTACAAACATTCTCAAGGTTTACAAACAATATCCCCAAAGGAAAAATACAATCCTTTAAAATATTGAAACCATACTTAAAGACTCCTCAGTGTATCACCACCCAAATTGTGTTTTATTATGTGACTCTTCCTTAAGGCTCTCATTCTCTGTTAACCAAACCAATACAACTCCAACTGACATGTGAGAAATGCTTATAAGCTAAGAAACTCGTGCCTTGCGGTATATATCAGCATATATGCAGTAAAAATCAATTTATAACAATTTCATGTATGCATATATGTAGATCATCTCTTTTTATATGCATATTTAACCTATGAATTCTCTTTGCACTTTCTCATATCAAATAATATACATTTATAAAAAAACATCCAACTATATAACCATGCATTCCTAATTCATCATGCATGAATGTGCACGGTGATAATACTCTTAGCTTAGCATGTAAGAAAACATCATCTTGTGCCATCATTTGCTATACTCACTATTGTAAATATGCTCATCAGGTAATTCACATAACTCGTTAATCATTAGTCTTATAACATTCATAACAGATTCATTCATAAAATATCATATAACTCAAGTTTGTCCCTACGTCATACTCATATTCATTTACATTGTAGCATGACAATAAAAGTGTCATATATATATATATATATCGTGTTATGTGAGAATTCATTCCATCATATATATATATATATATATATATATATATATATATATATATCAATTCCTATAATCATGTATAGGTTTTGCATACTAGCATATCAAAAATCACATAACATATAATTCTAGTATCAAATAATCATGTTCGTTTTTCCTTTTTCCATAGTACCAAAATCCTTTATCTCATGCTTATATTTCATTAAACCATCATATTATCTTGTCAACTATGTCTTAATTAGCGGGTGCTACAAATGTAATGTATACGTACTTGTGTGCACAACCTTACCATTATATATTCATATTTCTCATATATATTTAATCTACTGAATTAAAACACATATATGACATATAGCACATAATCAATTCGCAACATCATGTCTATATAACAATCATATCATATAATGTCAATATCCTTTTTCAGATTCCATATGTTTTGTTGATGGTTTTTCCTTACTCCATTATAAGTTAAAACAATATCCAGTATTCATATTATTTGAATTACCTATTACTGGTTTTAATAATTCATTAACCAATACTCTAGATCTAGACTATCTAGATGCGAGTTATCAAACATGAGTGCTCTTATCCAAACTTAAGCTACCATACCCTTTAACTGTATATGTCTATATAGTGCTCAACCAAGATTCTCAAGTCAAGAGCAATCTCACCTTAGCTTAAGCTACCTTGACTGAGTGAAATATAATAATTGCATGAATATAGAATCAAAGATCCTCTGACCTGAGCTTAAGCCATCTTATCCCTAAAATATAAAATCCGAGTGCTAAATACTCAACCACAACCCTATTAATGAGATGTCATCTATTCTAGGTTAGTCATTGTATAGAGAATGGACATTAATAAGTAAGATCTGTCTATTTATCACATTTCATAGTCCATTTTTGAATTCCACATAACATTTTGTGATATAAAGCATATTAAGCATTTCCATGTTCTAGTTAGGTTATCATACTGTATAAATCTTATTAAATCATACAATGTGCATGTGCATTCCAATATCATGTAATTCTATCATTGAAATTAAAATACAATTTCTAGTTACAAGGCATTCATGGGTGTGAATCTTGATTCAAAGGCATGAACATCTTTTGTGTGGACATTCATTAGTGTAAACCTTGATTCAAAGGAATGAACATCTTTTGTGTACCCATTCATTGGTGTAAAACATTCTTTCATGGCTATCAAATAAAAGTTTGTGTCATATTTCAACACTGTTTTAAAGCCACTATGTATGTTACATACAAAGGCTCTAAGGCTAACCAATGTTAGTTGGTCTTGTCAACATTTTCCAACATATTCCTTAAAAAATCAAGCTATAAACAAACATATTACCATTCAATATCATTAAAACAAAATTCAAACCACCATTATCAATATCATAACACAATCGAGATCCATATACAAATCTTCCAAACATATTTTAGATTCAATCATTACACTTATTCATTTCCAACAATTCATGCATAGTATTACATGCAATTTAACATTCCATATCATCACTAAATGCACAAACATACTATATTTTCAATTTAAATGTGTATAAGTACAAAACCTAATTTCCAAAATCCCTTCCATGCCTAAACTCTCTGGTGGTTATCTCCACCATTTTGTTTTTGTCTCCTAACACCATAATAGAACCTAAAAAATCATATGTTCAATATATGAACCATTGATATGCCATAAACTAACCAACCTTAACTTAATTTAACAAAATAAGCCTTTGATCCTCAATTCCCATTTAAAAATGAATTAAACCAAAGTGACAACAAAGGAAACATGATTCCCACCTATGTTTTGCAAAATTAGAAAAGGTTTTAGGGGTCAAAATTGAATTCTACTTCTCCCCCAAATATGACCCTAATGAAATAGTGAAACTCTTATTTGTACTATGTTTAAATCTTGTTTATGATGTGAAATTATTGTATACATGTTAATAATCAAATGGGAATTGAAGGGAATTGATTCAAAGGTTCAAAGAACGATGGCTAGGGTTTTTAGTAGAAGAATTGTGAGTTTTTGTTGAAAATATGAAATTGCCCAATTTAAATTGCATGTCTTTAAGAGCGTGAATACGGGTTTCATGTCTATGAAGCTCTTTACCTTCAGAATTTCTATTTCATGACATTCATGGGTGTGATGTTATATACATATGCATGAACACTAGAAAGTTTCACTTTTTAACTTGTTTTAACTATTTTCGTGTCCCCAATACCTATTACCTTTTATATACCACCATATATACTTAATATACTCTCGTTATATGTTATTTTTAGGGCCCAATCTTATAGACATTACATTTCTTTCTCCCCCTTAGAGAACTTCATCTCTAAAATTACCTGAGTTACTATCTATTAATAGTTATGGATGTTGGGATTTCATCACTACTTCATTTTTTCCATATAGCTTCTTCTATTGCATGATTTCTCCATAAGACTTTGACTAATGGTACTTGTTTGTTCTTGATTTCCTTGAACTCCCTAACTAAAATCTACATTGGCCCTTCTTCATAAGTCAAATATGGTTTCTTCTCAATGCTTTTAATTGGAATAATATGAGAGGAATCCTATTGATATCTCTTCAACATAGAGACATGGAACACAACATGAATCCTTCTCAACTTTGATAGTAAAATGAAGCAATTGGTCCCATTCTCACTAGAATTTCATAAGGCCCAATGAATCTCGAGCTTAACTTGCCCTTCTTTCCAAACCTAAAAACCTTATCCTATAGGAAAACATTCAGGAAAACCTTGTCACACACTGCATACTCTATGTGTTTCCTTTTGAGATTTGGATATGATTTATACCTATCTGAAGCTGCCTTTAATATATTATGGATAACTTGTAACTTTTCCTACGTCTTTTGTACCACGTTTGGTGCCACTGACTTTCTCTCACTAAGCTATGTCTAATATAGGGGTGTTCAATACTTTCTACCATATAATGCTCATAAGGAGCTATCTTGATACTTGGCTGAATATTGTTGTTATATGTAAACTCCCATCAAAGGAAGATACCAGTCCTAGCTACCCTCGAACTCAATTGCACAACTCCTCATCATATCCTCTAGGATCTGTATAACTATTTTTGATTGTCCTCACTAGAGATGGAAGGTTGTGCTAAGACTGAGCTTGATATCTAATGCTCACTGTCGACTACTCCCAAAACTGTGAAGTGAACTTAGGGTCCCTATTTGAAATAATGGAGATAGGTAATCCATAAAGTCATATTATCTTGTTAACATAAAGCTTTGCTAATCTACTCAAATAATAATCTCTCATAATAGACAAAAACTAAGTTGACTTTGAGAGCCTATCCAATTTAACCCATAGGATATCATACTTTTTAGGTGTCATTGGTAACCCAATCATGAAGTCCATAGTGATTCGCTCCATTTCCATTCTAAGAAAGTGACAAACTGTAGTAACCCTAATGATACTTGAAGTTTTGTCTTGACATGATAACAAGTGAGAAATTTGGTTATGTATTATGTGATATATCTTTTCATGCATGTCCACTAGTATTCACTTTTCAAAACATGATACATCTTAGTGCTTCCTAGGTGCATAACATATCTAGTCTCATGTGCTTCTTGAAAGATTCTCTCTCAACTCATCAACATTGAGTGCACATAAGTAGCCTTGGTAGTATAGCCCGCCATTTGACTCAACTGTATAACCAAGTCTCTTTGCTTTGAAAACAACTTGATTGTCTCAACAACCTTACTATCTTACCTCTGTGCCTATATAATCTATTGATTAAGTGTAGGCCAGATGTGTAACTCTGCTACCATCTTCCTAATCAAAGAGTTGAACACCATATTGATTTTGCCTGGATGATAGTCAATGACACAATTATAATCATTTATCAGCTCTAACCACCATTTATGTTTCAAAATAAGGTCTCTCTGTGTAGGAAGATATTTTAGACTTTTATGTTCTGTGTAAATGAAACATTTCTCCCCATAAAGATAATGGTGCCATATCTTCAATGCAAAGAAAATGGCTGCCAACTCTCAATCATTTGTGAGGTAATTCTTTTCACGTGTCTTGGGCTCTCTGAATGCATATGCCACTACCTTACCTTTTTGCATCAATACACATCCCAGTCTATTATGGGAAGCATCACTGTAGATGACATAATCTTTATCAGGGATAGACTGTGTCAAAATTGAAGCTTCTATTAACATCTTCTTGAGATTGTCAAAACTATCTTGGCATTTGTCTGTCCACTTGAATTTTACATCTTTCCTCAGAATTCTAGTCAGAGGAGAAGCAATCATTGAAAAGCCTTTAACAAATCTCTTGTAATTGTTAGCTAACCCAAGGAAACTCCTGAACTCTATTACATTATGAGGAGGCTTTCAACTCAAAACTGCCTCTGCTTTGTTAGGATCAACCCTTATACCATCTGCTGACACAATGTGTCCAAGAAAAACTACCTCGTCAAGTTAAAACTCATATTTTAAGAGCTTAGCATATAATTTCTCCCCCTAGGTGTTTGCAACATTATCCTCATATATTGATCATACTCTTGAGGTATCTTAGTATACACCAGAATATCTTTTATAAAGACCACTACATGTTGGTCTAGGTAATGTCTGAATACCTTATTCATCAAGTTTATAAAGATTATTGGACCATTAGTTAACCTAAAAGGCATAACCACAAACTCATAATGTCCATATCTGGTTCTGAATATTGTTTGTGTTATGTCCTCTGCTTAAACTCTCAGCTTATGATACCCTGATCTCAAATCAATTTTAGAAAATCCTTCAACTAATCAAACATGTCATCAATATGTGGTAAGGAATATTTGTTCTTGATTGTCACCTTATTCAGCTATCTATAGTCTCTATATAGCCTCATAGACCTATCTTTTTTATTTTCATAAATAACACATATGCACTCCATAGAATACACTCTGTCTAATGAAATCCTTGTCTATTAGTTCTTGCAATTGAGTCTTAAGCTCTTTCAACTCAAAGCTCAATTGAGAACTCAACCTCTTTATCAAGTGGTAGCTCAGGTAGATCATCTCGAACAACATATGGAAATTCTCTAATTGTGGGGATAACCATAAGATCTGGACCTCCCTTTCAGGTGTCAACAATATGAGCTAAATAGGCTTCACATCCCTTACTCATCATTCTCTCATCCTTCTTTATAGAAATAACCCTATAGGTTGTGGGAATAACTCGTCTTCCATTTTCACCTCTCTTTGCTCAAGTGTTTTAAGTACCATAAATTTTTCCTAGCAGCCAACAATTTTCCCATACTGTGAAAGTCAATTCATGCCCAAAATGACATCAAACTCATGAAAGGATAACTCCAACAAGTTTGTAGGGAAATCTCTCTCATGAACAACTAATGGACACCTTTTGTATACCTAATTCACTATCATATTATGCACTAGGGGGTTTGTAACCTCAGTTACATACTCAAGTTTTTCACTAAACATATTATGTTATTTAGGTGTTCTTGAAAAGGAATTGAAGCAACACATGGACCATGGATACTTGCACACTAGGTAGTATTTGAGCTCCAATGTTTCGAAAACTATTACTCTCAAAAATGTTGTACAATATTGTCTTTATAAACTTCACTCTAGTTCTTCAATTGATGAATAAGTAGCCAAATTCAGAGTCAAATGAGACATATTTATGTATGTATGATAACCCATTATCCATTTAGGTCTAGAACTGTCTAAGCCTAAGCTCTGATACAACTAAATGTAATACTCACCCATATAGTAGGGCATAACCTTACCATAAAAGTGGATGTCACATAATCATATGCCTTATTAACCTGCTCTAATTAAAAACCTTTCCTATAAATTGTAATACATGTAACAATCCACACATCATATTTTGTATAAGATATTTTCCTATATCTGGATCTAGAAATCAAAAGCATATTTATGATAAAATGAAAATATTGTATTTGTATAAGTACTACATACAAAAAATCCAAATATATTTGTTTGGGAATAACAACCCTTATTATAAACTCCAACCTTATTAAAAATAAAGTAATTTAAATCCCTTTGAACTACATGTCTGACTTTATTGAAAATAGAAATCAAATAACTGTCTCCATCCCATGTCATGAAAATAAATAACAAATGAAAATAAAAGGAATGAAAACCAACCCAACACAATAGGTCAACTATGATTGCTCTAACAAGTTTGGACTCTTTTTTTGATCAACTCAACTTTTAATAGCTCCAAACTTAAGTACAGAAAAACCCACACACTAAGCTACTAAAAGTTTACTAGTACATATAAATATAAAATTTCTAACATGTATTCATACCAAATCATAGCATATATAAATATATTGTGTACGTACATTTGTGCGTAACTTTGCCATCATATATTCGCATATCTCATACATATTTAATCTACTCAATTAAAGTACATATATGACATATAACACATAATCAATTCACATTATCCTTTCTGTATAACAATCATATAGTATAATGTCAATTTCCTTTTTTTTTCGATTCCATATACTTTGTTACTAGTTTTCTTTATGCCTTTTATAGGTTAAAAATGTATTGGGTATTCATATTATCTTAATTACTTTCCTTATTACTGATTTTAAGAATTCACTATCCAATACTCTACACTCAGACTATCCAGATACGGGTTGTGAAATAGGAATGCTTTAACCAGAGTTTAAGTCATCCTACTCACTAAATGTATCTATCTGTATAGTGCTTAATTTAGCTTTTTAAGTCAATAGCACTCTCTCTTGAGCTTAAAACCAATTTGACTGAGTGAAATATAATAATCGTATGTATATAGGATCAAGGGCGCTCTCACCTGAGCTTAAGCTATAATGTTCCTAATATATAAAATCTGAATGTTAGATATTCTACAACACTATAATCCCCTCATTGGAATGTCATCTATCATATTCTAGCGACATATATCTTTATTTTAGAGACGGATTATTCCGTTGCTAAACTGAATTTTTCTTGTAGTGCACGACTATGGAAGTTCTCAGCTTCAAAATTTTTATTTCGCAGCATTCACAACTGCGATGTTATATTCATGGGCATGAACACTGAAAATTTCACTTTTTAAATCATTTTAACTATTTTTATGTCCCCAATACTCGTAACCGCTTATATTCTACCTATATATACTTAATAAACTATTGTTACATGTTATTTCTAGGCCCTAGTCTTGCGGGTGTTATATTAATAGTAGTAATTAGTTGACAACTATTTATAATTAACATTAAAATGTTTAACAATTAATGATTCTAATTGATTCTAATTTATAAAATAACTATTAATAATTTTTGTTGTGTACTATTCATATAATACATAAATAAAGTTTTTATGTACTATAATCGCATACCATATATAAAATGCTAATAATTAATTAAATAAAAATTATATTAGAAATATAATTTTAGAAATTAAAATTATGTTAAATTAATATAAAATTTGAATAAAATAAAAAATTTATTTTAAATATTACATATCTAAAAACTAGTTTTTTGATATAAAAAATTAAGATTTTAAATTTTTCATAAAAATCAGTTTTTAGTATATAAATTCTAAAAGTTAATAACTGAAATTTTTGAGTCATTGACTTTTATTTTTAATTCATCAAATACCAAAATTTTAAAAATTTTAAAAAATGATTTATCAATCTATAACACACACATCTTTTTATTCAATCGCTGAAAAGTGAAAGTAAAAACTCAAGAAAGCCACTTATATATATATGATACTCAAATTTAGATCCACATTACATTTAATTTTCAATTTCATGTGGACAACTATTAGTAAAAACATATATTTAAAAAAAAAACGTGAAGAATTTCTTGTATTTACAAGTGAAGACATGCTTAATTGAAGTACAACCCATATCGTTAAAACCAGACCTATCCGGATGATGAAATAATAATATTTTAAAATATTTTAATATTTAATAATAACATTTTAATATCAGATTGATTTTTCGATCAAAAGTACTATGTGAAATCTTCGGTTTTTTAAACAAAAAAATACTTAAACTTTAAAAACTTTATTCAAAAATTATGTTTGACCAATTTTGATAAGTCATAAATTGAAAAAATAAGGTAAAATATCATATGATGCCAGAAGTAGAATATCACATTGTGTCAAAAATGTGAAATAGAATGTCACACGATGCTGAAAAAATGAGTTGAAATGACACATGATTTTTTAGAAAATTCTTAAAGTTTAGGTATTTACTTTACAAAAATTATCTTATGATTAAATTGTAATTAGAATATAAGTTTAATAATTGCACATGAAATTAACTTGCTGATCTGTGATAAAAATGAGATTTAACAGGGTAAACATCGGATTGTCAAAAAAAAAATCATATATAGTTTTTTCAATTGTGTAAAGGATAATAAGCAAAGAGAGGGATTTTTTTCTGTTTCCTATTTTTGTTGTTTTGAATTTTTATTTTATTTTCCTAAGTGGATTAATATTGTGCCAACATAACAGTTTCTATTGCTCATTAAATTGATCATAAATTAAATAGGTAATTGTGATTATTTTCAGTTTAATTTTTAACTATTTAATTTTTGTCATTATTCATAAAAGAAAAGTACTAAATATGCAACAATCAACCATATATCATAACTAAGTTAAATATAAAAGTATAAACATCCAAATAATTGAAAAACACAATTGCAAAATATGTACAATGGAGAAATTATATTTATAAGTTAATATTTACTGATAATTATTTTTATTATTTTCTTGAGAAATTCTCTATGATATTTTATATTTTTTAAAAATATTTAATTAGTTATAAATTAATCCAAAAATCCAGTTCAACCAATAAAACCAAGATCCAATTATCAATCGAGTTCAATATCCGATCTAGTTTCATTGAATACAGCTCCCCAAACTTTTAGTTCATAAGATTCCTAAATAAGTTTAAATCCAATAAACAACAATGAACTGCAAACTTGTAATGTATAAGTTTGTAGAAACTTATACATTAACTTCCACAACAATGACCTATAACTTATAGATATTAACTTGCACACAATAATACTACTCCAAGTTGTATTTTTTGGTGGCATCAACTTCCACATTCTAATTTTTATAAGTCTACCCATAAGAAAAAAAATATATTAATTAGCATTTTTTAAGTTATACAAACACAAGCAAATTAAAGTCATAAATTTTGAATTTCTAAATATTAATTATTAGGTTAATTAGATGTAAACACAAAATAACACTGTTCCCTTGTTGGCTTTGAGATAACATATATAATATTCATCATGAAGAAAGACAATCAGTCAATCTTATACATCATAATTAATTAATTTCTTAAACCTATAAAATATTTTCCATTTTATTGTCAAGCAGAAAATATTACCCTGAAGAATCTAGTATTTTCCAACTCTATCCAAGACTTTTTAGTACATAAAATCCCACAAGTCATACATATGCACATATATCAACCTCAAATTTATTGATTAATATATAGAACATATGGCTGATAGTATCACATTCTTGATTATACAAATCATTTGCTTCTGTTTCATTTCAAGAAACTACATATAAAATCTTTTGATTTCCTTTTCATTGACTTGCCCTTTCAGTGAGTGGAGAACCAATAAGGATTTTGTATATAATTACTTTACATAACATTATCATTAATCAAATCAAATCAAATTACTGTTTAAGTATGGCCAAATTAATTAATTAATTAGTTTTTGGATTATTGTATAGACTATCGATCAACTTTTTGAATTATTTCATGTTTGAATTCGAATTATCAGATATTTTAAAAAAGAAAAAAAATTCAAATGCATATCACGTACGTTGAAAAGAGTTACACCATTAGCTTATACACATAAGCCATGTCGACAATATTTTGCAAACATGTTTCTTGCCTAATTGGTTTAATCCATTAATTTATTGTTAATTTCAATCACTAAAATAGTGATTAATTAATATTTAAAAAAAGAATAATGATTATAAACGAAAGGTTCAAGTTGATTCGTGGGTTTGTTATGTCATGGACTTTTTTGATACTCATTAAGTAAATTTGTATTATTTGAATGTGACGGATTTGGGATCTAATAAGATTTTTGTTTTCAATATATATATATATATATATATGTTTTTCAGTCAGCAATTTCGGACTTCTGCATTTGAAATTTCATCTTCTTAATTGAAATATTCTATTTCATAGCTTAAAATATGTTATATTCAAATGTTTGGATGTTTCGAATCAAATCATATACTTATACTATGTTATTAAAATCTGAATTTTATATTCAGTACATGGTTTTTTTCTCATACGACTGTCAAATTTAATAAATAATATAATATATTAATTTTATTGTATTCACGCCCTTGGTGAAAATTGTTAGAAAACGTGCACCTAGAAGGGATGAATTGGTGGTGTACTTAAAAATCTGAGACTAATGAACGATTACAAA
Source organism: Triadica sebifera (assembly GCA_023653625.1). Taxonomy (NCBI): domain Eukaryota; kingdom Viridiplantae; phylum Streptophyta; class Magnoliopsida; order Malpighiales; family Euphorbiaceae; genus Triadica; species Triadica sebifera. The sequence goes on along the minus strand of CM042908.1, from coordinate 18,420,639 downwards.
TTTTTGTAATGACTTAGTATATGGATTTTTAGAGAAGACAAATAGAAGATAAATGATAAAGGGATAGAGAAAATGAGAACACCAAAGATTGATAAGGTTTGGACAACTATCACTACTTTGACTCCCGAATCTCAAATGAGATTTTTACACTATAACTTTAATAAGTTACAATGATAGAGTTTTCCTCGCTTACTCTCTACTAAGTATTTTCAAATCTCACAGCCAATCTATCTAGAGTTTTTATGGAAACTAACTCTAAATTTCAAGTATTTTCCCATGAGCTCAATCTAATTAATCTCAATTTGATTTTTTCTAAGGGCTCAGTTAAAACTCCTTATACGTATTTTACTAAGAGCTCACACTTTAACCCCTTATAACTATTGTTTTTTATCCCAAACTAACACTCAATCTAAACTCCAAGTATTTATGGCTAAAATTTAAATAATTCCTCTCACAATCTCAATAAAATTGATTAAAAAAGATAGAGAATTGTATTAGCAAAGTTTGAGCATAGTGGAGTTGTATCACCTTACATACAATGGCCTTTAGAGTGGTATTTATACTCTTAAACCTCTAACGAGTTGTTACATTTAATTCTATTAAAATTCTCTAAATAGCTGCCTGTCAAACCCAACCGTGGTTGCACTTTACTCTTCATAGTCGTGATTTCTTCTTCTTCCAATAGCTAGTTCCACATGGTAGGATTTGACTGGCTCTCGACTATCGACTCTATTGGTTGATTTTATATGAATATCGCGGTTGCCCTTTTGTTTTCGCATGTTTCTTCGTCATTGTGCTTTCCACCTTGAATGCCTCTACCCAACTAGGGGTTTCACTACAACTAAAATTGCATTCCTACTTCTTCTCTTTACGGTCTTGAACTTTGTATTGCTCTGAACCCTCTGGACATATGGTAGCTTGGACTTGGCTTTCCTTTGGTGGGTTTGGCCATATGAATCTTGCAGTTGTGATTTTTTGTCTTATGGTCGTGATCTCTCTTTTTTGACAAACTCCACGATCGTGCTTAAGTTCGCCGACTTATCTATTTTTTTAGCACATCTAGCATCATTGAATTCATAGTCACTAAAGTTCAAACACAATCACAAATTATAGGTTCCACCAAGTTTGTTTAAAATCTGTAACACCTCTTTACCCTCCTACGTCACAGTCAGGTAAGGTGATGTTACCGACTGCCTATATAAACAAGCCTGTATATATATATATATATATATATATATATATATATATATATATATATATATTGTTAAACCTTGAGGGGTATTTTCTTCATTTTGATGATAACAAATAATATAGCAATATTGTATTTAACATATTTGTTTTTTCTAAGTATATTATACAGTATATGGATTAAAATAGCAAGAATGGAGACTTGGAAGAATAATATTTGAAAGACAAAATTCAAGTAGTAGCAAGTTCACTGTCGTGACTTTATGAGTCACTCCCGTGAAGGAAGCTAACCGTTACCAAAACCAACATTTGAAGTTCATATTTAATGCATAGTCACGCCCGTAATGAAAGAGAAAAATATCAAGCACGATTTTTTGGTTGGTACAACGGCAAGTTTCATATTTAATGCACCCCAACGGCTATATTCAGCCATGAGAGTATAAATGGAAGTCATTTATGCATTAAGGAAAGAGAGAATGAAGAGAATAACAAAAGAATATCATATACTTTGAATTTAATTCTGATTACAAGCTATTTGTACTTTCATACTTTGAGAACAAATCTATTCTCTGTAAAAATCTTTTTGCTCTTCATATTTGAGCAATTATGATTTATTAGTGGTTCTTTCTGTAATCTTTACTGAAGTGAGCTTTGGGTATTTCTGGGTTAAGAGTAGAACACTTGTAAGAGTTAGTTGTGTGAGCCTCCAAAATACAAATTAAAAGGTTGTTTGTGTGATCCTATAAAAACATAAACTGAAGGTTGTTTGTGTGATCCTGTAAAAATACAAAGTGAAGGTTATTTGTGTGAGCCTGTAAAACACAAGAAATTGGTTATTGTGTGAGCCATTAAAATACAAGGGATTTCTGGGTTAGGTGTGAGCCATTATGAGAAACACCATAGTTGGGAGTAAGCTTGTAAAACTCCATTGTAACATTTAGTATGTTAGTAAAACTCCCAATTGCGATTGGGGAGAGGAGTAGGGTTTGTTAACACCCGAACCTCTATAAATCTTTGTGTCTGATTTTTTCTATCCCTCCTAAAATTAATTATTTAATTTCGCACTTTAAAGGTTAATTCTTTTGAAACTCCAATTCAACCCCCCTTCTTAGTCTAATATCTGGGCAACAATTGGTATCAGAGCTTTGTCTAGCATCGAAGCCTAAAAAGCACTAGTAAAGAGTAAGATATGGCCAATGAAGGTTCCAAAGTCTCAAACCTCACTTTGACGGAGCAAATTATGCCCATTGGAAGTTTAGGATGGAGACATACTAGGATAGTGAAGGAATTGAAGTCTGGGATAGTGTACGAAAAGAATGGACACTACCAACCAGAAGAGGAGCTGATGGTGAAGAAGAAATCCTAACAAGAGATGATTGGACAGAGCCTCAAAGAAGAGCAAATTTCAAAAACAATAAGGCAATGACCATCCTATCAAGCTCATTATCTATTGAAGAATGTGGGAGAATACAACACTGCTCAACAGCATACAGCATATGGAAGACATTGGAGAACTATCATGAGGGAACTAAGTGAGTCAAATCCAAGAAGATTCAACTTCTAACCTCAGAATATGAGCTCTTCAAGATGAAATCCAATGATTCAATCACTGACATGACCAACCGTCTTCTATCCATTATAAATGGAATGAGGAAACTTAGGAAGCATATGAATTTGGAAGATGTAAACAATAAAATCCTAAGAAGTCTTCCTCTTAAAGACTATGGTTCAAGAGTTGCTGGCATAGAAGAAGTAAATGAAGATATGAGCATCATGAATACTGATATGCTGATTGGCAAACTTCTCACATATGAGATGGCAGTGAAGAGAGATAGAGAGCTTGAAGCAGAGCCAGGGAAAAGAAAGCCCTTAGCACTCAAAGCCTCTACTTCAAAATCTCAAGAAGAAAGTGAAGATGATGAAGAAATGAGTGATGATGAAAATGAGGACATCACTATGCTTTCAAGGAGATTAAAAAGAATCATTGAGAAGAAAATGAGCAATTCCAAAAAATTCAAGTAAAGAAACCTCAAACAAACTTCTAATGACACACATAAAAGTAAGGAAGAGCTAAAATGATATAAATGTGGAAAGAAAGGACATATCAAACCAGAATGTCCAAGGCTCAAGAAAGAGTAAATACCCAAGCGATAATGGGGAGAAAGCTCACAAAGCCACATCGGATGACGAAAGCTCTTCAAGTGAAAAATATGATAATGAAAGTGAAGAGGTCAACCTGTGCTTCATGGCTATTGAGGATCACGTCTTAGAAAAAGTAAGATCACTACACTCATACTCTTTCAATAATGATAGTAGTGATAATGGTAGTAATAGTGATAGTGATGATAAAGCAAAGCCTAATAGAAGAATTAAATATAGAATTAGAGAAATATATAAGTAAATTTAGTACTTATAGAAATAACATCTCTAATTTAAAAAATAAGATAGATGGTTTAGAAAAGGAAAACATAAAGCTTAAATCATCTAATGAATCTCTCCAAAAGTCATTAGATGAATATTCATCAAGACCCTCAACAGCTTCATTGTTAAAAGAAAATAATACTTTGAAAAATGAAGTTGAGGAACTTAGAAATTCCATTTCTAAATTTCACAAAGGTAAAGAGTGCTTAGATACTCTCATTGTGTCTCAGAGATCACCCTTAATTAGACATGGTATAGGATTTAAGGACACATCATCATCTTCTCATAAAACTATATTTGTTAAATCTAAAGAATCTCACATCTCCACACCTATTAAAACTGCACCAAGAAATAAGAATGTTAAACCTTCTATACAGAAAAAGAATAATCATGCCTTTATATATAAGAAGCAAGCACCTAGAAGAATGCAAATTAATCATGATTATGCATGTCATTGTTCTCAAAATCAGTCTAATAGAATTATGGCATTCAAATACAGTGTAAGACCAAAAAGCAAGTTTAGACCTAAACAATGTAATTATTGTATGAAAATGGGTCACATAAATAAACATTGCTGGATAAGGAAGGCTCATTGGGAACCTTCATGTGCTAACCCCCAAGGACCCAAACTCATTTGGGTACCTAAAAATCATACTTGATTTGTGATTCTATAGGTATGCCGCAAGTCCACAATAAACAAAAATGCTTGGCTAGTAGACAGTGGATGCTCAAGGCATATGACAAGAGACAAAGAACTTTTCAATGAAATCGAAAATATTGATGGAGGTAAAGTTACCTTTGGAAACAATGCAAAGGCTAAGGTAATTGGCATTGGTTCTATTGGTGTTAATGGTACTACTTTTATTAAGGATGTCTTACTTGTTGATGGCTTGAAACATAACTTGTTAAGTGTAAGTCAATTATGTGATAAATGAAACAAAGTAATCTTTACTTCAAATGAATGTCTTGTAATCTCTATCGATGGTCAAAAAATATTTAAAGGGAATAGAGATATCAATACATACATAATAAACTTATATGAACTATCTAACCATTCCTCTAAGTGGCTTATGACTACTAGTGATGAATCTTGGCTGTGGCATAGAAGACTTGGTCATGCTAACATGGACTTAATACAAAGTCTTAGCACAGGAGAGCTAGTAAAAGGATTGCCAAAAGTTAAATATGATAAAGGCAAGACATGTGATCCTTGTCAGAGAGGAAAGCAACACAAGTCATCTTTCAAAGCTAAAAACATAGTAAGTACTTCAAAAGCTCTCAAACTCCTGCATTTAGACTTGTTTGGGCCTACTAGAATTGCTAGCTTATGAGGAAAACATTATGCATTTTGTCATCGTAGATGATTACTCTAGATTTACTTGGGTAATTTTCTTAGCTCAAAAGAGTGATGCTTTTGAAAACTTTAAAAACTTTGCTAGAAGAATTCAAAATGAAAAAGGGTACTGCATTTCTAAAATAAGAAGTGATCATGGGAAAGAATTTGAAAATGAAGACTTTGAAAGCTTTTGTCTTGAACATGGCATTTCACATAATTTCTCATCTCCTAGGACACCTAAAAAAATGGGGTAGTTGAAAGGAAAAATCGAACTTTAATTGAAATGGCTAGAACAATGCTTAATGAATATGATTTACCAACTTATATTTGGGCAGAAGCCACAAACACTGCATGTTATATTTCAAATCGAGTTTTCAAAAGACCTCTTTTAAACAAAACCTCATTTGAGCTATGGAATGGAAGAAAGCCCTTGATATCATACTTTAGAGTATTTGGATGCAAGTGTTTTATATTGAACACAAAGGACAATCTTGGAAATTTTGCCTCTAAGTCCGATGAAGGTATCTTTTTAGGATACTCTACAACTAGAAAAGCATATAGAGTATTTAATAAAAGATCATTAACGGTTGAAGAATCCATGCATGTTATTTTTAATGAATCTAGTAAACTTGATCTTGTGAAAGGTAGTGTTCTTAATGATGTTGTAGGTAATATGAAAAAACTTGATATTGGAAATGGAAAAGAAGAAAATGAAGAAGAAAATTTACTGCAAAATGACACTCTACCTCAAAATCAAGAACAAATTGATCAAGAACTTCCAAAAGAATGGAGAATGACGAAAGATGATCCAAAAGAGCAAATAATTGGTGATCTATCATGGGGAGTAAGTACTAGATCTCATTTCAAACATTTGATCACTGACATTGCTTTTACTTCACAAATTGATCCTAAAAATATTGTTGAGGCTCTTAATGATGAAAGTTGGGTAATTGCCATGCAAGAGGAACTCAACCAATTTGAGAGAAATAAAGTATGGAACCTAGTACCTAGACCCAAGGATCATCAAATCATAGGTAGCAAATGGGCATTTAGAAACAAATTGGATGAACAAGGGTTAATAACCAGGAATAAGGCAAGACTAGTTGCAAAAGGATATAATCAGGAAGAAGGTATAGATTATGATGAAACATATGCACCTGTAGCTAGATTAGAAGCTATAAGAATATTCTTAGCATATGCATGTCACATGAATTTCAAACTTTTTCAAATGGATGTGAAAAGTGCATTTCTAAATGGTTATATAGATGAAGAAGTGTATGTAAAACAACCACCAGGTTTTGAAAGCTATGATTTACCAAATCATGTTTTTAAACTTTCAAAAGCTTTGTATGGTTTAAAACAGGCTCCAAGAGCTTGGTATGAGAGACTAAGTTCTTTTATATTAGAAAATAGCTTTACAAAGGGAAATGTTGACACTACACTATTCATCAAAAAGCATAAGCATGATATACTAATTGTTCAAATTTATGTTGATGATATAATTTTTGGTTCTACTAATGAGTTGTTTTGTCAAGAATTTGCTAAGTGCATGATTAGAGAATTTGAAATGAGCATGATGGGAAAACTTAAGTATTTTCTTGGTCTACAAATAAAGCAAAGAAATGAGGGCATATTCATCAACCGATCTAAATATGCCAAAGACTTAATCAAGAAATTTGGTATGTAAGGATGCAAAAAAGCCAAGACTCCTATGAGCACATCAACAAAATTGGACAAAGATGAAAAGGGTAAGAGCATTAATGAAAAGCTTTATAGAGATATGATCGGATCACTTTGATATCTTACTGCTTTTAGACCCGATATTATGTATAGTGTTTGCTTATGTGCACGATTTCAATCATGTCCTAAAGAATCTCATTTAAATGTTGTAAAAAGAATTTTAAGATATTTACATGGATCATTGCATCTAGGTTTATGGTATCCTAGGAATTCATCTTTTTATATTATAGGATATTCAGATGCAGACTATGCTGGTAGTCTTTTAGATAGGAAAAGTACTTCAGGTACTTGTCACTTCATTGTAGAATACTTAGTTTCTTGGTTTAGCAAGAAACAAGTTTCAGTTGCACTCTCAACTGCTGAAGCTGAATATGTAGCAGTTGGATGTTGTTGAACACAAATTCTTTGGATGAAACAACAACTTAAGGACTATGGTCATGAGATGAACCATATACCTATAAAATGTGACAACACAAGTGCTATAAATCTTTCAAAGAATCCTATTCAACACTCAATAAGCAAGCATATTGACATAAGACACCACTTCATTAGAGATCATGTTCAATATGGAGATGTTGCATTAGAATTCATAAGCACAGAAAATCAATTAACTGATATTTTCACTAAGTCTCTAAATGAGGAAAGATTTAATTTCATTACAAGAGAACTTGGTATGATTGATGGATTAACCTTGTGATCGCAAAAAATATGAAATTTTAATTGTTGATCTTAAATCATATCACAAGTTATAAGATAGAAATTTTGATGAGAATTCATGTTTTAAGGAGTGGAATCTTTGTTGAAATGATTTAGTCTTGTTTTAGGACTTAATTTTAAATTGATGAAAATTTAAGGGAGTCACACCCGTGACATATGTTCATGTTCGTGACTTAAATGGCCCAAAGAGGCAGTGTCGTTCACAACTTGGTTCACGACAAGGTTCACGGCTTCAAGGGGTGAAAATTTATTTTCACGGCTTGAGTCATGCCCGTGACGCATTTTCAGTCCCATGAACAATTACACCCCAAAAACTCACAGAAGCTTTCACGCCTTAAGTCACGGCTTGCTTCACGGGCATAAGCAGTGAAATTCAACAGTTCACGCCCGTGACCAGTTATTCACCCCCATGACCGATGATCATTCACGCCCGTGATATTCAAATATCATGCCCGTAAACTTATTCACGTCTTCATTCACGGGTGGAACTCTCCTTCGGCAAACCATGAACACGACTATTCACGCCCGTGAATACTTACTTCACACCTATGAATGTATCGAATATATAAGAGAACAACCGGTTACAACCTTCATTTCAACTCTCCATCTCCCAAAACCGTTCTCATTTACTCTCATTCATTGAGACATTGAAGATTTCGGCCTCAAAGACTTAAAATTTGCCTATAAATACTACCAAAAGTTTGAATCTTCAGCAAATATCATACATTTCTAGGGTTTTCCATAACTTTTCTGTCAAAAACCTTTCCAACTTCATCTTCAACAAATCTCTTCAAAAATGGAGTCTGCTTCATCAAAGGGTAAGAGAAAGAAGTCCCATGCTCCTAAGAGGTATGCAGATTACCTCATGAACCGCATTCAGGAGAATTTTCATCCTCGGTATGCAACTTTGAAGAAGAGACCTCTTTTTTCATTAAGGTCCTTCGATTGGTAGACAGTCCGAAGTCTCGGGCTTGAGACGGCTATGACAGAGCAACTACAAGCCTGTCATCTCAAAGATTTTGTTGAAATTCATCAACCGACTCTGAGGGAGCCAACACTGGAATCCCTCAGCACTTTGCAGGTTTCACCTACTGGAGTGGTGAAATTCCAACTCTGCAATAATCCCAACACCCTCAATGCCATCGAATTTGGGGAATTGTTCAGCCTACTATCTAAGGGCATCCTGAATAATAATGAGGTAGAATTCTTTGCCCCTCCAGCCTGGACACATTTTGGCACCAATTGCAGCTGGGATGTTAAGAAAACAAAGAGCACACATCTCAGGGCCCCAGTGCATAGGTATTTGCATAGGTTCCTAACCTATAGCATATTTGCTAAGGGAGAAAGCAACAGGACTATCAGGAAGTCAGAACTCTTCCTATTTGAGATGGCTCGGAGAGGACTTACAGTGGCACTTTCTAGATGGTTTGCTAACCATCTTCTCTCCATTGCCACCAAGCCCACATGAGATATTTGGATTGGGGCATATGTCACCCATATCGCAGTGAAGCTCAATTATTTGAAGCTAGATGCACATCACTTCAACATCATCCCTGCACATACTAGAGATCGCTTGGATGTAGAGTCGTTCAACAAGATGGGAGTGGCTGTCAGAATCGTTTTCCAGAACGATATCTTCTACCGCTACACTGACACTGCTGGGGAGCTTATCTGAGAAGATAATGACACGGAGGATTTTAAAGCAGGCCTCTAGGGAGTCCAGCAGAAGAAGAGGGCCTGGGTTGAGGAAGCACCTCCAGCAGCCGAGCAGGACTTCAGACAGTCCTCAGCTTCCACACCGTCCTTAGCGCAATAGGGGGTTGACCTCTTGGCAGCACGTTTTGAGCAGCTGCAGACTTCGATGGATGAGAGGTTGGAGAACCTCAAAGACTTCATGGAGTCTTGGATGGACAGCCTTGAGGCTGAAGTGGCTAGGCTTCGTGATAGGATGTCTGGCTAGGAGATAGGCTAGAGTGTAGCCTAAATTTGATTGTTTTTTAGCTTGTTTGTTATATTTATGTTTGCTTGTGTAGGAAATTTTTAAATTTCCTTTCTGAATATTTTAACTTAGTTTGTATCCTTTCCTTTATGCTATATATATTTGCTTTTGTTTACTTCAATCTTCATATCCTTTTTAATTGATGACAAAAGGGGGAGAAAACTAGCAATATATGATAGGCAATATATGATAGGGAGAATGGTATCAAACTAGCAACATAAGATCAAACTAGCAATATATATATTAAGGTAAATGAATTTTGAATCAAATAATTAAAATTGAATTGACTTTGAAATGGATTAAAAGGGATTAGAAATCTTGATTCAAAATTCAACACTAGATGGTGGATTACAACATATGATGCAATGTTAGGTTAGACTGATGTTGAGGCAAGTAAAGATGCTAACACAAATATATCACTAGATGGTGGATTACAACATATGATGCAATGTTAGGTTAGACTGAATGTTGAGGTAAGTAAAGATGCTAACACAAATATATAAAAGTAAAATGATAACTTCAAAACCATCCTGGGTTGTTTTTAACTATGCTAATGAGAAATAATGATAAATCACAAATATTATAAAGAAAATTATACTCAACCTAGATTCTATCATAAGCTTTACAAGCTTACAAAAATGAACAATACAACTAAAAGAACAATAAATGCAAGCAAAAATAAAGAAATTAAAAAGACTAGAGAGCAATAATATAGAAAAGTACTATTAGTGTCAAAGAGTCCTTCAACTCATTAATTTCTCTTCCATTATAGAAAAAGGATAATCCATATAACACGATTTGCTTGGATGCAATATGTCATTTTTTAATGACCAATTCACCCTTTTCTATCTTGTACTTTCGATTTCATGCTAGAATTCTATTTTATGGTCTTTCATTTATTGAACATCAAGTATTGAAGAAGTGAAATCAATACAACCCTATAAAGGGAATTAGTTACCAGTCTTTAGAGATTTGGATTTGATTAATAACCTAATTAATATCAAAAAATTACTTTATATTTTTGTATCATACAATAGTCATATAATTAAATATGCAATATAATATATAATTAAATAAAATTACAACAAGCATATCAAGGTAAATAAAGTAATCAAGAGTTAATAATGTTCGTTTACATAGAAAAACCTATACCTATTTTAAATTGCATCCTTGAAAAATAAAAACAGTAATGTGAACATACTCGTGATCCAGAAAACATACCATGCAACATACACAGATAAAAATAAACCATCCAAATATCCATAAATAATAAAATTTATCATTCATCCATAACAATGAATTGAAAGGAGGAGGAGAAGAGAAACAATAATAATGATGCTAAAATCAAGGAAAAAAATGAATGATGATTAAAAAAAAATTTTGAAATCATAATTAAACCATTCTACAATTGATTTTAATAATAACCTATAATAATGCATGATTAATTCCACAAATAAAATTAAAAGTCAAGAAATAAAATAGAGAGAAAAATGCTAGGATCTAAGCCTTTAGAACTAACCAAACTTAATAATAGTTGAAAGATGATTTTGAAACTTGTGTAATAAAATTAAGACATTGTGAACCAAAATTTCACTAATTCTCTAATTAGATAGCAAAAGGTTTTAAAGAATTAAATTAGTTGAAAACTTAGAAATATTTTATTTATAAATTAATGTAATAATGTAGGGTCCATTTTTTGGGGTCAATAAGTTACATGAGTTGATGTGAGTGAGTGTTGATAGATTAAAAGGAAGGAATAGTTAGAAAGGGTGTTTTCACGCCTGTGAATGGATGTTCATGCTCGTTAAAGTGTTGTGTTTTAAAATGACATAATTTTTATATTGTTCATGCCTATAAATGATGTTTAATAATTGTGAGTGTCATGGTTGTATTCACGTCTATGAATGATAGTCAATAGAGTAAGTGAGCAGATCTGCAATTTCTTCTCTTGCCCATATCTTCTTATGTTACCTTCAGTTACCTTATGTCCCATAAAACTCTTCCTCACACCAGGCCTCTCACCTTCATCATTTTTTCTTTTCTCTCCTTTTACACAAAGTTTTTAAAGATAAAAAAGGGGTGACGTTAAGATTGAAAACAAAGGTGAGTAAGAAAGTTGCAAGGTTGAACCTAAGCTTGAGTTGGAGTGGTTTGTGCCTGTTTTCTAGTATAAGAATCTATGAGAGACATTTTCTTTTTGATAGAAGTAAGAGGTAGTAGTGAGGATCATCAAAGGGCTAGGCAAGTTTCAAGAACTTGATAGGTTTAGGCTCTATTGTTAAAGGTTAGTACATATATGCATTTTAATTCATTTAATTTTGTATGCTAATGCGTTCTATGCTATGGAATATGATATATGTTATAAATTTGCTTTTGAAATTCCATGAAAATGGTTTAGGGAGTTAATGATGTTCAAGAGATCTTTTGGCATGATTGAATGCTTTAATTTATGTTAAAGGCATGTTGTTAGGATAAAATGTTGTTGAATGTTGATAGGAATGATTGACATTGGTCAATCTTAGAGGCCCTTGTATGTGGTTTTGGTAATGCTCTATTTTATGTTATGCAAACCCAAAAATTCATACCCGTGAATGATGCACACAGACACATTTCACGCTAAGGATAAAAAGAGTCATCCCTATGAAACATGAACCCAAAAAATGCTTAAAATGAGCAAAAGCTTTTAGACTTTGCATCACAGCTAAGGAAAATTGTGAATGCATGGGTCCATGCCCGTGAAGATATAGTCCCAACCCTGAATGAAGTGTATTTTATGGAAAATAACTTTCACATGAACAGTCACTGTTTGGTTCCTTGTAGTTCATGCCCGTGAACTCTCTATTATTTTACATAAGTAATTTATGATTTGTGATTCATATATGGATAATGTAAAGGTGATTAATGGTATATGTGACAATGCATGATTTGTTATATGATATTATTATATGCTTATGTTCATGGATGTTATGAACACAGAAAATTAAAAGAGAAGAATAAGTTAAAAGAAATGGATATGCCTTTTTCTCTAATCTAGGACTTGGCCTAAGATAGATGACATGTCGTTGAGTAGAATATATAATTTTGAGAACAAAATAGTTGAAGCTCAGGTTAGAGCACCCTTGTTTTTTGGTTTCATGTGATTGTTGGCCAAGATGGCTAAAGCTTTTAGAGTGCCCTTGATCATGTTTATACTAAGTCAAAGTGGTTAAAGCTTTGGGAGTGCTCTTCACATGAGGAGCTCTATTGCCTTCATAGTTAATGGACAAAGTGGTTGAACCTCTTGAAGTGCCTCTGTTCCACGATCCGCATGCTTATAGTCTGACTTAGAATTTTAGGAAAAACAATTTAAAAAGGAACCATATATGAGTCTTGGGCAAGGAAATGATGATGATGTGGTAAGTTATATGCAAAACAAATAAATTTAAGGAAAGGTAAGTTTACAATGAACTTGTTATGTGGGATTGCTCATTAATAATGTTTATGTTTTGTTATTATGATATGTGTATTAAAAAGTAAGATGTTAGCATTAGTATACATTAGAATAGTTGTTTATGCATATGATGGCATAATATGAACATGTATATTATGGCATGACTTGTATGAATGCATGCTTGAATTTTTATACCTATATGTACTATTAAGTTTTCAGTAGCTTAGTGTGTGGATTTCTTGCATGCAGGGTTGGAGCCTAAAAGATAGCATGAGTTGACTAAAGTGAAAAAGTGCCCATACCAAAAGTCAGTGTTAACCCTCAAAAGGGTTAGTTACACATCATCATTATATTCTTTTTGTATATGGCATGAGTTCTTTTCTTCATTTTTGTATATATCTTTCCTTTTCCAAGAACATGTATTTAATTTTTTTTAAATGTTGTATTTTTGGAAATAGTGAATCAGTAGCCCAAGTTTGTTTTATATGAAAGTGATCTTATGGGATCAAGTTTACACATTTTGTATGTTTTAATGCAAAGATTTATTTCAGTAATATAAGTTGAGATAAAGTTTTATAAAGAAAGAAAATGTTTGAAATTTAACATGCTTTCATAAAACAATATCCAATAGTATCTACTTATTTAGTCAAGATCAAATCTTAATTAGCCGAGTGGGTGTTACATTTTGGTATCAAAGATTAGTTTTAGGCATTTTTGAACCTAAGTAAGGGTTTGTCATGCGTGCATAGTACATTTCATATGACTCTGATATGACCAGCTTCTCTATTGACTTGTAGGTTTTGAGTGAGGGTAGATGGAGATACAACCGAATGATGTTGTTGAAAGCAATAGTCCTCTTGACACCAGGGCTCAGGATTAACCCAGTGTTGCAAGTGTTCATGATCCATTCCTTCACAGCAATCGATGATGAGTTTAGAAAATCATGCTTAAGATTTATTGATGCAAAATCTAACTACTTTTTTATAGAAATTGGCTCAAGTAGTATCACAAGAAACTCCACCTCCATTGCCACCACCACAAGAGACACCCAGAGTTTGGATTGAAAAGCTCTAAAAGTATAGGACTATCAAATTTTTTGACAAGGGAGAGGATGACCCTGCTGCTGTTGAGTATTGATTGGAGAAAACAGAGAGATCTTCCATGAGTTAGAATGTGTCGAGAAGCAGAAGGCCAGATATGTTGTTTCTCTTCTACAAGAAAATGTTGATGATTGGTGGAAGATAGTTCTATTGAAACTGGAGGTTCTTTATTCATTGACATGAGAGTTCTTTGTGGCTGAGTTTAAGGATCAGTATGTTCCTCGAGTGTAAATTGGTGAGAAGACAAGGGAGTTCTTGAATCTTAAATAGGGATAGATGATAGTTATCGAATACCAAAGGAATTTACTCTTCTAGGTAAATATGCCTCTGAATTGATCACATATGAGATCGATAAGTGTTGTAGATTCGAAGATGACCTTAAATTTGAGATTGGAGATTTTGTGATAGTGCTCAAACATGTGAGTTTCTCAAAACTACTATCCTTCAAAGTTACTATGGAGAAGATGACGATAAAGAGAGAAGATAATTCTTAGGAAGCTTGTAGTTTCAGTGGTTTAGACTTTAAGTGACATGGGACATTTATCTTTGAGGCACATGCAAAACCAAGGATTGAGATTGAGCCAGTCCCATACAAGATCTCTTAAGAGGGTACTACCCTTTGGGACTACATTCTCCGCCACCAATACTTAATCAGTCGAGGATAGTGCATCTTTGAGCAAGACATGTTGCAGATTTTATAGGGAATAATGCCTTATTCTATCGAGATCTTGTTTCAAATATGGGCCTCGAGGTCATATGAGGAGAGATTGCCTTAAAAATATTCTACTCCTACACAAAATCAAGGATTAGTGCTGAAACAAGGCCAGAGTCATGGATAGGCTAGGATCGAAGCCCATCAAGACTTTTCTGATACTGTGAATAGGCCAGGTTTGAATAGAACACCTGTAATTGTCTATGCCATGAGGAGCATAGAAGATCAGGAATCTACATATGATTTTGATGGTATATTTTCTTTCTGTAGTTGCATATTCACAGTTGTTCAAATCAAACAACTAAGTAATTTTTTAGGAAATAATTTATTTAAGAGAGGAAGAAATGTAATTCTTAGTTTTTAAGGTCGATAAGTTAGATCGGTTCATGCGAGTGAGGTGGGTAAATTAAGAGGAAGGAATAGTTAGAAATGGTTCTTTCACCCCCTGAATGGATGTTCATGCTTATGAAAGTGTTGTGTTTCAACACAACACAGTTTGATGTTGTTCATACTCATAGATGGTATTTCATAGCTATGAATGTCATGATTGTATTCATGCCCGTGAAGATGTCTTTACATCCATGAATGATAGTCAATAGAGATATTTTAGCGTAATTTGTGTTTTGAATGCTTTAATTTATGTTAAAGACATGTTGTTATCATGAAATGCGGTTTAATGTTGATAGAAATGATTAAAATTAGTCAATCTTAAACACCTTTGCATGTGGTCTTGTTAATGCTCTGTTTTATGTTATGAAAATCCAAAACTTCATGCCTGTAAAACAGTAGTCACATCTATGAAACATGAACTAAAAAAATACCCAAAATGGGCAGAAGCTTTCACACCTTATGTCGCAGCTAAGAAAAATTGTGAATGCATGGGTTCACATCCGTGAACATATAGTCATGACCGTGAATGTTGATATCCAATTTTTACACTCAATTTTCACTTTTTGATCAATGGTTATGATTGTTTATTTTTGCTCCCATGAATATATAGTCATGACTATGCATGAAGTGTGTTTTGGGGACAGTAACTTTCACGTAAACGATCACAGTGTGGTTCACAGGTAAAGGGATACTCATAAATGGCCTTCACGACCATGAACTTATAGTTCACACTAGTGAACTCTCTGTTATTTTACATATGCAATTGATGATTTATGATTGATAAGTGGATAATGTAAAGATGATTAATGGTATATGTGAAGATGCATGATTGGTAATATGATATATTATGTGCTTATGATCATAGATGTTATGATTGCGAAAAAGTAAAAGAAAGGAATAAGTTATAAGAACCATATATGCCATTTTCTCTAATCTAGAACTTGCCTTAGAATAGATGGATGTCATTGAAGGGGTTATGGTATAGTAGAATATATGATTTTGTGAAAAAATAGCTAAAGCTTAGAATAAAGTGCCCTTATTTCTCGATTTCATATGATTATTGGGCAAGGTGGCTGAAGCTCTTGCAGTATCTTTGATCTTACTTATACTCAATCAAGGTGGTTGAAGCTCTAAGAGCACTCTTCACTTGAGAAGTTCTATTGAGTCTTCATAGTTAGTGGATAAAGTGGTTGAAGCTCTTAGAGCACCTCTGTTCTACAACCCACATCCATATAATCCAACTTAGAGGTTTAGGCAAAACAGTTTAAAAAGGAACCAAAGATGAGCT
Source organism: Triadica sebifera (assembly GCA_023653625.1). NCBI lineage: Eukaryota > Viridiplantae > Streptophyta > Magnoliopsida > Malpighiales > Euphorbiaceae > Triadica > Triadica sebifera. The sequence goes on along the minus strand of CM042908.1, from coordinate 18,404,318 downwards.
TGGGGCAAGGAAATGATAATGACATGATTTATGATTGATATATATATAATGTATAGGTGATTACTTGTTTATGTTAAGATGCATTATCATATTTGCTAATTTAGACCCGAGTCGCACATGTCACTAAGTTGATGCATCGGTTCTACCGGAGTCTAAATTTGAATTTCGACTGCAAATTAATCAAAATAATGATTAGTAGTTATGAGAAATACTAAATCATGCATATTAAAAAGTGTGAAGATATTAAATTACAATAAGGGACCTAAATAAAAAAATTAGAAAGTTTTGGGATTAAATTGTAATTTACCAAAAATTGCTTGATCAAAAGAAACTTTTACCACTTACGTGCATGATTTTGAATTCAAAAATATGAGATAGCCGGCCACCTTAAGAAAAAGAAGAGATTGATATGTTGATTAACATAAAAATCAAGTATTAGTTAAGATATGGGGGGTCCCACATATGGACTTTTGGTTTTCTTTTCTTTAGTTCTTATTTTCCTCTCTTCTTTAATATATTAAGCCTAGAATTTTTTGTATTTCATCTTTCTAATCCATTCCACCATCTCTCCTCTATAGACCAGACTTATTTCTTGAGAGAGAAAGACAACATAAAGTCCTATTCATTCATAACTAATTTTGGGGGAGCTAAAGGGAGCAAAAAGAAAGGAATATAAGCAATATAAAAGGAAAGAGAAATCCCTAGTCTTGACCAAGAGGAGAAAAGAGTAAAGGTAAGATGTTCTTCTTATCTTCTACATTTTTTGTCTAAAAAATATGAGGTTTTAAGATCTTTTGTAGCATATTTTGTATGAAAGAGAGTTTAGGATTTTAATGGAGAAAAAATAGGGTTTAGAGAGATTAGATGAGGTAAGGTTCTTATGATATTTTAATGTGTTTTAGGAAAACAAGTTGAGAAGGAAAAACCACAAGGGAATAAGGGAAAAGAAATAGAGAAGTAAAACATTGGAGAGAAGGGAAAATACGAAATTAGTGCATAAGTGAAGGCAATAAATTATATTTTAACATAACATTTGATGACATGAACATTTGGCATGTTACTTAGTGCTTGTAATGCATTTGATAATAAATTATTTTATGAAAACTTTAAATTCACATCAGAAAGGTGTTATTGTGAGAATTGTTGATTTGATTGTCACATGTTAGGAATTTGTGTCAGAGGAGTGCTCTAAAGACAATCACCTTTAGTACTTATTGTACAAATTTATTTGATTAATAAAAGGCTTTTTCATTAATTTGATGTTCATTTGATATATGAATTGATAAGTGATCTTAAATCAATTAATGAAGTCCTTGTACATAACATAACATTAAGGAAATCATGATGATATCATGATATTGAGATTCTTATCATGTGTAATTATGTTAGTATCAAAATTATCCCTAGTCATAGGATTAATGAGATGGGACATTATTAATCCAGTCAGACTAACACATGTTACACTTCTTGATTGAATCGAGTAGTAGATCTCATAATCTATAAACATGAGATGTTTAGAGTTAACATGTGAATGCTTGCTAAGTGTAGCTAAGTACATTGGATGACCAAGTATGTGACAATCATATGGATAATCTATTCAAATGTCAACGATAGCCTCATCATAGCAATGGTGCAAGTATCCTCAGACTTAAGGTACTCAAGAATATCTTGAATATTGATTTTGTATTTTGATACTATTCCTTGTTGCCTTAGAGAGGTAGCCATAGGGTGGTGATTGGATACAACTTTAGGTATTCGCAGGTAATTGGATAACCAACAAAGGATTCACCACTCTTGATAGAAGGAGTGTATACCCATGGCCTCTTGTCGTGCTCATTACTCAGGAATATCTAGTCAGAGTGGAAATGTCATAAAGATAGTCTTCAATGACATATCTAATAGAGTAATGAGCCTCAAGGACAAGAACTAACATTACTTGGACTAGACGTGATGTAGTCAGTCTAGTGGGAGTTGACACATGTCCATACTCTAAACCAAGTGGGGTATAGAATGGTGAAAGGAATAATTGCATAGAAATTGTGTATGGAAAGGTTCATAATCAAACCACTGATTTTCTGGTCAATTGGAGGTCATGATGTGTTGCTAGATACCGCTCATGGTTTGCTTAAATTAATTATTAATTTAAGTGGCCAATATAACTGGGAACCTAATGGGTCACACACATTGAAGATATGAGAGAATTATTTAGGATGGATCGCGATGAGATCGTACGAAAAAATCATTCAGGAGTGTCACGGGCCTGTGTGGTCTAGGCAGGCTGCTGGGCTGCCCAGTAGTAGGCCCAGCGCACCTGCAGCTTCCCATCCGTTGGCCAACGGCTGTTTTTGGCGATAATTTGGCCAATTATGGCCAATTACTATTCATTAGTTTCCATTTTCTCCATTTTGACTTTTCATCTTATTTTTGAATTTGATTCAAATAGAAAAGACATCAAATGACAGAAAATAGACATGAAAATATTTTTTGTGAAAAAAATATTTTTAGGACAACAAAAATTCTCTCAAGAACACTTTCAAAGCTAGCACTTTGAATTGGTTCAAACCATTTCTCTTGATAGTTTCTTCTTCATTCTTGACGTGGATTATCATTAGAGACATCCTAGTGTGGATTGTTGTGGTTTGTTACAACCCAACAAAGTGAAGATTTGAAGAACAAATATAAATTATAAGGTATAATTTTTAATATTTACATTTATATAAATTAGTTTTAATGGTACAAGTATGATCTTTTGCTTTGGATTTTGAAAAAGTTTATTTTTCACTGAATTTATGAATATGATTCATTCTTCAAAACCCAACATTAGTATCAGAGTCTCCTTGTATCCATTAAAATTAAGTTTAATTGAAAGTGCAATGGGATTTCATGTTTTTGATGATTTTGGATCAATAGGTTTTGAAACAATTGCAATTAACTTGTAACATATAATTTACACATTTTTATTTCTTTAATCTGATCATAGGATGATTAAGAATGATTATTTTGATTGAAAAATGATTTGAATATGATTCAAATAATTAATTTCGGATTTATTTCAAAAATGCCTAAAATTGCCTTGTTTATGAACATGTGTTGTTGTTTGGCTTAATTGATGGGACTGTTTACATTTTTCTTGTAATTTAATTATAAAAAAATTATTTAGACATATTGAGAATATTTTTATACCTCTTCAAGTGTCCAATAATTAATTAAAAATTATTTTAATTAATTTTTCAACAAATACAAAAACGGGACTATTTTAGCATACCCGATAGGGCTGTTTTGTTTGATTTTTTTTGTATGTGTTTATTTTATTTTCAGTATCTTGAAATAATTTTTATGTGATTAAAAATATTTTATTTTGATGTTAGATGCATGCCAAAATTATTTTGCAACCATTTGAAATTTTAAAAATTCTAGATATCGAATTAGTCATTTTGAGCGTCTTAGTGTATTGGTTCGTTAGTCTTAGTAATTTTGGCTTGTGCCAAAAATATTTTGATGAACTTGAGTTGACCTAAAGATAATTAGAATGGTAATTTGATGTTTTGGAAATTTTTAGAATTTTTGGAAATTAAGTTTGAATTAATTTAAGTTGTGCAATTGTAATTCTAGTATGACTAGAAATTGTTATGTATATTAAAATTAAATTGTTTAATTTTAACATCATAATAATCTAATTTTAAGGAGAATTAATTTCGAATTATTTCTGAAAATATGGAATTTAATTTAATTTGATTAAATATTAAATTCCACTTTAAAATGACATACAAAATTAAATTAACCGAAAGAACATATATAGGCAATTTCGATTCAAGTGTTGAATCGATTTACAAATTGAAATCCAAAATTGTCATTTTTATTTTGTGCATTAGAGAATGCATGTTAGGGGTGTATGAAAAGGCATGATAGATGATTATGGACCTAGGCCCAATGTGATTGAGCATGCATGAAATTATTTTGTTTTATGGTAAATAGGGTCTGCGTGTCCCTACCTCTTTTTTCTTTCTTATATATTTCTCTTCTCATCTTACTCCCCTCAAATGTAAATTGAGGTTTTCCATAATTTGAAATATGTAACTAGATTACATAGGATTAGGATTGAATGAAGATACAAAGGAGCAAGAAGCAAAGGAGATGGTACCATAAACAAGAAGACTTAAAAATAAGAATTTGATTTCTATTTTGGGTAACTAGGTAAGACTTAGTCAGTTTCTCTTTGGCTCAAGAGATTGACTTTAGTATATCCATAATCATGCCATATAGTTAATGTAACTATCTTTATATATCAATGTGATGAATGTATGACATATAAAAGTATGAAATAATAACTTGATGAGACTTAACAAAGAAATCCCTCACTAAATAAACAATTAAGTTTTACGCCTTCCATTAATATGGGGAGAACCAGAGTCCTTCTAGAGTTAGGGTTGTTGAGTTGCCTCAAGCTCACTCTATAAGAATATGTTCAATCCATTGAAATTGGATTTGCGCCAAGGTTAATGTGGATTGGAGGTAAAGTTGGGTTTATATACATGAGATGTACACATATCAAGAGTCGATAGCCCAATATATGTGCACACATCAATAAGTTCATAGCACAAGATTTGATAGTTGCATGAATAATGCAATTGGTATGGATTAGATACCTACCAACCAAAGTAAGGATAGTTTTTTGAGTTGCCTCAAGGTTATTCTTAGCTAGTTGGATATCGACCCACTAGGAGAACTTCCATATAAGTTCTCTCGGGTTCATAGTGAGGGCTATGGATTTGCAATAAAATAGTGGGAGCTATAATGCGATTTATTAAAGGCTTAATAAACATGCATTTTATATACATTCTAACATGTTCTATTTTACATATAGGTTGCTAGAATCATCATCATGACAAGTGTGAATTTGCGATCGCTAATGGAATTAAATAAGTTGAATAGGCCTAATGTTTTGGATTGGCTAAGGAATCCGAAAAGATTGGCTATGTCCTAGATGAGGCACTCCCTAATCCCCCTACTGCTAATGCTTTTGAAGATGTTCAGAAGGAATATTAAAAGTATCTCGATGATAGTGAGATGGCAAACTGTATTATGCTTGTTACTATGTCAGTTGAGTTGCAAAAGCAGCATGAGGCTATGGATGCTAATTCCATAGTATACCATCTAAACGAGCTTTTTGATGAGCAAGCACGTTCCGAAAGTTCGAAACTTCAAGGTTGCTCTTCCGCACTAAGATGGTTGAGAGGACATCTCCAGTGCAATATGCATTGAAGATGAATGGCTATATTGAGAAGTTGGCCACTTTGGGATTTGTGATGGACTATGAATTAAGTATTGACTTAATTGTAACTGGTTTGTCTAATAGTTATTCATATTTTGTGCTTAACTACAGGATGAACCAAATCTCTACCACTATTCCTGAGCTAATTAACTTGCTTAAAACAATTGAGTCATCTATCAAGAAGGACAGTAAGGCTGTGATGCTGGTGGACTCTTCAAGTTCTAAAAGGAAGAACCTTTAGAAGAAGAAGAAGTCCACAAAGACTAAGGGAGGCATGGCCAAGAAGAAGGCCAAGGAGATTGCTCTAAAAGGGACATGCTTCCATTGTGGCAAGGATGGCCATTGGAAGAGAAACTGCAAGGCTTACTTGGAGTCCTTGAAGAAGAAGACATCTGATGCCCCATCTACTTCAGGTATTTTTGTCATTGAAATTAATACAATTTTCAATAATAATATATGGGTATAGATACCGGTTGTGACTGACACATATGCACTGATATGCAGGGCCTAAGGAACATTAAATAGCTCAATAAGGGAGAGTCAGACCTACGCATTGGAAATGGAGCAATCTGCATTAGCTATAGGAACATATGTATTGAACCTCCCTAGTGGGCTTATATGTACCTGCTTTGACAAAAAACATTATTTATGTTTCAAGTCTAAATAAAGATGGTGTCCTTTTAGCTTTTAGTAACAATTGTTGTTCTATTATGTTGAATGAAATTCTTTATGCTAATGGTACATTATGCAATGGAATATACATATTAGATATGTCAAATCCAATTTTAAACATCAATGATAATAAAGGAAAAAACAAGATATGTTGAAATTATCTTATTTATGGCACTGTCGTCTTGGTCATATAAGTGAGAAACGCATGGCTAAGCTACACAAAATTGGTAGTTTGGGGTCATCTGATTATGAATCACATGACACATGTGAATCTTGTTTACTAGGAAAGATGACTAAATTACCCTTTAAGGGAAAGGGTGAATGTACAAATGGACTTTTAGACTTAATACATTCAGATGTATGTAGTCCAATGTCTACACATACTAGAGGTGGTTTCATATACTTCATTACTTTTATGGATGACTACTCACGATATGGACACGTGTATCTTATGAGATACAAATCTGAAGCTTTTGAAAAGTTCAAAGAATTCAGAAATGAAGTAGAGAAACAACTTGGCAAAAGTATTAAAACACTTCGATTAGATTGAGGAGGTGAATACTTGAGCCAAGAGTTTCTCGATTATCTTAGGGATAATGGGATTTTATCTCAATGGACTCCAACTTATACCACTTTTGTAACACCTAACACCTTATACATCTATATATCGTATATGTTGTCTTTATATTGCATTATCACGTATGAAACAAGATTAAATAAAATTCATGTTTACAACGAGAGTAAATTTTTTTTAACTCATCTCATATTATCAACAATAATTTCACAATCAATACGAAAGCTTTAATTATAGCTCATAACATCGCATATATTAATAACATAAACATTACGTTTAAAAAGTTAGTAAATATGCAAGTATTCAATCCCCAAATATAAAATGATATGTTCTTATGCTTATGTGGAATGCAAGGAGAGAGAGTGATGAGGCTTGGCCGGTGACCTTTGATCCATGACTTTTATATGCACCTCAATATAAACTACTAATCTTCTCTACCTGAAAAATGATGCAATTTGATGAGCTGCGACTCAGTGGGAATAACTATCAAATGAGTTCTAAAGCACCAAGCATTTCATAATAGCAAATAACAAGTATAATTAATACATACTTTATAATCCATTTCATCAGTCAATAACATATAAATATAGATAAAATCAAGTATTCAATAATTGCTATTTACTTATGCTAATGCGTGTACATTTTATTTTGTTGTGACCAGGTTAAACGAACATTGCCCCGGGTTTCCATGTGAACATTTGCATTTGCATTTGCTAGCTAGCTTGATCATTTGTTTCATTTGCACATTTGTTGGGTCATAGGCCTCTTCTTTTGCTTTGCACATTTGTTGGGTCATAGGCCTCTTCTTTTGCTTTGTACATTTGTTGGGTCATAAGCCTCTTCTTTTGCTTTGCAATGTCGATTGACTAGTCACAATGCCTTTGAAGTCATTATGAATATGCACTTGTACTTACATATTCATCAACCATTGTATCTTATCACATATACCATACATATACCACCTATATACATTATATGTCAACACATACACCATATATATACACATATATACTTCATATGCAACACATATACCATACATATACCACATATATACTTCATATGCAACACATATACCATACATATACCACATATATACCTCATATGTCAACACATATACCTTGCATATACTATACATATACCATGTATATATATCATATGTCAAACATATACCTCCAATATACCACAAGTACGCAAACTTATATGTACCACAAATGTTACAAATTATTCTTCATCATATTTTCAAGGAAAAATCATCACAATCATATAAGTCACATAGCAAGCAACATTTATATGCACTAAAGAATTCAATTGATAATTATACTCACAATCATATAGCAAGCAATATTCATTTGCACTAAAGAATTCAATTGATAATTAAACTCACCTTTTTCCTTTGATTCCAACCCTTAACTTATTGTCTACCCCCTTTTTGTATATCTCCAATTTGTCTTGAGCCTAATATTGAAATATAAATAGTTAATTTATGACTAGAGAAAATTAATGTGGCTTAAACAAATTAATATACATTATTCATATCAATAATTAAAATGTTTCGTATGAGGCAATGTGATCTTATGGGACTATTTTGACTATAACATTTTATGTATTTGACCAATTAATTTGATTCTTATTCCTAATTAAAAGTAACATACTTATATATAACATATTAAAAATTCAGACCAATTGGATCACTGTATAATTTTTGGTAGAATTTCTAATCGTGTTCTGATTTCTGCTCTGTTTTCTGCCCTTAGGCAGTTTCAGGGTACTCATTTGGGTTCATCTTAACTTATAATACCTATTTTAATGAAAATTTACAGACACTTATATGGGTTCATATGGAACATTTGTCATGTTTACAACTTTTATCAATTATGTTTCTAAGGTCTTCAAATTATAAAAAACTTATTCTTTACATAATATATTAAGCTACACTTAGTTCCAAAATTTCGCTGAGACATATACCTATATCTTTCATGTTTTGAGCATTTACAGAATCGATCTTTAAGAAGCTCAAAATAATTAAACAAGTTTCGGGACCTGTACAGGGCACTCAATAGGAAGTTCAAATTAGTGCCTATTAATGAATCTTAGCAGCTCAAATCAACCTTATAGCAATAAGAATTGATTACTTACCAGGAACAAACTTTCAAGGGATCAATTTGCCTCAACAACTAAGTGAAACAAGAAAAAATTTGTGGCTGGAACTTGAGAGAAAATAGGTTGAAGAAATGAAGCAAAGAAGAAGAAGAAGATAAAAAAAAAGAAAAGGAAGATAATGGAGCATAATAGGTTAAAATCCACCTACCCCATTTTTTTCTCTTTTTCTCTTTGCCGTCCAACTCTTTTTTTTTTCTTTTTGTTGTATTTTTTCTTTATTTTTTAATTTAATTTTTTTATTTTTATTTTTATTTTTATTATCATCATCATACATACATACATACATATACATACATTCATGTATACATATATATATTTACCCAATTTCACTAACCAATAATAAATAAATATATAATTTAATCACTTATTTTAATTTAATTAAATTAATCATGTCAAATTTTTATTAATTCAATCTAGTCTCTTTATTCACTTAAATATTAATTTCATGTCATTTTCATCCACATTATAAAACAGACATATGCATTTCTATACAATTGTAAAATATTTGAAAATAAACTAATTGTATGTCATGAATATATTTAAATAAAAATGCATATTATGCATGTGTTCAAGTGATATGTAGATATATATGCAAAATGTATATGTGCAAATGAGATGCTGTAGAAATGCATATGAGAAAAGTCAATGATGTTTCAATTCTCCCTTCCTTTTAAAAATTTCGTCCTCGAAATTTAATACCTGGAAATAGGTGTGGATATTGCTTTTTCATATTTTTTTCTGTTTTCCATGTTGCCTCTTCTCGTGAATGATTTCTCTATAATACCTTAACTAAAGGTATTTCTCGGTTTCTCAACTATTTAGTCTTGTATCCGATGATTGCCACTAGTTCTTCAACATAACTCATGTCATTTGCAGTCTCAATGGCTTTTGCATTTGCTAGTTAGCTTGATCATTTGTTTCATTTGCATATTTGTTGGGCCATAGGCCTCTTCTTTTGCTTTGCAATGTCGATTGACTAGTCACAATGCCTTTTAAGTCATTATGCATATGCAATTGTACTTATTTATTCATCAACCATTGTATCTTATCACATATACCATACATATACCACATATATACCTCATATGTCAACACATATACCTTGCATATACTATACATATACCATGTATATATATCATATGTCAAACATATACCTCCAATATACCACAAGTACATAAACTTATATGTACCACAAATGTCATAAATTATTCATCATCATATTTTCAAGGAAAAATCATCACAATCATATAAGTCACATAGCAAGCAACATGTATATGCACAAAAGAATTCAATTGATAATTATACTCACAATCATATAGTAAGCAATATTCATTTGCACTAAAGAATTCAATTGATAATTACACTTACCTTTTTCCTTTGATTCCAACCCTTAACTTATTGTCTACCCCCTTCTTGTGTATCTCCAATTTGTCTTGAGTCTAATATTGAAATATAATTGGTTAATTTATGACTAGAGAAAATTAATGTGGCATAAACAAATTAATATACATTATTCATATCAATAATTAAAATCTTTCGTATGAGGAAGTGTGACCTTATGGGACTGTTTTGGCTATAACCTTTTATGTATTTGACCAATTAATCTGATTCTTATTCCTAATTACAAGTAACATATTTATATATAACATATTAAAAATTCAGAACAATTGGATCACTGTACAAAGTTTTGGTTGAATTTCTAATCATGTTCTGATTTCTGCTCTGTTTTCTGCCCTTAGGCAGTTTCAGGGTACTCATTTGGGTTCATCATAACTTATAATATATACGTCATATTTTACTGAATATTTACAGAAAATTATATGGGTTCATATGGAACATTTTTCATATTTACAACTTTTATCAATTATGTCTCTAAGGTCTTTAAATTATAACAAACATGTTACTGGTCCAGAATAGAATTGGCTTCCGGACCAGTATGAGTTACAAAGGCCATAACTAATTCTTTACATAATATATTAAGCTAAAACTAGTACCAAAATTTGGCTAAGACATATACCTATAACGTTTATGTTTTGAGCGTTTACAAAATCGATCTTTAAGAAGCTCAAAATAATTAAACAAGTTTCACGACCTGTACAGGGCACTCAGTAGGCAGTTCAAATTAGTGCCTATTAATGTACCTTAGCAACTCCAACCAACCTTATAGCAATAAGAATTTATTACTTGCCAAGAACAAACTTTCAAGTGATCAATTTGCCTCAACAACTAAGTGAAACAAGGAAGAATTTGTGGCTGGAACTTGAGAGAAAATAGGTTGAAGAAATGAAGCAAAGAAGAAGAAGAAGATAAGAAAAGAAAAGGAAGATAATGGAGCATAATAGGTTAAAATCCACCTACCCCATTTATTTCTCTTTTTCTTTTTGCCGTCCAACTCTTTTTTTTTCTTTTCTTCTTTTATTTTTCTTTTTGCTGTATTCTTTCTTTTTTTTTAATTTAATTTTTTTATTATTATTTTTATTTTTATTATCATCATACATACATACATACATACATATACATACATTCATGTATACATATATATATTTACCCAATTTCACTAACCAATAATAAATAAATATATAATTTAATCACTTATTTTAATTTAATTAAATTAATCATGTCAAATTTTTATTAATTCAATCTAGTCTCTTTATTCACTTAAATATTAATTTCATGTCATTTTCATCTATATTATAAAACAGACATATGCATTTCTATACAATTGTAAAATATTTGAAAATAAACTAATTGTATGTCGTGAATATATTTAAATAAAAATGCATATTATGCATATGTTCAAGTGATATGTATATATATATGCAAAATGTATATGTGCAAATGAGATGCTGTAGAAATGCATATGGGAAAAGTGAAGGATGTTACATGGCTAAGCTAAAAAAGTGGTAGTTTGGGGTCATCTGATTATGAATCACATGACACATGTGAATCTTGTTTACTAGGCAAGATTACTAAATTACCCTTTAAGGGAAAGGGTGTAACACCTAACACCATATACATCTATATACCATATATACTGATTTTATATTGTTATCCCGTATGGAACAAGATTAAATAAAATTCAATAATTCAATAATTGTTATTTACTTATGCTTATGCTTATGCTTGTACATTTTATTTTATTGTGACCAGGTTAAACGAACATTGCCCCGGGTTTCCATGTGAACATTTGCATTTGCTAGCTAGCTTGATCATTTGTTTCATTTGTACATTTGTTGGGCCATAGGCCTCTTCTTTTGCTTTGCACATTTGTTAGGCCATAGGCCTCTTCATTTGCCTTGTACATTTGTTGGGTCATAGGCCTCTTCTTTTGCTTTGCAATGTCGATTGACTAGTCACAACGCCTTTTAAGTCATTATGCATATGCACTTGTACTTATTTATTCATCAACCATTGTATCTTATCACATATACCATACATATACCACATATATACCTTATATGTCAACACATATACCATACATATACCACATATATACTTCATATGCAACACTTATACCATACATATACCACATATATACCTCATATGTCAACACACATACCTTGCATATACTATACATATACCATGTATATATATCATATGTCAAACATATACCTCCAATATACCACAAGTACACAAACTTATATGTACCACAAATGTCACAAATTATTCATCATCATATTTTCAAGGAAAAATCATCACAATCATATAAGTCACATAGTAAGTAACATGTATATGCACTAAAGAATTCAGTTGATAATTATACTCACCTTTTTCCTTTGATTCCAACCCTTAACTTATTGTCTACCCCCTTCTTGTATATCTCCAATTTGTCTTGAGCGTAATATTGAAATATAATTGGTTAATTTATGACTAGAGAAACTTAATGTGGCTTAAACAAATTAATATACATTATTCATATCAATAATTAAAAGTTTTCCTATCAGGAAGTGTGACCTTATGGGACTGTTTTGACTATAACGTTTTTTGTATTTGACCAATTAATCTGATTCTTGTTCCTAATTACAATTATCATAATTATATATAACATATTAAAAGGTCAGACCAATTGGATTATTGTACAATTGTTGGTGGAATTTCTAATCGTGTTATGATTTCTGCTCTATTTTCTACCCTTATGCAGTTTCAGGGTACTCATTTGGGTTCATCATAACTTATAATCTGTACGTCCTATTTTAATGAAACTTTACAAAAACTTATATGGGTTCATATGGAACATATTTCATGTTTACAACTTTTATCAATTATATCTCTAAGGGCTTCAAAGTATAACAAACATTTTACTAGTCCAGAATAGAATTGGCTTCCGGACCAGTATGACCTACAAAGGCCGTAACGTATTCTTTACATAATATATTAAGCTCAAATTAGTACCATAAGTTCAATAAAACATATACCTATAACTGTTATGTTTTGATAATATACAGAATCGATCTTTAAAAAACTCAAAATAATTAAAACAGTTTCGGGACCTGTACAGGGCACTCAGTAGGCAGTTCAAATCATGGAACAGTAATGGTTCCATTCACCATACGTCAACAAGCACAAGACCTATGAACTTGAAATTTAGTTTACCAATCCATAACACATATATCTTCAACTTTTATGTTTTGAGTTACTTCCAATATTCATTTTAACATACCCAAAACTAACATACACTGTAGCTAACTTACTTAAGATTCCCATCCGGACCAGTTTCAATAAAAAGAGGATATCCCATTCTATACACCATATCTTTCAAACCTATTTACATATCCATAAATCTAAGACATAAAGGAACAACCTTTATGTTTGAATATTTTCCAGAATCAATTTCTATGGATATCAAAATTGGGGTTCAAATCAGTGCCTATTAATGAACCTTATCAACTCAAATCAACCTTATAGCAATAAGAATTGATTACTTACCAAGAACTAAATTTCAAGGAATAAATTTGCCTCAAAAACCAAGTGAAACAAGGAAGAATTTGTGGCTGGAACTTGAGAGAAAATAAGTTGAAGAAATGAAGAAAAGAGAAGGAAGATAATGGAGCCTAATAGGTTAAAACTCACCTACCCCATTTGCTATATTTCTTTCTTTTGCCGTCCACTCTTTCTTTTTTTTTTCTTTTTCTTTTTGCTGTATGATTTCTTTTTTTTTTTAATTATTTTTATTTTTATTATCATCATACATACATACATACATATACATATATTCATGTATACATATATACATTTACCCAATTTTACTAACCAATAATAAATAAATATATAATTTAATCACTTATTTTAATTAAATTAAATTAATCATGTTAAATTTTTATTAATTCAGTCTAGTCTCTTTATTCACTTAAATATTAATTTCATGTCATTTTCATCTATATTATAAAACGGACATATGCATTTCTATACAATTGTAAAATATTTGAAAATAAACTAATTGTATGTCATGAATATATTTAAATAAAAATGCATATTATGCATGTATTCAAGTGATATTTATGCAAAATGCATATGCACAAATGTGATGCTGCAGAAATGCATATGGAAAAGTCAAGGATGTTACAAAGGGTGAACGTGCTAATGGACTTTTAGACTTAATACATTCAGATGTATGTAGTCCAATGTCTACACATGCTAGAGGTGGTTTCATCTACTTCATTACTTTTATCGATGACTATTCATGATATGGATACGTGTATCTTATGAGATACAAATCTGAAGCTTTTGAAAAGTTCAAAGAATTTAGAAAATGAAGTAGAGAAACAACTTGGCAAAAGTATTAAAACACTGCGATCAGATCGAGGAGGTGAATACTTGAGCCAAGAGTTTCTAGATTATTTTAGGGATAATGGGATTTTATCTCAATGGACTCCAACTTACACTCCACAACACAATGGAGTGGCTGAAAGAAGAAATGGAACCTTGTTAGACATGGTAAGGTCTATGATGAGTTTTGCGGAATATAAATGTTACTAGAGACCGCCATTTATATATTAAATGGAGTTCTTCAAAGTCAGTTGATGTTACTCCATATGAGATATGGTATAACAAAAGACCCACATTTTCTTACATGAGAATTTGGGGTTGTCCTGCTTATGTGAAACGGACAATGTCAGATAAGCTAGAAGCTAAGTCTGACCGATGTCCATTTGTGGGATATCCAAAAGTATCATATGGATATCAATTTTATCACCCCTTGGAACAAAAGGTTTTTGTTTCAAGACATACTATCTTTTTAGATAGAAAATTCCTTCTAAAAGGAGATAGTGGGAGCAAAATTGAACTTGAGGAAGTTCAAGATGCTCAAATAGATGCTGATCAACTGTATGAACCCGAGCTTGTTACTCATACAGATGATATAACAGCTCAACCTTCTGAAGCACAAGAGCTTCGTAGGTCAAGTAGGATACGTACTGTTCCAGAGAGATATGGATTTCTCATTAGTGAACAGAACAACGTATTGCTCATAGAAAATGATGAGCCTACGACCTATGAAGAGGTTCTGAATAGTTCAGAATCTGACAAATGGCTTCAACTCATTAAGTCAAAAATGGATTCCATGTATGAAAACCAAGTATGGACTTTAGTTGACCCACCCGAAGGAATAAAGCCTATAGGATGAAACTTTTAGCCCAATAGCTATGCTTAAATCCATAAGGATACTCCTAGCCAATGCTACTCATTATGATTATGAGATATGGCAAATGGATGTGAAAATAACTTTCCATAATGGAAATCTGACTGAGGATGTGTACATGACACAACAAGAAGGTTTCATATCCAAAGATGGCAAAAAGGTATGTAAGCTTCAAAGATCCATTTATGGATTAAAGCAAGCATCCATGAGTTGGAATATTTGGTTTGATGAGACAATTAAACAGTTTGGTTTCTTACAAAATCCGGATGAACCTTGTGTTTACAAGAAGGTTAGTGGTAGTGCAATCATATTTCTTGTGTTATATGTAGATGACATATTGTTAATGGAAAATGATGTCTCAGCTTTACAATCAGTCAAAATTTGGTTATCCAAGAATTTTTCTATGAAAGACCTTGGAGAAGCAGTCTATATTTAAGGGATAAAGATCTATAGAGATAGATCTAAATGATTGCTTAGTCTTTCACAGTCTACATACATAGATAAGATGCTAAAGAGATTTAGCATGGAGCAGTCCAAGAGGGGATATATTCCCATGACTCATGGGATTACTCTCTCAAAGTCTTTGTGTCCAAAAACACAATATGAGATGCCACACATGAGTTTGATTCCATATGCTTCAGCTATAAGATCAATCATGTATGCTATGATATGTACAAGACCCTATGTATCATATGCCCTGAGTAGATACCAATCGGACTCTAGTGAGGGTCATTGGGTGGCTGTCAAGAATGTCCTTAAGTACTTAAGAAGAACTAAGGATGTATTCTTTGTATATGGAAATGGAGATCTTACTGTGAGTGGGTATACTGATGCCAGCTTCCAATCTAACAAGGATGACTCAAAATCTCAGTTAGATTATATATTCACACTAAATGGTGGAGCAGTTATTTAGAAGAGTTTAAAATAGAAAAGGACTGCTGATTCCGCAACTGAAGCAGAGTACATTGCACCTTCTGAAGCATCAAAGGAAGCAATTTGGATAAAAAAATTCATCAGAGAACTTAGAGTGGTTCCCAGCATTATTGATCCAATACAATTGTATTGTGATAATAATGGAGCCATTGAACAAGCAAAGGAGCCACGGTCTCATCAAAGATCCAAACATGTACTCAGAAGATACCATTTGATTAGAGAAATCATTGGTAGGAATAATGTAAAGATAGAAAGAGTGTCTACTGATCAAAATATTGTTGATCTTTTAACTAAGCCACTTTCCCAAAAGAAATATGATTCTCATGTACTCGCCTATGGAATTAAATACAAAGGCGATTGGCATTAGTGCAAGTGGGAGCTTGTTAGAGGAGTGCTCTAAAGGCAATCACCTTTAGCACTTATTGTACAAATTTATTTGATTAATAAAAGGCTTTTTCATTAATTTGATGTTCATTTGATATATGAATTGATAAGTGATCTTAAATCAATTAATGAAGTCCCTGATACATAACATAACATGAAGGAAATAATGAAGAGATCATGATATTGAGATTCTTATCATGTGTAATTATGTTAGTATCAAAATTATCCTTAGTCATAGGAATAATGAGATGGCACATTATTAATCCAGACAGACTAGCACATGTTACACTTCTTGATTGAATCGAGTAGTAGATCTCATTATCTATAAACATGAGATGTTTAGAGTTAACATGTGGATGCTTGCTAAGTGTAGCTAAGTATATTGGATGACCAACTATGAGACAATCGTATGGATAATCTATTCAAATGTCAATGATAGTCTCATCATAGCAATGGTGCAAGTATCCTTAGACTTGAGGTACTCAAGGATATCTTGAATATTGATTTTGTATTTTGACACTATTCCTTGTTGCCTTAGAGAGGTAGCTCATAGGGTGGTGATTGGATACATCTTGAGGTATTCGAAGGTAATTGGGTAACCAACAAAGGATTCACCACTCTTGATAAAATGAGTGTATACCCATGGCATCTCGTCATGGTCATTACTCAGGAATCTCTGGCTGGAGTGGAAATGTCATAAATATAGTATACAATGACATATCTATTAGATTAATGAGCCTCAAGGATAAGAAATAACATTACATGGACTAGAGGTGACATAGTAAGTCTAGTGGGAGTTGACACATGTCCATACTATGAACCAAGTGGGGTATAGAATGGTGAAAGGAATAATTGCACAAAAATTGTCTATGGAAAGGTTCGTAGTCAAGCCACTAACGTTTCGGTCAATTCGGGGTCATGATGTCTTGCTAGATACCTCTCATGACCTGCTTAAATTAATTATTAATTTAAGTGGCCAATATAACCGGGAACCTAATGGGTCACACGCATTGATGATATGGATAATAAGTAAAATGGTCTTGGATAGGATGTATATTTGGATGGATCGCGATGAGATTGCATGGAAAAATCGTTCGAGAGTGTCACCGGCCTGTACGGGCTAGGCAGGCTACTGGCCTGCCTTGTGGGCCAGCTGGGTTGCCCAGCGCGCCTGTAGCTTCCCATCCGTTGGCCAACAACTGTTTTTGGCCATAATTAGGCCAATTATGGCCAATTACTATTCATTAGTTTCCATTTTCTCCATTTTTGACTTTTCATCTTATTTTTGAATTTAATTCAAATAGAAAAGACATCAAATGGCAGAAAATAGACATTAAAATATATTTTGTGAAAAAAAATATTTTTAAGACAATAAAAATTCTCTCAAAAACACTTTCAAATCTAGCACTTTGAATTGGTTCAAACCATTTCTCTTGATAGTTTCTTCTTCATTCTTCGCATGGATTATCATTAGAAACATCCTAGTGTGGATTTTTGTGGTTTGCTACATCCCAACAAAGTGAAGATTTAAAGAACAAATAAAAATTACAAGGTATCATTTTTAACATTTACATTTATATAAATTAGTTTTAATGGTACAAGTATGATCTTTTGTTTTGGGTTTTAAAAAATTTTATTTTTCGCTGCGTTTTTAAATATGATTCATTCTTCAAAACCTAACAATTTGAGCAAGTTAAAAGCACATAAATGGTGGTAAGAACATTATATGCCAAGTTAAGAAACGTAGGGATGCATGTTTGCGGTATTTTTATGGGTTTAAGAAGCTTGGAATTAATATGGAAAGTGAAAGTCTAATTTTCTAGTAGCCTATCACGGGCATGAATTAATAAAATCATGAGCATGTCTAAATGACATCACGGGCATAAATGTTGCAAAATATAGATTCTAAAGCTGAGGATTTTCACAGACTTAACATCGGTGTTCATGCCCATGAAGCCTTGCAGTTTAAATTGAGCATGTTCATATTATTGATAGAACCTTATGAATTTTCAATCCCAAACCCTAGCCACCAGTTTATCTAAACCCCAGGATTGATTTGCATCCAATTCCTTTGATTTTAACTTTTGTTATACGAAACTAAGCCCTTAACCTATATTAAAATGGAATATAAATAAGAATTTGATTAAGCTAAATGAAGTTAGAACCAAGGTGCACAAGAACACAATTTAGAATCCTAGAATCAATTTATAATCATCGCTATAGAGGTAAGAAATTATGATTTCGTTATTCTTTTAATCGTTTAGTTTGGTTTCAAAGAGGTTGTGAGTTTTAAGGGTTTAGGTTGGGATTTTATATTGATAATGGCATATATACCTAGAATGGCAGAAATAGATTATAATAAGGTCTCTGTTATTATGTTAGGAACCAAGGCAGATAGCGTAGAATCCCATTAAAGGTAGTACACATGAGATATAAAGTTTAAGGCTCCAATAGTTTAGGCTTGTACATATATGCATTTTAATTCAAATTATGTTATGTTTGTGCTTTTGATTATGAAATTATTAAGTTAATTGGCATGTAATAATATGTAAGAGTTGTTGGAACTAAGTCTAAATGATATGTTAAACTTTGAAGACATGCAAAGACATGATA
Organism: Triadica sebifera; assembly: GCA_023653625.1. NCBI lineage: Eukaryota > Viridiplantae > Streptophyta > Magnoliopsida > Malpighiales > Euphorbiaceae > Triadica > Triadica sebifera. The sequence continues at coordinate 18,385,073 of CM042908.1, read as the reverse complement.
TTTGATGATCATTGATGTTGTGATTGGAAACTGAGGAATGAACCTTATTTGATTTGCTAAGTGGCATAGATGATAAATGACAGAAAGTATTAATAAAAGTGGCTAACATTGCTTAGCCTTAGTACTAATGCATGATTGTGTGTGGTTTTGGCTTTAAACACTATTGGAAATTGTTACAAACTGATGTTTCATAACCATGAATTTAGGCTTCACATCCATGAATGTATTGCATGCATGTGAATGTATGAACAATAAAGGTTCATGCCCATGAACCAAAGTTCGCAACCATGAACCAAAGTTCATGCCCGTGAATGTCCACATGGAGCCAATCATGGCTAGACAACTCGTGATAGAAGGCTTCACACTCGTGAATACCCTGTATCGACTTACACACACACTTGGCATGATTAAATAAGATTAGTATGATAACTTGAGTATGAATAATTAATATGCACAAGATGATCTAGATTGTAAAGTATTATGTGTTGAACATGTTGAATAATGAAATGGATTATAAATGGTTTAGGTAACCAGAATATGTTTATAAATGCCCATTCTTTATTTTAGGACTATCTTAGGATAACTTGCATGCCATTGAGGGAGTTACAGTACCCTAAAATATTATTATGTAATAATTAAGGTGGCTTAAGTTTGAGTTAGAGAGCTTTTGATTATTTAGGGAAAACATGGCTTAAGCTCAGGTTAGAGCGCCTTTGTACCCATATGCATGCAAATTTTATATTTATCATCAAGGTGGCATAAGCTTGAGTTGGAGTACTCTTGATTTGACGAGCTTAGTAGTAGCTATCTAGACAAATACAGTTAGGGAGTAGTGTGGCTAAAGCTCAGTTTAGATCACTCCTGTTTCACAACTCATATCTGGTAGTCCGAGTTTAGAATATAGGGCAGAACATAGTAAATTATAAATAGAAGGCAATGGATTATTATAATACAAAAACCAATGAATTATTATAATGCAAAACATAGTAAATATGGTAATGCAGAATATAGTTATACCCTAGAAAGGGATATGGAAATCCAGTAATCAGACATATGAAACTAGTTATTGGATATTGTCCTATATGATATAGTTGTTGTACACAATTGATGATGTGGAAACACTTATGCGATATATGCAATGATTGTACTGTGATTTAATTAAATTAAGCATAATGTTACATGATGATATTCTAAATTGAGACATGATATATTTTTGATATATAACGGTATGATTAAGAAAACAAGTATGCACTCGGTATAAATTATTTATGCTATGTTAATGTATGAAATTTTAATACTTATATGTACCACTAAGATTTCAGTAGCTTCGCATGTGGATTTCCTTGCACGCAGGTGTGGAGCTGATAAATAGCTAAGTTGATGTGAAGAGGGGTTCAAGTAGTCAGAGTTGACCTATGTTGGGTCGGTTTATTTATTTTATTTATTTGATTATCTCTCATTACATGAGATAGAGACCGATAACTACTCATGTATTAATAATGATGTGTAATTGAATTTATTCATGTTTTTAATAAGGTTGATTTTTGTAATGAGTGCTATTGTTACCCAAACCAAATTATATTTTGATTATGGATTTGAACCAAATATAGGAAAAAGATATTTATAATGTTAGAGAGATGCCCTAAAGGCAATCACCTTAGGCACTTGATGTACCCATTTATTATTAATAAAAGGAATTTCATTATATGGTATTCATTGCATATGAATTAATATAAATCTTAAACCGTTTAATAAAAACCTTGGTACATGTGCAATTGTGTTTATACTTAAATGATCCCTAGTCATAGGATTAACAAGAGAGGACATTGTTAATCCGGACAAACTAGCATATGTTATACTCCTTGACTAGGACAAGTAGTTGATCTCATAAGATGAAGACATGAGATATTTATAGTTAACATATGGATGCTTGCTAAAGTAGTTAAGAACATTAGATGACCTGCTATGAAACAATCACATGGATGTCTATTCGATGTTAGTGATAGTCTCATCATAGCAATGGTACAAGTATCCTTAGACTTGAGATGCTCAAGGTTATTTTAGATACTAAATCCTATACTTTGACTCCATTCCTTATTGCCTCTTAAAGATTGCTCACAAGGTGGTGATTGGATATAATATGAGGTATTCAAAGGTAGTTGAGTAGTTAATAAAGGATTCACCACTCCTAATAAAATGAGAGTATATCTATGGCCTCTTATAGAGATCATTACTCATAAATCATTGGTTGAGTTAGACATGTCTTGAAAAAGATCTTCAAGGACATATATAATAGAGTAATGAGTCTCATAGATAATAACTAACATCATTTGGACTAGATATGATGTAATCAGTCCAGTTGGAGATGACACATAGTCCATGCTCTAAACCAAATAAGGTATAGCTTGGTGAAAGGATGAATTGCATGGTAATTATCTATGGAAGAGTTAAAAGCCAAACCACCGACTTGCTAGTTAATTGGATGGTCATGATGTGTTGCTAGATACCACTCATGATCTACTAAATCAATAAATATTGATGAGAAATCAAATTTGGGTTAAAAGTGTTTGACTTTTAGAATCCTAATTGGATTAGATTCCTTCCAAGATTTGAGTTGCCAACATGACCAAAAAAACTATTAAGTCATATGAATAGAGGGAATGAAGAAAATATAAAATGAAATTTGGATAAGATCCATGTGATAGAGAAAGAGAATTAAATCTTTTATAAGAGTTATAAAAAAGGGCCAAATCCAATTTGGATTAGGATTGTTGACTTAGTCAACATTGGGCCATATACCTTTCAAAATGGGTCCATTACTGATTTTCCTTTCTAACCCTAAAAGGGATTTGAAGAGTATAAATACTCCATTTAAGGAGTCAATTTCGTGTTTGCCCCCTTAAGACAAATAAGAGTTATTTTTCTCCTCTCTCATTTCTCTTTCATAAGACAATTTCCATAGCTAGCACTTTGGACTTTTGTCACCCATTCTCTTTAGAGGTTTTTTTTTCTTCCTTTGTGTGGATACTCCTAGAGACAATCCTTGCTTTTGATTGTTGTGGTTTGCTACAAACTAACAAAGAAGGAAAAGCTTACAATTTGGAAGATCAAGAGTTGTAAACAAAGATAATCAACTTATCCTATTAGATGGTATGATCCATTTTAAATTACATAGGGCATTCCTTGGGTTTTGGTTTTGATTAAATTTTATATTTTTGTTCTGCCATGTATGAGATACATGTTCAAAACCCAACATATACATTATACAGTACATGAAAAATTTTCATTGTAAATATGTATGAGTTAAGTTATAATAAGTTTTAAATCAAAACTTTTATGGCATCCATCCGTATAGTGAGGTTTTTCTCTACTATATGGATGAGTTTTACATTTGGTGATATCAGAGCTTAGGTTTAGGCAGTTCTAGATCTAAGTGCTTTATAGGGTTATCGTGCATGCATACAAGTGTCTCGTCTGACTGTGAGTTGGGCAACTTCCCTATCAACTTGTAGGACTATAGTGAAATGGCATATGAATCGAATGACATGATTGAGAGCCATAGCTATCCACATATTAGGGCACCAAACCAACCCAGAGTAGCAAGTGTTCAGGGTCTAGGTGCAATATCAGTCCTTAATTAGCAAGCTTTTAAGTAGGCCGATTAGGGCCAAACTCATTGGATGTAGTAGATGGCAAGTCTATTATTGTAGATTCCTAGAGTTGTACCACAACCAGTACTTGTTCCTCCACCTCCACCACTAAAGCTAAGGGTACAGCTAGACAAGCTCCATAAGTTTGGAGCTACTTATTTTTTGGAACCAAAGATAATGGTCTTATTGCTGCAGAGTACTAGATAGAGAAGATATTAAGGGTTTGTGATGGGTTTGAGGTGACCACTGATCAAAAGGCTAAATATGCCATATCTTTATTGCCAGAAGATGGTTGTGGCTAGTGAAAGATAATTTTTCTAAAACTAGATATCCCTTAGCCAATGACATGAGACTTCTTCATAAAGTAACAATATGTTATTTTGAGTAGAAGAAGGAGTGTTTGAACCTCAAGTAGGGCAAGATGATAATGATTAAGTATTAGAGTGAGTTCGATTGAGTAAATAGCTTCAGAGATGATCAAGAGTGAGAGAGATAAGTATAGAAGGTTTGAATATGACCTCAATCCAGAGATAAGTGACTTTGTGACTACACTCCAACATGTCAGTTTTGCTTAGTAGATTGCATCCGCTATTAATGTGAAACAGAGAAAGAGGAAAATAATAGAAGAAGCTTTTAGACATATAGTAACTCCAGTGGCCCAGCCTTCAGGCAAGAAGGTTCAATTTTACCTAGGACAATCTCATGGTAGGAGTCAGAGATAGAACATAAATTATACACAAGGTTTATCACATATAAGGGGGCAACCCTCCAAAACTACATCTGCAGTTGGTAGCACACTAACATAGGCTACTAGAGAGAATGTTCGAATTTGTGGCACCTTCCATAAGAGTCACAAAAGAGAGTGCTAAAGAAATACATATGCTTACTTCAAATGCAAATCTAAGGAGCATATGAAGAAGGATTGTCCTTCGAATACTAGTAGTGCACCAACTTAGACTACATAGTCAACTCCAATTCAGACTAGACAGTAGACCAAAGAAGGTCATACAGAACCTACCCAAGCATTCTTTGAGACTATTAACAGATTAAGACTAGGCCAGACACCAGCTAGAGCTTATGCTATAAGGGCCAAAGAGGATCAGGAAGCTACAAATGTGATTGTTGGTATGTTCTCTCTTTATGAATCAAATATATGTGTGTTGATTGACCTAGGTTCAACACATTCTTATATATGCACAAGTACACCTGGATAACACAACATGGTTAGTGAGAAATTTGAATATGAGATTGAGCTTACAAACCCTTTATATCACAGTTTGACAGTGAATCAGGTTTTTAGAGGATTTCATTTAATTTTGCATAGGAGAGATTGAGTTTATGTTTTATGAATTTGATACCATTTTGGGCATGGATTAGCTTACACAATGTGGGGCAGTAGTTGACTGCAAGAAAAAATTTATGATGCTTAAAATACCTGAATAGGGAGATGTTAAAGTGGAAGGTGAGTTGTTTCCATAGCTTCTATGGGTTATTTCAATGATGAAAGTCGAGAGAATGATGAGGAAATGATGTGAAGCCTATTTGGCTCATGTTGTTGACACTTGAAAGATATGTCTAGATCTTAAGGATATCCCTATAATGAATGAATTTCTGGATGTTTTTAATGAAGATATATGGGGGTTACCACCAAATAGAGAGGTTGAGTTCTTTATAGAGCTCACTCTACCACAACACCTATATCAATAGTGCCATACAAAGTGGTACCATCTAAAATAAAAGAGCTTTAAGCTTAGTTGCAAGAATTGTCAAATGAAGGGTATATAAGGTCGAGTGTATCTCCATAGAATGCACAAATGTTGTTTATGAAATAGAAAGAGGGTTCTATGAGGCTATGCATAGATTACAGACAGTTGAATAAGGCAAGATATATGTTGCCTTTGATTGATGACTAAAGGTATGTTTTCGAATATTGATTTGAGATTAAGGTATCACAGTTGAGAGTTAGGGCAAAAGACATAGCCAAGACAACATTCAAAATTAGATATGGGCATTAGAAATTCGTGGTTATGCCATTTGAGTTGATGAATACTCCAATAGTCTTTATGGACTTGATGAATATAGTATTTAGACCCTATCTAGACTAGCGTGTTGTAGTCTTTATTAATGATATTCTGGTGTATTCTAAGACACCTGAAGAGCATGATCAACACCTAATAATAGTGTTACAAACATTTAAGGAGTAGAATTTGTAACGGCTGGGCTCCCCTGGAATCAGGGTCTTGGTCCATTGCCACAGAGCAAGCCCATCGGTCGTCTCACTGAGACTAATGGGCTGCTGAGTTCCATAGCCCAATACCTCCAACCCATCACCTGGAAATCCGGTCCATGCCGTTTGCCACAGGTAGGTTGTTGGAGGCAAGAGTCGAACCCTTGACCTTCCTTTAGCCTCAGTAAGAGACTACCAATTGTACCATGGTACAATTACAGTTGGTAGTCTCTTACTGAGGCTAAAGGGAAGTCAAGGGTTTGACTTTTGCCTCAAACAACCTACCTGTAGCAAACGACATGGACCTGGTTTCCAGATGATGCGTTGGAGGTATTGGGCCATGGACCCCAGTAACCCGTTAGTCTTAGTGAGACAGCGGGTGGGCTAGCTTTGTGGCAACGAGCCAAGACCCTGATTCCAGGGGAGCCCAGCCATTACATAATTGGTAGTCTCTTACTGAGGCTAAAGGGAGGTCAAGGGTTCAACTCTTGCCTCCAACAACCTACCTGTGGCAAACGACATGGACCGAGTTTTTAGGAGATGGGTTAAAGGTATTGGGCCATGCACCCCGGCAGCCCGTTAGTCTCAGTGAGACAACGGGTGGGCTTGCTCTGTGGGAACGGGCCGAGACCTTGATTCCAGGGGAGCCCAGCCGTTACAGAATTTGTATGCCAAGTTCTCAAAATCTGAATTTTAGGTGAATGAGGTAGCTTTTTTGTGGCACATTATGTCATCTAATAGTACGTGAGGTGATCCTAGCAAGGTAGAGCTTGTTATCAGTTAGGAGCCTCCCTACAATATGACTAAAATCAAAAGTTTCCTTAGATTAGCTGGTTATTACAAGAGGTTTGTTATAGTATTAGAATGGCAATAAGAGTGTATTACAATGGATTTCGTGATCGGGTTACCTGTGACTCCTTGAAAATATTACGTCATATGGATTATTATGGATAGGCTTATGAAGTCAACGTACTTCTTGCCTATCAATATGGATTACCTTTTTAATAGGCTAGCATAAATGTATGTTAATGAGATAGTACATATTTATGGAGTACCAGTCTCCATTATTTTCGACAGGAACCCTAGGTTTACTTCTCAATTTTGGGGTAGTCCAAAAAGAGATTTGGCTACCAAACTTAGCTTCAGTACAACTTTTCATCCTCAAACAGTTAGTCTGAGAGGGTAATATAAATCCTAAAATACATTATGAAAGGTTATGTGATTGAATTCAAAGGAAGTTGGGATAAATATCTTCCATTAATGGAATTTTCTTACAAAACTAACTATCAGCTTTGTATCAAGATGGCTCTATTTGAGGCACTGCAAAGTAGAAATGTGCCAAACAACTTTGTGTTGGACAAAACTCTGTAAGGGAAAGCTAGTGGGGCAATCTATATTTAACCAGGAAATCATAAATGGTTAGAGATAAAATGGTGAACTTGTTGAGGTAGCTAAGAATGGTCTCTAAGGGGGAGAGACCTAATTATTCAATTGAGATAGATGGTGGATTATACTACCAAGGTTGTTTATGAATTCCTAGTGATGATGTGCTAAGACAAAGGATATTACAGGAAGCACAGGAGACTAGGTATACAATGCAACAAGGAATTATAAAGGTGTATCATGACCTGAAGAGTAAGTACTACTGGATAGGTATGAAAAAGGTATCACAGAGTATACAACCAGATGCTTGACTTGTCAGCAAGTCAAGGTAGAATATCAGGTACCTTTAGGATTACTGTAGCCCATCACAATATTAGAATGGAAATCAGAGCAAATTACTATGGATTTCGTGATCAGGTTACCAGTGACTTCGTGAAAATATGATGTCATATGGATTATTATGGATAGACTTATGAAATCAGCACACTTCTTGTCTATCAATGTGGATTACCCTTTTAATAGCTTAGTAGAGATGTATGTCAATGAGATAGTACAGCTTCATAAAGTACTAGTCTCCATTATTTCAAACAGGGACCCTAGGTTCTTAGTTTTGGGGTAGTCTAAAAATAAATTTGGGAATTACTCTTAGCTTAATTATAGCTTTTCATGCTCAGACACTTAGTCTGAAAGGGTACTTCATATCCTATAAGATATGATGAAAGGTGGTGTGATTGAATTTGAAGGTAGCTGGGATAAATAACTTTCATTAATGGAATTTTTTTACAATAACAACTATAACTCTAGTATCAATATGGTTCCATATGAGGCACTCTAAGGTATAAAGTGCAAAATATCTTTATGTTGGACATAATTCAGTGAGAGAAATCTAGTGGGACTGACATTTAACTAGGAAATCATAGATGCATAGAGACAAGATGGTAAGGTTATTGAGAAAGCTGAGTTGGTCTCTAAGGGAGAGAGACTTGATAATTTAGTTGAGATAGATGGCAGGTTATACTATGAGAGCTGTTTACACAGAGGATATTATAGGAAACACATAAAACTAGGTATACAATGCAACCATGATTCATAAAGGTGTATCATGACTTGAAGAGTAAGTATTAGTGGATAGGTATGAAAAGAGATATCACATAGTATACAACCAGATGCTTGATTTGTCAGTAAGTGAAGGTAAAATATTAGGTACCATCAAGATTACTATAGCCCATCAAAGTATTAGAATGGAAATGGCAGCAAATGTATATGGACTACATGATTGGGTTGCTAGTGACTCCTTGAAAATATTATGTTGTATGGATTATTATAGATAGACTTACAAAGTTAGTGCACTTCTTGCCTATCACGAGGGATTACCCTTTTAACAAGTTAGTAGAGATGTATGTCAATGAGTTAGTATGACTTATAGAGTACTAATCTCCATTATTTTAAACTAGGACCCTAGGTTTACTTCTCAATTTTATAGTAGCCTACAAAGAGATTTAGGTACCAAGCTTAGCTTCATTACAACTTTTCATCCTCAGACAGTCAGTTTGAGAGGGTAATACAAATCCTAGAAGACATGATGAGAGGTGTGATTGAATTCACAGGTAGCTGGGATAAATATCTTCCATCAATGGAATTCGCTTACAACAACATGGCTCCATATGAGAAACTCTAAGGCAGAAAGTGTCAAACACCTTTGTGTTGGACAAAATTCAGTGAGAGAAAGTTAGTGGGGCTAGACTTGGTACAAGAGATAGAGAAAAAAGTATAGGTGATCTAAGATAGATTAAAGGTAGCCTTATATAGGAAAAAATCATATGCATATCTCAAGAAAAGAGATATAGAGTATGCAGTGGGAGACAATGTCTTCCTTCAAGTCTTTCATGGAAAAGGTCTTAAGATTTGGGAAGAAAGGCAAGTTTAGCTTGAGATTCATTAGGCCTTACGAGATTCTAGCGAGAGTGGGACTAGTTGCTTACAGGCTTGCTCTACCACCAGAGTTGGGCAAGAATCATGATGTGTTATATGTCTCCATATTGATAAGATACATGTTATATCCTTCTCATGTGGTTCCAATTGAGAACATTGAGGTGAGACCTAATTTGACATATAAGGAAGCACCAGTTCATATTTTAGCCAAAGAAGTCAAAGAGCTCAGAAACAAATGAGTACCATAGGTCAAAATATTTTAGAGAAATCATACAATAGAAAAGACTAGATGGGAAAATGAAGAAGTGATGAAAGCTTAGTATTCACAACTATTCAAAGATAGTACACCGGGTAATTTCGATTATGAAATTTTTTAAGAGGGAGAAAAATATAACACTCGCAAGTTAGGGCCTAGGAATAATGTGTTAATAAAGATATATGAAGGGTAATGGAAGGTATATAGTGGTTATGAATTTTGCAAACATGAAAATAATTAAAAAGATATAAAAAAGTGAAATTTCCATTGTTCATGCTTGTGACATATGTATTCCAAAATTCAGATTCTGAAGCTAGGGATCTTCATGGTTGTGACATAGGTATTCACACCCATGATGTATTGCAATTTAAATTGGGCAGTATTGTGTTTTTTATAGAACCTCATGAATTTTCAATCCAAAACCCTAGCCACCAGTTTTTCTAAACCAAATAATTATTTGCATTCAATTCCTTTGATTCTAGGTTTAATTATACGAAATCAACCCTTTAAACAAGATAAAATGAATTAGAAATAAGTATTTCATTAAGATAATTGAAGTCAAAACCAAGGAGCATAAGAACACAACTTTAAATCCTAGAATCAATATGTAATTGTTGATACAAAGGAAAGGAATTATGTTTTCATTATTCTTTCAATGGTTTAGTTCGGTTTTGAAGGAGTGTGAGTTTTAAGGCTTTAGGTTAGGATTTTATATTGAAAATGGCATATATTGCTAAAATGGAAGAAATTGATTATAATGAGGTCTTTGTTGTTGTGTTAGGATCAAGGCAGTGGGTTGAGAATCCCACCAGAGGTAGTAAATGCGAGAGATAGAGTTTAAGGCTCCAATAGTCAAGATTTGTATATATGTGCACATTTTTAATTTGAATTATGTTATGTTTGTGCTTTTGATTATGAAATTGTTGAGTTAATTAGCATGTAATAATATGCAAAAGTTTATAGAAATGAGTCTAAATGATATGTTAAACTTTAAGGGCATGTGAATACGTGATATTTGATAATCATTGATGTTGAGATTGGAAATTGAGGAATAACCTTATTTGATTGGCTAAGTGACATAGTTGTATGATTATTAGTTTGTTAATTTGATAATAAATGTTGGAAAGTATTAATAGAATTGGCTAATGTTGGTTGGCCTTAGTACCAATGCATGATTGTGTATAGTTTTGACATTAAACAGTGTTGAAAAATTATTACAGACTGATGTTTCATGGTCGTGAAGGTAGGTTTAACACTCATGAATGTTTGAACAAAAAAGGTTCATACCCGTGAATGTCCACACAAAGCAAATCATAGAGAGACAATCTGGGACAAAAGACTTAATGCCCGTGAATGCCCTATATCCAGAATTTGTAATTTGATTTATATAATGGAATTACATGAGTATGATTTGCACAAACACTTGGTATGATTAATTTAGATTAGTATGATGACATGATTGTGAATAATTGTTATGCACAATTATCTTTAGATTGTAAGTGGCACAGATAACTAAAATATGTTTATAAATGCCCATTCTTTATTCGAGGATTTGCTTAGGATAGGTGGCAAGCAATTAAGGGGGTTACGGTACCATAGAATATTATTATGTAATAATCAGGGTAGCTTAAGCTCGGGTCATATTGCTCCTAATTATTTAGGGACAAGGTGGCTTAAGCTCAGGTTAGAATGCAAAATTTATATTTACTCATTAAGATAGCTTAATCTCGAGTTAGAGCGCTGGGTGGCTTAAGCTTAGGTTAGTGCACTCCTATTTCACAATCTACATTTGGGTACTTTGGGTTTAGAGTATTGGGTGGAAAATTGTGGATTATTGTAATAGAGAAATTAGTAAATTATTATAATGCAAAACAAAATAAATATGGTAAGGCAGAATACAATTATGCCCTAGAAATGGATATGGAAATCTAGTAATTAGGCATATGAAACCAGTTGTTGGATAATGTCCTATATGATTTAGTTGCTATACAAAATTGATGATGTGGAAACCCTTATGCGATATAAGTCATGATTGTACTACTATTTAATTAAATTAAGCATGATGTTACATGATAATATTATAAATTGAGACATGATATATTTTTTATATATGACGCTATGGCTAAGAAAATAGGTATGCATTCAATATAAATTATCTAGCTATATTAATGTATGAATGCATACTTAAATTTTAATGCTTATATGTGCCACTAAACTTTTAGTAGTTTAGCATATAAATTTCCCTACATACAGGTGTGGAGCCAATAGATAGCTGAGTTGAGATGAAGAGGAGTTTAAGCTAGTCAGAGTTAACCTGTGTTCAGTCAGTTTATTTATTTCATTCCTTTTATTTATTTGATTATCTCTCATGACATGAGATTGAGACCGATAGATACTCATATTTTAATGAGGACATGTAATTGAATTTATTCATGTTTTTAATAAGGTTGATTTTTATAATAAAGGTTGTTGTTGCCCAAACCAAATTATATTTTGATTATGGATTTGAGCCAGAAAAAGGAAAGAGTTTTATATAGCATATAGTGCATGAAATATTTTCATTATATAGATGTATGAGTTAAGTTAAAAGAAGTTTTAAATCAGAACATGTTTATAAAAATTTAGTTGTGTGGAATATGTCCATATAGTGGGGTTTTGGCTCATTTGTGCCATAACAATTCTCAGATTCATGCCCATGAAAAATGATTCATGGTCATGAATGCATGAACAAAATTAGATTTCACACCTGTGAAAAGGGAGCCATGTCCGTGAAACATATGTCTAGAAAAGGCAATAGCTCTTCACGCCTTGTTTCACGACTACGAAAGTTGTGTTATGTAATCACATGTTATAAGATGTATACAAGTATGATTAATCACATGTGAGTGATGTTTCTGAGGCAATGTGCCAATAGTAAATGCTTGATAATATGTATTGTGTTAATGGAAAATAATATGGCATTGGATTATGATTTAAATGCCCAGTTCTCTATTCTTCGAATGGACATAGGATAGATGGCATGCCATTGAGGGGGTTATGATACCATAGGATATATTGATATTCATATAAAGATAAGGTAGCTTAAGCTTAGGTTATGAGTGCTATTAACTTAATAGGGTCGAATAAGCGGATACAGATGGTGAGCAAGGTGGCTAATGCTCATGTTATGAGCATTTGTTTTCACAACTCACAAATAGATAGTTAGACTTAGAGTTTTGGACAGAAATGAGTTGAAAGGATCTAGAAAATAATAATAATATGGTAAACTGGAAAATGTGGAAATGGTTGGATGCTTGTGTTATTGCCTATGGTTTGTTATATATGGAATCTACATATGGTTTACGAAAATGAATATGGATGCATGTCTATATTAATTGTGATCTTTGGTTCAAGTATGCATGTGGCAATGTGAATAAGGTATGTAACATCTAGAATGCATGTTATCATGTATGATCATGATATATATGGCATGATATTTGTATGACATTGCATAATAATATGTGGAATTTGTATACATTTATATACCACTAAGCATAAAGTTGCTTAGCCTATGGGTTTCTTACACACAGGTTTGGAGCCGGTAGATAGGAGTTGATTTGAAGAGTATCAAGCCCAATCAGAGTAATCCTAGTCTTAGGTTAGTTTTCGTACATGATACTTCTATTATTCTTTTTATACATGTCTTTACTTTAAGAAAACGTAATTATATTTTATGATGTATTTTGTAAACGAAACCCAAGTTGTCACATATGCCATTTTAGGCCCGACCAATACACATGTTTTGTGACTAAAAGCATTGGATTGATTGAAAAATGAGTGCATTTGCAATTGAAATAGAAACGATATGATTAGAGTCTATATTTGAACTATGTACAAGTGAAAAAATTGTTTATGAATATGCGATGTTAAATTTTGCATGGAAAACATGGCTAGATCGAAAACACGCAATTTTCGCACTGTCAGTGAGTCATGAACTACGAATATCGAGATATATAGAATATTAAGATGAACCTATCTGTATGATTTGGTGTCAAATTTTCAAATCTTTACGACATAAAATTAAAGAAATAAAATTTAAGGTGTAGTTCTACGAGAATGCTAAAAAAATGTGATTTTTACTCTGGTATCCCAACTGCAAAACCGAGAACACCAAAACATAGAATAAATTATTTTCTAAATATTAGTATATTTAATTGCAGGAAATTACATTGTTTGGGGCATCAAATTGCAAAATAAAGATTTGTGGTCCAATTAAATATAAATAAGAGAAAGATTGGGTTATATTTAATTATAGTTTATTATAATAATCAAACTCAAATTTGGGCTTAGTTACTCCTTGCATGCCGACCACATAGCCTGCATGCATGCAAATTATTATTATTGTTATTATTATTTTATTTAATATATGTATATATGTTAAAGGTGGTACAATCCACAATCTTATCTTCTTCTCCAAAAGTAATTTCCTTTATTTCTTAAATCATTACAAAACCGAAACCATGGAAAAGAAAGTGAAGGTCCCTCCACACCATTTCCGTTTACGAGTTTTCCATTCATCAAAATTTCATAACCCAATTACATGCTCTCTCATCATCCTCATGCCATATCTCTCATGATTTTTTTTAAGTCTTGAATATTAGTTAGTGAAATATTACCATGAAGAAAGAGACCATCTTTTTACAATACCAGGTGAAACTGAAACCCACCTAAGGAAGAAGAAAGCTATGTTTAGTTGTGTTGCCCATATATTAGACCAAGAAGGGGGGTTGAATTGGAGTGTCAAAAATTAAACTTTAAGGGGTATTAATAGTTAATTTTAGGGAGGATAGAGAAAATCAGACACAAAGATTTATAGAGCTTCGGATGTTAACAAACCCTACTCCTCTCTCCAATCGCAATTGGGAGTTTCACTAACACACTAAGTGTTACAATGGAGTTTTACAAGCTCACTCCCAACTATGGTGTTTCTCACAATGGCTCACACCTAACCCAGAAATCCCTTGTGTTTTAATAGCTCACACAATAACGAATTCCTTTGTGTTTTACAGGCTCACACAAATAACTTACACTTTGTGTTTTACAGTCTCACACAAACAACCTACACTTTGTGTTTTAGAGGTTTACACAACTAACCCTTACAAGTGTTATACTTTTAACCCAAAACTACCCAAAGCTCACTTGAGTAAAGAATACAGAGAGAACCACTTATAAATCTTTATTCCTCAAATATGAGGAGCAAAAAGATTTTTACAGAGAATTGATTTGTTCTCAAAGTATGAAAGTACAAGATAGCTTGTGATTTGAAGTATATGCTAATCTTTTGTTTTTCTTATCACCCTTTTGTTCCTTAATGCATAAATGACTTTCATTTATATTCCCATGGCTGAATATAGTCGTTGGGGTGCATTGAATGAAGCTTCACGAGGGTGACACCTTTCCTCACGGGGGTGACTAAAATGCTTACTTCATGGTTTGTTTTTCCTTCATGGCCGTGAACTTCAAATGTTGGTTTTGGTAACGGTTAGCTTCCTTCACGGGAATGACTCCTAGAGTCACGACATTGAACATGCTACTACTTGATTTTTGTTTCTCAAGGATTATTCTTCCAATTCTCCATTCTTGCTATTTTAATTCATGTCATGTATAATATACTTACAAAAATAAGTATGTTAAATACAATATTGCTATATTATTTGTTATCATCAAAATGACAGAAATACCCCTTAAGGTTAATAATCTCCCCCTTTTTAATGGTGACAAATAATCTAGCAATATGTGATTTTGAGAAGTCTCCCTCTCAAAATATACTTAGGATAAAAATTATAATGTGCAAGAATAGTAAATAATGATGCAGCATTTAACTAGATTTTAAGTATATGCAAGTTATGTGAGAAGTATATCCAATACATACCATAATTACTTTTCAAGACATAAAGTATATGTAAGGTATATTTAAGGTATATCATGGCATGTTTTTATTTGTAACTTGCTTTTAGGTGTATGCAAGGTATACTTAGGGTATATCTAAGGTATATATAAAACTTAATTTTCCAATTATATACTTTGCATATGAAATGTTGAATCAAGATTTTTAAACCAATTCAAAGTCAATTCATTCACTTTTTGATTCACCAATTCCTATACAATTTTCCCTTATCATATATTGCTAGTTTTCTCCCCCTTTTATCGTCAATCAAAAAGGATATAAAGATTGAAGTAAACAAGAACAAATATATAGATAAAGGAAAAGGATACAAACTAAGTTAAAATATTCAGAAAGGAAATTTAAAAATTCCTACCCAATCAAAACATAAAAATGACAAACAAGCTAAAAATGATCAAATTTAGGCTACACTCTAGCCTATCTCCTAGCCAGACATCCTATCACGAAGCCTAGCTACTTCAGCCTTAAGGCTGTCCATCCGAGACTCCATGAAGTCCTTGAGGTTCTCCAACCTCTCATCCATGGAACTCTGCAGCTGCTCAAAATGTGGTGCCAAGAGGTCGACCACCTGCTGCGCTAAGGATGGTGTGGAAGTTGAGGACTGTCCAATATCCTGCTCGACTGCTGGAGGTGCTTCCTCAATCCGAGCCCTCTTTTTCTGCTGGACTCCCTGGAGGCCTACTTTAAAATCCTCCATGTCATTATCTTCCCAGTTAATCTCTCCAGCAGTATCAGTGAAGCGGTAGAAGATATCATTTTGAAAAATGATTCTGACAGCCGCTCCCATCTTGATGAATGACTCGACATCCAGCCTATCTCGAGGATGTGCAGGAATGATGTTGAAGTGATGGTTATCCAACTTCAAATAATTGAGCTTCACTACAATATGGGATGACATATGTCCCAATCAAGATATCTCCTATGGGCTTGGTGGCAATTGAGAGAAGATGGTTTGCAAACCATATGGAAAGTGCCACTTTGACTCCCTTGCGAGCCATTTCAAAAAGGAAGAGCTTTGACTTTCTGATTGTTCCATTACTTTCTCCCCGAGCAAAAATGCTATAGGTTAGGAACCTATGTAAATACCTGTGCACTGGGGCCACGAGATGAGTGCTCTTTGTCTTCTTGACATCCCAGCTGTAACCGGTGCCGAAATGTGTTCAGGCTGGAGGAGCAAAGAATTCTACCTCAGTCTCATTTAGAATGCCATCAGATGGTAGGTTGAACAATTCTCCAAATGTGATGGCGCTGAGGGTGTTAGGATTATTGCAGAGTTGGAATTTCACCACTCCAGTTGGTGAAACCTGCAGGGTGCTGAGAAATTCCAGCATTCGCTCCCTCAGAGTCGGCTGATGAATTTCAACAAATTCTTTGAGATGACAGGCTTGAAGTTGATCTGTCATAGCCATCTCAAGCCTGAGACTATGAACTGCCTGCCATTCGAAGGACCTTGATGATAAAATAGGTCTCTTCTTCAAAGTTGCATACCGAGGATGGCAACTTTCTGGAATGATGTTCATGAGGTAATCTGAATACCTCTTAGGTACATGGGACTTCTTTCTCTTTCCCTTAGATGAAGTAGACTCCATATTTGAAGAAATTAGTTGTTGATGGAGTTGAAGAAAATTTTTGACAGAAAATTTGATATAAAAACCCTAGAAATGTATGATTTTTGCTGAAGATTCGAACTTTTAGTGGTATTTAGAGTGAAATTTCAAGGCTTTGGGGTCGGAATCTTCAATGTCTCAATAAATGAGAGTAAATGAGAGCAGTTTTGGGAGATGGAGAGTTGAAATGAAGGTTGCAACCGGCTGTTTTCTTATATATTTGATACATTCACGGGCGTGACTTATGGTTTCACGGGCATGAATGATCGTGTTCACGGTTTGCTGAAGTAGTCTTTCACCCATGAATGAAGGCGTGAATAAGTTCACGGTTATGATAGATGAATTTCATGGGCGTGAATGATCATAGGTCACGGGGGTGAATATATCGTCACGGGCGTGAACTGTTGCATTTCACTACTTATGCCCGCGAAGCAAGCCGTGACACAAGGCGTGAAAGCTTTTGTGAGTTTTGGGGTGTAATTATTCACGGGAGTGCAACATTGTCACGGTCGTGAATGTCCAATTTCACGGGCATGACTCAAGCCGTGAAACTAAGTTTCACCACTTGAAGCTGTAAATCATGTCATGAACCAAAGTCGTGAACAACACTGTGAGTTTTTGGGGCGTAATTGTTCACGAGAGTGAAAAATTGTCACGAGCGTGAATGTCCATTTTCACGGGCGTGACTCAAGCTGTGAAACTAAGTTTCACCACTTGAAGCCATGAATCATGTCGTGAACCAAAGTCGTGAACGACACTGCCTCTTTGGGCCACTTAAGTCACGGGCGTAAATATATGTCACGGGCGTGACTACCCTATAATTTTCATCAAATTTGAAATTAAGTTCTACAACTGATTAAATCATTTTAACAGAGATTCTACATCATAAAACATGAATTCTCATCAAAATTTCTATCTTATAACTTGTGATATGATTTAAGATCAACAATTAAAATTTCATTTCTTACAATCACAAGGTTAATCCATCAATCATACCTAGTTCTCTTCTAATGAAATTAAATCTTTCCTCATTTAGAGACTTAGTGAAAATATCTGTTAATTGATTTTTTGTGCATACTAATTCTAATTCAACATCTCCATATTGAACATGATCTCTAATAAAGTGGTGTCTAATGTCAATATGTTTACTTCTAGAGTGTTGAATAGGATTCTTTGAAAGATTTATAGCACTAGTGTTGTCACACTTTTTAGGTATATGGTTCATCTCATGACCATAGTCCTTAAGTTGTTGTTTCATCCAAAGAATTTGTGTACAACAACATCCAACTGCTATATATTCAGCTTCAGCAGTTGAGAGAGCAACTGAAACTTGTTTCTTGCTAAACCAAGAAACCAAACATTCTCCAATGAAGTGACAAGTACCTAAAGTACTTTTTCTATCCAAAAGACTACCAGCATAGTCTGCATCTGAATATCCTATAATATAAAAAGATGAATTCTTAGGATACCATAAACCTAGATGCAATGCTCCATGTAAATATCTTAAAATCCTTTTTACAGCATTTGGATGAGATTCTTTAGGACATGATTGAAATCGTGCACATAAGCAAACATTATACATAATATCGGGTCTAGAAGAAGTGAGATATAAAAGTGATCCGATCATACCTCTATAAAGCTTTTCATTAATGCTTTTACCCTTTTCATCTTTGTCCAATTTTGTTGATGAGCTTATAGGAGTCTTGGCATTTTTGCATCCTTCCATACCAAATTTTTTTATTAAGTCTTTAGCATATTTGGATTTGGTTGATGAATATGCCTTCATTGCTTTGCTTTATTTTTATACCAAGGAAATACTTAAGTTCTCCCATCATGCTCATTTCAAATTCCCTAGTCATGCACTTAGCAAATTATTGACAAAGCAGCTCATTAGTAGAATCAAATATTATATCATCAACATAAATTTGAACAATAAGTATATCATGCTTATGCTTTTTGATGAAAAGTGTAGTGTCAACATTTCCCTTTATGAAGCTATTTTCTAATAAAAAAGAACTTAGTCTCTCATACCAAGCTCTTGGAGCCTGTTGTAAACCATACAAAGCTTTTGAAAGTTTAAAAACATGATTTGGCAAATCATAGCTTTCAAAACCTGGTGGTTGTTCTACATACACTTCTTCATCTATATAACCATTTAGAAATGCACTTTTCACATCCATTAGAAAAAGTTTGAAATTCATGTGACATGCATATGCTAAAAGTATTCTTATAGCTTCTAATCTAGCAACAGGTGCATATGTTTCATCATAATCTATACCTTCTTCCTGATTATATCCTTTTGCAACTAGTCTTGCTTTATTTCTGGTTATTAACCCTTGTTCATCTAATTTATTTCTAAATACCCATTTGCTGCCTATGATTGGATGATTCTTGGGTCTAGGTACTAGGTTCCATACCTTATTTCTCTCAAATTGGTTGAGTTCCTCTTGCATGGCAATTACCCAACTTTCATCATTAAGAGCCTCATCAATGTTTTTAGGCTCAATTTGTGAAATAAAAGCAATGTCAGTGACTAAATGCTTGAAATGAGATCTAGTACTTACTCCCCTTGATAGATCACCAATTATATGCTCTTTTGGATGATCTTTCATCATTCTCCATTCTTTTAGAAGTTCGTGCTCCGTTTGTTCTTGATTTTGAGGTAGTAAATTTTCTTGATCATTTTCTTCTTTTCCATTTTCAATGACAAGTTTTTCCATATTACTACAACATCATTAAGAGCACTTCCTTTCACAAGATCAAGTCTACTAGATTCATTAAAAACAACATGCATGGATTCTTCAACCGTTAATGATCTTTTATTAAATACTCTATATGCTTTGCTAGTTGTAGAGTATCCTAAAAAGATACCTTCATCAGACTTAAAGCAAAATTTTCCAAGATTGTCCTTGGTGTTCAATATAAAACACTTGCATCCAAATACTCTAAACTATGATACCAAGGGCTTTCTTCCATTCCATAGCTCAAATGAGGTTTTGTTTAAAAGAGGTCTTTTGAAAACTCGATTTGAAATATAACATGCAGTGTTTGTGGCTTCTGAACAAAAATAAGTTGGTAATTCATATTCATTAAGCATTGTTCTCGCCATTTCAATTAATGTTCGATTTTTCCTTTCAACTACCCCATTTTGTTGAGGTGTCCTAAGAGATGAGAAATTATGTGAAATGCTATGTTCAAGACAAAAGCTTTCAAAGTTTTCATTTTCAAATTCTTTCCCATGATCACTTCTTATTTTTGAAATGCAATACCCTTTTCCATTTTGAACTCTTTTAGCAAAGTTTTTGAAATTTTCAAAAGCATCACTCTTTTGAGCTCAGAAAATTACCCAAGCAAATCTAGAGTAATCATCTATGATGACAAATGCATAATTTTTTCCTCCTAAGCTAGCAATCCTAGTAGGTCCAAATAAGTCTAAATGCAAAAGTTGAAGAGGTTTTGAAGTACTTATTATGTTTTTGGCTTTGAAAGATGACTTGTGTTGCTTTCCTCTTTGACAAGGATCACATGTCTTGCCTTTTTCATATTTAACTCTTGGTAATCCTTTTACTAGCTCTTCTATGCTGAGACTTTGTATTAAGTCCATGTTAGCATGACCAAGTCTTCTATGCCACAACCAAGATTCATCACTAGTAGTTACAAGACACTTAGAGGAATGGTTAGATAGTTCATGTAAGTTTATTATGTGCGTATTGATATCTCTATTTCCTTTAAATATTTCTTGACCATCAATAGAGATTACAAGAGATTGATTTGAAGTGAAGATTACTTTGTTTCCTTTATCACATAATTGACTTACACTTAACAAGTTATGTTTCAAGCCATCAACAAGTAAAACATCCGTAATAAAAGTAGTACCATTAACACCAATAGAACCAATGCCAATTACCTTACGCTTTGCATTGTTTCCAAAGGTAACTTTACCTCCATCAATACTTTTAATTTCATTGAAGAGTTCTTTGTCTCTTTCATATGCCTTAAACATCCACTGTTTACTAGGCATGCATTTTTGTTTATTGTGGACTTGAGGCACACCTATAGAATTACAAATCAAGTATGATATTTAGGTACCCAAATGAGTTTGGGTCCTTGGGGGTTAGCACATGAAGGTTCCCAATGAGCCTTCCTTATCCAGCAATTTTTATTTATATGACCCATTTTCCTACAGTAATTACATTGTTTAGGTGTAAACTTGCTTTTTGGTCTTACAATGTATTTGAATGCCATAATTTGATTAGAGTGATTTTGAGAACAATGGCATGCACAATCATGATTAATTTGCATTTTTCTAGATACATTCTTCCTATATATAAAGGCATGATTCTTTTTCTGTATAGAGGGTTTAACATTCTTATTTCTTGGTGCAGTTCTAATAGGTGTGGAGATGTTATGTTCTTTAGACTTAACAAATACAGTTTTGTTAGAAGATGATGATGTGTCCTTAAATCCTAGACCATGTCTAACTAAAGGTGGTCTTTGAGACACAATGAGAGTATCTAAGCTCTCTTTACCCTTGTGAAATTTAGAAATGGAATTTCTAAGTTCCTCAACTTCATTTTTCAAAGTATTATTTTCTTTTAACAGTGAAGTTGTTGAGGGTCTTGATGAGTATTCATCTAATGACTTTTGAAGAGATTCATTAGATGATTTAAGCTTTATGTTCTCTTTTTCTAAACCATCTATCTTATTTTTCAAATTAGAGATATTATTTCTATAGGTACTAAATTTAGTTCTATATTTCTCTAATTCTATATTTAATTCTTCTATTAGGCTTTGCTCATCATCATCATCATCACTATCACTATTTCTATCATTATCACTACTATCATTATTGAAAGAGTATGAGTGTAGTGATCTTACTTTGTCCGAGACGTGATCCTCAATAGCCATGAAACATAGGTTGACCTCTTCACTTTCATTATCATCTTTTTCACTTGAAGAGCTTTCGTCATCCCATGTGGCTTTGTGACCTTTCTCCCCATTGTCTCTTTGGTATTTGCTCTTATGCTTCTTGAGCCTTGGACATTCTGGTTTGATATGTCATTTCTTTCCACATTCATAGCATTTTACCTCTTCCTTACTTCTGTGTGTATCATTTGAAGTTTGTTTGAGGTTTCAATGACATATCTAATAGAGTAATGAGCCTCAAGGACAAGAACTAACATTATTTGGACTAGACATGACGTAGTCAATCTAGTGGGAGTTGACACATGTCCATACTATGAACCAAGTGGGGTATAAAATGGTGAAATGAATAATTACACGAAAATTGTCTATGGAAAGTTTTGTAGTCAAACCACTGACTTTCCGGTCAATTGGGGGTCATGATATGTTGCTAGATACCGCTCATGACCTGCTTAAATTAATTGTTAATTTAAGTGGCCAACATAACCGGGAACCTAATGGGTCACACGCATTGAAGATATGGAGAATAAGTAAAATGGTCTTGGATAGGATCCAAAATATGAGAGAATTATTTCGGGATGGATCGCGATGAGATCGCACAAAAAAATCATTTGGGAGGGTCACGGGCCCGTACGGGCTAGGCAGGCTGCTGGCCAGCTGGGCTACCCAGCAGCAAGCCTAGCATGCTACTGCCTCCCACCCGTTGGCCAACGGCAGATTTTGGCCTTAATTAGGCCAATTATGGCCAATTACTATTCATTCATTTCCCTTTTCTCGATTTTTGACTTTTCATCTTTTCTTTGAATTTGATTCAAATAGAAAAGACATCAAATGGCAAAAAATAGACATGAAAATATTTTTTTGTGAAAAAAATATTTTTAAGACAACAAAATTCTCTCAAGAACAATTTTAAAGCTAGCACTTTGAATTTTTCAAACCATTTCTCTTGATAGTTTCTTCTTCATTCTTCGCGTGGATTATCATTAGAGACATCCCAGACTTCAATTCCTTCACTATCCAAGTATGTCTCCATCCTAAACTTCCAATGGGCATAATTTGCTCCATCAAAGTAAGGTTTGAGACTCTAAAATTCTTCACTCGCCATATCTTACTCTTTAATAACGCTTTTTAGGCTTCGATGCTAGACAAGGCTATGATACCAATTGTTTCACAGATATTAGACCAATAAGGGGGGTTGAATTGGAGTTTCAAAAATTAAACTTTAAAGTGCGGAAATAAATAGTTAATTTTAGGGAGGATAGAGAAAATCAAACACAAAGATTTATAGAGGTTCGGGTGTTAACAAACCCTACTCCTCTCTCCAATCGCAATTGAGAGTTTCACTAACACACTAAGTGTTACAATGGAGTTTTACAAGCTCACTCCCAACTATGGTGTTTCTCACAATGGCTCACACCTAACCCAGAAATCCCTTGTGTTTTAATGGCTCACACAATAACCAATTCCTTTGTGTTTTACAGGCTCACACAAACAACTTACACTTTGTGTTTTACAGGCTCACACAAACAACCTACACTTTGTGTTTTAGAGGTTTACACAACTAACCCTTACAAGTGTTCTACTCTTAACCCAGAACTACCCAAAGCTCAATTGAGTAAAGATTACAAAGAGAACACTTATAAATCTTTATTGCTCAAATATGAGGAGCAAAAAGATTTTTACAGAGAATTGATCTGTTCTCAAAGTATGAAAGTACAAGATAGCTTGTGATTTGAAGTATATGCTAATCTTTTGTTTTTCTTATCATCTTCTTGTTCCTTAATGCATTAATGACTTTCATTTTATACTCCCATGGCTGAATATAGTCGTTGGGGTGCATTAAATAAGAAACTAGCCATTGTACCAACCAAAAAATCGTGCCTTACATTTTTCTCTTTCATTGGCCACGGGCGTGACTATGCTTGTCATGGGGGTGACAGTTCTTCCCAAGCCGTGACTGAAGTGGTGACCCTGGTCATGAAGCTTTCTGGAATGTTTTGACATATTGAGTCACGGGCGTGATATTACTCATTCACGGGCGTGACAAGGTTTCCAGCCGTGATCCAAGTGGTGACTCTGGTGGTGAAGCTCTCGGGAATGTTTTGACATATTGAGTCACGGGCGTGACATTACTCATTCACAGGTGTGACAAGCTTCCTCGCCCTGATCCAAGTGGTGACTCTGGTTGTGAAGCTCTCTAGAATGAAATTGAATGAAGTTTCACGGGGGTGACACCTTTCTTCACGGGGGTGACTGAAATGCTTACTTCACGGTTTGTTTTTCCTTCATGGCCGTGAACTTCAAATGTTGGTTTTGGTAACGGTTAACTTCCTTCATGGAAGTGACTCCTAGAGTCACGACAGTGAACATGATAGTACTTGATTTTTGTTTCTCAAGGATTATTCTTCCAATTCTGCATTCTTGCTATTTTAATTCATATCCTGTATAATATACTTACAAAAACAAGTATGTTAAATACAATATTGCTATATTATTTGTTATCATCAAAATGACGGAAATACCCTTCAAGGTTAACAAGTTGGGTCAAAGCAAAATTGTGCTTTTAAAGGAGTTGCATGCCAAGTTTAAAGTGAAGTAGATGTCCCACCATGGAATGATGAAATAAGAAATCAGCTTACATATTGGTGATCCAATAAGAGAAAGGAAGAGTTGAGCTTGAACAATCACGGGTACAAGGAAAGAGAAACTCAAAGGTGTATTGTTATGCTTGGCTAAAGACTTTAAACTCTTTTCTTTCAATTTTTCATATATTTTCTAGTTTCAATTCCTTTATCTTTGACATTAAATTCATATCTAAGCTCTATTTCATTGTTGTGGTGATGATGGAAAAATTGAAAGTGAGGTATAAGGGTATGGACAAGACATGTATGGTGAGAAGATGAGGGGTTATGGTTGTAAAAATGATCCAAAGCATGAGGGGTTTGAGTGGGTGTTGGAGCTGAGAACATTAGAAGGCATAACATGAAATTTTTAGATCATTTGGACTAAAAGACATGTTTGTAACACTGATAAGGACTAAATGAAAATTAGACTAAAGTTGTTGCAAAGAAACAATTGAATTGAGTTGAATCAAAGGTTGGCCGAGAGCATTAAAAATAAAATGAAATTTCTACACTTATTTTGGACCAAGTCCTAAAAACTCATGACCTTTTTTAGTGTGAATTGTGTATATGGTGGGCCAATTGTGGACTAAATTAAAGAATTGAATTGGAAATAGACATATAATAAGGGCATCCAAAGCTAAAAATAAAGTAATTGGGAATTTGGTGATTTATGAATAAATTCAAAGCATAAGAAAAATTTAAGAGAAATTTGTGAAAGAAATTGACTGAGGAAAACTAAATTGGACAAAGGCACATGAGTGTCCAATATCAAGTTTTGATCTTAATTTCAAAACTTGAAATTTAAATAAGGACTAATTATGTAATTTGATATAATGGATAGACCAAAAAGGAAAGATCGCTATGGATTTTTTGAATTTAAATTAATTATATAATTGTAATGCGAGAATAGGACCAACATGGGAAGACAGTTACAGACATGTCTTGATATAAATAAAATTTAATCGTACGATGACAAATATAAAATATGGATATAGACTCAGAAATATAATCAATGGGAGGGACGTTAGGTTATATTTAACAGGGAACAATCTTTAGTTATTGAAAGAGTTATTATTTCTTCAAACAACTATATTCAATTTTATATATATTCTCTCAGGCACATCAATGAGATTGGTGCTCGTGCCTGATAATGGAAAAGGGCCAGTCAATGTGAGAAGGGACTAATCAGGTTTGTACAATTATTCATAATATTAGTCATTAACAAAATGAGTTTGATTTTTATATGACACTTGGAACAAAAAACAAATAGGTATGAAAATTTTATAGATTTATTTATTTATTATATATATATGCAATGAAAAATGATTTTGTATGATATTTTGAGAAGTATTTTTAGAAAATAAAAGAATTTACATTTTAGAAAATAGTTTTGTGTAATATTTATGAAAATTTAAAATATTTATTTTATGAGAAATTGATATATTTTAACTCATGTATTAGCCTAGACATTGGACTAGGGATTTGTTGGCATGCCAATAGACTTGTTACTTCGTGACCATAAGGTTATCTTTAGTCATGTGAGATTGTATATTTCCGGTCTTGTGGTTATCTTAGACCATGTATTTATTATTTTCGGTTCTGTGATTATTTTGGATTGTAAGATACATTTTTGGGTCATAGTTATCTTTGATCTAGTAACTGGTGACTTTAGTATCCAATACCTTTTAATTCCCAAGGGGCAAGTCTATGATATTATGGGTATGATTAGGAATTTTAATTAATATATGGATGTAATGTGTTATGAAATTGCCATAAAAATTTTGGTATTATTGATGAGATGATTTTCTTTTCATTATTTTAATAAAAAATGATTGTTTTAGAAATGAGTTTTGAAAAGAGAATTTTCTTTGAATCGTAATGGCTTTATTAAATTTATCATTTTTTTTACTATATGACTATTATTATAAGATTTTCATTAGTGAACTAAAACTCAATGTGAAATCTGTTTTTCTTTCGCACATATAGTAAATAGGAAATATATACCAAAATACAAGTTATAAGAATTGTAGATCCAGTAATTCCTTTAGAAGGGCGCAATAGTAACGAAAGTAGTGATAGTCAAGTCATGTTCATAAAGGAATTTTTCTTTTTATGCATTAGATATACTTCAAAATAAATAC
Organism: Triadica sebifera; assembly: GCA_023653625.1. Classification (NCBI taxonomy): domain Eukaryota; kingdom Viridiplantae; phylum Streptophyta; class Magnoliopsida; order Malpighiales; family Euphorbiaceae; genus Triadica; species Triadica sebifera. Next base: position 18,358,386 of record CM042908.1, on the reverse strand, counting down.
ATCTATAAATAAAGTTATGTACTAGTTTATAGTTTGTAAAAGCAGAATTCACATATATTTAAAAGATATTATTTAATCTCATTTTGAGTTATAAATAGATCTAAATAGTATATTCATAAGTCCTATGCAATTACATCAATTAGTCAGCTAGAAATATCACTTTACCTGAATGAGATACAGAAAGGAAATGAGGTGTTATACAAGCTAGTTTGTTTATGATATCGATCCTCTAGATCAAGTTTTATGCATGGTGGTAATATAGTTTGAATGAATATTTTTGTTTTAACATAATTTTAAATAAAAAGGTTTTAATATGAAAAATTGTTAATTTAACTAATTTTTCACAATAAAGGTTTTGTAGCATTCTCCTTTATAGTTGGGATTTTCTAGCTATATTGGAGGTTGTTATACCCCAAATTTGAGTTGTAAAATGTAGATTTTGGCTCAATCATGTTATTCTCTAAATTTATGAATGTAGAAGTGGTTTAAAAAAATTTATAGGAAAAACTTCTTTTATGGCCGAGACACCCATAGAGAAGTTTGGAGATATGTTGAGTTTTAGGCCATTAATATTATGAGTTTTATGAATTCGAGACCATGAAGAACCTATAATGGATTTTTAAACTTTTTTGGACTAAGTTGAACATTAGAATTAAACAGGGCATCAAAATATAAAAATATAATTTAACCAATGCTATGATTGAAAGAAAGGAATTAAATTTTTGTAGAAGTGACTTTTGGCCAAAAGCAAAAAGGAGCATGTGAACAACCAAATTAGACTTGAGTAAAATTGGTGTAAAATTGTGAATAAGGCTGAAACATACAAGGACTAAATAAAGAATTGTGACATTGAATAAAGGACTTAAAAATAATATAAGGTAAAAGACAAGGACCAACTATGTAATTTCAACATAATTATAGGACCAAAAAGGAAAGTATGCTATAGGCTTATTAAATTTATGTTAGCACAACAAAAAAATGTAGAATTAAGAAACAAAAAGCAGAAATTGAGACAGGGAATGACTTACACGAAAAATGATTTACAATGTGAATGATAAAGATTATCTCTAAGCAACTTGTTGTGTAGTTTGTTAGGATAACTCATCACTCAAATATTGTTTACTTATCTCACTAGATAACTCTTATCAACATCTTTGTATTTCTTTATATATATATCTCTGTAAATGTTGGTTATCCATAAGTGAGTATATTGCTTCCTATTCATGTTATCATGGTATCAGAGCCACTAAGGGTTTAACAACCATCGGCTCTTTATGGTCAACTCTTCTTCTCAAATAGTTTCTTCTTTCTCTACACCATCCATTACTTCCCTACCCAATGTAGCACACCATCTACCTATTAAACTTAACTCTACAAATTTTCTACTGTGGCAGGCCCAATTACTTCCCTTACTTTACAACTATGATTTAGCAAAACACATTGATGATAGTATTGAACCTCCGCCTACCCACATTGGTGACAATTTACCCAACCCTGCATACACTACATGGTTTCGTCAAGACCAATTGGTCCTTAGCTGGATCATTGGTTCCATCACTGAAGAATTTGTTCCACAGGTTATAGGAGCAAAGATAGCTCAAATAGCTTGGGAAAAACTAACAAAGACATATGCTTCTGAATCAAAAGCCCAAATCCACCACATAAAATCACATTTTTTTCGCCTCACCAAAGAAACAACTAAAACAATTGGCCATTACATTCAACTAGCAAAAGGAATGCATGACCAACTTGCTACACTTAATAGTCCCATCTGAGAGGATGATCTTGTACAGGTCATAGTTAATGGATTGGGCTCAGATTATAGAACATTTGTGAGATCATTAGAAAATAGAACTGACGCTATATCATTTGATGACTTATATGGTTTACTATTGTCTGAAGAGGCAAACTTGGAAAATGATACTTCCAAAGATTCAGTCTCTCCCACAACATTTCATATATCCCCCAACTTCATATCTAACAACTCATTTCGAGGACGTGGGGCCAGAAGATATCATAGGGGCAGACGTCTTTCTTCCTCTCGTTCATCCACCCTGTCACCTCATTTTCCCACAGATAACCATCTACAACACTATGCTTCTAACTTCACTACTTTTAAATGTCGTTACTACTTTAGATTTGGTCATCTTGCAAAACATTGTTCCACACCACGCCAGAAACTCAACTCCTTTAGAACCTTCTCTCCTTCACATGTCAACCCAATTTCCAACTATGGCTCCTCCTCTCATCCTCAACGCTGGATTCTTGACATTGGTGCGACACATCACTTGACGCTTGAATTGGAAAATTTGTCTCTACATTCTAAATATCATGGCCCTGGTAAAACACTTCCCATTTCACATCATAGATCTTCTCTTTTCAGTTCTTCCAATCATTATTTTCATTTACTAGATATTTTACATGTCCCTCATTCTTATTGCAATTTATTATCAGTATACTCTTTTACTCAAGCTCACAATGTCTCAATTGAATTTTTCCCTGATCATTTTCTTATTAAGGATATCCACATGAGGACTATTATCCACAAAGGGCCGAGTGAAAATGGCATATATTCCATACAGCTCTCACCTCCTTCTCCATCATTTCCACCGCATGCTATGACCTGTTCACTCTCATAATGGCATTCCAGACTTGCACATGCCAATTTTCACACTGTTCGACAAGTTCTACATCAAAATAATATTTCTTTTTTTGTCAAATAATGAGTCTGATGTATGTCACGCTTGTAGTGTTAGCAAAAGTCATAAGTTATATTTTCCATTGTCTTCATTTCAAGCACACAATCCTTTAAAGTTAATTTGTTCTGATTTATGGGGTCCTTCCCCTGTTAATTCCATTGATGGTTATCGTTACTATGTTATATTTTTATAATCACTTTAGCAAATACACCTAGATCTATTTTATTAAGTGAAAATCTGAGGTTTCAAATGTTTTTATCAAATTTTGACATGTTATTGAAAAATATTTTGGGATAGCCATTAAAGTCTTCAAAGTAGATTGGGGGGATAGTTTCAGGCCTTAACCACATATTTACTAGCAAATGGAATCACACAATGTAGTTCTTGTCAAAAAACACCGGAATAAAATTGTTGTGCCGAAAGAAAACATAGACATATAGTTGAAACTAGTTTAGCTTTACTTCAACATTCAAAAATTCCAACCTCATATTGGACATATGCTTTTGCTACCTATAGTTTATACCATCAATAGGCTACCCACCCCCAATCTCACCAATCTCACACCATTCCTCATGTTATTTGGCACCACACTTGATTATCATGCCCTTCATACCTTGGTTGTCTTTGTTACCCTTGGATACATCCCTATAGTTCTCATAAACTTGAACCTCGTTCTAAACAATGTGTACTTTTGGGTTACAGTAAACTCCATAAAGGTTATTACTATCTTAATCTTCATTTTCTCAAAATTATTGTCTCACGACATGTTGTTTTTCATGACCATGTTTTTTCGTTTCCTTCAAGTGATGTGTCGCCACAGTCCACTCTTTAGAATACAGCAGCAAGCACAATCCTTTTACCATCTCTACTTTATATGGATACACCAGTTACTCCCATTATACCATCAACTCCACCTTTGAACACCATTTCCTCTAATGATGTCCAACCCCAAAACACTTTCCACCAACCTGGCCTCAACCTCACGGTTGATCTCTGTAAATTCCGGCAATCCATAAATGAATATATTGTTTTTTATTCATGTTATCAATGAATTCATTTTTTTTAAAAAGGACATGCCTCGATAAATATATAATATAACTATGTCGTGACAAATATTAGCCATGGGTACTTGAACCATTAATTAACCTATATCTCGAAACCACAAATTTTCCATTAGATACGCCAAATGTTATTTTAAAGAACAATTTTCTAGTTATTCAAAATAATATTATTTTATGGATGTCTAATATTCTTTAAATTATATTTTAGGGGCATCCATAACATAAGAACTAGTGCCAGATAAAGGAAAAAAACTAATAGATGTGAGAAATGACTAATTCAAGTTTGTGCAAGCTTTATGATAATTGTAATATCCGCTAATTTAGACATCGAGTCGCACGTGTCGCAAAATTGACGTGTTTGATTGATCGAAGTTTAAATTTAGATTTTTGATCGAAATTAATCTAGTAATGAATAAATTATGTGATATATGCCTTATTAAGTGATTATAAAGCTTAAAGAAGTTGATTTATGGTGAATGACTAAATTGCAAAATTTGATAAGTTTTGGGGTCAAATTGCAATTTACTAAAATTTTGAGGATCAATGAGATTAATATGCTAATTAACATAAGAGATGGGACATTTTAAATTGGTTTGCCCAGTCATAGCATAAGGAAGAACAAGATTTTAATGTGATTAAGTCTAATGTCAATAATGGTCAAATTAGTGGATCCCACATGAAGACTTTTGTACCCTATTTAATTCTTTCTTTTCATTTTCTGTCTTCATTTCCTTCTGCCCAACCAGTCTCCATGCTAGCCTCATTTCCTCTGTAGCCAAACCAGAAATTTAGAGAGAGAAAGGAAAAGAAGAGGGGGAAAAGATTAAGAGCAAGTGATTTTCATGGTTTATAACTCCTAAGGAAGCTGGGAATAGCAAGAAAAAGGAAGAAAAATCAAGTTTGGTGCAGAGAGAAAATCTCCAAAGTTGTGATCGAGTGAAGAAAAGAGTAAGGTAAGAGGTGATTCTTCTTATTCATCATCTTTTCTTAAAGAAGTTTGAATTTTGAACTCATCCAAGACTCGTATGGAAAGAGAGAGAAATTAGGGTTTTGAGAGAGAATAAGAGAGTTTAGGGTCTTGAGAAAGTCAGATGATAATAATGATCTATGATGTTGTAGGAGTTCCAAGTAGCAAGGAACAAAGGAAAAGAGAAAGCTACCTAGAAGAGTGAAAAAGAAAGATTAAGGATTGTGCATAATTTAAGGCAATAGCCTATCTTTGTTTGCAATAATGCATGTTTAGTATGCTAATTGATGATTGAAATGCATTAATGATGACTATGGCATGAAACCATATGTTAGAGATAAAGAATGAGATTTTTTGTGATTTGTTGAATTAAGTGATGCATGTTAGAGAATTTAATTATGATTAAGGCATTTATATGTATTAGGTCATGATATGTTAAATAAAGGACTCTAGAAATGCATGAGTTGTGTTTTGACATGATTTGGGGTATTTTGAATGAATGAAATGTGAATATGCAGATTTCCTGCATAAAGTCACTAACATGACTATCGGGTCACGAGCGTGAACTTCATGATTCACGGTTGTGATTGATTTGTATCACGGTTGTGACATTGGTTTGGAACGGTATTATTCATTCCAGAAGTGTTCAGGGTTAGGAATCACGAGCATGAATGAGTAATCACGACCGTGAATGCTTTTGATGCAATTCATTCCAGTGGTGTTTACGGCTTTGAATTATGGGCGTGAACTAATTCATGGGCATGAATTAGTAGTCACGACCGTGAATGCTCTATTTTAAATAAATTTTGAATATGATTATCTACTAATGTATCTAGTTAAACAAATGAAAAGATGTTATCCAGTATGTATGAGCATGATGATATGTTGTAAAATAAGAAAATTGAGATGTTGATACATGAGAATATTGATGTGTCAAAATTTAAGAATGATGATGATGATATGTATAATATGAGGATGATGAAATGGATGTAAATTAAAATTAAATAAAGATATATGATTAATGTGAAAATAGAAAGATGCCCATTACTCTACATGCGGACTAAAAATAGGATAGATGACATGTCATTACGGGGCCGAATGGTACCGTACTATACGAGATAATCCTCGATCAATGTGGCTTAAACTCTAGGAGCGCCATTGATCTGAAATGCTCAGTCAATGTGGCTTAAGCTCTGGGAGCGCCATTGACTTGAGAAGCTCTGTAGAGCACATATAAATTGAGGACAAGATGGCTTAAGCTCGGAGAGCACCCTTGGTCCGGTTATTCATCTATGATGAAATAATACTCAATCAATGTGGCTTAAGCTATGGGATCACCATTGAATTGAGAAGCTCTATTGAGCCAGATAGTGGACAAGGTGGCTATAGTTGTGGGAGCACTCCTGATCAATAACTAGTATCCAGTCAGTTCAAATTTAGAGTGATGTGGGCAAGATAATGAAGATATGTTGAAAAATAAGAAAAATAAAGATGATGATGATATGAGATTGAGATAGAATACTAAAGAGATTAAAAGAGAAACTTATCATTAAAGTTAACGAGAATAACATAGTATATGTAAGCATGATATTTATAATTGTATGAAATAGGGATATGGTTATAGGAATAGCATGCAAAGGTTTTTAATGCATAAAATGATACATGTTAATGCTTGTTACATAATATAGTATATTGCCTTATTTATATGCACCACTATGCTTAGAGCTTAGCGTGGGAGTTTCTTTCCGTGCAGATATAGAAAGGTAGCTAAAGGTGGTAGATAAAGCAAGCGGCGATCCTATTCAAATTAAAGCAGCCGATCTCAACACAGTGGGTCACAAACATTTGAACTTTTGTATTTTGCTTTCCTTGTTATATATACTTATAAGTTGTAAATTATTTTTCAAAGTTTGTTAAATGATAAATTGATATATATAAATAATATCTTATGTAATTAAAATGTATATTATTTATTGTATTAAAAATGCATCACTATGTAGAAAACATAAAAGAAAATAGCAATTTAAAGAAGTAAGAAGACAATAGTAGCGCCCCCTCATCTGGGCACGTGCGGTTTAGGTGAGTGGCTGCTACACATTTTTGGTATCAGAGCGCGATATCGACATTTTGGATTGTAAAAGTGAATTTGGAAAATATTTATTACTTGAGAGCAACCACAATTGAATTTCTGAAGTTGCTACTTTAATGATTAGGACCATTACCTTTATGTTATAGGTAAGGTATGGCTTCTGGATCAAGATGAATAGTAGTAGAAGAAGCTAAGAGTATTGAGCCCTAAGAGGCAAGAGCTTTATCACGACAAAGTCATCACTGAGCTGCAACACCAAGACCTAGTGCTAGCTCATCACATGAGCAGTCAGCTACTAATACGGGTCAGATGGAGCTCATGAGAAATATGATATAATTGCTATAAAGAGCATCACAACCAACCTCATGTGGATTACAATTTGAGAGGCTGAGGAAGTTAAAGGCACCCAATTTTTATGAAAAAAGGGAGGATGATCCTTTTGCGGCAGAATTTTGGTTGGAATAGATGGAGTGAGTCTTCGATCAACTCCACTGTACATATGAGTAGAAATATGAGTATGCAATATCTATACTATAAGAGCATGCATATGACTGGTGGCGATCTGAGTCACAAAGCACATAGGCACCTGACCCTATGACATGGGAAGTCTTTCTGGAGAAATTTAAGGAATAATATATCCCTTCTATATACACAGATGACAATAAGAGAGAGTTTTTTACCCTAAAACAAGGAAACATGCTAGTAACAGAATACGAGAGGGAATTAACACATTTATGCAAGTATACTGAGGGCAATGAATCCAAAGAAGCTGATAAATGTTGACGTTTTGAAGATGGGTTGAGGGATCCGATCAAGCTACAGGTCTCCACTCTATGTTTGGTGAGCTTCCAAGTTTACTAGCATCTGCTAGAACCGTTGAAAGAGTCTTAGTGACACAGCAGCCTATATAGGTTAGGGGGTTAGTAGACCCGCACCACAACCAAGTGGAGTATAGTCAAGCAGCAAGAGAGCCAGATCTTTTGGTGGCCGAATCCAAGCTAGGGGTTCCAGTAGACCTATTTCATATAGGCGGGGACAAACCGCAAGATCTACTTCATCAATGGCCAATGCACCGACACAAGCATCCCTAGATCTACCCCTCTACCTGTGTGTCAACATTGTGGTCATCCTCACCCAGGAGAGTGTTGGTGGATGATAGGAGCGTGCTTGAGATGTGGCTCCAATGATCATATAAGAAGAGATTGTCCATTGTACAGTTTGACAAAGGTTCAAAAAGTGTTGAATCGGTACCGATACAAACTATGGGACAAGCTAGAGGTCAAGGCTGATGACAAGGCAGAGGAGGCCAAGTAGGGCCAAGCCAGTTTAGGTTAGACACAGTTGAGAGGCCGGAAGGTAGTAGAGCTGCTCCAACAAGAGCTTATGCTATGGATGCCGAGAGGAGAAGGATGCACCTGATGTCATAATGGGTAAATTCCTTCTCTTTGGCTCTTATATACATGAATTGATAAACCCGGGGTCAATGCACTCATACATATGCACACCGCCACCGGGTCGAGAGGGTTTCAAAATAGAGACTCTGGAATATGAGATTCTTGTGAGTAACCCGCTAGGAGATGTTGTTCGGGTTTGTAAAGTCTTTTGAGGATTCCCAGTCGAAATTCAAGACAAATAATTCCCAGTGGATTTAATAGAGCTACCATTCCATTAGTTCGATGTGATCTTAGGAATGGATTGGCTAGCTCAACACGAAATGATAGTAGACTGCAGAAAGAGAGAGATAAGGATTAAAGTTTCAGAACAAGAAGAGATAGTAGTGATGAGGGATAATAGAAGATATGTAGATAATGTGATATCAGTGCTAAAAGCTCAGAAACTCATCACTAAGGGATGTGGGGCTTACCTAGCGTATGTGATTGATATAAGAAAGAATATTCCAAAGTTAGCTAACATCCTAACAGTTAGTGAGTTTCCTGATGTGTTCCCAGAGGAGTTGCCAAAATTACCACTTGACAGAGAGATAGAGTTTGCTATTGAGTTGGTACCTAGCACTACTCCTATTTCCATTACACCATATAGGATGGCACCCATAAAGTTGAAAGAGTTGAAGATACAGTTACAAGAATTGTTAGATAAAGGATTTATATGACCTAGTATATCTCTATGGGGTGCTCCAGTATTATTTGTGAAGAAGAAAGATGGTACTCTCCATCTTTGCATTGACTACTAATAGCTTAATAGGGTTACTATTAAGAATAAATACTCACTGCTTAGAATTGATGACTTAATTGATCAGTTGAAAGGTTCAAGTATATTTTCAAAGATAGATCTTCAATTGAGGTATCATCAACTGAAGATCAAAGGGTCATATGTATCTAAGACGACATTCAAGACTTGTTGTGGTCATTATGAGTTGTTGGTGATGTCATTTGGTTTAACGAATGCACCGACAGCTTTTATGGACCTAATGAATTGACTGTTATAGCCATATATTGATCAATTTGTAGTTGTATTCATTGATGACATTCTTGTCTATTCTATAGACCGAGTAGAGCACGATCAAAATCTCAGAAAAGTATTGCAGACCTTGAGGTAGAAACAATTGTATGCAAAACTATCTAAGTGTCAGTTTTGGTTGGAAGCAGTTAATTTTTTGGGTCATGTAATTTTAGCAAAAGGTATTCGAGTTGATCCTAGTAAAATTGAGGCTATTCTTAATTGGAAACCACCTCACAACGTGATTGAGATAAGGAGTTTTCTTGGATTAGTCGGATATTATAGGAGGTTTGTGAAAGGATTCTCATCCATAGCGAATCCTTTGACATGACTACTACGAAATGAGGTTCGTTTTGAATGGATAGATAGATGTCAAACAAGCTTTGATTGATTCAAGGCAATGTCGACTGAAGCACTAGTTTTGACTCAGCCTACTTCAGGAAAAGATTATGTTGTGTACAGTGATGCAAGTCACAATGGACTTGGATATGTGCTTATGCAAGAGGAAAACGTGATTGCATATGCCTTCAGATAGCTTAAACCTCACGAGCTTAACTATCTGACGCATGATTTAGAGCTTGCAACAATATTGTTTGCTCTTAAGATTTGGAGACATTATCTGTATGGAGAAAGATGCTACATTCGGACCATAAGAGTCTTAAGTATCTTTCTTCACAAAAAGAGTTGAACTTGAGGCAACGAAGATGGTTGGAGTTGATTAAAGATTATGACTGTGTGATCGATTACTAACCAGGCAAAGCTAATGTGGTTGCAAATGCACTAAGCCAAAAAATCTTAGTAGAGATACAAGTGGAATCGATATTGATGCAGAGAATTAAAGATGTTCAAAATCAAGATGAAAAGCTAGTAAAGATGGTTGAAGCCATGAAAAATGGAGAAAAGTTAGAATTTTCTTTAACAGAAGATGGTACTGTGTATTTCAAGAACTGGATTTTTGTACCAAGTATAGAAGAGTAGAGGTCAGAGATCTTAAAGGAAGCCCATGAAGTAGTTTATACTATGCACCCAAATTGGAACAAGATGTACCAAGATTTGAAAGCATAGTACTGGTGGTCAGGGATGAAGAAGGATATCACTAAATATGTTGCTAAATGTCTAATATGTCAACAAGTGAAAGCTAAACATCAATTACCCATAGAATTTCTACAACCAATTTCCATACTTGAATGGAAGTGGGAAAGAATCACGATAGATTTTGTGTCCGGTTTATCGGTAACTCAGAGGAATCATGATGCAGTGTGGGTGATAGTGGATAGATTGACGAAGTCAACACATTTCCTACCAGTGCGAATGGACTATACTTTGAACAAGCTAGCTAAGATTTATGTGAATGAGATAGTAATCTGTTATCCCTGACAGAGACCCTAGATTTACGTCGCAGTCCTGGAAGAGTTTACAACAGGCTTTGGGAACTCGACTTAATTTCAATACGACTTTTCATCCAAAGACGGATGGACAGACATAACGGATTATTCAATTATTAGAAGCCATGATGAGAAGCTGTGTTGCCCAGATATTAAACCAAGAAGGGGGGGTTGAATTGGAGTTTCAAAAATTAAACTATAACGTGCAGAAATAAAAGATTTATTTTAGGAGGGATAGAGAGAATTGACACAAGGATTTTTATAGAGGTTCGGGTGTTAACAAACCCTACTCCTCTCCCTAATCGCAATTGGGAGTTTCACTAACACATTAAGTGTTATAATGGAGTTTTACAAACTCACTCCCAACTACGGTGTTTCTCACAATGGCTCACACCTAACCCAGAAATCCCTTGTGTTTTAAAGATTACAGAGAGAACCACTTACAAATCTTAATTGCTCAATAAATGAAGAGTAAAAAGATTTTTACAGAGAATAGATTTTGTTCTCAAAGTATGAATGTACAAATAGCTTGAAATAAGAATTAAATTCAAAGTATATGTTATTCTATTGTTATTCTCTTCATTCTCTTGTTCTGAATGCATAAATGACTTCCATTTATACTCCCATGGCTGAATATAGCCGTTGGGGTTCATTAAATACAAAACTAGCCATTGTACCAACCAAATAATCGCGCCTGACATTTTTCTCTTTCATTGTTCTCGGGAGTGACATTTCTTCCCAAGCGATGACTGATGTGGTGACCTTGGTCGTGAAGCTCTCTGGAATGTTTTGACACATTGAGTCACGGGCGTGACATACTCATTCACGGGCGTGACAAACTTCCCATCCGGGATCCAAGTGGTGCCTTTAGTCATGAAGCTCTCTGGATGAAAATGTATGAACATTCAAGGTGGTGACATATTTATTCATGGGGGTGACTGAAATTCCCACTTCACAGTTTGTTTTTCCTTCATGGCCGTGAACTTCAAATGTTAGTTTTGGTAACGGTTAGCTCCTTTCACAACCGTGACTCATAGAGTCATGGCAGTGAAAATGCTACTTCTTGAATTTGTTTTTCAAGGATTATTCTTCCAATCTCCATTCTTGCTATTTTAATCCATGTCCTGTATAATAGACTTAGAAAACAAATATGTTAAATACAATATTGCTATTTTATTTGTTATCATCAAAATGGCAGAAATATCCCTCAAGGTTTAACAATCTCCCCCTTTTTAATGGTGACAAATAATCTAGCAATATGTGATTTTGAGAAGTCTCCCCCTCAAACTATACTTAGGATAAAAAATTTATAATGTTCAAGAATAGTAAATAATGATGTAGCATTGAATTAAACTTAACTAGATTTTAAGTATATGCAAGTTATATAAGAAGTATATCCAATATATACCATAATTCCTTTTTGAGGCATGAAGTATAAGTAAGGTATACTTAAGGTATATCATGGCATATTTATTTTTGCAACTTGCATGAAGGTATATGCAAAGTATACTTAAGGTATATCTTATGTATAAATAAAGCTCAATTTCTCAAGTTTATGCTTTGCATATGAATTCTTGAAAGATTCTAATCCCTTTTATATCTATATCATTGTCAATTCATAATTCAATTTTAATTTTGTATTCAAAATTCATTTACCTTAAAATATATTGCTAGTTTCTTCTTATGTTGCTAGTTTGATACCATTTTCCCTATAATATATTGCTAGTTTTCTCCCTCTTTTGTCATGAATCAAAAAGGAAAAAAATATCAATGAGATAACAGAAGCAAATACATTAAGTAAAGAAAAAGATAGAAACAAAGGTAAATGTTCAGAAAGGAAATTGAAAATTTCCTACATTCCAAAAAACATAAACAAAATAAACAAGCAAAACAAGCAAATTTAGGCTACACTCTAGCCTAACTCCTAGTCGGACATCCTATCACGAAGCCTAGCTACTTCAACCTCAAGGCTGTCCATCCGAGACTCCATGAAGTCTTTGAGGTTCTCCAACCTCTCATCCATCGAAGTCTGCAACTGCTCAAAATGTGGTGCCAAGAGGTCAACCACGTGCTGCGCTAAGGTTGGTGTTGAAGCCGAAGACTGTCTGATGTCCTGCTCAGCTGCTGGAGGTGCTTTCTCAACCCAAGCCCTCTTCTTCTGCTGGACTCCCTGGAGGCCTGCTTTAAAATCTTCTGTGTCTTTATCTTCCTAGATGATCTCCCCAACAGTGTTAGTGAAGCGTTAGATGATATCGTTATGGAAAACAATTTTGACAGCCGCTCCCATCTTGATGAAGGACTCGACATCCAAGCGATCTCAAGGATGTCCAGGGATGAGGTTGAAGTGATGCGCGTCCAGCTTTAGATACTCAAGCTTCACTGCTATATGGGTGACATATGCCCCAATCAAAATATCTCCAGTAGGCTTGGTGGCAATGGAGAGAAGATGGTAAGCAAACCATCTAGAAAGTGTCATTGTGAGTCCTCTGCAAGCCATCTCAAAGAGGAAGAGCTCTGACTTCCTGATAGTCCCATTGCTTTCTCCCCTTGTGAATATGCTATAGGTTAGGAACCTATGCAAATACCTGTGCACTGGAGCCACGAGATGATTGCTCTTTATCTTCTTAACGTCCTAGCTATATTCATGGCCAAAATGTGTCCAGGCTCGAGGGGCAGAGAATTGTACCTCAGTATCATTCAGGATGCCATCAGATGGTAGACTGAACAATTCCCCAAATTCGATGGCACTGAGGGTGTTGGGATTGTGGCAGAGTTGGAATTTCACCATTCCAGTAGGGGAAACCTGCAAGGTGCTGAGGAATTCCAGTGTTGGCACCCTTAAGGTCAGCTGGTAAATTTCCACAAAATCTATCGGATGACAGACTTGCAGTTGCTCTGTCATAGCCGTCTCAAGCCCGAGACTTCAGACTGTCTGCCACTCGAAGGACTTTGATGACAGTAAAGGTCTCTTCTTCAAAGTTGCATACCGAGGATGGCATTGCTCCAGAATGCGGTTCATGAGGTAATCTGCATACCTCCTAGAAGCATGAGACTTATTTCTCTTTTCCTTGGATGAGGTAGTCTCCATTTGTTTTGAAGAATTCGGTTTGTGATAGAGTGGAAAATGTTTGACAGAAAATTTTATGGAAAAACCCTAGAAATGTATGATATTTGATGAAGATTCGAACTTTTGGTGGTATTTATAAGAAAATTTTAAGTCTTAGGGGCCGAAATCTTCAATGTCTCAATGAATGTATGTAAATAAGAGTGGTTTTGGGAGTTGGAGAGTTGAAATGAAAAATATAACCGGCTGTTCTTTTATATACTCGATACATTCACGGGCGTGAATGGTCGTGTTCATGGTTTACAGAAGGAGTGTTCCACCCGTGAATGAAGGAGTGAATAAGGTCACGGGCGTGATCTTTGAATATCACGGGCGTGAATGATCATCCGTCACGGGGGTGAACAAATTGTCACTGACGTGAAATGTTGAATTTCAGCACTTATGCCCGTGAAGCAAGCTGTGACTCAAGGCGTGAAAGCCTCTGTGAGTTTTGGGGTGTAATAGTTCATGGGAGTGAAAATTCATCACGGGCATGAAAGTCTCTTTCACGGTAGTGAATGAAGCTGTGAAAATAAACTTCACCACTTGAAACCGTGAACCATGTCGTGAACCAAGTCGTGAACCAAGTCGTGAACGACACTGCCTCTTTGGGCCATTTAAGTCACGGGCGTGACTCCCCTAAAATTTTCATCAAATAAAATTAAGTCCTAAAACAAGACTAAATTATTTCAACAAAGATTCTATTCCTTAAAACATGAATTTTCATCAAAATTTCTATCTTATATCTTTTGATATGATTTATGATCAACAATTAAAATTTCATATTTTTGCAATCACAAGGTTAATCCATCAATCATACCAAGTTCTCTTCTAATGAAATTAAATCTTTTCTCATTTAAAGACTTAGTGAAAATATCTGCTAATTGATTTTCTGCACTTATAAATTCTAATGCAGCATCTCCATATTGAACATGATTTTTAATAAAGTGGTGTCTAATGTCAATATGCTTACTTCTTGAGTGTTAAATAGGATTCTTTGAAAGATTTATAGCACTTGTGTTGTCACATTTGATAGGTATATGGTTCATCTCATGACCATAGTCCTTAAGTTGTTGTTTTATCCAAAGAATTTGTGTACAACAACATCCAGCTGCTACATATTCTACTTCAGCAGTTGAGAGAGCAACTGAAACTTGTTTCTTACTAAACCAAGAAACTAAACATTATCCAATGAAGTGACAAGTACCTGAAGTACTTTTCCTATCTAAAAGACTACCAGCATAGTCTGCATCTGAATATCCTATAATATAAAAAGATGAATTCCTAGGATACCATAAACCTTGATGCAATGATCCATGTAAATATCTTAAAATTCTTTTTACTGCATTTAAATGAGATTCTCTAGGACATGATTGAAATCGTGCACACAAGTAAACACTATACATAATATCGAGTCTAGAAATAGTAAGATATAAAAGTGATCCGATCATACCTCTATACAGCTTTTCATTAATGCTTTTACCCTTTTCATCTTTGCCCAATTTTGTTGATTTGCTCATAGGAGTCTTGGCATTTTTGCATCCTTCCATACAAATTTCTTAATTAAATATTTGGCATATTTGGATTGGTTGATGAATATCCCCTCATTGCTTTGCTTTATTTGTAGACCAAGGAAATACTTAAGTTCTCCCATCATGCTCATTTCAAATTCCCTAGTCATACACTTAGCAATTTCTTAACAAAGCAACTCATTTGTAGAACCAAATATTATATCATCAACATAAATTTGAATAATTACTATATCATGCTTATGCTTTTTGATGAATAATGTAGTGTCAACATTTCCCTTTGTAAAGCTATTTTCTAATAAAAAAGAACTTAGCCTCTCATACCACGCTCTTGGGGCCTGTTTTAAACCATACAAAACTTTTAAAAGTTTAAAAACATGATTTGGGAAATCATAGATTTCAAAACCTGGTAGTTGTTCTACATACACTTGTTCATCTATATAACCATTTAGAAATGCACATTTCACATCCATTTGAAAAAGTTTGAAATTCATGTGACACGCATATGCTAAAAGTATTCTTATGGCTTCTAATCTAGCTGCAGGTGCATATGTTTCATCGTAATCTATACCTTCTTCCTGATTATATCCTTTCGCAACTAGTCTAGCCTTATTCCTAGTTGTTAACCCTTGTTCATCTAATTTGTTTCTAAATACCCATTTGCTACCTATGATTTGATGATCCTTGGGTCTAGGTACTAGGGTCCATACCTTATTTCACTCAAATTGGTTGAGTTCCTCATGCATGGCAATTACCCAACTTTCATCATTAAGAGCCTCATCAATATTTTTAGGCTCAATTTGTGAAATAAAAGCAATGTCAATGACTAGATGTTTGAAATGAGATCTAGTACTTACTCCCCTTGATAGATCACCAATTATTTGCTCTTTTGGATGATCTTTCGTCATTCTCCATTCTTTTGGAAGTTCCTGATCATTTTGTTCTTGATTTTGAGGTAGAGAATCATTTTGCAGTAAATTTTCTTGATCATTTTCTTCTTTCCCATTTCCAATATCAAATGTTTCCATATTACCTACAACATCATCAAGAACACTACCTTTCATAAGATCAAGTCTACTAGATTCATTAAAAACAACATGCATGGATTCTTCAACCGTTAGTGATCTTTTATTAAATACTCTATATGCTTTGCTGGTTGTAGAGTACCCTAAAAAGATACTCTCATCAAACTTAGAGGCAAATTTTCTAAGATTGTCCTTGGTGTTCAATATAAAACACTTGCATCCAAATACTCTAAAGTATGATATCAAGGGCTTTCTTCCATTCCATAGCTCAAATGAGGTTTTTTTTTAAAGAGGTCTTTTGAAAACTCGATTTGAAATATAACATGCAGTGTTTGTGGCTTCTGCCCAAAAATAAGTTGGTAATTCATATTCATTGAGCATTGTTCTAGCCATTTCAATTAAAGTTTGATTTTTCCTTTCAACTACCCCATTTTGTTGAGGTGTCCTAGGAGATGAGAAATTATGTGAAATGTCATGTTCAAGACAAAAGCTTTCAAAGTTTTCATTTTCAAATTCTTTCCCATGATCACTTCTTATTTTTGAAATACAGTACCCTTTTTCATTTTGAACTCTTTTAGCAAAGTTTTTGAAATTTTCAAACGCATCACTCTTTTGAGCTAAGAAAATTACCCAAGTAAATCTAGATTAATCATCTACAATGAAAAATGCATAATGTTTTCCTCCTAAGCTATCAATTTTAGTAGGTCCAAACAAGTTTAAATGCAGAAGCTGAAGAGGTTTTGAAGTACTTACTATATTTTTGGCTTTGAAAGATGACTTGTGTTGCTTTCCTCTTTGGCAAGGATCACATGTCTTGCCTTTTTCATATTTAACTCTTGGTAGTCCTTTTACTAGTTCTCCTATGTTGAGACTTTGTATTAAGTCCATGTTAGCATGGCCAAGTCTTCTATGCCTCAGCCAAGATTCATCACTAGTAGTTACAAAACACTTAGAGGAATGGTTAGATAGTTCATATAAGTTTATTATGTATGTATTGATATCTTTATTTCCATTAAATATTTCTTGACCATCGATAGAGGTCACAAGATATTCATTTGAAGTAAAGATTACTTTGTTTCCTTTATCACATAATTGACTTACATTTAACAAGTTATGTTTCAAGCCATCAACAAGTAAGACATCTTTAATAAAAGTAGTACCATTAATGCCAATAGAACCAATGCCAATTACCTTACCCTTTGCATTGTTTCCAAAGGTAACTTTACCTCCATCAATACTTTGATTTCATTGAATAGTTCTTTTTCTCCTGTCATATGCCTTGGGCATCCACTGTCTACTAGCCAAGCATTTTTGTTTATTGTGGACTTGAGGAAAACCTATAGAATCACAATTCAAGTATGATTTTTAGGTACCCAAATGAGTTTGGGTCCTTGGGGGTTAGCACATGAAGGTTCCCAATGAGCCTTCCTTATCCAACAATATTTATTTATGTGACCCTTTTTCATACAATAATTACATCATTTTGGTCTAAATTTATTTTCTGGTCCTTCAATATATTTGAATGCCATAATTCTATTAGATTGATTTTGAGAATAATGGCATGCACAGTCATGATTAATTTGCATTTTTCTATATGCATGCATCCTATATATAAAGGCATGATTATTCTTTTTATGTATAGAAGGTTTAACATGCTTATTTCTTGGTGTTGTTCTACCAGGTGTGGAGATGTGAGGTTCTTTAGACTTAACAAATATGGTTTTGTGAGAAGATGATGATGTGTCCTTAAATTTTAGACCATGTCTAATTAAGGGTGATCTTTGAGACACAATGAGAGTATCTAAGCTATCTTTACCTTTGTGAAATTTAGAAATGGAATTTCTAAGTTCCTCAACTTCATTTTTCAAAGTATTATTTTCTTTTAACAATGAAGCTGTTGAGGGTCTTGATGAGTATTCATCTAATGACTTTTGGAGAGATTCATTAGATTATTTAAGCTTTATGTTTTCCTTTTCTAAACCATCTATCTTATTTTTTAAATTAGAGATATTATTTCTATAGGTATTAAATTTAGTTATATATTTCCCTAATTCTATATTTAATTCTTCTATTAGGCTTTGCTCATCATCATCATCATCACTATCATCATCATTATCACTACTATCATCATTATTCAAAGAGTTTGTGTGTAGTGATCTTACATTATTTGAGACATAATCTTCGATAGCCATGAAACATAGGTTGACCTTTTCACTTTCATTATCATCTTTTTCACTTGAAGAGCTTTTGTTATCCCATGTGGCTTTGTGACCTTTCTCCCCATTGTCTCTTTGGTATTTTCTCTTATGCTTCTTAAGCCTTGGACATTCTGGTTTGATATGTCCTTTCTTTCCACACTCATAACACTTTACCTTTTCCTTACTTCTATGTGTGTCATTAGAAGTTTGTTTGAGGTTTATTTGCCTGAATTTGCTGGAGTTGCTCATTTTCTTCTCAATGATTCTTTTTAATCTCCTTGAAAGCATAGCAATGTCCTCATTTTCACCATCACTCATTTCTTCATCATCTTCACTATCTTCTTGAGATTTTGAAGTAGAGGCTTTGAGTGCTAAGGGCTTTCTTTTCTCTGGCTCTACTTCAAGCTCTTTATCTCTCTTCACTGCCATCTCATGTGTGAGAAGTTTGTCAATCAGCATATTAGTATTCATTATGCTCATATCTTCATTTACTTCTTCTATGCCAGCAACTCTTGAACTATAGTCTTTAAGAGGAAGACATCTCAAGATTTTATTGTTTACATCTTCCAAACTCTGATGCTTCCCAAGTTTCCTCATTCCATTTATAATGGCTAGAAGATGGTTGGTCATGCAGTGATTGACTCATTGGATTTCATCTTGAAGAGCTCATATTCTGAGGTTAGAAGTTGAATCTTCTTGAATTTGACTTGCTTAGTTCCTTCATGATAATTCTCCAATGTCTTCCACATGCTGTATGCTGTTGAGCAGTGTTGTATTCTCCCACATTCTTTAATAGATAATGAGCTTGATAGGATTGCCATTGCCTTCTTGTTATTGAAATTTGCTCTTCTTTGAGGCTCTGTCCAATCATCTCTTGATAAGATTTCTTCTTCACCTTCAGCTCCTCTTCTGGTTGGTGGTGTCCATTCTTTTCGTACATTATCCTAGACTTCAATTCCTTCACTATCCAACTATGTCTCCATCCAAAACTTCCAATGGGCATAATTTGCTCCATCAAAGTAAGGTTTGAGACTTTGGAATCCTTCACTGGCCATATCTTAATATTTACTAGCACTTTTTAGGCTTCGATGCTAGACAAAGCTCTGATACCAATTGTTTCCCAGATATTAAACCAAGAAGGGGGGTTGAATTGGAGTTTAAAAAATTAAACTATAAGGTGCGTAAATAAAAGATTAATTTTAGGAGGGATAGAGAGAATTTGACACAAGGATTTTTATAGAAGTTCGAGTGTTAACAAACCCTACTCCTTTCCCCAATCGCAATTGGGCGTTTCACTAACACACTAAGTGTTACAATGGAGTTTTACAACCTCACTCCCAACTATGGTGTTTCTCACAATGGCTCACACCTAACCCAGAAATCCCTTGTGTTTTAATGTCTCACACAATAACCAATTCCTTGTGTTTTGCAGGCTCACACAAACAACCTTCACTTTGTGTTTTTACAAGCTCACACAAACAACCTTCACTTTGTGTTTTTACAGGCTCACACAAACAACCTTTTAATTTGTGTTTTGGAGGCTCACACAACTAACCCTTACAATTGTTCTACTCTTAACCCAGAAATACCCAAAGCTCACTTGAGTAAAGATTACAAAGTGAACCACTTACAAATCTTAATTGCTCAATAAATGAAGAGCAAAATGATTTTTACAGAGAATAGATTTTGTTCTCAAAGTATGAATGTGCAAATAGCTTGAAATTAGAATTAAATTCGAAGTATATGTTATTCTTTTGTTATTCTCTTCATTCTCTTTTTCTGAATGCATAAATGACTTCCATTTATACTCTCATAGCTGAATATAGCCGTTGGGGTGCATAAAATACGAAACTAGCCTTTGTACCAACCAAATAATCGCGCCTGACATTTTTCTCTTTCATTGTTCACGGGCGTGACTATGTTTGTCACGGGAGTGACATTTCTTCCCAAGCCGTGACTGATGTGGTGACCTTGGTCGTGAAGCTCTATGGAATGTTTTGACACATTGAGTCACGGGAGTGACATACTCATTCACGGGTGTGACATGCTCATTCATGGGTGTGACAAACTTCCCAACCGTGATCCAAGTGGTGACTTTAGTCGTGAAGCTCTCTGGATGAAAATGTATGAACATTCAAGGGGGGGACATATTTATTCACGGGGGTGACTGGAATGCCCACTTCACGGTTTGTTCTTCCTTCATGGCCGTGAACTTCAAATGTTGGTTTTGGTAACGGTTAGCTCCTTTCACGGGTGTGACTCACAGAGTCACGGCAGTGAACATGCTACTTCTTGAATTTGTTTTTCAAGGATTATTCTTCCAATCTCCATTCTTGCTATTTTAATCCATGTCTTGTATAATAGACTTAGAAAATGAGTATATTAAATACAATATTGCTATTTTATTTGTTATCATCAAAATGACAAAAATATCCCTCAAGGTTTAATAAGTTGAGTGCTAGAATTTGAGGGAAGTTGGGATCGAAATCTACCTCTTATGGAGTTTGCCTATAACAATAGTCATTAGATGAGCATAGGCATGGCTTCATATGAGGCATTGTATGGAAGAAAGTGTAGGACACCAGTCTGTTGGACCGAGTTAAATGAGAAAAAGTTGATTGGGCCATATATGATTCAACAGACCGAGGAGAAAGTTAAAATGATCAAGGAAAGACTAAAGCCAGCACAAGATCGACAGAAATCATATGCCAATTTGAAGAGACGAAACATAAAATATGCAGTAGGTGACAAAGTTTTCCTTAAAATTTCACCTTGGAAAAAATTATTCAGATTTGGCAAAAAGGGAAAGTTGAGTCCATGGTTTGTTGATCCTTATGAGATTCTAGAAAGAATAGGACCAGTGGCTTGCCAATTTGCTCTTCCTCTAGAGCTAGACAGAATTCATAACGTGATCCATGTTTCAATGTTAAGAAGATACAGTTCAGACCCGACCCATATTATACCGATTGAAGAGATAAAGGTACAAACAAACATGTCTTATGAGGAGGAACTAGTGGCTATAATAGCATATGAAGAAAAAGTTCTCCAGAGCAAGAGAGTCCCTTTAGTTAAAGTCTTGTGGCAGAACCATACAATTGAAGAAGCCACGTGGAAAAGTGAAGAAATGATAAAAAAAAGCAGTATCACCAGTTGTTTAACCCAGAATGAACATGTGAATTTTGAGGACAAAATTATTTAAGGGGGAGAGAATGTAATATCCACTAATTTAGACGCCGAGTTGCACGTGTCGTGAAATTGACATGTTTGATCAATTGGAGTTAAAATTCAAATTTTTGATCATAAGTAATGTAGTAATGACTAAATTATGTGATATACGCCTAATTAAGTATTAAAGAAGTTGATTTACGGTAAAGGACTAAATTGCAAATTTTGATAAATTTTGCAATTTACAAAAAATTTGGAGGATCAATGAGAATAATTTGCTAATTAACATAAGAGATGGGAAATTTTAAATTGGTTTGGACGGCCATAGCATGAGGAAGAACAAGAATTTAATGTGATTAAGTCTAATGTCAATAATGGTCAAATTAGTGGGACCCACAAGAAGACTTTTGGGTATCATATTTAATTCTTTCTTTTCATTTTCTGTCTTCATTTCCTTCTGTCCAACCAGTCTCCATTCCAGCCTCATTTCCTTCATAGCCAAACTTGAAATTTAGAGAGAGAAAGGAAGAGAAGAGAGGGAAAATATCAAGAGCAAGTGATTTTCATGGTCTATAACTCCTAAAGAAGCTAGGAAGAAGTGATTCTACTTCTTCTTCTTCATCTTTTCTTAAAGAACTTTGAATTTTGAATTCATCGAAGACTCATATGGAAAAAGAGAGAAATTAGGGTTTTGGGAGAGAATAAGAGCGTTTATGGTCTTGAGAAAGTCAAATGATAATGATGATCTATGATGTTGCAGGAGTTCCAAGTGGTAAGGAACAAACTCTAAGGAGCAAAGAAAAAGAGAAAGCTACGTAGAAGAGTGAAGGAGAAAGATTAAGGTTTGTGCAAAATTTTAGGCAATAACCAATCTTTGTTTAAAATAATGCATGTTTATTATGTTAATTGATGATTGAAATGCATTAATGATGACTATGGCATGAAACCATATGTTAGAGATAAAGAATGAGATTTGTTGTGATTTGTTGAATTAAGTGATTGCATGTTAGAGAATTTAATCATGATTAAGGCATTTTTATGGATTAGGTCATGATATGTTGAATAAAGGACTCCAGAAATGCATGAGTTGTGTTTTGATATGATTTGGGGTATTTTGAATGAATGAAATGTGAATATGCAGATTTCATGCAGAAAGTCACGGGCATGACTATCGGGTCATGAGGATGAACTTGATGGTTCACGGTTGTGACTGATTTGTATCACGGTTGTGACTTTGGTTTGGAAATGGTACTATCCATTCTAGAAGTGTTCACGGTTGGAAATCACGGGCGTGAACTCATTCACAGGCATGAATGAGTAATCATGACCGTGAATGCTTTTGACACGATTCATTCCAGTAGCATTCATGGCTTTGAATTACAGGTGTGAACTAATTCACGAGCATGAATTAGTATTCACGATCATGAATGCTATGTTTTCAAATAAATTATGAATATGATTATCTACTATTGTATTTAGTTAAACAAATGAAAAGATGTTATCCAGTATGTATGAGTATGATGATATGTTGCAAAACAATAAAATTGAGATGTTGATACATGAGAATATTGATGTGTCAAAATTTAAGAATGATGATGATGATATGTATAATATGAGGATGATGAAGTGGATGTAAATTAAAATTAAATAAAGATATATGATTAATGTGAAAATATGAAGATGCCCATTACTCTACCTGCGGACTAGAAACAGGATAGATGACATGTCATTATGGGGCCGAATGGTACTGTACTATACAAGATATTCCTCGATCAATGTGGTTTAAGTTCTGAGAGTGCCATTGATTTGAGATGCTCGATCAATGTGGCTTAAGCTCTGGGAGCGCCATTGAGTTGAGAAGCTCTGCAGATCACATATAAATTGAGGATAAGGTGGCTTAAGCTCAGAGAGTGCCCTTGGTCTGGTTATTCATCTAGAATGAAATAATACTCAATCAATGTGGCTTAAGCTCTGGAAGCACCATTGAATTGAGAAGCTCTATTGAGCCAGATAGTGGACAGGGTGGCTATAGTTGTGGGAGCGCTCTTGATTAATAACTCGTATCCAGTCAGTCCAAATTTAGAGTGATGTGGGCAAGATAATGAAGATATGTTGAAAAATAAAGATGATGATGATATGAGATTGAGATTGAGATAGAATACTAAAGAGATTAAAAGAGAAACTTATCATTAAAGATAACGAGAATAACATCGTATATGTAAGCATGATATTAATAGTTGTATGAAATAGGGATATGGTTATAGGAATAGCATGCAAAGGTTTTAAATGCATAAAATGATACATGCTAATGCTTGTTACATAATATAGTATATTGCTTTATTTATATGCACCACTAAGCTTAGAGCTTAGCGTGAGAGTTTATTTCCGTGCAGATATAAAAAGGTAGCTAAAGGTGGTAGATAAAGCAAGCAGTGATCCTATTCAAATTAAAGCAACCGATCTCGAAATACTGGATCACAAACTTTTGAACTCTTGTATTTTGCTTTCCGTGTTATATGTACTTATAAGTTGTCAATTAGTTTTCAAAGTTTGTTGAATGATAAATTGATATTTATAAATAATATCTTATGTAATTAAAATGTACATTATTTATTGTATAAAAAAATGCATGACTCTATAGCAAACATAAAATAAAATAGCGATTTAAAGAAGTAAGAAAACAATAGTAGCGCCCCTCATTTGAGCACGTGCAGTTTGGGTGAGGGGTTGGTACAACAGTAGCCATGAATTTAATTGCTTAATTATAATATTATATAATAATTAGCATTATTATTGTTAAATTATGCTATGAATTGAAATGATATAGTGTTTTGGAATTGTGAAAAAAAATATTATGTAAATGCGTGTGTCAAGCACTGTAGGGATTAAGATACAAATAAATTATTTGATAAAAAGTAAAATAAATTTGAAATGACAAATTTATGAAGTAAATGAAATATTTTGATATGCATATGAGAAATGAATTGATGCCCTAGTTCAAGCCCATAGATTAGCCTAGACTAGAACTAGGAGGAATTGTTGGTATGCTAATATGATTTTGGCCTCTGCTAGGATATTTGACTTTGGTTATGTGGATATTCTTTGACCATGTAGTTTGACTTTGGTCGATATCGTTGGTTTCAGCCATATGGTATTCTTTGGTTGATTTATGCCACTTCGGCCATGTGGTGGTTATAGCTGAGATAAATGGCTTTGGCCCAGACATATAAGTTATAGCCAAGCACCATTGTTACATGGATACCCTTTGTGTTTTCTAGGATCTAGTCTAGATGACTTAATTTATGGGCGCCACAGTAATGGCAGGTAAAACATATATTTGCCCTTAAATGCTGCACTTATTTCCTAATTTCATATGATAAGATGTTTTAATATTGACATGCTATAAATATGGTATGCTTTATCAGATTTATAATTGTAAGAAATTATTGAAATATTGTTTGGAATTTTAAATTGAGATAGAATTGATTATTACCATAAAGCTTGCACCACTTAGTTAAAAATCAACGCAAAAGTTTATTTTTCTCTCACGCAGGTATTAAGATAAGGGCATATGGTGGTGAGTTATCTGAGAGACCCGCCAAATTAGTGGGCCCCATTTATTGATCTGAGTAGCAACAACAACCACCTACAAAAGGTTGGTTTCTTTTATATCACTTAAATATATGTATATAAATAGTATGTAAGCAATATACTTTTTTGTACGGATTATTGTAAATATTACAGACCTATTTTTTTTCATTAAAATTTTGTAAGAACATAAATGTGGAAAATTGTAATATGTATATATATGAGAGGTATACATATTATATTGTACAGGAGATCGTGATCAGAGATGATTATATATTTTTATATGTATATTTGATAATATTATATATATCTTATATAACAGATATATAGTAATATCAACTTACCATATTGTCATACAAAAGGGTTAAAGGGTGTTATAGTATGATTGTGAAAAGTGTTCGTGAAAGGCAAAGTGTGATTGTGCCCAATGCACAACGACCATGATCTTAAGTAAAGAAATAGGAATGCATGAATTATTGAAATTTTGTTGAGCATAATATGAGATGATGATTAATAAGCCCATAATGCAACACATAACATTGACTAGTGGGGTAGGCAGGTTGGCATACCAATTAGGAAAAAATAGAAAGTTGGTTTTAGTTATGTCTTATCCTCTAACTATGAGCATAGACGCATAAGTGTTGAGCTATTGAATGCACATACTCATAGAAAGCATTAAGACAATTATATTCTGAAAGATGCACAATGTCATTGACATACGTTGGCGTCGAGCAATAATAGAAATGCTATAAAGAAAAATAAATCCTTATATCTCCTTAGTTCGGGTCCAAGTAAAGATGGGAAACATATAAAGTAACTATTAGAATTATGATTAAATGAAAATGATTTGTATTGAATTCATAAGTTATGATTGTTGAATGTTATATGCAATATTAAGCAAGTAAAGGCTATGTATGTCTAATATTATAATTAAAGAAGTGTATGATTTGAGTATAAGTAGTACAAGTTAACCAATTAAGTTGGCATGTTTAACCTACATTTTTGATAGTTTGAGTGACATAATTGACTTGAAGTTATAAATAAGAGCGGATGTATAAAGTGATAGGTAAAGCATGCCTAAGTAGGTATTGTGTGAGTAATGTTATTATTATGTATTATACATGTATGAAGTATTGAACTAATTGTTGAATTACCTGCTATTATAAATTTCTATTGCCAAAAAACATGTACCATTTGGCATAATGCTTAGCGTGTGAGTTTAATTCTCACATATGGATAAGAAAAGGCAATACTAGTAGATATTTGTAGAAAACAATTTTGAAAATCTAATGGTTCTCATATCTAGATGAGCAGTTGAAGATCTAGCTACTAGGTTGTTTTTGTTTCATTTTGTAGTACTTTGTTTACTTATATTTCATATGCATGTTGTCATGTCCGCTAGTTTAGATCCCGACTGATACTCGTCTTTTGAAACTAAATGTGCTAAACCGACAGAAAACTGAGAACATTCATGATCAAAATAGAGCCTATATGATTGAAGTCTAAATATGGACCATTGCAATTGAGAAAATTGATTTCAAATAAGTGACATTGAATTTTTCACAAAAATAGAGAAAATGGGTTGGACTGTAAAATACTCGACTTGCACACTATCAACAAACGGAGGGCACTAGAACATAGAGATATTAAGACAAACTTACTAGTATAATTTGGTATGAAAACTACAATATTTAGGGCATGAAATTGCAGAAGTATCGAAAAACGTGATTTTTGTTCTTCTGTCACAATCGCGAAACTGAAAGCACTAATATGCAGAGTAAATTATTTATTACATATTAACATATTTAATTGCAAAAAAATAAATTTTTTCAGACATAAAATTTAAGGATTTCAAAATTAGGAGTGGACTAAATTTAAAAAAAGAGAAGTCAAATGATTAAAAATAAAATTAAGTCATGATAGGGATTGATAAAACATTTGATGTGTTTATCGCCCATACCCTCCTATATATGACAAGTTTAGTACCTAACTAAGAAAATTAGAAAAATAATTAAGTTAAACAAAACAAGGTGAAGGTATGGTTGGCCCTTCCCCATTCTTTTTCCCAAACAAATTGTTCTATAATGTTCTTCTCTCCCTTATTCTCCTCCTTAGTCGTCCATCCCTCTCATCCCCTTTATTGAAACCCTACCTTTAACCTTTTGTCTCACTTATTTTCTTAGTCCTTTTAATTTACCAAATAACTTTAGAGAGATACAAGCTTTCAATTGAAGTTGAGATACCATAAGTTAAGGAGAGTGAGAGATTAGCTTTAGCCATAACAAGAAAAAGGTGAAGTGTGCTTACATATGGGTGATGAAGGAAGAAAAGCAATCATATGTTAAATATCAATTAAGAAGAAGAAATAAAAAGGTCAAGGTTTTAAGAAAGAAATCAAGGAAATTTTTCTTGAGTTATGGTTGAGAGGTTTAGGTTTCTTCTCCCCTCATTTCTTACTTTACTTTTATTTTATTTTATTTTCTCCTTGAATTTTGATCCATAGAGCCTGTAACTAAAGCCCTTGTTTTGTGTTCATTTTGTTGTTTCGGTGAAAGATTTGAAGAGTATTTTTACTTGTGGCCTTGAATCAAAATTCAAGTTTATTGTACATATTGATCATGGTTTATAAGGAGTTTGCATAAAGGCAATTTTTTTTTCTTTTGTTCTTCTATGACCGAGAATATTAAACTCTTTTTGCATATTCTCTTTTATTTCTTCTCTTTATTTTCATTTTAATCTTCTATTTTCTCTTGTAGCCCAAAAACATCCATAGCTAAGTATTTAATTTATGCTCATGTTTATGTTGTTATGGTTGAAGTAAAGATTGAGGTGTAGGTTGAGATAGTTGTGAGAAGACCCAATTGTGTGTTGGAGTAGGGGATTGAACCTATGGACCCAAAACTAGTTGAAGGAAATTGAGCATATTAAGCCAAAATTTTGAGACAATTAAACCAAAGGATCAAGATCACGAGAACATTAAGAATAAAAGATGACTTGTTAGAATATTAAATGAACTCAATTGGATATATTGTGGACTAAAATGATGAATTAAAGATTAAGCTAGGGATAAGGTGAGAAAGACCCATAGCCATCAATGGAATAATGAGAGGACTTTGAACCAAAAAAAATTAAAAGACCTAAAATATGATATTAATTTGGGGCCATATGTGTAGTACCATTTCTAAACTGAAAATCGAGAAATATAGTTAATGACTGGCTAAGTTAGTTAATTATCGGAAATATTAAACTTAAGCCCATAAAATATTTGAGACACTAACCAAATTATAATTTGGGAACAATTAGCTTACCTCGATAAATGTGTCACACTAATGAAATTCGGGTAATATGTTAACCACGTAGAATTCAAATTAAATAGAGATACATAAACATATATCGACGTGAGAGAGGTCAGGTGTTATTTAAAAGGGGTAGACTGTCAATCATTAAAAGAATTATTATGTTTCTAGATGCATGATATTTAATTACAGATATTTTATTAGGCACACATTTGACACAAACGCATATGCTTCATAAAGGAAAAGAATTGACAGATGTGGGGAAAGTCTAGAACAGGTTTGTATAATTACTTATGATATTGTCCATTTATAAAATGAGTTCAATTTTTTGTTTTACATTTGGAATGAAAAAGGAATAGGTATGAAATAATTTTGTACAACCTTTGTGGAATTATAAATAATTATTTTTTTGAGAAGTTGATATATTTTAGCCTATGTATTAGTCTAGACATTAGATTAGGGATTTGTTGGCATGCCAATAGGGTAGGAACTCCATGACCTATGATTATCTTTATTATAAGAGGTATGGTATGATCATGTGATTATCTTGGACCACATATTATATATATATATATATATATATATATATATATATATATATATATATATATATATATATATATATATATATATATATATATATATTTATCAATATGTGGTTATCTTGGATAGAGTTTGGTGTTGTAGTTATCTTGGATTATATAATATTAATTTGGGCCATGTGATTATCTTTGTAAAATCATACCCTATAAACTTATCCCTATGTCAAATAATCACACATGGC
This sequence comes from Triadica sebifera, assembly GCA_023653625.1. Classification (NCBI taxonomy): domain Eukaryota; kingdom Viridiplantae; phylum Streptophyta; class Magnoliopsida; order Malpighiales; family Euphorbiaceae; genus Triadica; species Triadica sebifera. Next base: position 18,329,040 of record CM042908.1, on the reverse strand, counting down.
ATACAAATAAGACATAAGATACTATTAACATTGATAGTAATTTTTTTAATCATCACACCCAATCATCATTCAATAAATATGCAAATCAACATATCTCACATATATTAAGACTTAAACTTTACATCTAAGATTTACTAGTTGCATCTATTTACATATCATTGTACAACTTTGAGTAAATATACATGTATATTCACATAAACTAAAATGTAGATGACATGATTCGATGTTCATATGGAATGCAAGGAGAGAGAGTGGTGAGACTCCGCCGATGACCTGTGTTCCATGTCTTCTATATGCCATTCAAAATGAGCTATTACTTTTCTTTACCTAAAAAATAATGCAAATTGATGAGTTGTGGCTTAGTAAGAGTAATTATCAAATAAGTTATAAAGTACTGAGTAACTTATAGTAAATAATTACAAACCCATTGCATTCACCATTATCATGTAATTATGAGTAATATTTAAACATATAATCACTAATCTTTGCTCATTTTATTTTATTGTGACAAAGTTAAACAGACATTGCCCTGGGTTTCTATATGAACAATTTCCATATGAATATTTGCATTTGCTAGCTAGATTGATTGTTTGTTCATTTGCACATTTGTTGGGCCATAGGGCTCTTTTTCTTGCCTTGCAAAGCCAGTTAACTAGTCACAACACCTTTTTAAGTCCTTATGCATAAGTATTTGTAACTAAGCATTCATCAACCATTGTATCCTTGTTACATATATCATACATATACCCCATATATACCTCATATGCCATGCATGTGAGTATATGAAGGGAAATGGCCATTGGTGTGAAACTGGTTCAGGGAGGTGTATCAACCAAATAACCTATAGTTTTTGTTTAAATTGATCATCTTAATGGCTGAATCTGAGGTTTTGTAAAACATGCAAGTTGTAGATATATGTGTTATTTAGTTCTATGCCAAATTTTGTATAAATATATCTTGTGTAGGTTGAGTTATAGTAAAATAAACTATGAATATTCCTTGATTGAGCTGGTTTCCTATACCTGTACAGATCTAGTAACTGCTTCCTTATATTTGACATATTTTTAGATCGAATTAGCCAATGTTCAAAACATGAAATTTTTATTTCTATGTCTTGTCTAAATTCCTTGAAAGTCTCAAATTAAAATGTCATGTATTTTTTGAGTTATGAGCTGAACAATTGAACTGATTGGGTTGATACTCTATATTTAACCACTTATAGATTCTCTAGTATTTAAGAACCTTAGAGACCGAATCTTAAAATGAGGTAAGCATTGAGAATGTTCCAAATTAACTTATATAACCGTATAAAAGGTTTCATAATAATTGAAGCTATACATTGAAATATATGAATTTTTAAATATGGTACCCCGAAACTGGCTAAGGGCAAAAAACAAAGCAACATTTAAAATTATACCAAACTTTGTGTAATGGTTCGAAAATTCTGCAATTTTAGTATGTTTTAGTATTACATGATAAATTTAATTAGAATTAAGAATCATATAAATTGGATAAGTTTAGAAAAAGTTATTAATCCAACAGTCTTAAGAGGTCATGTTCTAGCTTAAAAGAAATTGTAGTTATTTATTTAAATTATACTAAGAATAAATATTTTATCAAGGTATTAATTAATTATATTTTTAAATTAGGATATCAACAAGAAGAAGACCAACAAAAGTGAACAAGCTTTGAACTTATATTTTAGAAAAGAAAAATACTATCGAGGTTTGTACATATATTTTTTTTTTGTTTTACCCTTATGCATGATTATGTGTGCATGACATGAATTAATTGTCACAATGATGAAATAATATATTATGACATGTTTTAAAATTATAGAAATGTTTTTAACTGTGAACTTAAAATTATGGTAATATTTGATAAAATATCATGCTATTACATGATTTTGAAATAAATTGTGAGTATATGATTGTGTTAATATGAAATGAGTATTGGTTATAGAAACAAGTAATTATTGGTGTTAATTGCCCATATTCTCTACCTGAGGACTAACATAGGATAGATGGTGCACCATTATGGGGAAGCTACGGTACTGATATGGATATGATTTAGGGACAGGGTGGCTTAAGCTCTAGGAGCGCCTCTAGTCCTAATTACACATAGATGACATGATTATATTCAGTCAAGGTGGCTTAAGCTCCCCGAGCACCCTTGACTTAAGATTATGGTGAGTAGGGTGGCTTAAAATCTACGAGCGCCCCTATTTCACACCCCATATCCAAATAATCAGGGAATGAGATTTGGGCTGATACTAATTAAAGAGTATGGAATGAAAAGTGGAAAATTTATTATTGACATAAGTGACAAAAATGAAATGCTTACATGAGGTAGTGATAACTTAATTATTGGATATGGTTATTATGTTTATACTGTTATGTGGTGTGGTTATTTCTTTTATATGACAAATATGCAATAAAACTTTTGTGTATCATGAATTATTTGAGACATACATTTGTGTGACTGCTTAGGAAAAACTTAATGTCTGTATGTACCACTAAGCTATAGATAGCTTAGCGTGGGTTTTTCGCACTCAGGAATTGGAACTATAGATGGTAGGAAGTGAAGTGGTCAAGAAAGAAATTCAAGCCCATATCAGCAGAGACACAAGACACATATTTAGAGGGTTGGTTATCTAATATGTTCTTTAGTTTCACTATGTATATGGTTTGTGGTAGACTTGACTCATATGTTCATATTGTGTATGTAAATAATTAAGTAACATAATCGGGTGTCATATGTGTATACAATATAATGATATATATATATATAATATTAATTAGATCGACCTGCCTAAACTAATATAAATAAATAGATTAAGTTATTTAAAATGAAATTTTTTTTAATCTGAACAGATTTATCGAGTTAAGCTTGTGACATCCTTCTTATATATGTGGGATTATTCCTAATATATAAGTGGGGCGTCACACCTTAGTCATTTTCTAATGGTTAAATTTATTCCAAGATATGATTGACCAGCCTTAGAGACACCATTACTATGGTGTGAGTCATGGCGACTCGCTTATATAGGCCAATGATAGTTTACTTCAGTGATAGTGATTCAGTGATTAGTGTATAGTATAGTACTTGGGTGGTCCTTCTAGGTCACTCTTCAGTGTAATAGACTTGTGCGGTCCACATCCCATGTATCTGTTCTGAAGATTTTCTATCGGATTGAAACTATGGATAAATGTGGATGAAAGTGAAAAATATGATAAAATGGTGTAATAATAATAATGATAAAAGCAATAAATGTGACGAAAATAGTAAAATTGTAAAACGAAGTATGAGTGGAAGAAAAATGTTAAATTATGTAGTTAAAAAGTATAAATAAATGTATAGTAGTGGCATGATTGTAAATATATAGAAATTTAAGAACCAAAATGAAATTTGTAGCTAAAGAAAAAGTAAATAGGGGATTGAAATGAAAAAAAAAACAAAAGAAGAGTTAATTAAAGAAGTAAAATGAAAAATGACTAAATTGAAAGAAAATGAAAGTTCATGACTAAAAAAACCATAAAATTAATTGAGTAAATTTTTAATTTAATAAAGATATTAAATAGTGAATGAATGGTAAATAATAATAAAATTTTGAGAAAAAACATAATTAATATATTAAAGAATAAATTTGAATAGTGTAGCGAATATGATGTTGCATAATGTGTGTAATTTGGTAATAATGGAAATTCCTATATTTGTATTCAACACTAAGCTTTTTTAATACTTTGCACGTAGTTATTTAACTGCGTACATGTAATAACTAGGAAGGCATCGGAGTAAAGCATACTACCTTTGGGGAACAGATGGAAGGACAAAATAATAGTAAGATATTACTAAGAATGACATGTATATATAAATATATGTTTGGATATGTGTATAAGAATGAACTGTTGACTTGCAGTTGAATGAATAGTATTTTTATATTATAATTATATTGTTTTACCGAAAATGAGTTGTGGATTGTTTGCAGTGCATGTGAGACAGTTAGATTTATAGCCATTATACTGCCAAAATTTTTGGAAAATAAAAAGAATTAATAACGTGCTAATGATATTATGGTGATTAAGTTAATAAAAAAAATTACACACATCAGCTATAATCAAATTTAGAAGATACCAGCAGTCTTGATAATCGTATCAAACTACGTAACGTATGTATAGAAGAATTATTATAAGGGTGTCAGAAGTCATTGATAAACTCACTAAACCAACCCATTTCATACCAGTATGGATGGATTGACTATCCACTAACCAGGTTGGCAAAAATCTACATTAACGAGAAAGTGACGCTCCATGAAGTATCATCCTTCATTATTTCAAACAAAGATCCAAGATTTACTTTCGAGTTTTGGAAGAAGTTGTAGGAAACATTAGGGACAAAACTTCATTTTAGTATGGCTTTTCAACCCTAAACTTATGGGCAGTCAAAGCATGTGATTCAAATACTTGAGGACATGTTAAGAAGTTGTGTCCTTGAGTTTGAAAGTAGTTGGAAAAAATTACTTGTCGTTGGCCGAGTTTGCTTACAACAACAATTATCAGACCAACATCAAAATGGCATCATATGAAAGAAAATGAAGGACTCCTTTATATTTAACAAAATTAAGTGAGAAGAAACTAATGGAACCGATTTGGTTCATGAAACTTAAGAGAAGGAACAGGTGATCAAAGATAGATTGAAAGAAGCGATGGACCAACAGAAATCATTTGAAGATTTAAAAAGAAAAGACGTTGAGTTCCAGGTCGGAGATCAAGTGTTTCTGAAGGTATCATCCTAGAAGAAGGTTATGGAGTTTGTCACGAAGGGCAAATTAAGTTCAAGATTTTTAGGCCTTTATGAGATTATACAACGAGTGGTACCCGTAGCCTATCGATTGAAGCTGCCTTAAAAGTTGGTAAAGATTCATGATGTGTTCCATGTGTTAATGCTACGGAACTATATGTTGGACCCTAGCCACGTGATAAAGATAGAAGAAATTCGAATACAGGCTGATCTTACTTATGAAGAGAAACCACTAAAGATCTTAGCTATAGAGGTTAGACAGTTCAAGAACAAGCAAATTCCACTAGTGAAGGTGTTATGGAATGACCACAATGTGAAAGAAGCCACGTGGGAACCAAAAGCAATAATGAAACAACAATATCCACGACTCTTCAATATAGGTAAATTTTCGAGGATGAAATTTTTATTGGTAGGAGAGAATTGTAATGGCCCAAATACCGGGTTAGTCGTAAACTGTAGTTTCTGAAATTAATCAGTATACCCAAAGTCAAAAATACATATGTGGTTGAAAAATATTATATTGGATTATCGATAAATATAGGTCATAACTAGTTCGGAGATAAAATATAGAGTGAAAATAAGGTCAAATAAGTCCTCAAAAGTCAAAAATAAGAAAAAAAAATTAGGACACGATCTAACTAATAAATAGGTTTGACCGTACTTTGAATGTGCTATTAAAAATAGTAAACGAAATCTAAAAATTTATTATAAGACATGAATATATTCTAAATAATATTTAGAATTATTTGACAATGAAAAAGAAATTTTACGGCAGCACTGAAATTTGACTAATCAGTCTGGTTTAGGTGAGCCGAATAGAAAATATACTCCAATTAAGTTGAAAAATTTTATGTGAGCATATATAAATTTTTATGAATTATGGAATCAAAAAGTAGAATGAAAATGAACTAAATTGAAAGAGAATGAAAGTTCATGAGTAAATTGAAAAAAAAATAGTAATAAGGGCTAAATATTGATTTATGTATTTAATGATAAATATGGCAAGATTGGTAAGTGGCATATTAGTAAATTGAAAAATATGGAAAAAATGAGGTAAAATGAAAAACAAATAAGAGAAAAAAATACAGTTATAAGATTAATTAAGCAAAATTGTTATTTTAATAAAAGTATTGAATAGTGAATTAATGGTAAATAATAATAAAATATTGATTAAAAGGATAATTATATTCATGAAATTGATATGGAGTTTGAAGTGTATTCTTAATTAATATATAAAATTGGAATAGTATTGTGAATATGATTTTGCATGAATGTGTGAAATTTTTAGACCAATGGAAATCCTTAGATTTGTAATCACTACTGGACATTTTTAATACTCAGCATGTATTTATTTGACTACGTGCAAGTAATAATTAGGTAGACACAGGAGCAAGCATACCACTTTTTGAGAACAGCTGAAACGAAAAATTAACAAAGTATATTATCATGAAAGACATGTATATATGAATATATAGATAGGATTTGGATTATGTATATGATCTGATAAACATCTTTAATGAACTATTGTATGTGCAGAGTGAAATGTTGAATGGAAAATATATTATATTATATTTAAATTGTTGTGCCCAATATGGGTTGTGAATTGTTTATAATGTAGATGAGACAGTTAGATTTATAACTGTGATACTACCAAAACTTTTGGAAAAAACAATAAAGTGGTAACGATATTATAGTCATTAAGTTAAATTGTTTTTGGCACACATCAGCTATAATCAATTTTAGAAGTTACCAACAAACTGGGTAATCGCATTAGACTACATAACGTATGTATAGAAAAATTGTTATAAGGGTGTCACAATAAGGACTTATAGATATAGATCTAAAAGATTGTTTGGTCTTTCACAGTCTACATACATTGACAAGATGCTAAAGAGGTTTAGCAGGAAGCAATCCAAGAGAGGATATATTCTCAAGACCCATGGGATTACTCTTTCAAAGTCTATATGTCCAAAAACATACAATGAGAGGACACACATGAGTTTGATTCCATATGTTTCAACTATAGGATCAATCATGTATGCTATGATATGTACAAGACCTGATGTATCATGTACTTTGATTGTCATGAGCAAATACAAATCAAACCCTAATAGGGTCATTGGGTTGTGTCAAGAATATCCTTAAGTACTTGAGAAAGACTAAGGATGTATTCTTGGTATATGAAGATGGAGATCTTGTTGTGAGTGGGTACACCGATGCTAGCTTCAAATCTGACAAGGATGACTCAAAATCCTAGTTAGGTTATATATTCATACTAAATGGTAGAGCAGTCAATTGGAAGAGTTCCAGATAGGAAATGACTGTTGATTCCACAACCGAAATAGATTACATTGCAGCTTCCAAAGCTGTAAAGGAATCATTTTGGATAAAGAAATTCATCATGGAACTTGGACTGGTTCCTAAAATTGTGACAGTAGTAAATCCATTGCACAAGCAAATGAGCCATGGTCTCATTAGAGATCCAAACATGTTTTCAGAACATAGCATTTGATTAAAGAAATCATTGGTAGAAATGATGTAAAGATGGAAAGAGTGCCCATTGATCATAATATTGGCGATCCTTTAACTAAGCCACTTTCCCAAAAGAAATATGATTCTCATGTACTCACCTATGGAATTAAATACAAAGATGATTGGCTTTAGTGCAAGTGGGAGATTGTTAGATAAGTGCTCTAAAGACAGTCACTTTTAGCATTATTATGCAAATTTATTTGATTAACAAAAAACATTTTAATTAATTTGATATATGAATTAATAGTTATCTTAAATCAATTAATGAAATCCTTGATACATAACATAGCATGAAGGAAATCATAATGAGATCATGCTATTGAGATTCTTATCATGTATAATTATGTTAGTATCTAAATTATCCCTAGTCATAGGAATAATGAGATGGGACATTGTTCATCTGGATAGACTAGCACATATTATATTACTTGATTGGATCAAATAGAAGATCTCATAATCTATATACATGAGATGTTTAGAGTTAACATATGGATGCTTGCTAAGTGTAGCTAAGTATATTGGATGATCAACTATGAGACAACTATATGGATAATCTATTCAAATGTCAATGATACTCTCAATATAACAATGGTGCCAATATCCTTAGACTTGAGATACTCAAGGATATCTTGGATACTGATTCTGTATTTTGACACTATTCCTTATTGCCTTAAGGAGGTTGCTTTAGGGTGGTGATTGAATACATCTTGAGGTATTCAAAAGTAATTGGCTAACCAACAAAGGATTCATCATTTTTGATAGATGGATTGTATACCCATAGCCTCTTGTCGGGATCATTACTCAGATATCTCCGGTCGAAGTGAAAATGTGATGAAGATAGTCTTCAATGACATGTCTAATAGAGTAATAAGCCTCAGGGATAAGAACCATCATTACTTGGACTAGACATGATGTAGTCAATTTAGTAGGAGTTGACACATGTCCATACTCCAAACCAAGTGGGGTATAGAATGGTGAAATGAATAATTGCATAGAAATTGTTTGTGGAAAAGTTAGTAATCAAACCATTGAGTTTCCGATCAATTGGAGGTCATGATGTGTTGCTAGATACTGTTCATGACTTGCTTAAATTAATTGTGTTTGACAATGATTGCCTTATTTCCTTTGACACTTTGAAAGAGAAATTGACCATTGCACAAGTAATAGTAGCAACCGATTAGTCCTTGCCTTTCAAAATTATATGTGATCCTACTGATTATGCAATTCGGGTTGTACTTGGGCAATATACTATCCTAGGAGAACCCTAGATGATCCTCAAGTGAATTATTATACCAATAAAAAGGATCTCTCAGCTGTAGTATTTTCTTTGAATAAATTTTGATATTACTTATTAGGATCTAAAGTTATTGTACATATTGATTATGTAGCTCTAAAAAGCCTTTTAACCAAACCAAATGTAAAACTTAGACTTTTTAGGAGGGTACTCTTATTGTAGGAATTTGACCCATAAATTAAAAATAAAAAGGATAGTAAAAATCTAGTTGTTGACCATTTATTTTGGTTGATTTCTGACTTTAATACCTTAGCCACCAAAAAGGCAAATTTTGAAACATTTTGTGATGAGCATTTATTTGTTGTGACTCATACACCTTGGAATGTTAATTTTGTGAACTATATATGCCATTTGATATCTTGAGGCTTGATATGACTTTCCAATAAAGGAAAAGATTTTGTTTATGACTAGTAACTATTTTGGGATAACCTTATCTTTTCAAAATTTGTGCTGATCAGATCATTAGGAGATGCATTTTAAAGGATGAGTAGCAGAGTATTCTTGCCTTTTGTCAAGAACTTTAATGTTGGGTTCACTTTAGTGGTCAGAAAACAACCCATAAGATTTTCCAATCAAGTTTCTTCTAGCTTATCTTATTTAAAAATGCACACAATTTTTGTTTGAAATGTGATAAATGCCAAAGAAATGGGAATATAAGTAAGAAGAATGAAATGCCTCAAACTTACAATCTAATTATGGAGTTATTCAATGTTTGGGGCATTAATTTCACTGGACCCTTTCCCCCTTCTAATGATTTTGAATTTATACTTGTTGTTATAGATTATCTATGTAAATGGATTAGGGCAATCCTATCTCATACTAATGATGCTAATGTGGCAGTGAAATTTTTGGAAGACAATATTTTTAGCAAGTTTGGGATCCAAGGGTACAAGGTACTCATTAGTGATGGTATGAACCATTTTTGCAACATGGTTCATGCCATACCATCCTAATACTTCAAGCTAAGATGAGGTAAGTAATAAACAAATTAAGTCTATATTGGAGAAAACAGTGTGACCTTTATGCAAGGATTAGGCTTTAATGATGAATGATGCCATATAGGCACATCAAACAGCTTATAAGACCCCTATTGGCATGAGTCTGTATTGGTTGGTTTATGGAAAATTATGTCACTTACTGATTGAGCTGGAGCATAAGGCTTATTGGGCTATTAAGTTTTAAAACATGGAGTTAAGTGAGGTTGGTGAGAAATGACTACTTCAGATGTATGAATTGGAAGAGTTGATAATTAAGGCATATAGGAATGCAAAGATTTTCAATGAAAGAGCTAAATGATTCCAAGACAAGTTTTCGATCTATAAGAATTTAATTCCTGGTTTGAAAATTTTACTGTTTAACTCTCGTTTGAAATTTTTTCCAAAACAATTAAAATCAAGATGGAGTGGTCCTTTTGATTTGGTTCAACAGTTTTCTCATGAAGTTGAGGAGTTTATGTTTTAGCACCCTTTCATATAACTGGAAACCTTCCCAATTATATAAAGAATGTTACAATGTATGAGTTAAAAACTTGCTTGATTGAAACAAAATTCACTCTGCAACATGACCATGATGACTGTTTTAAAATACATATAAAAGGATAAAAGCAGAGAAAACAAAATAAAAAATATTTCTTCATATTAAAATTTCTATATGAGGCATCAAATTTCCTCTAGTTTATAAATAGAATCCCAAAAAGGGAATATACAAACTTTTAAACACATGTAAATCAAAATAAAAACTTCTATAGTGTATCACCCCTCCCAAACTGGTTTATGACTGATGACTTTTCTTTTTGACTCTCATTCTCTATCAGCAACGACTATCCGGTTCCAACATGCTTTGTAATATCCTCGACTTCCCACATATATTTTTACATGCATTTCAATTGGACATATGCATTTGCATATATTTCAGTTGAACACGTGCACTTTATATATATTTTTATAGGGACAAGTTCACGACACGCACTAGCTACGTATCTGAATATTTTGCAATTGTGCTGAATTACAAGTGTCCATTTTATAATTTAGATTATCAGTTGATAAAATTTGTGCTCAACAAAAAATGGTCAAAGAATTGATGACTTTTGATCATGACTCTTCTTGGAAGATGGCATGCAGAAGACAATGTTTACCACAACCTTGAAAACCTGGAACCCTATTAAATTGCAAATCTTCCCTGAACTTACCATATGGACACAATAAGTCTAGAAATACTAGAAAGCCAGCTCTTAAAAAAAACGTTCTTCATAGTTGGGCTTGGGCAATGGCTCAGATTTGGGCCTGGCTTTCTGTGTGATTGTCACATCTTCTAGGGTGACATGAAATTGAAATTTATGTGAATAAAATTATTAGATTGAATTAATAAAGTGAAAATGAAAAGAAACAAAGGAAAAAAGAAAAGGAAAGGAAAGGAAAAACAAAATGGGAAAAGGACAAAAGTAAGGAGGTCTCCTCACTAATTTGCCTCCCTCACTCCTATTTCATTTCTTCTCCTTCTTTCACCATTTGAGTCGTCTTTTCTTCCTTATTTCACTTGAGTTTTGCAGCAAATTGATCCCTTTCAAGTTCGTTCTTGGTAAGTAACATTCTCTCCATTGTTCTAGTCTTGTTTGAGCTATTAGGGTTAAGTTGAATCAGTGTTTTTCAGTCCGATTTTGATACCAATAGATACTGATTCTAGAAAAGTTTAAAACATAAAATTTGTTCCTTTATATCTTAGGTTTATGGATATATAAATATATTTTCAAACTGTGGTGTGCATTTAAAGATATTGGCATCTTATTGGAACTATTCCAGGTGTGAACCCTAGCTGAGTTAGCTACTATGTTCTTTGGTTTTGAATATGATACGACCAATATCGTAGGAGGATCAAAACATAAATGTTGTAGATATATTCATTATCTATATTTATACCAACGTTAAGGTTCATATATCTTGTGGATGTTGATTTATGATGAATGAAACTATGATTGTTCTATAGTTTGAACTGCCTGCTTAATGCCTTAGGCAGATATAGAAATTGTTTGGCCATTTTTAGCTCCTTAGAGATCGATTATGTAAATTATCAAAACATGAAAGTTATATTTTTATGTCTTATCTAAATATTTGTATAATTATCACCTTAATATTTTATGTATAGAGTGAGATAGGTCCTTTACAAGTCATACTGGTTCAGAAGCCAACTCTGTTATGTACCATTGAAATGTTTCTTACAAATTGAGGACCTTAGAGACATAATTGATAAAATTTGTAAACACATAAAATTTTCCATTTTAAACTATCTAAGTGTATTCCAATTTTAATTATAATTTGACATACATCTTGTAAGATATGAAGGACTAAAGTTAATACCCTAAAACTGTCAAAAGGCAGAAATAGGACAGAAAATAAAATATAATTGGAAATTCCACCAAATATTGTTGAATGTTCCCATTTCTCTGAAATTTTATTATGTTATGTAATTATATGTTATATTTAATTAGGGTCAAGAATCATATTAATTGGTCAATTATAGAAAACTTTATGGGCTAATCAGTCCCATATGGTCACATTGCCCCATAGGAAAAGCCCTAACTATATATATGACCTTGCATATCAATTTTCTTAAGCCACATTAAGTTTCTTTAGTTATAAATTAATCGTTTATATTTCCATATATGCTCACAACATATTGGAGGCCCATAAGGAGGGAATAGACAATAAGTTAAGGGTTAGAATAAAAAAAAATGTGAGTATAGTTATCAAACGATTTCTTTAGTGCATATAAATGTTGCTTACTATGTGATATGTGAAATGATTTATGATTATGTGATTCATATGATTGTCATGATTTGATCTTAATAATGACATGATGGATAATTTGTGACATATGTAGTACATATAAGTGTTATATGTGTAGTATATTTAAGATATATGTTTGGCATACAAGATATATACATGGTTTATGTATAGTATATGTGAAGTATATGCAAGGAATATGTGGCATATATGTGATATATGTACGGTATATGTGATAAAGATTGATGAATGCTTAGTTATAAATGTATATGCATATGGACTAAAAAGGCATTGTGACTAGTTAATCGATATTATAAATAAAAAAATAGGCCTATGGCCCAACAAATGTGCAAATGAAACAAATGATCAAGCTAGCTAGCAAATGCAAACATTCACATGGAAACTCAGGACAATGTCTGTTTAACTTGGTCACAACAAAATGAAATAAGCAAAGAATATGCATATGTAAAGAGTAATTATATGCTTTAATTTGATTGGTAACTATATGATACTGATGAATAGAATGGAATACGTGGTATGTGTTGGATTTGTGATTTGTTAATATGAGTTGCTTGGTTCTTTAGAGCTTGTTTGATAATTACTCTTACTGAGTCGGAACTCATCATTTTTCATCATTTTTCAGGCAAAGAAAAGTGATAGCTTATTTTGAGTGGCATATAGAAAACATGAAACACAGGTCACCGACCGAGCCTCATCACTATCTTTCTCCTTGCATTCCACACAAACCTGAGATAATGACATCCACATTTTGGACTTACATGAATGTACATATATAATTGCTCAAGATTGGGTTTAAAATATATAAACGTGTAACTCATAATCCTTTGGATGTAAAGTTTAAGTTATTAGATTGTGGTGAAACCCTCAATGTTGACTTGTAAAGTCATTGAATGATATTACAGGATATGATGGAAAAAAACTTACTATCACTATTAACACGATCTTATGTCTTGTTAGTATGCCATATGTGATTATTTGACACAAGGATAGGTTTTACTGAAATGCATAAGGTATGACGTTACATGTTTAGCAATACATAATAATATGCAAATATACAATAACATGTATGCATGAACATTTGATACACATGCCGAAAAATCTATGCATGAACATGAGAGTCTCATCTCATATATTATATTTACTTTATCATCTAGTTCATGCCACAACATTTAAAACATTCTCAAATATTATATTTCATATCATACTTTGTTAAGTAGTTCATGCCTCATATATAAATATTATCAATCTCAAACTTATGCTTATTGCAATTACTCGAGACCACAAAAGGTTCATCACAAATTAAATTGTTTAAACAACCTTGCCCAATAACTCTAAACCAAATTAAAATAGATACCAGTAGTCTACGACTCTCATTAGAGCCACTCAGGACACTTGCTTGAGAAAAATAATAGTTTGCGTACATTTCATCTTCAAAGGGCTCACCTGAGCTCTTCCATTAAAATACAGGTCTTGTTCCTGTTTTGGCCAACCTAGGTCTTTCGGTACCAAAACCCTCAATAGCATGTCATCTTTCCTAGATCTAGTCCTAGTTAGAGTATTAGGCATATTTAAATCTCACATTTCTCATTTAAAAAAATATGATTCTCAAATCATTCTCGTATCATATATATTTAAAAATATAATCGTTCTCTTTAAAATTAAATCTAATATTTATTCCATATGACATGGTTCATTAAACCAAAAATATCAAAATCAACTTATAGGTGATTTAAGGCTTTGAAAGACCTCTACATGCCCCAGGAACCATTCCTTCAAACCCTATCTAGCCATGACCCTGACCGTGACACGTCCCATGAATGAACTTGCCAAAACCAACATACAAGTGATTCATAACTCTGAATACATATTCACACCAGTGAATCACCTCATTCACAGCTGTGAATATGTATTAACACCTATGAATTCCCTGATTTACGGCTTGTCTAGCTGTGAACCATATGGTGACATAACATATGAACGCATTCTACCTAAAATCACCATATGTTTCATGCCCTTAAACATTGGAATTCAACACAATCTTGCTTAAAAACACAACATTCGTCATTGCACATGCAAATTGTAAGGTTTACTGAAGTAAACCACACTACCAACACTCCAACAAGCATATATTCTACCATATAACATACCAATTATCCAATGACATGCATTTAAAGGATATTCAATATCTTTATCATACCAAAACTATCTCTTAAATCATTCTTAACATCATTATGTGAACATCATCAATAAATTCATATTACGAACCCAGACAAGTTACTAACCAAAATCTCGACCTTGCAATATCCATTTAACACACACCAACCATAACATTTCATTCTTTAATTCCTTATATGATTGTTCATAGTATTTCTCTTCTTTAAAAGAATTTTAGCATCCCATGCATATTATGTAACACCTTATATCTTTAGATACCACATATCTATGTATCAAGTTAACATGCATGTCATATGAATAACATATGTGATCATATTAACATTTGTAGCAATTTATTTGTCATCTCATTCAATAACACCATTGAGGTTTTCACCACAACATAATATATCACATATATTAAGACTTAAACTTCATATCTAAAGGTTCACGGGTTTTATCCATTTACACATCTTAATACAAACTCATTGGAACTATACATATGCAAATATATAAGACCAATTTATAGATAATATTTTCTTATACTCATGTCGAATGCAAGGAGAGAGGGAGGCAAGGAAGCTCAACTGATGACCTTTGATCCATATAGCTTTTAGATGCACTTCAATATGGGCTATTTGTTATTCTCTATCTGAAAAAATAATGCAATTTGATGAGTTGTGACTCAATAAGAATAATTGAGAAATTAACTCTAAAGTCCTAAGCATCCCATAATGACAAATAATAAGTATACGTACATAATGCACATTTTATATTCCATTTCATTCATTAATATGACATGGATATAAGTAAAAACCAAAGCATACAATAATTGCTCTTTATTGATGCTTATACTTGTTCATTTCTTTTTGTTTTGACTAGGCTAAATATACATTGTCTCGGGTTTCTATGTGAACATTTGCATTTGCTAGGTAGTTTGATTATTTATTTTATTTGCACATTTTTTAGGCCATAGGCCTGTGCTTTTACAATTCATTTGCATTTAATCATTTGTTTGGGCCTTAGGTCCCTTCTTTAGTTTTAAAATGTCTTTTAGCTAGTTACAATATCTTTTAAGTATGTATGCATATGCATTTGTAATCAATCAATCATCAACCATTGCCATTTTATGAACCTTTTCATATCAATTCATCTTGTTATATTTTGTAAAGAAAGCAAATACATTTAACACACAAACATATCAACAAATTCTTCATCTCATTATCAAGGTCAAATCATGGAAATTTTATAATTCACATAACCGCACATAGCAAGCAACCTTTATGTGCACTAAAGAAATTATTTGATAATTATACTCACCTTTTTTTTGACATCCAAATCTTAGCTTATTGTTTACTTCCTCCTTGTGGATGTCCAATTTGTTATTAGCCCATTTGAAATAATTAATTAATTCATGACTAGATAAACTTAATTTTAATATGGTATAAGCAAATAATGTATATTTTCCCTATAAGGCAATGTGACTTTGCTAGACTAGTAAGCCTATAACTTCTTATATACTTATCCAATTTATATGATTCTTATTTGTAATTAAATATAACATATAATTTCTAATATTTTCAAATTTCATAATATTTAGAATATCACACAATGTTTAGTGGAATTTCAAAATGTGTCATATTTCCTGTCCTTAGGCAATTTTAAGCATACCAAATTTAGTAACTCATATCTTTTGACGTCTATGCATGATTATTACGGAACTTTAAAAAAAATTAGACAAGACACAAATAAATAATTTTTTAATATATTTTCTAATTATTTCTTGAAATCCATCAAATAATAGAAAATAATGGTTACATCTGCAAGATTGAGTTTGAAAATATCTTCCTCGCACCAGTTTTCTTACTAATACCATAACTTGCAAAATACACTGAGTATGAAGCTAATACTTTAGCTAGAACTTAGATAAGACATAACCCTAAAATTTTCATATTTGCACTTGTTTAAATTTGGTCTATAAATAGCTTAAAAATTAGGACGAACTACCTAAAGCTGCAAAGGTATAAAAGAAATTACTATAATAAAAGGAACAATTATGTTTTGTTCCTATATATTTATTTACTACAAAATTTTATAGACATGTGTTAGACACATAAATCTACATCTTTTATGTTTTATTCTTCATCCATGTCAACTTCTATAGTGGTCTATCAATTAAACAAAGTCGGGTAACTTATAAAAATAGTAATTAGAACCAATTTTGGTAAAATGATGATTTCTCTTAATATATATATCAAATCCTAGAAAACTATTTTAACGACATATGTATAAGACATAAATCTACAAGTTTCATGTTTTGATATTTTCCAAAATCAGTCTGTATAATTTCCAAAATTATAGTGCAAATTACTATCTGTTTATATACCCTAACAACTTTAATCAAAATTAGTAACAATAATGGATAATTACTTACCAATAAACTAGCTTTACTGAATCGAAAGTTGTTGCTAGAACTCTTAAGAGAAACAAGAAAATGAAGAGATAAATATTATTGTGGTGATAGAAATGGAAGAAAGAGAGAATGGGGAAGAGGCAAAGGAGATACACACACACATACACACACACACATATATATCATTATCATTATTATTATTCTTATCCCTAACATCATCATCATCATCATCATCATCATCATCATCATCATCATCATCATCATCATCATCATCATCATCATCATCATTATTATTATTATTATTATTATTATTATTATTATTATTATTATTATTATTATTATTATTATTATTATTATTATTATAACCAATAATAAAAATATAATTAATCATTTCATTCAATTTAATTAAATTAACTATGTCAAATGATTAATCAATCTAGCCATTTTATTCACTTAAAATTTAATTTCATGTCATCTTCAACAAAATTATAAAATAGATATGTTTTACTCGGCATAGTTGTAAAATACTTGAACACGTACTAAGTGTATGTCAAACAAAAATTGGATATAGAATGCATGTGTTCAAGTGACTTATATGCAAGGTAAATATGTTCAAATGAAATGCTTAAAGAAATGCATGTGGAAAAAGTTGAGGATGTTACAATTATCCCCTCATTTTAACAAATTTCTCATCAAAATTTAATACATAAGAACAAGTGTGGATATTGTCTTTTCATATTTTCTTCTGGTTCCCATATTGCCTCTTCATGTGAATGATTTCTCCATAATGTTTTGACCACTATAATCTCTTAGTCCCTCAACTATTTTTTCTTGCATCCAATGATTTTTACTAGTTCCTTTACATAACTCATATCATCTGCAATCTCAATGGCTCAATTTTTATGTACATTCGTAGGATTTGATATGTGTCTTCTAAGGATTTTCATATGAAACTCATTATGAATCTGAGCCATCTCTAGTGGTAAACCCAATTTATATGCCAAGGAACCAATCTTTTTAAGAATTTCATAAGGTCCTATGTACCTTGAGCTTAATTTACCCTTTTTGCTAAATCAAATTACCCTTTTCCATAGAGATACACATAGAAATACCTTCACACCTATCTCATATTTCATTTCTCTTATGTGTTGATCAACATAATGCTTATGTCTGTCTCGTACTGCTTTTAGCTTGCTTTTGACTACCTTGATTTTGTCCACTGTATCTTGTACTATCTTTAGCCCTTCAAATGAATGTGCTTCTTCTTCATCCCAAATGATTGGACTTTAGCTTTTTCTACTATATAGTGCCTCATACGGTGTCATCTAAGTACTGCTATGATATTGTAAATTGTATGAAAACTCTACCAATATTATATATTGATCCCTTAAATTCTATAACACATGCCTTAAGCATATTTTCTAATGTTCACATAGTCCTTTCTGATTGTCCATTAGTCTGTAGGTGGAATGCAATGCTGAAATTCAATTTTATTCCCAATGCATTCTGTAAACTCATCCAAAAATATGAAGCAAACCATAAATCCCTATTAAACACAATAGATACTGAAATATCATGTAATCTAACTATCTCATTCATATACAAATTTTCCAAACTCTCAACTATACAACCCCATTTGATAAGTAAAAAATATGTTAACTAGTTAATTTGTCAATAATTATCCATATTGCATCAATTTTACTTGTAGTTCTCAGCAATGCATAGACAAAATTCATCATTATTTTCACTCATTTCCATTTTGGCACTAGCAATGGATGTAGTTTACCGATTGGTGCCTAGTATTCTACCTTAATATGCTGACATATTAAACATTTAGAGATATATTCAGCTATGTCTTTCTTCATTCTTGGCTACTACTAATGAGATTTCAAACTATAGTACTTTTCAAATATCCTTAGGTACATTGTATAAAGGTGTATTGTATGTCACTTCCATTGTCTCTTAGTCTAAGTTATCAATGTTTGGAACACATATGTGTGACCTTAACATCAGTACATCATCTTGCAAATAAAACTTTCTACTATATTCTTACCTTACAATCTTAATTTCCTTATGTCATTGATGATTTTTTTTCTTGTGCTTCTTTGATTATATCCTTTAGCATAGACTTCATAAAGAGTAGCAATGTAATATCTGCTAATTTAGACACCGAGTCATATGTGTCGCGAAATTGACACGCTTGATCGATCGGAGTTTAAATTCAGATTTTTGATCGGAATTAATCAAGTAATGACTAAATTAAATGATGTATGCCTAATTAATTGATTATAAAGTTTAAAGAAGTTGATTTACGGTAAAGGATTAAATTGCAAATTTTGATAAGTTTTGGGGTCAAATAGCAATTTACCAAAAAATTTAGAGAATCAATGAGATTTTTTGCTAATTAACATAAGATATGGGACATTTTAAATTCGGCCATAGCATGAGGAAGAACAAGAATTAAATGTGATTAAGCCTAATGTCCAAAATTTGTCAAAGATTGTGGGTCCCATATGAGGACTTTTATGTTTTCCTTTCTTTTCTTATTCTTCTCAGTTTCTGCTCTCTTCTTTCTCTCTTCTCTGCTAGTCACGCCAACCTCATTTCCTCCATAGCCAAACCAGAAATTTAAAGAGAGAAAGGAAGAGAAAAAAAGGAAAAGATCAAGACAAGATGATCTTCATGGTCCATAACTCCTAAGGAAGCTGGGAAGAGTAAGAAAGATGAAGAAAAATCAAGTTTGTTGGAGAGACAAAATCTCCAAAGTTGTGATTTAGTGAAGAAAAGAGTAAGGTAAGAAGTGATTCTTCTTCTTCATCATTTCTTAAAGAAGTTTGAATTTTGAGCTCATCCAAGACTCATATGTAAAGAGAGAGAAATTAGGGTTTTGAGATAGAATAATAGAGTTTAGGGTCTTGAAAAAATCAGATGATAATAATGATTTATGATGCTGTATGAGTTCCAAGTGACAAGGAACAAACACTAATGAGCAAAGGAAAAGAGAAAGCTACCTAGAAGAGTGAAGGAGAAAGATTAAGGTTTGTGCATAATTTAAGGCAATAGTCTATCTTTGTTTGAAATAATGCATGTTTAGTCTGATAATTGATGATTGAAATGGATTAATGATGATTATGGCATAAAACCATATGTTAGAGATAAAGAATGAGTTTTCTTGTGATTTGTTGAATTAAGTGATGCATGTTAGAGAATTTAATTATGATTAAGGCATTTATATGTATTAGTCATGAGATATTGAAAATAAGGACTCCAGAAATGCATGAATTGTGTTTTGATATGGTTTGCTATAATTAGAATGAATGAAATATGAATATGCAGATTTCCTGCCGAAAGTCATGGGCGTGACAATCGGGTCACGAGTGTGAACCTGATGGTTCACGGTTGTGACTGATTTGTATCACGGTTCTGACTTGGTACTATTCATTCCAGAAGCATTCACAGTTGGGAATCACGGGCGTGAACGCATTCACGGGTATGAATGAGTATTCACAACTGTGAATGCTTTTGGCACGATTCATTCCAGTAGCTTTCACGACTTTGGATTACGAGCATGAACTAATTCACGGGCATGAATTGGTAGTCACGGTCGTGAATGCTCCATTTTCAAATAAATTATGAATATGATTATCTATTAATGTATCCAGTTACACAAATGAAAAAGATGTTATCCAGTATGTATGAGCATGACGATATGTTGCAAAATAAAAAAAATTGAGATGTTGATACATGAGAATATTGATGTGTCAAAATTGAGAATGATGATGATGTGATGTATAATATGAGGATGATGAATTGAATGTAAAATAAAAATTTAATAAAGATATATGATTGATGTGAAAATAGGAAGATGCCTATTACTCTACCTACGGACTAAAATCAAGATAGATGACATATCATTAAGGGTGCAAATGGTATTGTACTATATGAGATATTCCTCAATCAATGTGGCTTAAGCTCAGAAAGTGTCATTGATTTGAGATGCTCGGTCAATGTGGCTTAAGCTCATAGAGTGCCATTGAGTTGAGAAGCTCTGATGAGCACATATAAATTGAGGCCAAAGTGGCTTAAGTTCTGAGAGCACCCTTGGTCCGGTTATTCATCTATGATGAAAATAATACTCAATCAATGTGGTTCAAGCTCGGAGAGCACCATTGATTTGAGAAGCTCTGTTGAGCCAGATAGTGGAATGGGTGGCTATAGCTTTAGGAGTGCTCCTGATCCATAACCCATATCCAGTCAGTCCAAATTTAGAGTGATGTGGACAAGATAATGAAGATATGTTGGAAAATAAGAAATGAAACAAAATGATGATGATATGAGATTGAGATATAATAATAAAGAGATTAACAGAGTAACTAACCATCGAAGATAAATGAAAATAACATTGTATATGTGAGCATGATATTTATACTTGTATGAAATAGGAACATGTTGATAGAAATAGCATACAAACATTTTAATGCATAAAATGATACATGTTAAAGCCTGTTGCATGATATAATATATTGCCTTATTTATATGCACCACTAAGCTTAAAGCTTCGCGCGAGAGTTTTCTTCCGTGCAGATATAGAAAGGTAGCTGAAGGTGGTAGATAAAGCAAGCGGTGATCCTACTCAAATTAAAGTAGCCAATCTCGAAATAGTGGGTCATAAACTTTTGAACTCTTGTATTTTGCTTTCCGCGTTATATATACTTATAAGTTGTAAAGTAGTTTTCAAAGTTGTTAAATAGTAAATTGGTATTTATAAATACTATCTTATGTAAATAAAATGTACATTATTTATTATCTGAAAAAAATATCTCGCTCTGTAGTAAACATAAAAGAAAATAGCGATTTAAAGAAGACAGGAAGTAGCGCCCCCTCATCCGAGCACGTGCCGTTTGAGTGAGGGGGTGTTACAGAGTTTTTGGTATCAGAGCCCGATTTGGGCGGTTTTGGGTTTTTTTTTTTAAAAAATGAATTTTGAAAATGTTTATTTCTTGAAGAGTACCCACAATTGAATTTTTTGGAATCGCTGCTTTAGTGGTTAGGGTCATTACCTTTATGTATAGGTAAGGTATGGCTTCTGGATCAAGACGAATAGTAGTAGAAGAAGCTGAGAGTAATGAGCAATCAGAGGCAAGAGCTTCATCACGACCAAGTCATCTCCGAGCTACAGCATCGAGATCTGGTGCTAATTCATCCCGTGAGTAGTCAGCTACTAATACAGGTCAGACAAAGCTCATGAGAAATATGATAGAATTTCTACAGAGAGCATCACAACCTACCTAATCTGGATTACAATTTGAGAGACTGAGGAAGCTAGAGGCACTCAATTTTTATGGAAAAAGCAAGGATGATCCTTTTGTGGCAGAATTTTGGTTGGAACAGATAGAGTGAATCTTCGATCAACTACACTATACAGATGAGCAGAAATATGAGTATGCAATATCGTTGCTATGGGAACATGCATATGATTGGTGGCGATCTGAGTCACAAAGCACAGAGGCACCCGACCCTATGACATGGAATTCTTTCTGGAGAAATTTAAGGAACAGAATATCCCTCCTATATACACATATGAGAAGAAGAGAGAGTTTCTAACTCTGATATAAGGAAACATGTCAGTAACAAAATACGAGAGGGAATTCACACATTTATGTAAGTCTATTGAGGGAATTGTATCCAAAGAAGCTGATAAATGTCGACGTTTTGAAGATGGGTTGAGGGATACAATCAAGTTACAAGTTTCAGCCCTATGTCTGATGAGCTTCTCCAGTTTACTAGCATCTTCTAGAATAGTTGAAAGAGTCTTGGCGGCACAATAGCCCGTGCAGGTTAGTGGGATTAGTAGACCCGCATCACAACCTAGTGGAGTACAGTCGAGCAGTGAGAGAGCCAGATCTTTTGGTGGCCGAATCCAAGTTTGAGGTTCAAGGATACCTCAGTCTTATAGGCGGCATCCCTTAGATATACAACTCTACCAGTGTATCAGCATTGTGGTCATCTTCATCCAGGAGAGTGTTGGTGGATAATAAGAGCATGTTTGAGATGCAGCTCCAAGGACCATATAAGAAGAGATTGTCCATTGCTATAGTTTGGCAAAGGTTAAAGGAGTATTAAGTCGATACCAATACAGACTATGGGACAAGGCAGAGGTCGAGGCCGAGGACAAAGAAGAGGAGGTTGTGTAGAGCCAAGCCAGTTTAGGTTAGACAGTGGAGTGGCCGAAAGGTAGTAGAGTTGCTCCAGCAAGAGCTATGCCATGTGATGCCGGGAGGCGCAGGATGCACCTGACGTCATAGTGGGTAAATACCTTCTTTTTGGCTCTTATACACATGCATTGATAGACCTGGAGTTGACACACTCATACATATTCACAACACCACCTAGTCGATAGGGTTTAAAACCCGAGACCCTAGAATATGATATTCTTGTGACTAACCTGTTAGGGCACTGTGTGAGGGTTAGTAAAATCTTTCAGGGTTGCCTAGTCAAAATTCAAGATAAATAATTCCCAGCGGATTTAATAGAGCTACCATTCCATGAGTTCGATGTGATCCTAGGAATGGATTGGCTAGCTCAACACGAAGTGACAATAGATTGCAAAAAAAGAGAGATGGGGATTAAAGTTTCAGAACAATAAGAGATACTAGTGATGAGCGAGAATAGAGGATATTCAGACAATGTGATATCAGTGTTGAAAGCTTGAAAATTCATCAATAAGGGATGTGAGACTTACCTAGCATATGTGATTGATACCCAAAAGAAAAGTCCGAAGTTGGCTGACATCCCAACTATTAGTGAGTTTCTTGATGTGTTCCCTGAGGAGTTGCCAGCACTACCACCGCTCCTATATCTATTACACCTTATAGGATGGCACCTATAGAGTTGAAAGAGTTGAAGATACAATTACAAGAAATGTTAGATAAAGGATTTATACGATCTAGTGTATCACCATGGGGTGCTCCAGTATTACTTGTGAACAAGAAAGACGGTACTATGTGTCTTTGCATTGACTACAGATAGCTTAATAGGGTTACTATTAAGAATAAATACCCATTACCGAGGATTGATAATTTATTTGATCAGTTGAAAGGTGCAAGTATATTTTCAAAGATAGATTTTTGATTGGGGTATCATCAACTGAAGATCAAAGGGTCAGATATATCTAAGATTACATTCAAGACTCGTTATGGTCATTATGAGTTTTTGGTGATGTCATTTGGATTGACGAATGCACTCGCAGCTTTTATGGACATGATGAACCGAGTGTTCAGGCCATATATTGATCAATTTGTAGTTGTATTCATTGATGACATTCTTGTCTATTCTAAAGATCGAGTAGAGCATGACCAACATCTCAGAAAAGCATTGCAGACCTTGATGGAGAAACAATTGTATGCAAAACTGTCTAAGTGTGAGTTTTGGTTAGAAGCAGTTAGTTTTCTAGGTCATGTAATTTCAACGGAAGGTATTCGAGTTGATTTCCTGCCAAAAGTCATGGGCATGACTATCGAGTCATGAGCGTGAACCTGATGGTTTACGGTTGTGACTAATTTGTATCACGGTTGTGACTTTGGTACCATTCATTCCAGAAGCGTTCATGGTTGGGAATCACAAGCGTGAACTCATTCACGGGCACGAATGAGTATTCACGACCGTGAATGCTTTTAGCATGATTCATTCCAGTAGCTTTCACGATTTGGATTACAGGCGTGAACTAATTCAAGGGCATGAATTAGTAGTCACAGCCATGAATGCTCTGTTTTGAAATAAATTATGAATATGATTATCTATTGATGTATCTAGTTACACAAATGAAAAAGATGTTATCCAGTATGTATGAGCATGACGATATGTTGCAAAACAAGAAAATTGAGATGTTGATACATGAGAATATTGATGTTTTGAAATTGAGAATGATGATGATGTGATGTATAATATGAGGATGATGAAATGGATGTAAAATAAAAATTTAATAAAGGTATATGATTGATGTGAAAATACAAAGATGCTCATTACTCTACCTGCGGACTAGAATCAGGACAGATGACATGTCATTAAAGGAGCGAATGGTACCATACTATATAAGATATTCCTCAATCAATGTGGCTTATGCTCGGAGAGCGCCATTGATCTGAGATGCTCAGTCAATATGGATTAAGCTAGGAGAGTGTCATTGACTTGAGAAGCTCTAATGAATAGATATAAATTGAGGACAAGGTGGCTTAAGCTCGGAAAGCGCCTTTGGTCCGATTATTCATTTATGATGAAATAATACTCAATCAATGTGGCTTAAGCTCGGAGAGCGCCATTGGTTTGAGAAGCTCTATTGAGCCAGATAGTGGAGTGGGTGGCTATAGCCCTAGGAGCGCTCCTGATCAATAACCCGTATCCAGTCAGTCCAAATTTAGAGTGATGTGGGAAAGATAATGAAGATATGTCAGAAAATAAGAAATGAAAAAAAAAATGATGATGATATGAGATTGAGATATAATAATAAAGAGATTAACAGAGTAACTTACCATCAAAAGATAAATGAAAATAACATTGTACATTTGAGCATGATATTTATACTTGTATGAAATAGGAACATGTTGATAAAAATAGCATGCAAATATTTTAATGCATAAAATGATACATGTTAATGCTTGTTGCATGATATAGTATATTGCCTGATTTATATGCACCACTAAGCTTAGAGCTTGGCGTGGGAGTTTCCTTCTGCTCTAACATAGAAAGGTAGCTGAAGGTAGTAGATAAAGCAAGCGGTGATCCTATTCAAATTAATGCAGTCGATCTCGAAATAGTGGGTCACAAACTTTTGAACTCTTGTATTTTGCTTTCCGCGTTATATATACTTATAAGTTGTAAATTAGTTTTCAAAGTTGTTAAATAGTAAATTGGTATTTATAAATACTATCTTATGTAAATAAAATGTACATTATTTATTATCTGAAAAACAAATGTCTGGCACTATAGTAAACAGAAAATAAAATAGCGATTTAAAGAAGTATAGAAAACAGGCAATAACGTCCCCGCATCTGGGCATGTGCGGTTTGGGTGAGGGGGTGTTACAAGCAATCAATGAGCCACTATCCAGCATATTCAATTCAACCTTCATCATATTCAATTCAACCTTCATATACTTCAATTGGATTAAATATGTAAAAGAGCATACTTACAAGTGAACTACCCTACTACTTGAATTCCTACTCAATGTATCTACTACTTTGTTATTTTTTCTTGGATTGTATTCAATTGTGCAATCATAATCTTTTAATAGTTTTAACCATTGTCTCTGTCTCATGTTTAACTCTTTTTGTGTCAATAAGTATCTTAAGCTCTTCTGGTTTGTGAAGATTTAAAATGTTACACCTTGCAAATAATGCCTTCAAATTTTCAATGCAAACACAACTGCAACTAATTCTAAGTCATGCATGGGATATAACATCTCATATGGTATCAACTATTTGGATGCATAAACTATCACCTTACCATGTTGAATTAATGCACATCTCAAGCCTTGGTGGGAAACATCATTGTATACTGTAAAACCACCTATATCTATAAGAATAGTTAACTTCAGTATCGAGGTTAACTTGTGTTTTAGCTCATAAAAATTCTTTTAGCACTCTAAAGTCCATTTGAAGGGTACTTTTTCCTCAACAATTTAATCAAAGTGCTAACAGTCAGTGAGAATCCATCAATAAATATGTGAGAATATATGGCCAAACCCAAGAAATGACGTACTTTTGTAATATTTTAGGACCTTTCCAATTTATTATTTTCTTTAGGTTTATCTTTATGCCTCTTCCTGATATCACATACCCAAAGAATACCATATGATCTTACTAGAACTCACATTTACTCAGTTTACCATATAATTGTTTTTTCTCAAATTTTTCAACAGAATTCTTAGATAATGTTCATGTTTTTCCCTATCTTTTAAGTACACCAATATGTCATTAATAAATATTATCACAAACATGTCCAGGTATTGTTAAAATATTTTTTTGATTAATGCCATAAATGTATTTGAAGTATTACTTAACCCAAATATCATCACTAAGAATTAATAATGTTAACCTTAAGGGGTATTTCTGTCATTTTGATGATAACAAATAATATAGAAATATTGTATTTAACATACTTTTTTTTGTAAGTATATTATACAGGACATGAATTAAAATAGCAAGAATGGAGAATTGGAAGAATAATCCTTGAGAAACAAAAATCAAGTTGTAGCATGTTCACTGACGTGACTCTAGGAGTCACTCCCGTGAAGGAAGCTAACCGTTACCAAAACCAACATTTGAAGTTCACGACCATGAAGGAAAAACAAACCGTGAAGTAAGCATTTCAGTCACCCCCGTGAAGCAAGGTGTCACCCCCGTGAAGCTTCATGCAATTTCATCCCAGAGAGCTTCACGACCAGAGTCACCACTTGGCTCACGGCTGGGAAGCTTGTCACCCCCGTGAATCCAGGTGTCACCCCCGTGAAGCTGCATTCAATTTCATCCAGAGAGCTTCACGACCAGAGTCACCACTTGTCTCACGGCTCGGAAGAGTGTCACGCCCATGAATGATTAATGTCACGCCCGTGACTCTATATGTTAAAACATACCAGAGAGCTTCACGACCAAGGTCACCACTTCAGTCACGACTTGGGAAGAACTGTCACCCCCGTGACAAGCATATTCACACCCGTGACCAATGAAAGAGAAAAATGTCAGGCGCAATTTTTTGGTTGGTACAATGGCTAGTTTCTTATTTAATGCACCCCAACGGCTATATTCAGCCATAGGAGTATAACTTGAAGTCATTTATGCATTAAGAAAGAAGAGGATGATAAGAAAAACAAAATATTAGCATATACTTCAAATCACAAGCTATCTTGTACTTTCATACTTTGAGAACAAATCAATTCTCTGTAAAAATCTTTTTTGCTCCTCATATTTGAGCAATAAATATTTATAAGTGGTTCTCTCTACAATCTTTACTCAAGAGAGCTTTGGGTAGTTCTGGGTTAAGAGTAGAACACTTGTAAGGGTTAGTTGTGTGAACCTCCAAAACACAAATTAAAAGGTTGTTTGTGTGAGCCTATAAAACACAAAGTATAGGTTGTTTGTGTGAGCCTGTAAAACACAAAGTGTAGGTTGTTTGTGTGAGCCTGTCAAACACAAAGGAATTGGTTGTTGTGTGAGCCATTAAAACACAAGGGATTTCTGGGTTAGGTGTGAGCCATTGTGAGAAACACCATAGTTGGGAGTGAGCTTGTAAAACTCCATTGTAACACTTAGTGTGTTAGTGAAACTCCCAATTGCGATTGGGGAGAGGAGTAGGGTTTGTTAATACCCGAACCTCTATAAATCTTTGTGTCTGATTTTCTCTATCCTTTCTAAAATAAACTATTTTATTTCCGCACTTTAAAGTTTAATTCTTGAAACTCCAATTCAACCCCCTTTCTTGGTCTAATATCTAGGCAACAATTGGTATCAGTGCTTTGTCTAGCATCGAAGCCTAAAAAGCGCTAGTAAAGAGCAAGATATGGCCAGTAAAGGATTCCAGAGTCTCAAACCTTACTTTGATGGAGCAAATTATGCCCATTGGAAGTTTACGATGGAGATATACTTAGATAGTGAAGGAATTAAAGTCTGGGATAGTGTACGAAAAGAATGGACACCACCAACAAGAAAAGGAGCTGATGGTGAAGAGGAAATCCTATCAAGAGATGATTGGATAGAGCCTCAAAGAAGAGCAAATTTCAAAAAAAATAAGGCAATGACAATTCTATCAAGCTCATTATCTATTGAAGAATGTGGAGAATACAGCACTGCTCAACAACATATAGTATGTGGACGACATTAGAGAACTATCATGAGGGAACTAAGCAAGTCAAATCCAAGAAGATTCAACTTCTAACCTCAGAATATGAACTCTTCTAGATGAAATCCAATGAGTCAATCACTGACATGACCAACCGTCTTCTATCCATTATAAATGGAATGAGGAAACTTGGGAAGCATCTGAGTTTGGAAGATGTAAACAATAAAATCCTAAGAAGTCTTCCTCTTAAAGACTATGGTTCAAGAGTTGTTGGCATAGAAGAAGCAAATGAAGATATGAGTATCATGAATACTGATGTGCTGATTGGCAAGCTTCTCACACATGAGATGGCAGTAAAGAGAGATAGAGAGCTTGAAGCGGAGCCAGAGAAAAGAAGACCCTGAGCACTCAAAGCCACTACTTCAAAATCTCAAGAAGAAAGTGAAGATGATGAAGAGATGAGTGATAATGAAAATGAGGACATCGCTATGCTTTCAAGGAGATTAAAAAGAATCATTGAGAAGAAAATGAGGAATTCCAGAAAATTCAGGCAAAGAAACCTCAAACAAACTTCAAATGATACACACAGAAGTAAGGAAGAGGTAAAATGCTATGAATGTGGAAAGAAAGGACATATCAAACTAGAATGTCCAAGGCTCAAGAAGCATAAGAGCAAATACCAAAGAGACAATGGGGAGAAACGTCACAAAGCCACATGGGATGATGAAAGCTCTTCAAGTGAAAAAGATGATAATGAAAGTGAAGAGGTCAACCTATGTTTCATGGCTATTGAGGATCACGTCTCGGACAAAGTAAGATCACTACACTCATACTCTTTCAATAATGATAGTAGTGATAATGATAGTAATAGTGATAGTGATGATGATGATGATGAGCAAAGCCTAATAGAAGAATTAAATATAGAATTAGAGAAATATAGAACTAAATTTAGTACCTATAGAAATAATATCTCTAATTTGAAAAATAAGATAGATGGCTTAGAAAAGGAGAACATAAAGCTTAAATCATCTAATGAATCTCTTCAAAAGTCATTAGATGAATACTCATCAAGACCCTCAGCAGCTTCACTGTTAAAAGAAAATAATACTTTGAAAAATGAAGTTGAGGAACTTAGAAATTCCATTTCTAAATTTCACAAGGGTAAAGAGAGCTTAGATACTCTCATTGTGTCTCAAAGACCACCTTTAGTTAGACATGGTCTAGGGTTTAAAGACACATCATCATCTTCTAACAAAACAGTATTTGTTAAGTCTAAAGAACATAACATCTCCACACCTGTTAGAACTGCACCAAGAAATAAGAATGTTAAACCCTCTATACAGAAAAAGAATCATGCCTTTATATATAGGAAGAATGTATCTAGAAAAATGCAATTAATCATGATTATGCATTCCATTGTTCTTAAAATCAGTCTAATCAAATTATGGCATTCAAATACATTGTAAGACCAAAAAGCAAGTATACACCTAAACAATGTAATTACTGTATGAAAATGGGTCATATAAATAAAAATTGTTGGATAAGGAAGGCTCATTGGGAACCTTCATGTGCTACCCCCCAAGGACCCAAACTCATTTGGGTACCTAAATATCATACTTGATTTGTAATTCTGTAGGTATGCCTCCAGTCCACAATAAACAAAAATGCATGGCTAGTAGACAGTGGATGCTCAAGGCATATGACAGGAGACAAAAAACTCTTCAATGAAATCAAAAGTATTGATGGAGGTAAAGTTACCTTTGGAAACAATGCAAAGGGTAAGGTAATTGGCATTGGTTCTATTGGTGTTAATGGTACTACTTTTATTAAGGATGTTTTACTTGTTGATGGATTGAAACATAACTTGTTAAGTGTAAGTCAATTATGTGATAAAGGAAACAAAGTAATCTTCACTTCAAATGAATGTTTGTAATCTCTATTGATGGTCAAGAAATATTTAAAGGAAATAAAGATATCAATATGTTCATAATAAACTTACATGAACTATCTAACCATTCCTCTAAGTGTCTTGTGACTACTAGTGATGAATCTTGGCTGTGGCATAGAAGACTTGGTCATGCTAACATGGACTTAATACAAAGTCTCAGCACAGGAGAGCTAGTAAAAGGATTACCAAGAGTTAAATATGAAAAAGGCAAGACATGTGATCCTTGTCAAAGAGGAAAGCAACACAAGTCATCTTTCAAAGCCAAAAACATAGTAAGTACTTCAAAACCTCTTCAACTCCTGCATTTAGACTTATTTGGACCTACTAGGATTGCTAGCTTAGGAGGAAAACATTATGCATTTGTCATCATAGATGATTACTCTAGATTTACTTGGGCAATTTTCTTAGCTCAAAAGAGTGATGCTTTTGAATATTTCAAAAACTTTGCTAAAAGAGTTCAAAATGAAAAAGGGTACTGCATTTCAAAAATAAGAAGTGATCATGGGAAAGAATTTGAAAATGAAAACTTTGAAAGTTTTTGTCTTGAACATGGCATTTCACATAATTTCTCATCTCATAGAACACCTCAACAAAATGGAGTAGTTGAAAGGAAAAATCGAACATAAATTGAAATGGCGAGAACAATGCTTAATGAATATGAATTACCAACTTATTTTTGGGCAGAAGCCACAAACACTGCATGTTATATTTCAAATCAAGTTTTCAAAAGACCTCTTTTAAACAAAACCTCATTTGAGCTATGGAATGGAAGAAAGCCCTTGGTATCATACTTTAGAGTATTTGGATGCAAGTGTTTTATATTGAACACCAAGGAAAATCTTGGAAAATTTGCCTCTAAGTCTGATGATGGTATCTTTTGAGGATACTCTACAACCAGCAAAGCATATAGAGTATTTAATAAAAGATCATTAATAGTGGAAGAATCCATGCATGTTGTTTTTAATGAATCTAGTAGACTTGATCTTGTAAAAGGTAGTGCTCTTGATGATGTTGTAGATAATATGGAAAAACTTGTCATTGAAAATGGAAAAGAAGAAAACGATCAAGAAAATTTACTAGCTCAAAATCAAGAACAAATGGAGCAAGAACTTCCAAAAGAATGGAGAATGAAGAAAGATCATCCAAAAGAGCAAATAATTGGTGATCTGTCAAGGGGAGTAAGTACTAGATCTCATTTCAAGCATTTAGTCACTGACATTGCTTTTATTTCACAAATTGAGCCTAAAAACATTGATGAGGCTCTTAATGATGAAAGTTGGGTAATTGCCATGTAAGAGGAACTCAACCAATTTGAGAAAAATAAGGTATGGAACCTAGTACCTAGACCCAAGAATCATCCAATCATAGGCAGCAAATGGGTATTTAGAAATAAGTTAGATGAACAAGGGTTAATAACCAGAAATAAAGCAAGACTAGTTGCAAAAGGATATAATCAAGAAGAAGGTATAGACTATGAAGAAACATATGCACCTGTAGCTAGATTAGAAGCTATAAGAATACTCTTAGCATATGCATGTCACATGAATTTCAAACTTTTTCAAATGGATGTGAAAAGTGCATTTCTAAATGGTTATATAGATGAAGAAGTGTATGTAGAACAACCACCAGGTTTTGAAAGCTATGATTTGCCAAATCATGTTTTTAAACTTTCAAAAGCTTTGTATGGTTTAAAACAGGCTCCAAGAGCTTGGTATGAAAGACTAAGTTCTTTTTTATTAGAAAATAGCTTCACAAAGGGAAATGTTGACACTACATTGTTCATCAAAAAGCATAAGCATGATATACTAATTGTTCAAATTTCTGTTGATGATATAATATTTGGTTCTACTAATGAGCTGCTTTGTCAAGAATTTGCTAAGTGCATGACTAGGGAATTTGAAATGAGCATGATGGGAGAACTTAAGTATTTCCTTGGTCTACAAATCAAACAAAGCAATGAGGGCATATTCATCAACCAATCCAAATATGCCAAAGAATTAATCAAAAAATTTGGTATGGAAGGATGCAAAAATGCCAAGACTCCTATAAGCACATCAACAAAATTGGACAAAGATGAAAAGGGAAGAGCATTAATGAAAAGCTTTATAGAGGTATGATCGGATCACTTTTATATCTCACTGCTTCTAGACCCGATATTATGTATAGTGTTTGCTTATGTGCGCGATTTCAATCATGTCCTAAAGAATCTCATCTAAATGCTGTAAAAAGGATTTTAAGATATTTACATGGAACATTGCATCTAGGTTTATGGTATCCTAAGAATTCATCTTTTTATATTATAGGATATTCAGATGCAGACTATGTTGGTAGTCTTTTAGATAGAAAAAGTACTTCAGGTACTTGTCACTTCATTGGAGAATGTTTGGTTTCTTGGTTTAGCAAGAAACAAGTTTCAGTTGCTCTCTCAACTACTGAAGCTAAATATGTAGCAGTTGGATGTTGTTGTACACAAATTCTTTGGATGAAACAACAACTTAAGGACTATGGTCATGAGATGAACCATATACCCATAAAATGTGATAACACTAGTGCTATAAATCTTTCAAAGAATCCTATTCAACACTCTAGAAGTAAACATATTGACATTAGACACCGCTTTATTAGATATCATGTTCAATATGGAGATGTTGAATTAGAATTTGTATGCACAGAAAATCAATTAGCAGATATTTTCACTAAGTCTCTAAATGAGGAAAGATTTAATTTCATTAGAAGAGAACTAGGTATGATTGATGGATTAACCTTGTGATTGCAAGAATATGAAATTTTAATTGTTGATCTTAAAACATATCACGAGTTATAAGATAGAAATTTTGATGAGAATTCATGCTTTATGAAGTAAAATCTTTGTTGAAATGATTTAGTCTTGTTGCAGAACTCAAATTCAATTTGATGAAAATTATAGGGGAATCACGCCCGTGACATATACTCACGCCCGTGACTTAAGTGGCCCAAAGAGGCAGTGTCATTCACGACTTTGGTTCACGACATGCTTCACAGCTTCAAAGTTTTGAAACATAGTTTCACGGCTTGAGTCACGCCCGTGATGCATTTTCACTCCCGTGAACAATTACGCCTCAAAAACTCACAGAAGCTTTCACGCTTTGGTTCACGGCATGATTCACAGCTTCAAGTGGTGAAACATAGTTTCACGGCTTCAAGGGGTGAAACATAGTTTCACGGCTTAAGTCACGCCCATGTATAAAAACGTTCACGCCCGTGACGAAGTTTCACTCCTGTGAATAATTACACCCAAAACTCACAGAAGCTTTCATGCCTTGTGTCAAGGCTTGCTTCACAGGCATAAGTAGTGAAATTCAATAGTTCACGCCCATGACGATGTATTCACCCCTGTGACCTATGATCATTCACGCCCGTGGTATTCATCGATCACGCCCGTGAAATTATTCACGCCTTCATTCACGGGTGGAACACTGCTTTAGCAAACCGTGAACACGATTAGTCACGCCCGTGAATGTATCGAATATATAAGAAAACAGTCGGTTACAACCTTCATTTCAACTCTCCATCTCCCAAAACCGCTTTCATTCATTGAGACATTGAAGATTCCGACCCCAAAGCCTTGAAATTTCACTATAAATACCACCAAAAGTTTGAATCTTCAGCAGAAATCATACATTTCTAGGGTCTTTCATCATATATTCTGTCAAAAATTTTCTTCAACTCCATCAACAACTAATTTCTTCAAATATGGAGTCTGCTTCATCAAAGGGAAAGAGAAAGAAGTCTCATGCACAGAAGAGGTATTCAGATTACCTCATGAACATCATTCCAAAAAGTTGTCATCCTCGGTATGCAACTTTGAAGAAGAGACCTCTTTTATCATCAAGGTCCTTCGAATGGCAGGCAGTCCGTAATCTCGGGCATGAGATGGCTATGACAAAGCAACTTCAAGCCTGTCATCTAAAAGAATTTGTTGAAATTCATCAGCCAACTCTGCGGGACCCAACGCTGGAATTTCTCAGCACCTTGCAGGTTTCACCAACTGGAGTGGTGAAATTCCAACTCTGCAATAATGCAAACACCCTCAGCGCCATCGCTTTTGGAGAATTGTTCAACCTACCATCTGATGGCGTTCTAAATGAGACTAAGGTAGAATTCTCTGCCCCTGTAGCCTGGACTCATTTTGGATATAACTATAGCTGAGACGTAAAGAAGACAAAGAGCACTCATCTCGTGGCCCCAGTACACAGGTATTTGCATAGGTTTCTACCCTATAGCATTTTTTCTCGGGGAGAAAGCAATGGAACTATTAGGAAGTCAGAACTCTTCCTATTTGAGATGGCTCGCAGGGGAGTCACAGTGGCACTTTGCAGATGGTTTGCAAACCATCTTCTCTCCATTGCCACCAAGCCCATAGGAGATATCTTGATTAGGACATATGTCACTCATATGGTAGTGAAGCTCAATTACTTGATGCTGGATAACCATCATTTCAACATCATTCCTGTACATCCTCGAGATAGGGTGGATATAGAGTCATTCATCAAGATGGGAGCAACTGTCAGAATCGTTTTTCAGAACGATATCTTCTACCGCTTCACTGATACTGCTGGAGAGATTATCTGGGAAGATCATGACACAGAGGATTTTAAAGCAAGCCTCCAGGGAGTCCAGCAAAAAAAGAGGGCTCAGATTGAGGAAGCACCTCCAGCAATCGAGCAGGACATTGGACAGTCCTCAGCTTCCACACCATCTTTAGCGCAGCAGGTGGTCGACCTCTTGGCACCACATTTCGAGCAGCTGCAAACTTCCATGGATGAGAGGTTGGAGAACCTCAAGGACTTCATGGAGTCTCGGATGGACAGCCTTGAGGCTGAAGTAGCTAGACTTCGTGATAGGATGTCTGGCTAGGAGATAGGCTAGAGTGTAGCCTAAATTTGATCTTTTTTAGCTTGTTTGTAATTTTTTTATGTTTGGTTGTGTAGGAAATCTTAAATTTCCTTTCTTAGTTTGTATCCTTTCCCTTATGATATATATATTTGTTTTTGTTTACTTCAATCTACATATTCTTTTTGATTGATGACAAAAAGGGGGAGAAAACTAGCAATATATGATAGGTAATATATGATAAGGGAAAATAGTATGAAACTAGCAATATAAGAATTGTGAATCAAAAAGTGAACAGACTTTGAATTGGTTTAAAAATCTTGATTCAACATTTCAGATGCAAAGTATATAATTGAAAAACTGAGTTTTTATATACTTTAAATATACCCTAAGTATACTTTGCATATACCTTAAAAGCAAGTTACAAATAAAAACATGCCATGATATACCTTAAATATATCTTACATATACTTTATGTCTTGAAAAGGAATTATGGTATGTATTGGATATATTTCTCATATAACTTGCATATACTTAAAATCTAGTTTAATGCTACATCTTTATTTACTATTCTTACACATTATAATTTTTATCCTAAGTATATTTTGAGGGGGAGACTTCTTAAAATCACATATTGCTAGATTATTTGTCACCATCAAAAAGGGGGAGATTGTTAACCTTGAGGAGTATTTCCGTCATTTTGATGATAACAAATAATATAGCATTATTGTATTTAACATACTTTTTTTTGTAAGTATATTATACAGGACATGAATTAAAATAGCAAGAATGGAGAATTGGAAGAATAATCCTTGAGAAACAAAAATCAATTAGTAGCATGTTCAATGTCGTGACTCTAGGAGTCACTCCCGTGAAGGAAGCTAACCGTTACCAAAACCAACATTTGAAGTTCACGGCCATGAAGGAAAAACAAATCATGAAGTAAGCATTTCAGTCACCCCCGTGAAGCAAAGTGTCACCCCCATGAAGCTTCATGCAATTTCATCCCAGAGAGTTTCACGACCAGAGTCACCACTTGGCTCACGGCTGGGAAGCTTATCACCCCCGTGAATCCAGGTGTCACCCCCATGAAGATGCATTCAATTTCATCCAGAGAGCTTCACGACCAGAGTCACCACTTGTCTCACGGCTGGGAAGAGTGTCACGCCCGTGAATGATTAATGTCACGACCGTGACTCTATATGTCAAAACATACCAGAGAGCTTCATGACCAAGGTCACCACTTCAGTCACGGTTTGGGAAGAACTGTCACCCCCGTGACAAGCATATTCACGCCTGTGACCAATGAAAGAGAAAAATGTCATGCGCGATTTTTTGGTTGGTACAACGGCTAGTTTCTTATTTAATGCACCCCAACGGCTATATTCAGCCATGGGAGAATAAATGGAAGTCATTTATGCATTAAGAAAGAAGAGGATGATAAGAAAAAAAAAGATTAGCATATACTTCAAATCACAAGCTATCTTGTACTTTCATACTTTGAGAAAAAATCAATTCTCTGTAGAAATCTTTTTTGCTCCTCATATTTGAGCAATAAAGATTTATAAGTGGTTCTCTCTGCAATCTTTACTCAAGAGAGCTTTGGGTAGTTCTGGGTTAAGAGTAGAACACTTGTAAGGGTTAGTTGTGTGAACCTCCAAAACACAAATTTAAAGGTTGTTTGTGTGAGCCTGTAAAACACAAAGTATAGGTTGTTTGTGTGAGCCTGTAAAACACAAAGTGTAGGTTGTTTGTGTGAGCCTGTAAAACACAAAGGAATTGGTTATTTTGTGAGCCATTAAAACACAAGGGATTTCTGAGTTAAGTGTGAGTCATTGTGAGAAACACCATAGTTGGGATTGAGCTTGTAAAACTCCATTGTAACACTTAGTGTGTTAGTGAAACTCCCAATTGCGATTGGAGAGATGAGTAGGGTTTGTTAATACCCGAACCTCTACAAATCTTTGTGTCTGATTTTCTCTATCCTTTCTAAAATTAACTATTTTATTTCCACACTTTAAAGTTTAATTCTTGAAACTCCAATTCAACCCCCCCTTCTTGGTCTAATATCTAGGCAACAAATAATGTTCATACCTGATTTGAAAAGTAGTCTTTGGAATGTTTGCTAACCTAATTTCAAATCAATCTTAAAAAATATCTGAGCTCCCTACAACTGATCAAATAAATCATCTATTTTAGGCAATAAATATTTATAACTCATTTTATTTAACTAGATATAGTCAATGCATAGTCTTATAATTCCATTTTTTTTAACAAAAAGCATTGGACCCCCCACGATGATGCACCAAGTCTAATATACCTTTCATCAAGTAATTGTTGCAATTGGATTTTTAGTTCTTTCAGCTCAACTGGGTCCATTTTATAGGGTGATATTGATATTGTTGTTATTTCTGGTACTCAATAGTGAGTTTTATTTCTCTATCAGAGGGTAAACATGTAGATCAACATGAAAATATAAGAAAATTCTCTCACCACTAGTATATTTTCAAGTAAGCTATTAGTTGTTCTGGTATCAGTCACATATGTTAAGTATGTCTGACACCCTCCTTTGACCATTCAGAATGCTTTTACTGATGAGACTAAACATGTAGGCACAAGTTTTTTTCACCCAAAAATACAAACTTGGCTGGTTTGGAGATTACAAAATTACTTTCTTAGTAAAACAATTCACTAATGGAGATATTTAATTGACCAGTCCATTCTTGTATTACATCAAATTCATGTAGTGGAAATAAGATTATATAAGCTTTCAATTTAGTTTTATCAATGCATATCAAACAATCACAACATATATTGTTCATAACTACTATTGTTCCCAATGGAATACTAACATTTATATCAATCCAAATGGCTCATGCACTTTCTATCATGGGTTTTCATATGGTTCTCCAGCATTTGATGCTTGTAATGCATGTGCATATGTATATGTTGGAGCCCTAGCTACCAGTGCATGTTGATTTTTTGCATAAATGATAGGATATCTTATAAGAATGTATTTCGATCGCCTCTCTCTCCTTAGTGGATTATATCCATTTATATTCTATGGATATAAGTAAAAATCAAAACATAATATAAGTGATTTTTACTAATTCTTATGCTTGAACATTTCTTTTTGTTGTGACCAGATTAAAAACCATTGTTGAACATTTGTCATGTGAACATTTGCATTTTCTCGCTAGCTTGATCTGTAACACCCTTATAACACTTATTTTATACATACGTTACGTGGGTAAATACGATTATAGCCGATGTATGCCAAAAAAATATTTTCTATCTTAATTTAATAACTATAATATTATCAACACTTAATTAATCCTTTTTACTTTTCCAAAAATTTCGGCAGTATAACGGCTATAAACTAACTAACCCACCTGCCAAGCAAACAATCCACAGCCCATTTTTGGGCACAACAATTCACACATAATAGAATATATTTTTCATTCAACCCCAATTCTCCACATATATAATAATTCACAAATATTCATTTATCAGAATATATACAAAAATTCATCCATACAACATCATATCTAAATCCATATATACATGTCATTTATATAATAACCTACAATTATGTCAATATTCCATCAACTCCCAAAGGTTATATGCCTGCTCCTGCCTTTCCTACTGTTACCTGCACGCAGTCAAATAACTACGTGTTGAGTATTAATATGCTCAGTGGTGATTACTAAACTAAAAATTTTCACTACTTGTATTTTCATGCAATTGTATTTTTAATATACTATTAATTTTTCTCATTAATATATAATTCATTTTATTCTTTTTAAATCCTCTTTTTTTTTTCTTTCTTTCTTCTTTTCAATTTTTGTTTTTATTTGTTACAAATTTCACTTAAATTCTTAAATATTTATTTCTTTACAATTATACCATTAACTATATATTATTTACACTTTTGCCACTAACATTATTACTTTTATTAGTTTTATATTTATTTATTTGATTATTTATCTTTACTAGACAATTTAATGTCTATCTTGTATTTCTCATTTTCATTATTTTTCTTATATTTTTCACTTATTTCATGTTTATCCTATTTTTCATTTTAATCACTTTTTTCATATTTTATTCCTAATTGTCACTTTAATTATTTCATTCACTTGGCCCCTAGTTTCAATCCGATAGAAAACTCTTCGGACCGAATACATGGGACGTGGACCCCAAGAGTCCACTACACTGAAGAGTAATCCCGAAAGATCACCAGAGCATTATACTGTACACTGAATCACTGAGTTACAATCACTGAAATAGACCATCATTGGCTACATAAGCAAGTCGTCATGACCCGCACCGCGATAATAGTGTTCTTATGGCTAGCCAATTATATCCTGAGCTAGATTTATCCATCAGAAAAATAACTAAGGGCATTATTTTATTTCTTCAATTCAATTTCTATTAAACCATAAATTTCATTATTTTTACATTATTAATCACTTAATAATTTATTCTTTCATAACAATTTTATCATTAGCAATTTGTTTTTCACATTTTTTTATTCTAATATATCAATTAAGTTATAAACTCACTAAATATATTTTATTTATTATTTTTCATTACATATATAATATCATCAATAAATAGAAAAATATTCAATATTTAATTGAAAATTTTCAATAAATTTCTACATACTTAAAATCATATTCTCTTACATTTCATAACTAAATTTTCATTTAATTAGCAAAGAAAATATTAATATCTAATTTCTTTTTTTTTGTCTATATTTAATTTTCATCATTAAAAGTTTTCTTTCAATTTCTAATTATTCATTTCACTAGTTAATACATTCATTATTCTATATATATCATAATATTATACTAAAATATCTTTATTCCTTAATATTCATTTTTCACATAATAAGGTCATATTTTACAATTTCCACTAATTAATTTTTTTAATATAAATTAATCATTCTAATTCACTTTTCATAATCCATTAATCATGTTTTAAGCATTAATTTAACAATTACATACAAAATACACAAATTTCTAAATTTCCATAACCCTAAATTATACTTAATTAATGGAAATAATTAGATTAAGAAATCACTAACCTTAATTCCTTATTTTAGGCCTTCCTAATTTTCCTTTTCCTTTCCTTTGGAAGCACCTTCACCTTGCTTTGAACCTACCATGGCAAAAAATTTTCTTCATTAATCCACCATTAATTTACTTTCTTAGCTCAAATAAACTTCATAATTATCATCTACATATCTTAAACTACCTATTTGAACAATTAAATTAATTTAAAACCATAAATTTTTCTTACCTCAAATTAAAATCCTAAACTTTCTCCTTTGATTTCCTTCCACTTTAGCCTCCCAAATGAAGATTAAAAACTCCTAATAACTACTAAAAAGGCTAAAATTATTTTTGGGTGGTTAATTTTGGTGTAAAAAGTGAAGAAAATGGAAGAAAAATGGGAAAGGTGGGGTTTTGGCCATGGAAGGGATTTGGGGAAGAAGAAGTTCCAGATTTCCTCTAAATAATTCTGATGTTGAGGCTATTTATAGTGGTCTTAAATGGGTGGGCTTGAGCCAAATAAAATCCAACCCATTTAGGGCCAATTATGCACTATAAATTATATTTCTCACTTTCCAAGCTCAAATTCATCCAAATTTGATTCCATAATTCATAAAATATTTTATATGTCTACACAAAAAGTTTCAACTCAATCGGAGTTCGTTTCCTGTCCAGCTCACTTAAATCGGACAAATAATTCAATTTTCGGTGTTACCATAAAATTCTATTTTTACTGTCCAATAATGCTAAATATTATTTAGAGTATATCTATATCTTAAAATAAATTCTTGGATGTCGTTTGCTATTTTTTTATACCCCGGTCAAATTACGGTCAACCAACTATTTAATTAAATCAGGTCCCTTTTTTCTTAATTTTGACTTTTCAGGACTTATTTGACCTCATTTTCACTCCAAAATTTACCCTCATACTAGTTATAACCTATATTTTCCGATGATCAAATAAAATATTTTTCACCCCCAGGTATACTGATAAATCTCGAAAACTACAATTTACAACTAACCCGATAATTGGGTCATTCAATTCTCCCCTACTAATAAAAATTTCGTCCTCAAAATTTTACCTGTATTAAACAATTGAGGATATTGTTGTCTCATCGCAGCTTCTGGCTCCCACGTGGCTTATTCCACATTGTGGTGATTCCATAACACCTTCACTAGTGGGATTTGCTTGTTCCTGAGCTGTTTAACCTCTTTGGCTAGGATCTTTAATGGTTTCTCTTCATAAGTCAGATCAACCTGTATTCGAATTTCTTCTGGCTTAATCACATGACTTGAGTCTGACCTATACCTCTGTAGCATTGACACGTGGAACACATCATGATTGTTTTCTAACTCTTGAGGCAGCTTCAATCGATAGGCTACGGGTCTCACTCGTTGTATATCTTTTCTTCTTAAATCTGCATATGACTTCTGTCGGTCCATAGCTTCTTCAATCTATCCTCGATTACCCACACTTTCTCTTCGGATTCTCAAACCAAGTCTGTTCCTATTAACTTTTTCTCACTCAATTATGTCCAACATAAAGGAGTTCTACATTTTCTCCCATATAGTGCTTCATACGGCGCCATTTTGATACTGGAGTAATAGCTATTGTTGTAAGCAAACTCTGCTAATGACAAATACTTTTCCCAACTACTTTCAAACTCGATAACGCAACATCGCAACATATCCTCAAGTATCTGAATTACACGCTCCGATTGTCCATCAGTCTGAGGATGAAAAGCTGTACTGAAATGAAGTCTTGTCCCCAATGCTTCCTGCAACTTTTTCCAGAATTGGGAACTAAATCTGGGATCCCTGTCTGAAATAATGGAGGATGGTACTCCATGGAGTCTCACTATCTCATTGATGTAGATTTCTGCCAACTTGGTCAGTGGATAGTCCCTCCGTACTGGTATGAAATGGGCTGATTTCGTCAGTCTATCAATGACTACCCAGATAGCATCATGCTTCTTTCCTGTCAGAGGGAATCCTATAACAAAATTCATGGTCACTCGATCCCATTTCCACTCTGGTATCGCAATAGGTTGAAGTAAACCCGATGGAACTTGAAGCTCAGCTTTCACCTGCTGGCATATCAAACATTTACTCACGAATTCTATCACATCACGTTTCATTTCTGGCCACCAATAGTGTACTTTCAAATCCTGATACATCTTGTTGCCACCAGGATGCATCGCATAACTGCTATGATGAGCTTTTGTGAGAATGTTCTTTCTCAATTCATCTTGATCCGGTACACATAACCTCCAGTTCAAATAAAGACTTCCATCTTCAACCAAAGAATAACTACCTTCATTGCCCTCTTTTACTTTGTTCACTATGGAAATCAAACGATCATCTAGCTTTTGTGCCGCTTTCACTTGCTGAAGAAAATCTGGTTTTACTTGCATTTCTGCTATTATCACTCCATCCTGTATCATATCTAATCTGACATTCATCACTCGAAGGGCTGCCATAAATTTTCTACTAAGTGCATCAGCTACTACATTTGCCTTCCCTGGATGATAGTCGATTAAGCAGTCATAGTCTTTTATCAATTCAAGCCATTGTCTCTGCCTCAAATTAAGTTCCTTCTGTGTGAGCAAATATTTCAGACTTTTATGATCGGTGTAAATGTAACATTTCTCACCATAAAGATAATGTCTCCAAATCTTCAAGGCGAGTACAATTGCTGCAAGCTCAAGATCGTGAGTAGGATAGTTCTTCTCATGAGTCTTGAGTTGTCAGGAAGCATATGCAATCACTTACCTTCTTGCATCAATACACAGCCTAACCCATTCTTGGAGGCATCACTGTAAATCACAAAATCCTTGTCAGATTCTGGTTGAGTTAACACTAGGGCTTCTGTCAACAAGTTCTTAAGCTTCTCAAAGCTTCCTTAACATTTATCCGTCCATTCAAACTTAATATGCTTCTGTAACAGTCGGGTGAGCGGCGCTGCTATGGTGGAAAAATCTTTTACAAATCTCCTATAATACCCAGCCAAACCTAAGAAACTTCTGACTTCTGTAATAGTCTTAGGTATTCTCCACTGTAAGATTGCTTCAATCTTCTTTGGATCCACCTTTACCCCTTCAGTTGAAATTACATGACCCAAGAATGATACTTCATTCAACCAGAAATCACATTTACTAAATTTTGCATACAATTGCTTCTCTCTCAATATCTGCGAGACAGCTCGTAGGTGTTTGTCATGTTCTTCTAGCGTCTTCGAATACACTAAAATATCATCAATAAATACCACCACGAACTAGTCTAGATAAGGATGAAAGATCCTATTCATTAGATCCATGAAAGCTGCTGGGGCATTCGTAAGTCCGAATGGCATGACTAAAAACTCATAATGGCCATATCTTGTGCGAAAGGCAGTCTTGGGTACATCTGTTTCTTTTACTTTCAACTGATGGTAGCCCGATCGTAAGTCAATCTTTGAAAATATACCTGATCCCTTCAATTGATCAAATAAGTCTTCAATACATGGAAGGGGATACTTATTCTTGATCGTCACTTTATTCAGCTGTCTGTAGTCAATGCATAATCTAAGAGACCCATCTTTCTTTTTTACAAAGAGTATCGGTGCCCCCCATGGCAAAATACTGGGTCTGATAAAGCCTTTATCAAGCAATTCTTGCAGCTGAATCTTCAACTCCTTGAGTTCTGTAGGCGCCATTCTGTAGGGTACAATGGAAATAGGTATTGTACCTGGAGCTACATCAATAGTGAATTTGACTTCCCTGTCAGGTGGCAAGACTGGTAATTCATCGGGAAAGACATCTGGATAATTTTTCACTGTAAGCACATCTGAAACCTTAAGATCTTCCTTTTTAGCTTCCATTGCAAAACACAAATAAGCAATGCAC
This sequence comes from Triadica sebifera, assembly GCA_023653625.1. Lineage (NCBI taxonomy): Eukaryota > Viridiplantae > Streptophyta > Magnoliopsida > Malpighiales > Euphorbiaceae > Triadica > Triadica sebifera. The sequence goes on along the minus strand of CM042908.1, from coordinate 18,284,460 downwards.
CCCTTTCTTATAAGTCTCTTGGCAGCTGTAGCTGAGATCACATCTGATAAGAAATCTATTCTTTCACCCACAATAGTGATTTCCCGATCATCAGAGAGTTTAAGTGTCACTATCTTCCGTTTACAATCTACTGTCGCTTAATAGGCTGACAACCAATCCATCTCCAATATCACATCAAACTCGCGGAATGGGAGTTCAATTAGGTTAGCTATGAATTCATAACCTTGTGCACTAATGGGACAAGTCCTATACACCCTGTTCACCACAACACTATTCCCTAAAGGATTGCTCACTAGGATGTCCTGGTCTAATTGTGAATCTTTTAACCCTCTCCCCCGTGCAATATCAGTATTTATGTAGGAATGTGTGGAACCAGGATCAACAAGTACATAAACAGAATCAGTCATAAGCATGAATTTACCTACTATCACATCAAGAGCATCCTCCTCTTCTCTGGCTCTCACTGCATATGTACGACCTGTAGCTCATCCCTGACCTTGAGATTGTTGTGCAGAAGGTCTAGATGCTGATGGGTTAAGGGTTGTTCCTCTACCTCGGCCTCTAGATGGTAAAGATCCAATACTAGGTGCTGGCAACATAGCGGTAGAAGCTTGAGCCACTGGACAATCCCTGACTTGATGATCTTTTGAACTGCATTTGAAACAGGCGCCAGTCAAATATCTGCACTCTCCTGGGTGAGCTTTACCACAATGGCTACAAGTCTGAACTGTACTTCCCCCTCTACCTCTAGGTGTACTGCCCATAGAAGTGACTGAGGCATTGCCACGAAATATATTTCCTTGTCCACGCACCGGTACAACTGATGTATGACTATGTGATGGAGCTGGTTCCCTAGGCTTCTTACTCTGAGAACCCGAACCGCTGAACTGTCTCGGCTTCCTCTTCTGTTGAAACCGAGTTTGTCTGTTAGCCTCATCTGACTGGATACTTTCTACTTTAATTGCAGCTTCTACCAAGGCACGCAAATTTGGATGTTGATGTGCACCCACTATCTGTCTGATCTTGTTATGGAGACCCCTCTCAAATCTCTGACATAACTTCTCTTCTGTCAGCTGGTAATCATCAAGATAGGCACTGAGGCGCTCAAACTCGCTCTCATACTCTGCTACTGTATTTTTTCCCTATCTGAGTCTCCAAAAGGCATCTTGCATCACTGATTTATACTCTGACCCTATATATTTCTTTTCAAACTGGGCCAAGAAGAAATCCCAATTCAACTGTTCACCTGGGGTATGCTTCCGTACTGAATCCCACCAGATGAATGCAGGACCCTGAAGAATGCCACAGTACCTTCAAATTTCTCTTCTGGCGGGTTGTGAGTAATTTCAAATAATCTCTTCATCTTGAACAACCATTCCTCAACTTGTACAGGGGTCAATGGATCACGCCCATAGAAATCTTCAGCTCCCAATCTCTTCAACTACTCTAAAATCGGCTTCTTTTTAGGTGGAGCTGGAGGTTGTACTTGGGCCGTTGGCTGTGGCTGTTGAGCTTGTTCAGCTTGAATTCTATGTTGAATATAATCAGTCATGAGATAGAGAAAATCCGGCTGTGGCGGTGGAGGTGGTGTAACTGGTGGAGTGACATTCTGTTGCGAGGTTTCAGCTTGCCTAGCACTAACCGAAGCTTTACTCTCACCATCCCTATCACATTGACCTTGTGGGGATGTCATCATTCACTATAAAATAGGAAAGGAGCAAGCATACGTTAGACTTATTACACATTTCATCCATCCATTGGCATGTATATATATAATTCATTCACTTAATTTCAACTCCGATCTTAGAACCGTCTAAACCTTGCTCTGACACCACTAAAACTATAACAACCTTATAACACTTATTCTATATGTACGTTACATGGGTAACTACAATTATAGCCGATGTATGCCAAAAAAACATTTTCTATCTTAATTTAATAACTATAATATTATCAACACTTAATTAATCCTTTTTACTTTTCCAAAAATTTCGGCAGCATAACGGCTATAAACTAACTAATCCACCTGCCAACCAAACAATCCACAACCCATTTTTGGGCACAACAATTCACATATAATACAATATATTTTTCATTCAATCCCAATTCTCCACATATATAATAATTCACAAATATTCATTTATCAGAATATATACAAAAATTCATCCATACAACATCATATCTAAATCCATATATACATGTCATTTATATAATAACCTACAATTATGTCAATATTCCATCAACTCCCAAAGGTTGTATGTCTGCTCCTGTCTTTCCTGCCGTTACCTGCACGCAGTCAAATAACTACGTGCTGAGCATTAATATGTTCAGTGGTAATTACTAATATAAAAATTTCCACTACTTGTATTTTTAATATACTATTAATTTTTCTCATTAATATATAATTCATTTTATTCTTTTTAAATCCTCTTTTTTTTTCTTTCTTTCTTCTTATCAATTTCTTTTTTTTATTTGTTACAAATTTCACTTAAATTCTTAAATTTTTATTTATTTACAATTATACCATTAACTATATATTATTTACACTTTTGCCACTAACATTATTACTTTTATTATTTTTATATTTATTTATTTGATTATTTATCTTTACTACACAATTTAATATTTATCTTGTATTTCTCATTTTCATTATTTTTCTTATATTTTTCACTTATTTCATGTTTATCCTATTTTTCATTTTAATCAATTTTTTCATATTTTATTCATAATTCTCACTTTAATTATTTCATTCACTTGGCTATAGTTTCAATCCGATAGAAAACACTTCGGACCGAATACATGGGACGTGGACCCCAAGAGTCCACTACACTGAAGAGTAATTTCGAGAGATCACCCCGAGCACTATACTGTACACTGAATCACTGAGTTACAATCACTGAAATAGACCATAATTGGCTACATAAGCGAGTTGTCATGACCCGCACCGTGGTAATAGTGTCCCTATGGCTAGCCAATTATATCCTGAGCTAGATTTATCCATCAGAAAAATAACTAAGGGCATTATTTTATTTCTTCAATTCAATTTCTATTAAACCATAAATTTCATTATTTTTACATTATTAATCACTTAATAATTTATTATTTCATAACAATTTTATCATTAGCAATTTGTTTTTCACATTTTTTTATTCTAATATATCAATTAAGTTATAAACTCACTAAATATATTTTATTTATTATTTTTCATTACATACATAATATCATCAATAAATAAAAAAATATTCAATATTTAATTGAAAATTTTCAATAAATTTCTACATACTTAAAATCATATTCTCTTACATTTCATAACTAAATTTTCATTTAATTAGCAAAGAAAATATTAATATCTATTTTCTTTTTTTTTGTCTATATTTAATTTTCATCATTAAAAGTTTTCTTTCAATTTCTAATTATTCATTTCACTAGTTAATACATTCATTATTCTATATATATCATAATATTATACTAAAATATCTTTATTCCTTAATATTCATTTTTCACATAATAAGGTCATATTTTACAATTTCCACTAATTAATTTTTTTAATATAAATTAATCATTCTAATTCACTTTTCATAATCCATTAATCATGTTTTAAGCATTAATTTAACAATTACATACAAAATACACAAATTTCTAAATTTTCATAACCCTAAATTATACTTAATTAATGGAAATAATTAGATTAAGAAATCACTAACCTTAATTCCTTATTTTAGGCCTTCCTAATTTTCCTTTTCCTTTCCTTTGGCAGCACCTTCACCTTGCTTTGAACCTACCATGGACAAAAACTTTTCTTCATTAATCCACCATTAATTTACTTTCTTAGCTCAAATAAACTTCATAATTATCATCTACATATCTTAAACTACCTATTTGAACAATTAAATTAATTTAAAACCATAAATTTTTCTTACCTCAAATTAAAATCCTAAACTTTCTCCTTTGATTTCCTTCCAGTTTAGCCTCCCAAATGAAGATTAAAAACTTCTAATAACTACTAAAAAGGCTAAAATTATTTTTGGGTGGCTAATTTTGGTGTAAAAAGTGAAGAAAATGGAAGAAAATTGGAAGAAAAATGGGAAAGGTGGGGTTTCGGCCATGGAAGGGATTTGGGGAAGAAGAAGTTCCAGATTTCCTCTAAATAATTCTGATGTTGAGGCTATTTATAGTGGTCTTAAATGGGTGGGCTTGAGCCAAATAAAATCCAACCCATTTAGGGCCAATTATGCACTATAAATTATATTTCTCACTTTCCAAGCTCAAATTCATCCAAATTTGATTCCATAATTCATAAAATATTTTTATATGTCTACACAAAAAGTTTCAACTCAATCGGAGTTCGTTTCCTGTCCAGCTCTTTTAAATCGGACAGATAATTCAATTTTCGGTGTTACCATAAAATTCCATTTTTACTGTCCAATAATGCTAAATATTATTTAGAGTATATTTATATCTTAAAATAAATTTTTGGATGTCGTTTGCTATTTTTTATAGCCCGGTCAAATTACGGTCAACCAACTATTTAATTAAATCAGATCCCTTTTTTCTTAATTTTGACTTTTGATGACTTATTTGACCTCATTTTCACTCCAAATTTTACCCTCAGAGTAGTTATAACCTATATTTTCCGATGATCAAATAAAATATTTTCCTATACTGATAAATCTCGGAAACTACAATTTACAACTAACCTGATAATTGGGCCATTACATAATCATTAGTTGCATTTGCACATTTATTACGCCATAGGCCTCTACGTTTACAATTCATTTGCATTTCATCATTTGTTTATGCCTTATGCCTCTTTCTTTGTTTCACAATGTTGTTTAATTAGTCACAATACCATTTAAGTCCATATGCATATGCATTTGTAACCAATCATTCATGAACCATTGCTATTGCATCAACCTTTGCATTTCAATTCATCCATCACATTTTGTAAGGAAAGCAAATACATTTAATATAATCATGTCACAAAATACATTTAGCACAATCATGTCACAAGCATGTCCACAAATTATTTGTCAACTCATTATCATGATCAAATCATAGAAATCATATAATTCACATAACCACAAGTTATTTCACACTTCACATAGAAAACAACATTTATGTGGTATAAAGAAATCATTTGATAACTATACTCACTTTTTTTATATCCAAATCTTAACTTATTATTTACTTCCTCTTGTGGTCTTCAATTTGTTGTGAGTCTATTTTGGAAATATAATCAATTACTTCATTACTATAGAAATTTGATTTTAATATGTTATAAGCAAATAACTAATATTTTTTATGTGGCAGTGTAACTTTGCCAGATTGATAAATCTATAACTTCTAATATACTAGTCTAATTTATGTGACTCTTATTTCTAATTAAATATAATGTATTATAATTTCTTAATATTAGGAATATCACACAATTTTTAGTATAGAATTTCAAATTGTGCTCTGTTTCTATCCGTAGGCAATTTTAAGCATACTAAATTTAATAATCTATATCTTATGACATCTATACTTAATTATTATGAAGCTTTTCAAAAGCTTAGAAAATAGACAAATAAATATTTGTTTATGTTAACTATTTCCTAATTATACCTTTAAGGCCTTCAAATAATAGGAAATATATAACTAGCCTTGCACAAAGGTGATATCCATACTAGTTTTCTTATAATATCATAACTTACAAAATACACTAAATATGAAGGTAAGAATCTTACTGGAATTTAAATAAGATATAACCTTGAAACTTTCATATTTTTCACTTGTATAAATTCAGTCCATAAATAGCTTAGAAATTAAGATGAACTCTCTAGAGCTACATAGGTACAAAGAAAACAACTCTAATCAAAGAAACAATTATAATTTGTTCATATATACATCTCACTAAATTTTACTACAAAACTTTATAGATATGTACTAGACATATAAATCATAGTGAAAATTGCTGGTTGTATACAAACCCTAACAGCTCTAATCAAGATTAGTAATCGTAATAGATAATTACTTACAATAAACTAGCTTTGCTAGATCCAAAGTTGCTACTATAACTCTTAAGAGAAATAAGAAAATGAAGACATGAGGGCAGTTGTGGTGATAGAAATGGAAGAAATAGTGAATGGGGAAGAGGCAAAGTAGATATGCAGTTTTTTTTTTGAGATAAGGCTCTGCTTAATTGCCTGTTTTTTGTATATAATTGTAACATCTCCTTACCCCACTTTAGTTCAGCATGGTAAGTGAGCATTGCTCGACTAACTATTTTATAAGTGAAGTATAAATTTTTTTTTCGAAAATATTACAAATACTAAAATAAATTTATTACCAACACCAATATTCAAAATTTTATTTATTTATGGGAATATGATCAAGCGCATGACCATAGTATTTTAATTGTTATTTTATCCAAAGAATTTGTGTACAACAACAACCAGTTGCTTGACATATTCTACTTCGGCTGTGGATAAGGCTACAGAAACTTGTTTTTTACTAAACTAAGAAACTAAGCTTTCACCTATAAAGTGATATGTTCCAGAGGTGCTTTTTCTATCTAATAAACTACTAGCATAATCAGCATCTAAAAAACTAGTTAAATAAAAAGACGTATTTCTAGGATACCATAATCCTAAATGCATTATGCCATGAAGATATTTTAAAATTCATTTTACAGCATTCAAATGTGACTCTTTAGAACTAGATTGAAGCCTATCACATAAGCATACAGAGTACATAATATTAGGTCTTGAAGTAGTAAGATATAAAAGTAATCCAATCATACCACTATAGAGCTTTTCATCTATGGGCTTACCCTTCTTATCTTTATCCAATTTAGTTGATGTACTCATTGGGGTTTTTGCATTTTTGCATTCCTCCATTCCAATTTTTTTTTAAAATTTCCTTTGTGTATTTGGATTGGTTGATGAAGATTCCTTATTTGTTTTGCTTGATTTAAAGACCAAGAAAGAATTTGAGTTCACCCATCTTGCTCATTTCAAATTCCTTAGTCATACAATTAGCAAACTCTTAACAAAACAATTAATTAGTAGCTCCAAAAATAATATCATCAACATAAATTTGAACAATTAAAGTATCATGCTTACATTTTTTAATAAGACATGTCTACATGGCCTTTTGAAAATCCATTTTCTAAAAGAAATGGACTAAGTCTTTCATACCAAGTTCTAGGTGTTTGTTTTAAACCATATAAGGCTTTAATAAATTTAAAAACGTGATTAGGGAATTCATCATTTTCAAAACCAGGTGGTTGTTCAACATATGCTTTTTCTTCAATAAAAACATTTAAGAATGCACTTTTAACATCCATTTCAAAAAGTCTAAAATTCATATGAGATGCATATGCTAAAAGAATTTTAATAGTCTCTAATCTTACAACCAAAGCAAAGATTTCATAATAATTTATTCCTTCCTCTTAGTTATACCTTTTAGCAATCAATCTAGTCTTCTTTCCAGTTATTTGACCTAGCTCATCTAACTTATTTCTAAAGACCTATTTACTACCAATTACTGGATAATCCTTTGGTCTTTGAAGTAAAGTCCAAACTTTGCTTCTTTCAAATTGATTGAGTTCCTCTTGCATAGAAATCACCCAATTTTCATCATTAATAGCCTCATCAATAGTCCTTGGCTCAATTTGAGAAACAAAGACAAGATTAGAGTCTAAAAGTTTGGAACAAGTACTTACACCTTTGATGGGATCACTAATGACTTGCTCCTTTGGATGGTCTCTTACAAATTCCATTCTCTTGGAAGTTATTGAGTTCCTTCCAAAAGTTATTCTCATTATTGTTCTTCTTAATCATCATATTTTTCTTCTTTCTTTGAAGACTCACCAGGTTCCTCATGATCAAGATTGAGTTTTTCAAATTCATCTATAACATTATCAAGAGAGCTACCTCAAGTTTACTTGCTTCATCAAAATTAATATGCATAGATTCTTCTACACCTAATGTTCTATTATTGAAAACACTATATTCTTTACTAGTTTTAGAATATCCTAAAAAAAATATCATCATCAGATTCTAAGAAAATTTTTAAAGATTGTCCTTGGTGTTTAATATAAAGCATTTGCATCCAAATACTTTGAGGTATGCGATTTTGGGTTTTCTTCCATTCCATAGATTATAAGAAGTTTTTTTTTTAAAATAGGTCTTTTGAAAACTCGGTTTCAAATATAACAAGTAGTGTTTATGCCTTCAACGCAAAAATAAGTTGGCAAACTATACTCATTAAGCATTGTCCTAGCCATTTTGATTAAAGTTATATTTTTCCTTTCTACCACCCCATTTTGTTGTTGTATTCTAGGAGTTGAAAAATCACATGAAATACCGTTTTTTAAACATAAATTTTCAAAAAGTTCAATTTCAAATTTTATACTATGATCACTTCTTATTTTTGAAATACAATACCCTTTTTCATTTTGGATTTTCTTTGCAAAGAATTTGAAAGAAATTAAAGCTTCATTCATATGAGCTAATAACAATACCAATGTATACCTTGAGTAATCATCAATAATTACAAATGCATAATATTTTCCTCCTAAACTAGCAGTTCTGTTAAGACCAAATAAATCCATATGCAAGAGCTGTAAAGGTCTAGAAGTACTTACAACATTCTTTGAATTGAAAGATGTCATATGTTGTTTTTCTTTTTGACATGGTTCACATGTTCTGTTTTGAAGAATCTTACTTTTGGTAAACCATCTACTAGCTCCTTTTTGCTGAGGCTTTGAATTAATTTAATGCTTGTGCATCTAAGCCTTCTATGTCATAGTCATGGTTCATTGCTAATAGATATAAGGCACTTAAAAGAAATATTAGTAAACTTAAGTAAATCAATTATATAAGTATTTCCATCTCTATCTCCTTTGAATATCTTTTGGCTATTTATAGTGGTTATGAGACATCCATTTGAATTAAAGGTGACTTGGTTTTATTTATCACATAATTGACTAACACTTAAAAAGAAAAAATATTTTCAATTAAAGAAAATCCATTTAAGCCAATAGAACAAATGCCAACTACCTTACCCTTAGCATTATTTCCAAAGGTAACCTTACCACCATCAATTTGTTTGATTTTGATAAATAAGCTCCTATTGCTAGTCATGTGTCTTGAGCATCCACTATCAATAAGCCATACATTTTCTTTTATAGTGGATTTCAAACATACCTATAAGAAAATAATTTATATACAATTTTTAGGTACCTAAACATACTTGGGTCCTTGGGGTTAGCTTTGGAAGATTTCTAGTGTTCCTTCCTTATTGGACTATATAAATTAATATGACCATATTCCATGCAATAATGACATACTCTAGTTTTATGAAGTTTCTACCATATAGGTTCAGGCCTTACCATTTTTAATGATTCATTATGTGAATAAGAACATGCATGTGTAGTTTTTGAATTCCTAGGAAAATGTTGTTTATATTTAAATGCATGATTGACATTTTGAGGTCTACATCTTGAGTCATGTGACCTTCCAATATTCTTTCTCTGAATATGAGGTTTAGTGTGTGCCTTGTGTTAGCTTTTGAAGCTATTTTCTCAATAAAAGAGGTTTGTAGTGGATTGGATTAAACACAAAAAAACGTACTAGGTGCAGATGATGTTGGTTCTCTGTTAAAGCCTAATCCATGTATCACAAAAGAAGGTCTTTGTGATATAATAAGAGTATCTAATTTTCTTTTTCCTTCATGAAATTTTGAAATATAATTTCTAAGTTTCTAAACTTCATTTTTCAAAATATTAATTTGTTTAAGTAAGGTTTTAGTTAAGGATTTTAAAGAAAAAATATCCAATGATTTTTTACAATCATCATTGGATATTTTTCATTCTAAAATTCTTTTTTGTAGAATTTCTAATTCTGTTTTTAAATTTGAATTATATTTTTTTGAAGTATAATTTTATTTTTGTTCTTTTCTAATTATATGTATATAACTTCTATTATATCACCATCATCATCATCATGATCATTATCATCACTACTATCATAAGAGTAACTGCAAGAAGGACTTACCCCGTCCATCAAGTGATCCTTTAAAGCCATGAAGTATATGTTGGCCACCTCTTATTCATTGTCTTCATTTTCATTTGAGGAACTATCATCATCCCATGTAGCTTTATGACCTTTGTCCTCATCTTCCTTTCAGGACTTCTTCTTGTGTTTCTTGAGCTTTTGACAATCTGGTTTGATGTGCCATTTTTTTTCCATATTCATAGCATTTTACTTCATCTTTGCTCTTTTAAGATGAGTCATTTGAAGATTTTCTGGGAGCATTTTTCCAAGAGTTGCCATATTTCTTATTGATCATTCTTTTTATTTTCCTTGAGAACATGGCAATTTGCTCATCTATATCTTCATTATTTTCTTCATCACTTTGAGTTTCCTCTTGAGATTTGGAAGTTAAGGCTTTGTGTGGGAGAGATCTTTTCTTTTCTAGTTCGGCTTCAATTTCTCTATCTCTTATTATAGTCATTTCATGTGTTAGAAGCTTGCCAATGAGCACATCGGTAGGAATGGTGCTCATATCCTTATAGGCTTCTTCTATACTAGCTACTCTTGACCCATAGTCTTTAAGAGGAAGACTTCTTAAAATTTTGTTGTTGACATCTTCCGAACTTCCTCGTGCCATTAATGATGGCTAGTAAATGGTTTGTCATGTCGGTGATAGACTCATTGGGTTTCATCTTAAAGAGTTCATATTCTAATGTAAGAAGTTGGATCTTCTTAGATTTTACTAGCTTAGTTCCTTCGTGGTAATTCTCTAAAATTTTCCACATGCTATGTAGTTATACAATGTTGAATTCTTCCACACTTTTCAATGGATAGTGAGCTTACAAGAATTTTCATTTTCTTTTTATTTTTGTCATTTGCTCTTTTCCGATGTTCTGTCTAATCATTTATTGAGATGAGTTCTTCATCACCATCCACTCCTTTCTTGACCGGTGGTGTCCATTCTTTTCTTACACTATCCTAGACATCAATTCCCTTGCCATCAAGGTATGCCTCCATCCTAAACTTCCAATGGGCATAGTTAGACCTATTAAAGTAACTTTTGAGACTTTGAAATCCTTCATTGGCCATTTTGTCGATCTTTGCTAGCACTGATTAGGCTTGAATTCTAGACTTAACTCTGATACCAATTGTTGCCTAGACAATCACCAAGAAGGGGGGAATGAAGTGATGGATAATTAAATTTTTTTATGTAATTGCAAATAACTAAAATATAAAATAAGTATAGAAAGAGAATTTAGACACATGATTTATAGAGGTTCAGGTGTTAATGAACCCTACTCCTCTCCCTAATCTTAATTGGGTATTTTCACTATCTCGCACAACGAGATACATAGGAGTTTTGCTAGCTCACTCCAAACTAAGTGTTTCAGTCTCGGATCACACCGAACCTAAATTCCCTTTTGTTTTACTAGCTAACACAAAAACCAATTTCTTGTATTTTATGGCTTACACAATAAACCCTTGCAAGTCTTTTAATACCAGCTCAACTCACTCAAAACACACTCTTGAGTAATTACTTGACAGAATATAATACTCAAATTCAAGATCACTTGAGCTTTACAAAATCAAAATGAGAATAAGATATTACAAAGAATTAATGAATAAACTCTCAATTATAATTTCTAAAGGAATTCTCAATGTAATGAAGCTCTTGTTGCTCTAATTGATGACCTTCTATGAGTAGAATGAGCTATTTATAGTGTTGCTTTGAAATCTAGTTGTCAGCGATGCATTAATTTAAAATCTAGTCATTCAACAACCTTGGAGCGTGCGAAAATAGTCATATTTCCAGGTATTCACGGGCGTGACATGTTACTTCATAGGTATGAATTACTTGATCCTCAACTTTGAAAATTCTAAATCATAACATTCACAAGTGTGAATGGTATGTTCACGAGCATGAACAGTTTCTTTCAAACTATGAATGAGGCCATGAATTAACATACTAATCATGAGCATGAACAACTTGAACTTTAGAATTTTTGTTGCTTTAAGTTCTATCAAGGGCGTGAATTAAGATTCACGGGCATGAACAACTTCTTTGTGCAAAATTTGACTTGATTTATTTTAGTTTTAATGATTCAATATATATTTAACCTATTTAATCACTTAAATACAAAAATGGTTAAATTTCTTTTTGCTCAATTATTTGTTATCATCAAAATTATGGGAATAACCCTTAAGGTTTAACAATCCTGATGCATTAACTTTTTTTGGCCTCCTGTTAAATAATAACCACATAATTGTATTAACATCTATACTCTATATTATAGGCATGACAGATGTATTCAAAAAATGAAGAGAAGTTTAAAGTGAATGCCGATAGAGTAAAGTCATATTATTAAGGCATTCCATTGGTAAAAGAGGTGGTCATTGTGTTCACTAATTCTTCAGACAACTAAATGACTAGGGATGTTTTGCCTAGATAATAATCGTGGATTGTCTTGCATTTTGAATTATGCAACTTATAGTTTTTTTTAGTTTAGTTTTAGTTTCAATAAAGGTTTTTTTTGTGTGTTCTAATTATTTCTAGTTACTGTAAGATATGAATTTGATTTTGTGCTTGAAATATGCTTAGACCTTGAAATTTTGGAAGAACATAGCATTTAGAATTGAGTCATGAGGATTTTCAATGTTTCAACATAAGTATAGCATAAATCAAATGTGTCATGCATGCACTATGTTTTCATGAGCATGATGAAACAATGCCCAGTAGAAGGCATGCTTCTATCGCAAATGTGCTAACATGTCACACATGTAACACTGAGCAACCAATATAAAAGCTATCGCAGGCATGACATGTTGTCATGTGCACGAGACTCCCAGTTGTATTTTATATTGTAGGCATGACATATTGTCAAATGCTCGACATATGACTCAATTTTAGTTCTTTCAAATTCTCTCAACTTGCGTGACTTTTTAAGTGTGCAAATTAATGGGCTGTTATGCTTGCGATCTTCTCTTCAACTCTTCAACTCTTCGTCTAATTCCTTTTCCTTATTCTTAACCTTAACCATAAGCTCCTCAAATTACACCTTCAAATCCCTAATTCAACATTAATATCATTCACCTTTCCCAAATTTGGCCTCTGTACTTTATTTTTCAATTTAGCCATTATGCCTAGAATTAAACGACTTGCCACCAAAAAAAAATAGAGACTGATACACGTGAGAAACTTACTAGTGTGCAAGTGCAACCACATCATCCTTCACCCACTCATGACAAATGGAAGGGCAAACAAGTTGATACCTCGATAAAACCACAACATCCACCTTCTTAGCCTATAAATGACATCTCTATTTAGTTCAATGCTTCTTTTTCTATTTATATAGAGAAGGATGGTAAAGGTTATGTACACTCTATTACTCGTGGTTTCAATGCATGTCAATTTTTGGACTATGATATGTTGAAAACAATTAAGGAGTTTAGAGACAATTAAAAACTGCGTTAGGAACTTGGGTTGGATAAGATTCATTGATTTAAAATATCTGTGTTATAAAGAATTAATGTTTTGATTTACATGTCATGCAAAATATTTTTCAGATTTACAAAACCAGAGCCATAGCCCCTCCGAATGATTCTGATTATGGTAATGCAAAGCTTTTCTTTGTTGGGAATGATAATTATAATTCTAAATATGCATCTAATGTCAAAATTCAAGATCCATGCACCATTTTATGCATACATTCATATGTCATACCATTTTTAATTGAAATGAGAGCAGTAAGGTGTTTGGTAATGAATTATTTTTACTATGGTGTATGCATAAGAAGATTCACATATGCACTCCTGCATTTTTTTTAAAGTATCATGTACACCATTAATCACCCTAACTCTTAACTTTGTTTAGAGCACATTATCATCGCTTTTTTTATTCATTTCTATCATTTTGATCCTAATACTACTGAGCTAACCATTGTGCGAAGTTTGGATGATCTTGATGTTGTAGCACTGAAGAAGTCCAAATTGATTCACATTTTGGGTAGCAAGTATGATTGGTTTCATGGCTATGGCTCATTAAGTTTTCGCCCATCCTTACCATAACTAACTCAACCAACTGCTGGCAGTAGTTCAACTGAACCCCCTGGCTAGCAATTGGTGTTTTCTCGACTCAAGGTTATAGAGGCTATCAATAAAGTAATGTTTGATCAACTAATAGATTGTAAAATTGAGTTACTAGACAAATGGAAGGCAACAAACAAGTATATCAAGGATCAAATGAGGAGTAGCTAAAGCGATTAGTGAGTGTGGAAAAAGGGCAAGGCTATCAAACATTCAGATTGACTAAGTATATTGAGGCCACTGAAGTTCAAGTGCCATCTCCAAAACCATCTCTTCCATCTTTTTAAGTTTTTCTTACGGCCCAAAAGAGTTTCTCTTTTTCTTTTGTTTTTAGTCATTTTCCAACTATGTTGACATTGGAGATAATGTCCCATTTAAGTGTGGGGGATGAGATTTTGGATTTGCTTTGAGGTTTTGTTCTTGAATGATTCGGTTAGTGTTTTGCTTTGGGTTTTTACCTACTATTTGATTCATGTAGTTATTAATAACCTCCACTCCTCAATTGCTTGGATTTTGATTTTGATTTTCTTTTATTTTAGTTAATGAATGAGTGCTAGAGTCAGCTTAATTTAAAATTGCATTTGATTAGTTTTGTTTGGGATTCTATTAATATTGAAAGACTTAACTAGCTTTGAAACCTTGCCAATGTGAGATTTAACTTGCCTTAGGGGTATAGGTATAATATGATAGTTAGACTATTGATTACCAAATAACAATTACAAGGTAAATAAAAATAAATAGCCTAAACAAAATAAAGAAGAAAAGAAAACTAGGAGTTAACGAAAATAGCAATTTGGAGCATAAGATGCACTTGCCTTATCTACTCAATTATCTTACCAAAGTTATAAGTATGCCCAACACCCTATATAAGTGTAATGCATTTTATAAGTTAAAAAAAAGTAAATAAATAATATTAAGAAAGGGCATGCAATATGACTTAGGGAAGAATCATTGACTCCAAAAAGAAAAAAGAAAAAAAATAAAAGAAAGAAGAAAGAGAAAGAAAGTAAGGGAAATTTGTACCTTGTTTCGGATGTTTGGTAGTTAATGCTTTAGCTAAAATATGGATATCTATGTGTTTGAGGTAAAGATATGAATTTATTGGCTTGTTTTGCAAAGGTTTAGAATTGATATTAGCTTAATCTCAAACTATTGTTGATTGGTGTAAATTTGAGTTGATGCATACTTAGAGCACTAGTAAGACTTTTAGATCGACAAAATTGAAATCCTAAGTGTGTAAGGTGATTCATTGTTAACATATGCTTTCTTTTATTTAAGTATTTTTTTAATATTTTTCTGTGTTTAAGAATTGCTTGGAGACAAGCAATGCTTAAGTGCGGGAGAATTTGATGTCTCTATTAAGTATAGTTTTTATTTATATTTTTTGTATTAAATTGTATATTTTTAACATATTTTAGGTACTTAACTGCTTATTTCTTGTATTTATAGATTACAGAATAATCATGCAGGAGTGAAGAGCATCCTCGCATGCGTGAGGATATGTCACGTGCATGAGGAAAGTTTGTCACACTTTTTTTTTATCTCATGAGTGTAAGCCCCTGTCGTGGGTGTACCATGCTCCTCCCTTGTAGCACCTTGTCATGGATGTGCAGCATCAATGCAAGCACAACGATCTTGAAGCCTATCTCTTTGTCATAGGTGCATGGATTTAGCACGTGGATTGGAGGCTAAAGCTCTAATTACCTATTGCAAGCGTGTAAAGGTGTAGCAAGTGCAACATTATTAAGCCTTGTCAACCTGTCGTGGGCATGTTACCTTGTCACGTGCACAATAATTATCAATTTTACAGAGTCCAATTTGCAATGGAAGTTTTCCTTATACAAGTGGGCCCATATTATATAAGATTGATTGAAGAGCTCATTTTTAAGAATTTGATTAATATTTTTTATAAGCAAATAAATTGTATCTTTACAATTAGAATGCAAATTAAACTCTGAGTAGTATAAATTTAGTTTTCTTTTAGAATTATGGGAGACCATTCTGTAATTTTTGAGATTAGATGACTAAAGAGAACTCGTAGCCACCTTTATCATCTTATTCCAATAGACTTTTCACCATTAGAGGAAGTTATTTTGATACTTGAAGATTAGTTTGGAGTATAGCTTGAAGATTCGGGGATCAATGGGTCTTAAGTTGGATTCCTTACTACTTTCGGGAAACAACTTAGTTCTTTTCTCTCTATTTCTGTTGTAACATGTTTAGTATAGTATTTGATATTGATATGACTATTGTAGTATCAATGCTAGGCTAAATGTTCATTGGGTGTTTAGTAAGTTTGACTAATTTGTATGAACTTTCTTTTATTATAAATGAAGTATGATTTATTTTTCAATTTCAATTGTGCTTAGGGTACTAGTTATACCATTAGTTTGAGTAATTAATGAGTTAATGTGAGAGTTATTGGAAACTTACTTCATTGTGCTTAATTGAATTAGGAAAGGGTTTGCAAATTGGGGAGGCAAGCTAAATCCCTTCTCAGTCTCATTGGATTTTAGCTCATTAGATTTGTTTGCTATCTGGTTCGTTTACTTTTACTTTCATAACTTTAACCATTTCATTAAACTTGATTAGAACATTTAGGATTTAATTCTTTTGTTCATTGGTAATCTAAGATTAATTATGAATTTAAACCGAACAAGTCATTGAGAGATCAACCTAAGGAATGAGTTTGCTAATATTATAATTTACTTGTTCAATTGTAAGTACACTTTGAGTTACATCAATTCTACATTTTCAATTTCTTTCCCTTCTATAATATTTTTTTGTGCTTTTTTAATTTCTAATTTTTTTGTCACAACTGCCTTGGTGATAGGAGGTGGATTATTCTCATAGTTTTTTTTTTTTTCTAATTTTCTCCATTTCTTCATTAGTTTCATTACTTGCAGCCTGCTCTTATACGATCTAATTCCTTTGTGCTTTCTTATATATGCATTTTCTTCATCTTGTTAAGCTCTTCTTTCTATTTTCTAATACTATCATCCCTTTCTTCTAATTCACCAAGCTTCTTAGAAACCTCAGATTTAGAATCCTTTTCTTCAACATTGTTTCTCTTTGCATTCCTTCCATGTTCTAAATATATTGGGCTTCAAGACCTTCTTAACTTCATCTTCAACTTTTTTCTTAACCTTTACTTTCTTCAATTCAATGCTCACTTTCCCTTCTATTTTTCTTTTTCCACTTTTCATAAGCTTTGCGTTGCACAACTTATAAAAAATACTTCGCCAATCTCATCATTTTGATCAACATCATGATCTGATTCATCAATAAAACACAAACTCCAGTTCCTAAAGAGCTTTGTCAAAAGCATCACATAGGTTTATTTTTGTGATTGCTGCCCAGAAAATTCAGAATTAGAGAAAAAGGTTTACCTTTTTTCTCTTTAAAATGCTTTTAAATTTCATAACTTTAGAGTTTCATATATAATGAAAGTGCCAAGTGACTTTTTACTTTAAGTGTTTATGGTGCTCAATTCAAAATTTAATCGTTTAAAGTTAATTAATTTACAGTGCTAACATTCTATTTTAAATGGCTATATTAATGTTCAATTGAGGTTTAAGTATCTAAAAGTTATAGTATATAATATTGAGCATAAGAAATTAAGTCATTATATTTTTATGTTCATGTGTTTAAGAGGGTTTAACATTTGGCACTTCAGTATTTGTATATGGGTTTATTAGATAACGTTTTCCATTAAAAGTTTAAGTGATACAATAAGAAATCATGAGCTAATTTTAGAAAAACTTAAGTCATTTTAAAGTAGCGGTAAATTTACAATTATTAAGTCTGACTCTCTTTAATATGATATCTATTTAAGTACTATTCAAGAAAATTAATAAGAGTTAATGTGTATTCCGTATAGATAGTGACCTAACTTCTAGTTATAAAAATAATTTGTGAAACCTATAGTAACATATAAGGACAATATTTTTATTATAAGAATTAAAATTGAAGGATATTTATATTATAAATTGAAGTTGAATAACATTATTGCACATTACTGGCAAATATAAATTGTCAATTTTACATATCATCGTTTTTTTTCCCGAGAATAATAAAATTAAAAGCATCATTACAATTACTAAAACATAAGAAAAAAAATGGGAGGTATTTCATATTTGGGGCCTTTAATTGAAAATACATCCATTCACATTAATTAAATTTAAATAAAAGTTTATAAGAAATGAATTCAAATTTTAAACAGGTTATAATAAATCCCTTGACGAACACGACATTATTATCAAGTTTGAGATTGAATAATTTAACTAAGATCTAATTAAGTATCTAGAAGCAACAAATAATTGAGAAAATAAAGTAAATTTATCATATACAATTTAAATGGGAGATTAAATTGTTGACTCATAATTTGTTTGTGCTGCTTTAGCACATGGGATATAACTGTGCATTTTGTGCAATTCCACGTCATAATATTATGTTATCAAGAAAAGTACATTTTTTATCCCTTGAACTTATCAAAATTATATTGATCACCTCAATTAAATTTTAATTCTACAGATCCCTTACACTTTGAAGTTGTAATTTTTATTTTATTAAGTACTCTAAGTTTAATTTTAATTCTATTGAAGACTTATTTATTCGAAAAAAAATAAATTTACATTTTTTTAGCAAATGACATTAAATGAAAGATTAATTTATATATATATATATATATATACACACACACTTCAATCCGTTTTCAGATTTAACATCTTTCGTCAAAATAGTTTTTAATAAAAAAAAATAAAAATTTAGGTAATTAATTGAATAAAAACTGAAAATTTAAAAGTTCAATAGAATAAATACTCAGTCGAAGAATTTAGCAGAACAATTTCGACAAGATTATGGGCCAGAAGATACATTATTTATATCATTGATTTTGAAACAAACCAAAAGTACGGATCCATTCCACGCTACTTAATTGCATATAGCCACAAAGTGACTTAACGTGGAATTAATGTTTAAAATACTTCGTGGTGGAGAGATGACGCAGCCACAACCCTAATTAATTAATTCAAGCATGTAATTAATTAAAATCCTTAGGCTAATGATTTTTTTTAATCATTCAGTATTCTACAACTAACAGACTGTATATTAATTTAGATTCACACCTGTAGGCCTATTAATATGTGAAAGACCTCCTTAATAAATATGTTTCTTACACTAAGCATGTAATTAATTAATATCCTTAGGCTAATGATTTTTTTTATTCATTCAGTATTCAACAACCAAGAGACTGTACATTAATTTAGATTTACATCCGGTAGACCTATTAATATATTAAAGTGCTTCCTAATAAATATGTTTCATACATTGAATTCGAATTTAAGAGAAAATATACTTCTATTATTTCATTTCATCTCTAGAGTAATTGTTAGGCTATTAATTAAAGCATTAACCGTTAATTTTTTTTTTTTTAGTCTTTTCTCAAATAACATAATCTTTTCACAATTATCATAAAAGGATTAAAGGTGTTAGCAGCATTGTCTCCTAAAGTCTAACCAAATGGTAGCACAACAGAAATCTTTGACTGAGGAGAAAATATTAAACAATAAAATGGTTTTCTTTTTCTATTTATTTTAAGTCTAAAAGATGAATTAAGTCCTTAATTAATTAATTAGGAGGGTTATATGGCGGAAAACACATGCCCTAGCTAGTATTCAGCAGCTAACTATGACTTATTCAAAAACTTTATAAGTGCATTTGCTGATGGCAAGTTGCCATTTGTTTAAATTTCTTCTTTTAATATTGAGATTATCAAGTTCTGAACTCTTAGTTTATTAAATTTTTATTTTATTAAATTCTTTTTAAAATTTTATTTTATTGCATTGCGTGGCAGAAACTTTTTTTTAAAGTAGCATTACGAGGTAGATACTTAATTATTATTATTATTATAACATAATTTGATTATTATATTAATGATTTCATTTAGAATATTTTAAAAATATTTTTACAAGTTCAAGTTTATTGAGAAAAACTTGGATTTATAATTAAGTTTACTGAAAAATGAAATCAACAGTAAGTTGATACACATATCCTATTTCAATAAACTGTATTGTGAACAAAGTATTTTTTTTTTACATATATTTGTAATTTTTTATTATTTTAGTCAATAAATAAATTCATGGAGTGTCTATTAGGGAGAAAAAATCTATCATGAATTTGCCACAATTTGAAAATTAGCATTGCCTTAATTTTGTTATTCAACACAATCCTTGTGGCTTTCTATATATCAATGGCATCCTTCTGTATGAAAAGTATTTGCGTCCGAAAAATCATTTTCATATCCAGATAAATAGAGTCTAAAATGTTTTATTGCAATTTGATACCATTATTGTTGTCCAAAAGGATGAACACACATATTGTATTTAATCTTTTACGCCATTCAAATTTATAATAGAAATAAATTTATTTGTGAACGAATTTTATAAGAAAATTCTTCTGTAAATTTGAATTCATTATATATATATATATATCAGAAACTTATTTCAAATAATTTTGAATTTGATATGAAATATGAGTGAAAATTTTAAGTCAAAATGTCATTTTTTCAAGAATATCTGTCTATATTTATTATTGTATATTTATTTTTTTTCTTTTAAATTAATGGCGTGTATATTAAAAATAATTTTAATTATATTTCTATAGGTTTATGTTGCATTTATATTTGAACATGTGTCTTTGTTAGTGGGGCGAGTATCAACTATAATCGGAATACAGCTTGATTGTTATGAATTCTGATTGTATTTAATTTAGATTTTCTTGTAATTTTATTAATATCAGTTTACACACAAAAATGGAACCAATATATGTAATGTTTTCAAAAAACTGATTTTGTTTTATGCTCATAAATAAAAAGGGCCAAAGTGCAATATAGCCCTTTAAGTTAGGGTCAAATAACACTTTTGCCTTATCGTGAAAAAAGTCCAATCAAACTTTTAAGATCTAATTTTGGAACAATTTTACCCCTACAATGTAAAGCTTAGGCATCTGTTACCCTTGAACAAAAGGATGAGATGGATTACTATTTTTGTAATTTTTTGACATGTGGCAATTCATATTGACTTCCACCCTTCTTCTTATTCTCTCTTTCCTCTCCTTCTCTCTATTTGTATTCTTCACTCAATTTTTCTCTCTCTTCCTCGTTATCTCTCTCTTCTCCACCGCCTGCAGTGGTGGTTATGGGCCTATCACCAGATTGTCTTGTCCTTGACTTGAAGTCTAGGTGTAAGATCTACAATGCAATCTCTTGCATTTGAATTGATTGTAATGGCATCGAGTTCATCCCGCATTGCTCCAAGCATTCTATCGAAGTAGTTGTTGCTACTGCCCTTGACATTTCTTTTGGCATCATCATTGATTCTAAAATAGTATTATGCAATTTACATTTGTCTTTTGCCAATTTCAATAAATTCCCTATTTTTTGTTACTCGCATGATTAGAAATTCAATACCATGACTTTCAACTATTTCTGGTAATATGGGAGAGATTGAATTTAACTTAATCTAATGTTCATCTCTATAGGTGTAGGTATTGTGGGCAATGGATTCACTTGCACAATAAGGGGGTGGGAGTTGGAGTTAGAGAAAGGGAGTTGAGATTTGACCCATATAACACTCGTCCAGCTAATCAGGATGTAATCAAGACTAAATAGATAGATGCTATGAGATACTGTTTTATGAAAACCTATGAAATTTTAAATTTTTTTTTTAATAAAACTTTATCTCAAATCATATTACAAAAATAAACTTTTGTATTAAAACATACAACATGCATAAATCTAAACCCATAAGATCACTTTTATATAAAATATACTTGGGCTACCAACCCATTGTTTACAAAATACAATATTTAAAAATTAAATACATCTTTGTGGAAAAGGAAAGACATATACAATACTGAACCTAAAAACCCATGTCATGCACAAAAAGAATATAATAATGACATGTAACAAACCCTTTGAGGGTTAACACTAACTCTCGTATGAGAGCTTCTTCTCTTAAGTTAACTCATGCTATCCTCTAGGCTTTAAACTTGTATGTAAGAAACTCGTATGCTAACCTATTAAAAGCTTAATGGTATATATAAGCAAAACAATTCAAGCATGCGCTCATCCAAGTCATATCATCGCTATACATATTCATGTTATGTTATCATGTTCATCGATAACTATTCTAATGCATGACAATACAAACATCTTACCTTTATTATACATACCAAATCTCATGTATCACAACATCAAGTTACACATATATACCACATTCTCATATATCCAATTCACTATAAACTTACCTCTTCCTTTGTTCACTTTATTTTTGTTCATAACTTATCATTATCGAATTATTATTTCCTTTTAGTTCATTTCATTGTCTAAAAATCTAAGCCGAATTATCCAAATGCGGGTTGGAAAATAGAGGTGCTCCAAGAGTTTCAATCATTATGTCCACTAATGTGAGTATGATTATCTGAGCTCCTCAAGTCAAGGGTATTCCAAAAGCTTCAGCCACCTTATCTTAATAATCACATGGAATCGAGAAATAGAGACACTCTAACTTGAGCTTCAATTACCTTGTTCTTAAAAATATATATCCTATTGTACCATAACCCCTCAATGATATGTCATCTATCCTATGAAAAGTCCTAGATTAGAGAAAATGGCATGTAAACATATTCCTTATATTTTATTTTGTTCATTTTTAATATTATTATCACATATAAGTATGCTCATAACATTTACACTCATATTTTATCTCATTACCATCACCCATATGCAAAATAATCATGCATGAATACAACATATAATATATGATCTATTCGCCCATCACATGGTAATAAAATACAAAAAACTATATATGAAAAACTATTAGGATTCATGGGTGTGAACTACATCTTCACAACCATGAATGACCATTCATGGGTACCTCTTACTCGCTAATCAAACCATGACCGTTCATAGGAAAGCTACTGCCTACAATATACATTTTATTCACAATCGTGAAACATAATCACGAGTGTGAAACCAAAAATTCATAACCATAGATTAAACTGTGAAAATTGAGGGTGAAAATATTCATGACTATGACTATTTATTCATGGGCATGAACCCATGCATTCACGACTACTCTAGCCATGACACAAGGCATAAAAGCTTCTACCTATTTTGGGCATTTTCTAGGTTTGATGTTTCACGAGTGTAACTCTTTCGTCAGAAGCATGAAATGTATATGTGTGCATCATTCACGATTGTGAATTCCTAGGTTTCTATGACAGAAACTTAAGCTAAAACATATCACACCATGAAAATCATGCTAGGGCTTCTAAAATTGACCTATGTCAATAAATTCTATCAACATTCATCACATTTTCATGCTCTTAGCACATCCATAACATAAAAAGAAAGCATTTAAACACAAAAATCATGCTCAAAGGTCTTTCAAACTTCATTAGCTTCTTAACCCATTTCATGGCATTTTAATATATATATAAATATATATATCACATACCATTATGAATATACCTAACTAGAAGCACATTCATATCATTTATCACATTTTCAAGTTATCTTATGGCAAAAAACATGGCAACATACAAGATGAAGGGATTAATATGCATATATCTACTAACCTTTAACAATGGAGCCTAACCACTTCAAGCATGCCTAGCCCTCTAATGAACCTCATTTCTACCTTTAGCTCCTATCAACATGAAAAATGTCTTATGAGATCTTTGAAACCAAAAATAACATCAAACTCCCCAACACACTCCTTACCCTTTGTTCAAGCTTAGCCCAACTTTAGATCTATGGAAACTTAGGTGAAAAAAAAATGGAGATGAGAAGTCTGGCATGAGAGGAAGGGTTTCAGTGACATAGGGTAACTGATAAAGGAATGTGCAAGACATGGAGGAAAGAGAAAAATTTGGCTCTACTCATCAACTTTACTTACTTTCATTGACATGCGTGAACATCCCTCTGTCACAACCGTGACAAAACTATCACAAAAAAAGCCTAATACACGACATTTACGACTGAAAAATCTCATTCATGGGAGTGAATGACTCTTTTCTGACTATTTGTAACTCTTAATCTACCCACACTCACTCATAACAACCCATCTAACCTACAAACTACGCATTACAACCCATCCTAGTGATGGTTGTAGTGCTCCCTTACCCTACTAGTCGCTAATAGTGTATGAAGTGCTACTAAGCTCATTTTTGTAAAAGCCAATGCTCAAATTATTGTATAAATATTTTTTTCTCTTCAGTTTTCAAGTTTATTATTAGTGGAATATTTTTTACTATATTTCTTTTTTTTTTCCTATCATTTAAATATGTAACTAATGATGTAAATATTTTGATTTAAAAGAACTCATTCATTAAACCACAATATTTAGAAAAAACATTTACAAATAATACCAAATATATAAATTATAAAATTCACTCCTTATAAATCCTACATACCATATATTTACATCAAAAGAAATTCTTAAAATATAATTTTTACAATACAATTTCCAAAACATACAAAAAGAAAAAAAATTGTGGCAATTTGAGTTTGGGGTTTCCCTTTTCTTCGGTCACCCTAACGCAATAGCTACGTTTGTTTATCTGTAAGTAAAATACACGCGCTAAGTTACTAGCTTAGTAGTACATTTAACTATCCAATAATTATATAAATATTTCTAAAATAAAATTTTAAAAACCACAATTAATTTACTCAGCATGCTAAAACATTCAAATAATATCAATATCATTTATGCCAAGCAAAAATAAATATTTCATCAATTATAATATTTCATTCATTAAACATGCTTGAAATTCTTTAACAATATAAGACATGCAATTTAAAATTTCAATTTAATAATTTACACATTTGTTTTCTATTTATTTGATAGCTCACGACATCTTAGATCGAAACTAAATACTGGATATAAGGTTTCTGCTCTCCGGCAGTATACTCAATGTCTGCTTAATAATTTTATAACTCGGCATTTAATGCTTACATTTTCAACAATAACTCAACACATTTTTTGTGCCTACATAATTTTGAACTCAACATTATTTCTTAGTGTCTACATAATTTTAATTCAACACTATTTCTTAGTGCCTACGTAATTTAAATCTCAACACTATTTTCTAGTGCCTACATTTCTACTTTTTATTCGCATGTCAGCTTATCATAATTTCTAGTTCTCGACTAGATGTTATAGGGCTTAATCATATTTGTTACCTTTATTATTATTTACCTCAATTATGTATGTAATACTAATATAATTTCACATAAATGCAATAATCTCCATTAAATATTTTACAATATCTTACTTGCTCATTTAATCATTATAACTATAAGAAAGTTAATTAATATATTTTTCTATCACAAAATTCAACAACCAACACATATATACAAGCTGCCCTATTCTGGACAGCATTTATGCCTTATATTTTTCTGTATTTTTCATCCATTTTTAGACGGAATTTGGACAAGTGATAAATTTACAAAATGTAGGTACATGTCTTATATTTAATTTCAAACTAGAATCACATTAAACCGAATTTTGTAGCAAAAGTTATTAATTTTTATCTAAGCTACATTAAATCTATTATGCCCAGTATTTTACTGGATAGATTTCTAGTTCAAACTTTGAGTCCATTTTATACCTAATTCCAAAATGAAAGTTGAAGCCATGTGTCTTTACTTTCCAACCCAACAAGAAACACTCAAAAAGAATTTCCAAAACTCAAGTTATGACCAGAAAAGTAGACACTGTTCAAAAGACGAATTTTCCAGTACTTCAATTAATTTCTACAATTTCCATCTTCATGCATCAAACCTCATATTCAAATTTTTATTTTCACATTCATGACATCATTTTATCAGCAACTCATCACTCAATCAAAATATCAAAAATCAGATACACAATTACATATAGTCTCATAAAATCAAAAATTAACATTTTCCATATTGAATTTTTGTCAAATGTACATATCGCAAAAAGTCTACTTCACTTTACTTTTCTCTTCTTCCTAGTTAGCTTTCTCCTTGCCCTTACTTTCTATTTGATTTTGGCCCAAAGATTGTTCACCTCCTTAGCCTAACAACAAATTTAACACTAATTAAGCAGTAAACACACTAATCAACCCTTAATCAACATCAACATACTAATAACCCTAAATTACCAACTTTAATGGTAACTAACCCCAAAATCAAAGAAAAGAGAAGATGGAAAATCTAACCTCACCTTTATAGATCTTCAAAATGACTAAAATTTTTCATCTCTTTTTCTCTTCCTTTCTTCCCTCCTCTTCCTTAGTTTTGCTCACTTTGCTTTACTTCCTTATTGATCTTGCCTTAATCCAACTTGTTTCCATCTAATCTTAGCTTTGATTGAAGAAAAAAAGAAGAAAAATGAGGGAAAATGAGGTCACGGCTACAATGAAGAAGAAGAGAGAAGTTTGTTTTAGATGATGATGAAGAAGAAATAAAGGCAAAAAATGAACTTTGACTTTTTATAGTTGGATTAGGTAAGTGGTTAGGATTAATTAGATAATATTTTCCTTCATTGGTCCATTAATTTAAATCGCTCTTACTTTATTTTAATCAAAATAATATTCCTTTCCTTAGATAATGAATATTCCATTTTTATGCATTCTAAAAATATCTGTGTCAAAAATACTGTAAATTCTAATTTCATTCAGCGAAAAATTATTTTTTTTCCAAATTTAAATTCCGAACTTCAAAATTCTAAATTAATAATATCTAAAATATTTTTCTTGTATTTTCTTATTATTTTAATTTTTTTCATGTCTGAATTTAGAATCCGATTGGTTTGGCGAGCCGGATTTTGGTCAACCGTGATTATGGCCTAAATTATAGGGCATTACAATTTTCCCTCCTTAAAAAAAATTTCATCCTCGAAATTTACTTTTTAACTAAAGTGGAACAATTGTGGAAATTGAGTCTTCATCACCTCTTCATTTTTCCTAGTCGCCTCTTCTGAATTATGATTTTTCCACATAATGTTTACCAATGGTATCTTATTTTTTCGTAGCTCCTTCATTTCTCGAGCTATAATTTCCACTAGCTCATCTTCATAAGTTAGATTTAGTCGTATCTCTATAGGTTATGCTGATATGATATGAGATAGATTCGATCGATATCTTCTCAATATGGACACATGGAATATGTTGTGAATCTTGTCTAACTCCGGTGGTAAAGCTACTTTGTACACCACGTGACCTATGAGTTAAAGTATCTTGTATGGTCTAATGAACCTATGACTCAACTTTCCCTTCTTTCCAAATCAAAAAATCTTTTTCCAATGTGAGACTTTTAAGAATACTTTGTCACCAACTGTATACTCAATATCTCTCCTCTTCAAATCTGCGTATGATTTCTGTCTATTAGTAGCAGCTTTCAGCCTATCTCTTATTACTCTCACTTTTTCCTCTCTCTACTGCACTAAATTTGGACCCACTAGGTCCAACATAAAGGCATTCTACATTTCCTTCCATACAAAGCTTCATATGGTGTTATACAGATAATAGTTTGGTGACTATTATTGTAGTTTGGTGCTATACAGATACTAGTTTCAAATTCCATCACACAACTCTTCAACATATCTTCCAATATCTGTATGACCCTTCTGATTGTCCATCTATTTGTGGGTGGAAAACTATGCTGAAATTGAGTCGAGTACCCATTACTTGATGCAAGCGTTTCTAGAATTGTGAAGTGAACCTCTCGATCTGAAATGATTGAAATCGGTACACCATGTAAATCGATTATCTCATTAACATAGATCTCTGCCAAACGGTTAAGTGGATAATCCATCTTGATCGGTAGAAAATGAGTTGATTTGGTGAGTCGGTCCACCACTATCCATACTGCATCATGCCTTTTTTTGTGTCAAAGGCAAACAAAAAAAATCTATTGTAACTCTTTCCCATTTCCACTCCGAAATTGAAATTGACCGCAATAATCCACTTGGTACTTGATGCTTAGCCTTCACTTGCTGACAAATTAAACATCTGGTAGTATACTCTGTGATATCTCTTTTCATTCCTAGCCACCAGTAATATGCCTTCAAATCATGACTTTGTTATTAGTATTCACGGGCGTGACTTTGCTATTTATTTGATTTTTATTTTCAAAAGGTTGTTTTTCAATCTTGTTTCATGTTCTAATCAAAGTATTTCATATTTAACACACTTAGACCACAACCATTGTTAAATACATTATTGCTTTTTTGATGGTGACAATAATCAAAATTACAAAAATACCCCTCAAGATTCAACAATCTCCCTTTTTTTATGGTGACAATTAATCTAGCAATATGTGCTTTTGAAAAGTCTCCCCCTTAAAAGAAGCTTAAGATAAAATAATAAAGTGCAAGATTTGAAAGAAATATAATAAAGGTATTTGCAAACTAATAAGGTATATGCAAGGTATATCTTAAGTATATCTCATCAAACAAAACATGTATAACCAAGTGTATTCAAAGTATATGTGAGATATATGTTAAGCATATCTTATGCATTAAATAAAATGAGTTCAAGTTGCATGGTATATGTGAGGTATAGCTTATGCATATCATTAATTCAAATAAAGTTTGCATAGAACACATATATAACCACACATTGCATATTGAACACACATATATTTGTTTCTCTAATTGACATAAATTCAACACATATGTGCTTATTTCTCCCCCTTTCTCACCAACAAAAAGATTGAAATATCAATAAGATGGTTGTATTAAAATTAAAGGAGAAGAATTACATTGAAATTAGAATGCAAAAGATAAAGTCTTATAACAGCAAAAGTAAAGCTACTACAAGAAAACTAGGATTCTAAGTAGGTTTCAAGCCTAACAAATCATCCCTAAGGTGTGCTACCTCCGTCTCAAAGTTTTCTATACGAGACTCCATAAATTCTTTAAGGTTTTCCAACCTCTCATTCATAGAGGCCTGCATCATGTCGAGATGAGGTGCTATAAGATCAGAATCCTGTTGTGCCAAAGTGGATGTGGTAGAGGCTAATTGCTGACCAACATATTTAACTACCACCGATGTCGATGTCTCACCACAGGTTCACTTCCGTTGCTGGATAGCTTGGAGGCCAGCTTTGAAAGCGTCAGACTCATTGTGCTCCTAATCAATTTCACCAGCTAAAGTGGTAAAATGGTAGTAGACATTCCCTTCATAAATAATACAAAAAGCTGCTATGATTTTTATAATGGACTCAACATCGAGTCGGTCTCTTGGATGTGCTGGAATGAAAGTATAGATGTGTTCATCTAGTTTCAAGTAACCTAGCTCAATGGGAAGGTGTGTCACATATCCACTATTAAATCTTAAGGGGTATTTCTGTCATTTTGATGATAACAAATAAAATAGCAATATTGTATTTAACATACTTATTTTCTAAGTCTATTAAACAGGGTATGGAATAAAATAGCAAGAATGGAGATTGGAAGAATAATCCTTGAAAGACAAAATTAAGGAAGTAGCATGTTCACACCCATGGCCCTATGTGTCACCCCCATGAAAGAGCTAATCGTTACCAAAACCAACATTTGAAGTTCACGACCATGAAGGAAGAACAAACAGTGAAATGGACATTTAAGTCATGCCCGTGAATGATCATGGCATTTTCATCCAGAGAGTTTCACGACCAAAGTCACCACTTGGATAATGACTGAGAAGTTTGTCACGCCCGTGAAGATGTATGTCACGCCCATGACCCAATGTTTCAAAACATTCCAGAGAGTTTCACGACCAAGGTCAGTACTTCAGTCATGGCTTAGGAAGAAATGTCATGCCCGTGACAAATATAGTTACGCCCGTGAATGATGAAAGAGAAAAATGTCAAGCGCGATTATTTGGTTGGTACAGTGGCTAGTTTCATATTAAATGCACCCTAACGGTTATAATCAGCCAATAGAGTATAAATGGAAGTCATTTATGCATTCAGTACAAGAGGATAACAAATACTTTGAATCAAAATCTTATTACAAGCTATTGTACTTTCAATACTTTGAGAACCAATATCTATTCTCTGTAAAAATCTTTTTGTTGTTCATTCATTAGGCAATAAATATTTGTGGGTGTTTCTCTCTGTAATCATTTATTACTCAAGTGAGTTTTGGGTATTTCTGGGTTAAGAGTAGAACACTTGTAAGGGTTAGTTGTGTGAGCCTTTAAAACACAAAGTAAAGGTTATTTGTGTGAGCCTGTAAAACACAAAGTAAAGGTTGTTTATGTGAGCCTGTAAAACATAAGATAAAAGGTTGTTTGTGTGAGCCTGTAAAACACAAGGAATTGGTTATTGTGTGAGCCATTAAAGCACAAAGAATTTCTTGCTTAGGTGTAAGCCATTGTGAGAAACACCATAGTTGGGAGTGAGCTTGTAAAACTCCATTGTAACACTTAGTGTGTTAGTGAAACACCCAATTGCGATTGGGGAGAGGAGTAGGGTTTGTTAACACCCGAACCTCTATAAAATCCTTGTGTCAAATTTCTCTATCCCTCCTAAAATTAATTTTTTTTATTTCTGCACTTAAAAGTTTAATTTTTTGAAAGTCCAATTCAACCCCCCCTTCTTGCCTTAATATCTGGGCAACAATTGGTATCAGAGCTTAGTCTAGCATTGAAGCCTAAGATAGTGAAGGAATTGAAGTCTGGGATAGTGTACGAAAAGAATGGACACTACCAACCAGAAGAGGAGCAGATGGTGAAGAAGAAATCCTATCAAGAGATGATTGGACAGAGCCTCAAAGAAGAGCAAATTTCAAAAACAATAAGGCAATGACCATCCTATCAAGCTCATTATCTATTGAAGAATGTGGGAGAATACAACACTGCTCAACAGCATACAGCATATGGAAGACATTGGAGAACTATCATGAGGGAACTAAGTAAGTCAAATCCAAGAAGATTCAACTTCTAACCTCAGAATATGAGCTCTTCAAGATGAAATCCAATGATTCAATCACTAACATGACCAACCGTCTTCTAGCCATTATAAATGGAATGAGAAAACTTGGGAAGCATATGAGTTTGGAGGATGTAAACAACAAAATCCTGAGAAGTCTTCCTCTTAAAGACTATGGCTCAAGAGTTGCTGGCATAGAAGAAGCAAATGAAGATATGAGCATCATGAATACTGATGTGCTAATTGGAAAACTTCTTACACATGAAATGACAGTGAAAAGAGATAGAGAGCTTGAAGCAGAGTCAGAGAAAAGAAAGTCCTTAGCACTCAAAGCCTCTACTTCAAAATCGGAAGAAGAAAGTGAAGATGATGAAGAAATGAGTGATGATGAAAATGAGGACATTGCTATGCTTTCAAGAAGATTAAAAAGAATCATTGAGAAGAAAATGAGCAACTCCAAAAAATTCAGGCAAAGAAACCTCAAACAAACTTATAATGATGCATAAAGAAGTAAGGAAGACGTAAAGTGTTATGAGTGTGGAAAGAAAGGACATATCAAACCAGAATGTCCAAGGCTCAAGAAGCATAAGAGCAAATACCAAAGAGACAATGGGGAGAAAGGTCACAAAGCCACATGGGATAACGAAAGCTCTTCAAGTGAAAAAGATGATAATGAAAGCCAATAGGTCAACCTATGCTTCATGGCTATTGAAGATCATGTCTCGAATAAGGTAAGATCACTACACTTATACTCTTTGAACAATGATAATAGTGATAATGATGATGATAATGATGATGATGATGATGAGCAAAGCCTAATAGAAGAATTAAATCTAGAATTAGAGAAATATAGAAGTAAATTTAGTACTTATAGAAATTACATCTCTAATTTGAAAAATAAGATAGATGATTTAGAAAAGGGAAACATAAAGCTTAAATCATCTAATGAATCTCTCCAAAAGTCATTAGATGAATACTCATCAAGAACCTCAACTGCCTCTTTGCTAAAAGAAAATAATACTTTGAAAAATGAAGTTGGGGAACTTAGAAATTCCATTTCTAAATTTCACAAAGGTAAAGAGAGCTTGGATACACTCATTGTGTCTCAAAGATCACCCTTAATTAGACATGGTCTAGGAATTAAGGACACATCATCATCTTCTCACAAAACCATCTTTGTTAAGTCTAGTAAACCTCACATCTCCACACTTGTTAGAACAACACCAAGAAATAAGCATATTAAACCTTCTATACATAAACAGAATAATCATGCCTTTATATATAGGAAGCATGCATTTAGAAAATTTACAATTAATCATAACTGTGCATGTCATCATTCTCAAAATAAGATTGATAGAAAAGTGGTATTCAAAAATATTGTAAGACCAGAAAACAAGTTTAGACCAAAATAATGTAATTATTGTATGAAAATGGGTCACATAAATAAATATTGCCGGATAAGGAAGGCTCATTGGGAACCTTCATGTGCTAACCCCCAAGGACCCAAGCTCATTTGGGTACCTAAAAATCATACTTGAATTGTGATTCTATAGGTATGCCTCAAGTCCACAATAAACAAAAATGTTTGGCTAGTAGACAGTGGATGCTCAAGGCATATGACAGGAGACAAAGAACTTTTCAATGAAATCAAAAGTATTGATGGAGGTAAAGTTACCTATGGAAACAATGCAATGGGTAAGGTAATTGGCATTGGTTTTATTCATATTAATGGCACTTCTTTTATTAAAGATGTCTTACTTGTTGATGGTTTGAAACATAACTTGTTAAGTGTAAGTCAATTATGTGATAAAGGAAACAAAGTAATCTTTACTTCCAATTAATGTCTTGTGTTCACTATCGATGGTCAGGAAATATTTAAAAGAAATAGAGATGTCAATATATACATAATAAACTTACATGAACTATCTAACCATTCCTCCTAGTGTCTTGTGACTACTAGTGATAAATCTTGGCTGTGGCATATAAGGCTTAGTCATGCTAACAAGTACTTAATACAAAGCCTCAGCACAGGAGAACTAGTAAAAGGACTGCCAAGAGTTAAATATGAAAAAGGCAAGACATGTGAACCTTGCCAAAGAGGAAAGCAACACAAGTCATCCTTCAAAGCCAAAAACATAGTAAGTACCTCAAAACCTCTTCAACTTCTGCATTTATACTTATTCAGACCTACTAGAATTGCTAGCTTAGGAGGAAAACATTATGCATTTATCATCATAGATGATTACGCTAGATTTACATGGTTAATTTTCTTAGCTCAAAAGAGTGATACTTTTGAAAATTTCAAAAACTTTGCTAAAAGAGTTCAAAATGAAAACAGGTACTGTATTTCAAAGATAAGAAGTGATCATGGGAAAGAATTTGAAAATGAAAACTTTGAAAGCTTTTGTCTTGAACATGGCATTTCACATAATTTCTCATCTCATAGGACACCTCAAAAAAATGGGGTAGTTGAAAGGAAAAATCGAACTTTAATTGAAATGGCTAGAACAATGCTCAATGAATATGATTTACGAACTTACTTTTGGGCAGAAGCCACAAACACTGCATGTTATATTTCAAATCGAGTTTTCAAAAGACCTCTTTTAAACAAAACCTCATTTAAGCTATGGAATGGAAGACAGCCCTTGATATCATACTTTAGAGTATTTGGATGCAAGTGTTTTATATTGAACACCAAGGAAAATCTTGGAAATTTTGCCTCTAAGTCTGATGATGGTATCTTTTGAGGATACTCTACAACCAGCAAAGCATATAGAGTATTTAATAAAAGATCATTAATAGTGGAAGAATCCATGCATGTTGTTTTTAATGGATCTAACAAACTTGATCTTATGAAAGGTAGTGTTCTTGATGATGTTGTAGGTAATATGGAAAGCCTTGATCTTGGAAATGGCAAAGAAGAAAATGATCAAGAAGATTCACATCAAAATGGTTCTCTACCTCAAACTCAAGAAGAAAACAAACAAGAACTCCCAAAAGAATGGAGAATGACGAAAGATAATCCAAAAGAGCAAATCATTGGTGATCTCTCAAGAGTGTAGTAAGTACTAGATCTCATTTCAAACATTTAGTCACTAACATTGCTCTTATTTCTCAAATTGAGCCTAAAAATGTTGATGAGGCTCTTAATGATGAAAGTTGGGTAATTTCCATGCAAGAGGAACTCAACCAATTTGAGAGAAGTAAGGTATGGACCTTAGTACCTAGACCCAAGGATCATCAAATTATAGGTAGCAAATGGGTATCTAGAAATAAACTAGATGAACAAGGTTCAATAACTAGGAATAAGGCTAGATTAGTTGCAAAAGGATATTATAAGGAAGAAGGTATAGATTATGATGAAACCTATGCACCTGTAGCTAGATTAGAAGCCATAAGAATACTCTTAACATATGCATGTCACATGAATTTCAAAATTTTTCAAATGGATGTGAAAAGTGCATTTCTAAATGGTTATATAGAAGAATAAGTGTATGTAGAACAACCACCAGGCTTTAAAAGCTATGATTTGCCAAATCATATTTTTAAACTTTCAAAAGCTTTATATGGTTTGAAACAAGCCCCAAGAGCTTGGTATGAGAGGCTAAGTTCTTTTCTATTAGAAAATAGCTTTACAAAGGGAAATGTTGACACCACATTATTCATTAAAAAGCATAAGCATGAAATACTAATTGTTCAAATTTATGTTGATGATATAATATTTGGTTCTACTAATAAGTTGCTTTGTCAAGAATATGCTAAGTGTATGACTAGGGAATTTGAAATGAGCATGATGGGAGAGCTTAAGTATTTCCTTGGTCTACAAATAAAGTAAAGCAATGAGGGCATATTCATCAACCAATCCAAATATGCCAAAGATTTAATTAAAAAATTTGGTATGGAAAGATGCAAGAATGCCAAGACTCCTATGAGCACATCAATAAAATTGGACAAGGATGAAAAGGGTAAGAGCATTAATGAAAAGCTTTATAGAGGTATGATCGGATCTCTTTTATATCTTACTACATCTAGACCCGATATAATGTATAGTGTTTCCTTGTGTGTACGATTTCAATCATGTCCTAAAGAATCTCATTTAAATGCAGTAAAAAGGATTCTAAGATATTTAAATGGTTATTTGCATCTAGGTTTATGGTTTAGGGTCAGTTACTTGTCACTTTATTGGAGAATGCTTAGTTTCTTGGTTTAGCAAGAAACAAGTTTCAGTTGCTCTTTCAACTGCTGAAGCAGAGTATGTAGCAGCTGGTTGTTGTTGTACTCAAATTCTTTAGATGAAACAACAGCTTAAGGACTATGGTCATGATATGAACCATATACCTATTAGATGTGACAATACAAGTGCTATAAATCTTTCAAAGAATCCTATTCAACACTCAAGAAGTAAGCATATTGACATTAGACACCACTTTATTAGAGATCATGTTCAATATGGAGATGTTGTATTAGAATTTATAAACACAAAAAATCAATTGGCAGATATTTTTACTAAGTTTCTAAATGAGGAAAGATTTAATTTCATTAGAAGAGAACTTGGTATGATTGACGGATTAACCTTGTGATTGCTAAATTATGAAATCTTAACTGATGATCTTAATTTTGTAACATATCACTAGATATAAGGCAGTAATTTTGATGAAAATTTATGTTATAAGGGATAAAATCTTTATTGAAATGATTTAGTCTTGTTTTTAGGACTTAATTTTATTTGATGAAAATTTTAAGGGAGTCACGCCGTGACATATGTTCACGCCCGTGACTTAAATAGCCAAAAGAGGTAGTGTCGTTCACGACTTGATTCATGACATGGTTCACGGCTTCAAGTGGTGAAGCTTATATTCACAGCTTCATTCACTCCCGTGAAAAAACCTTTTCACGCCCGTGAACCTTTACACCCCCAAAACTCACAGAGGCGTTCACGCCTTGATTCATGGGCATAAGTAGTGAAATTCAACCTTTCACGCTCGTGATTATTGTTTCACCCTCGTGACAGTTCATCATTCACATCCGTGACATTCAAAGGTCACAACCGTGAACATATTCATGCCTCTATTCACGGGTAGAGTACTCCTTTAGCAAACCGTGAACACGTACATTCATGCCCGTGAACAAGCATTTCACGCCCGTGAATGCATCGGGCATATAAGAGAACAACCGGTTATTTTTCTCATTCCAACCTTTCAACTCCTTAAAACCGCTCTCAATTACACACATTCAATGAGTTATTGAAGATTCTGGCCCCCAAGTCACAAAAGTTTCCTATAAATACCATTAAAAGTCCATTCCTTCATAAAAAATCATACTCTTTTAGGGTTTTTCTAAAATTTCTGTCAAATATTTTCTCAAACCTCACAAAGTTCACTTTTTCAACTCAAATGGAGACTGCCACATCAAAAGGAAAGAGAAAGAAGTCTCATGCTCCTAGGAGGTATGCAGATTACCTCATGAATAGAATTCCAGAGCAATGCCATCCCCGATACTCCACATTGAAGAAAAGGCCTCTCCTTCCATCGAGGTCTTTCGAATGGCAAACCGTTTGAACTCTCGGGCTAGAAACAGCAATGACAGAGCAACTCCAGGCCTATCATTTGAAAGAATTTGTGGACATACATCAGCCCATATTGAGGGAGCCAATACTGGAATTCCTTAGCACTCTGGAAGTATCACCTACTAGAGTGGTGAAATTCCAACTATGTAACAATCCCAACACCCTCAATGCCACAGAGTTTGGGGAATTATTCAACTTACCATCAGATGGCATCCTCAATGACAGCGAAGTAGAATTCTTCGCCACTCGAGCTTGGACCCATTTTGGCACCGATTGCAGCTGGGATGTCAAGAAGACCAAGAGCACTAATCTCAGGTCCCCAGTGCACAAATATTTGCATAGGTTCCTGACCTATAGTATATTTGCTCGAGGAGATAGCAATGGGACCATGAAGAAATCGGAGCTCTTCCTATTTGAGATGGCTAGAAGAGGACTCACGGTGGCGCTCTCTAGATGGTTTTCAAACCATCTTCTGTCCATTGCCACCAAACCCACAGGAGATATACTGATTGGTGGTTATGTCACCCACATAGCCTTGAAGCTTGGCTATTTGAAGCTGGATGAGCATCATTTCAATCTCATCCCTGGGCATCCTCGAGATCAATTAGATGTCGAGTCCTTCATAAAGATGGGAGCGGCTGTCAGAATTGTTCATGAGAACAATATTTTCTACCGCTTTATAGACACTGCTGGGGAGATAATCTAGGAAGACAATGATACAGAGGATTTCAAAGCCGACCTCCAAGGGATCCAGCAGAAAAAAAGGGCTCGGGTTAAGAAAGCACCTCTAGTGGCTGAGCAGGACATCGGTCAATCCTTGGCTTCCACACCGAATTTAGCACAACAAGTGGTTGACCTCTTGGCACCACGTTTTGAGCAGTTGCAGGCTTCGATGGATGAGAGGTTGGAAAACCTCAAAGACTTCATGGAGTCTCGGATGGACAGTCTTGAGGCAGAGGTTACTAGACTTCGAGATAGGATGTCCGGCTAGATGATTAGGCTAGGTGTTAGGTTATATGGTAGCCTAAATTTGTGTGGTTGCTTGTTTATCTTCTTTGTTGTTTAGTTTTTTTTTTATTGTATTTCCTTTATGAACTTTAATTAACTTTGGTGTGTATTTCTCTTTATCAAATATATTTGCTTTGTTTATCCTTTGGTATCTTTATATTCTTTTTTATTGATGACAAAAGAGGGAGAAAAACCTAGCAATATATTAAAATGAATTATTTGAATCACAAATAAGAACTTAAAAATACAGTGACATTGATTTAGGTAAGGAGAAATTAGAAATACTCAAACTTTGATTCAAAATTAATATGCAAGTATGAAATTGAGAAATTGAACTTTATACACATTAGATATATCTTTAGTATAACTTGCATATACCTTGATAAACATTACATAAAAGAATATGCCATGATATACTCTAAATATACCTTACATATACTTCATGCCTCAAAAACAATTTTGGTATAAATTGGATATACTTCACATATAACTTGCATATACTTAAAAATTAGAAAGTTTATTTCAATGCAACATCATTCTTTACAATTCTTGCATTTTATCAATTTTTTATCCTAAGTATCTTTTGAGGGGGAGACTTCTCAAAAGCACATATTGCTAGATTATTTGTCACCATCAACAAGGGGGAGATTGTTAAACCTTGAGGGGTATTTCCATCATTTTGATGATAACAAATAAAATAGCAATATTGTATTTAACATACTTATTTTCTAACTCTATTAAACAGGGTATGAAATAAAATAGCAAGAATGGAGATTGAAAGAATAATCCTTGAAAGACAAAATTAAGGAAGTAGCATGTTCATGCCCGTGACCCTATGTGTCACGCCCGTGAAT
This sequence comes from Triadica sebifera, assembly GCA_023653625.1. Lineage (NCBI taxonomy): Eukaryota > Viridiplantae > Streptophyta > Magnoliopsida > Malpighiales > Euphorbiaceae > Triadica > Triadica sebifera. The sequence goes on along the minus strand of CM042908.1, from coordinate 18,245,982 downwards.
GAGCTAATCGTTACCAAAACCAATATTTAAAGTTCACGACCATGAAGGAAGAACAAACCGTGAAATGGACATTTAAGTCACGCCCGTGAATTAAAATGTCACTCCCGTGAATGATCATGGCATTTTCATCCAGAGAGCTTCACGGCCAAAGTCACCACTTGGATCACGGCTGGGAAGTTTGTCATGCCCGTGAAGATGTATGTCATGCCCATGACCCAATGTTTCAAAACATTCCAGAGAGTTTCACGACCAAGGTCACCACTTCAGTCGCGGCTTGGGAAAAAATGTCACGCCCGTGACAAATATAGTCATGCCCGTGAATGATGAAAGAGAAAAATGTCATGTGCAATTATTTGGTTGGTACAACAGCTAGTTTCATATTAAATGCACCCTAACGGCTATAATCAGCCAAGGGAGTATAAATGGAAGTCATTTATGCATTCAATACAAGATGATAGCAAATACTTTGAATCCAAATCTTATTACAAGCTATTGTACTTTCAATACTTTGAGAACCAATATCTATTCTCTGTAAAAATCTTTTTGCTCTTCATTCATTGAGCAATAAAGATTTGTGGGTTTTTCTCTCTGTAATCATTTATTACTCAAGTGAGTTTTGGGTATTTCTGGGTTAAGAGTAGAACACTTGTAAGGGTTAGTTGTGTGAGCCTTTAAAACACAAAGTAAAGGTTATTTGTGTGAGCCTGTAAAACACAAAGTAAAGGTTGTTTGTGTGAGCCTATAAAATACAAGATAAAAGCTTGTTTGTGTGAGCCTGTAAAACACAAGGAATTGGTTATTGTGTGAGCCATTAAAACATAAGGGATTTCTAGGTTAGGTGTAAGCCATTGTGAGAAACACCATAGTTGGGAGTGAGCTTGTAAAACTCCACTGTAACATTAGTGTGTTAGTGAAACACCCAATTGTGATTGGGGAGAGGAGTAGGGTTTGTTAACACCCAAACCTCTGTAAAATCCTTGTGTCAAATTTCTCTATCCCTCCTAAAATTAATTTTTTATTTCCTCACTTTAAAGTTTAATTTTTTGAAACTCCAATTCAACCCCCTTCTTGGCTTAATATCTGGGAAACGTCCACCAATCAAAATATCTTCTGATGGCTTTGTTGTGATGGAAAGGAGGTGATTTGAGAACCATCGTCACAGGGCTATGGACACTCCTCTTCATGCCATTTGCAACAAAAAAAACTATGATTTTTCTGATAGCCTTGTTGCTATCTCCTCAAGCAAATGTACTATAGGTGAGAAACTTATGTATATACTTATGCATAAGAGACCGAATGTGGGTGCTCTTTTTCTTTTTCTAGCTAAAATGTGTCCAAGATGGAGCAGCATAGAATTTCACTTCGCTTTTGTTGAGGATGCCATCAAAAGGGAGCTTGAAAATGGTTCCAAATTCTGCTGCAGTGAGAGTGCTAGCATGCTTGCATAGCTGGAATTTGATGGTTCCAGTGGGTGAGATTGTAACGTGCTAAAGGTCTTAAGAGTGGATTCCCTTAGCATTAGACGATGTATGTCCATGAACTCTTTGAGGTGACAAGCATGTAATTGTTCAATCATGTTCATTTTAAGATCATTTTAAGACTGTTTCAAGACCAAGTGTCTTGATACAACTCCAGTCAATGGATCGTGAAGAGAGTAGAGGTCATTTCTTGAAAATGACATAACACAGATGGCAATGGTCTGAAATGACACTGAGTAGGTAATTGGTATAGCATTTCGAAGCCTATGATTTCTTCTTAGTGCCTTGGGAAGAACCAAATTCCATTTTGATAGCTTTGAATAAAGGAAGAGAAGAATTTTCCAAAATAAAGGTTGAAACCCTTTAGAAACTTGTGATTCTTTGAAGAAAAAGGGGTTTTGAGAGGGTTTGATAGAGGGAAAAGTAAGTGAGGAGGCCGGAATTTGTGAGAAATATTGAATGGGAGTGTTAAATGAGAGAATTTGTAGAGATGGAAATGAGAAAAGACAGAAAATTTCATTTTATAGTTGATAGATTCACGACCGTAAATAACTAGTCAGAGGTATGAATCATCGGGGTCACAATTTGTTAAAAGGGGTGTTCTAGTTGTGAAAAGGAAGATGAAATGAGTCACGGTTGTGACATTAAATAGTCACAGAGGTGAAAAAGGCTTTTCACAGGTGTAACAAATACTGTCATGGGCATGAAAAAGGCTTAGTTTTCACTGCTTCTACCCATGAAGCAAGTCATGAAACAAAGCATTAACAATTTTGGAATTTTGCTATTTTTGTTCACGATCATGAATATATGTCACGGGTGTGAAGAAAGCTTTTCACGGGTGTCACAAATATTGCCACAGGCATGAAACTTAGTTTTCACTACTTCTACCCATGATACACGTCATGAAGCAAAGCATGAAAGCTACTGAAATTTTTTACTGTCTATGTTCACGACCGTGAATATATGCCACAAGCGTGAATCACCTCAAATCTTCAAAAAATAAAACTAAGTCTAAACAAGACTCGAAGATTTCTAAAAATGTTTATATGCCTTAAAACACATATTTCCAGTATGTTAACCTTTTCATACCATAAAATCAATCATGTAAAATGCATCATATGAAGGAATTAACATTTAAGTTTTGCATAGCATAAAATGTGATTCCTTAGGACAAGATTGAAATCTAACACATAAGCATACACTATACATTATATCGGGCCTAGAGGCAGTAACGTATAAAAGTGATCCGATCATACCTCTATAGATGTTTTCATTTGTGCTCTTCTCCTTCTCATCTTTGTCCAATTTTGTTGATGTGCTCATAAAAGTCAGCATTTTTGCATCCTTTCATTCCAAATTTCTTGATTAACTCTTTGGTGTACATGGATTGGTTGATGAATATGCCCTTATTGCTTTACTTGATTTGTAAATCAAGGAAGAACTTAAGTTCGCCCATCATGCTCATTTCAAATTCCCTAGTCATACACTTAGCAAATTCTGGGTAAAGTAATTCATTAGTAGACCCAAAAATAATGTCATCAACATAAATTTGAACAATTAAAATACCATGCATATGCTTTTTAATAAACAAGGTTGTATCAACATGTCCTTTTGAAAATTTATTTTCTAAAAGAAAAGAACTTAGTCTTTCATACCAAGCTCTTGGAACTTGTTTTAATCCATACAAGACTTTTGAAAGTTTAAAACTATGATTAGGCAAGTTATGGCTTTCAAAAATCGAAGGTTGTTCCACATAAACTTCCTCTTCTATAAAACCATTTAAGAATGCACTTTTGACATCTATTTGAAAAGGTTTAAAATTCATATGGCATGCCAATGCTAAAAGTATTCTTATGGCTTCTAATCTAGCTATCGAAGAAAAGGTTTCATCATAGTCTATACTTTCTTCTTGATTATAACCTTTTGCATCTAACCTAGCTTTATTCCTTGTTATTAAACCTTGTTCATCTAACTTATTTCTAAACACCCATTTACTACCAATGACTTGATGGTCTTTGGGTTTAGGAACTAAGGTCCATACCTTAATTCTCTCAAATTGGTTGAGTTTGTCTTGCATAGCAATCACCCAACTTTCATCATTAAGAGTCTCATTAATATTTTTAGGCTCAATATGAGAAATAAAAGCAAGGTTAGTATCTAAGAGTTTGAGGTGAGATCAAGTATTTATACCCTTAGTAGGATCACCAATGATTTGTTCCTTTGGGTGATTCTTTATCATTTTCCATTCCTTTGGAAGCTCTTGGTTGTCTTGCTCTTAAGCTTAATGTAGAGAGAAATATTGTTGTTGTTTCTCTTGATCATCATCATCTTTCTCATGATCAAGATGAAGCTTCTCCATTGTACCTACAATATCATTAAGAACACTACATTTCCTAAGATCAAGCTTACTAGATTCATCAAAAACAACATGCATAGATTCTTCAACACTAAAGACCTTTTATTAAAGACTCTATAAGCTTTGCTAGTTGTAGAGTATTCGAAGAAGATACCTTCATTGGATTTAGAGGCAAATTTTTAAGGTTTTTCTTCGTGTTTAATATAAAACACTTGCATCCAAATACTCTAAAGTAAGATATCATGGATTTTCTTCCATTCCATAGCTCAAAATTTTTTTTTTTAAAAGTGGTCTTTTGAAAACACGATTTGAAATATAACACACAGTATTAGTGGCTTCGGCTCAAAAGTAGGTTGGTAAACCATAATATTGAGCATTGTTCGAGTCATTTCAATTAAGGTTCGATTTTCCCTTTCCACTACCCCATTTTGTTGAGATGTCCTAAGAGTTCAAAAATCAAGTGAAATACCATATTCTAAATAAAAGTTCTCAAATTTTTCATTTTCAAATTCTTTGTCATAATCGTTTCTTATTTTGGAAATTAAATAGCCTTTTTCATTTTGAACTCTTTTAGCAAAATTTTTGAAAGATTCAAAAGCATCACTCTTTTGAGCTAAGAAAATTACCCAAGTGAATATAGAGTAATCATCAACAATTACAAAAGTATAGTGTTACCTCCTAAACTAGCAAATCTAGCAGGTCCAAAAAGATCTAAATACAAAAGTTGTAATGTTTTAAGGTACTTACAATAGTTTTGGATTTGAATGATGACTTATGCTAGTTTCCTCTTAGGCAAGGTTCACATGTTTTATCTTTTTCAAATTTGACTTTTGGAAGTCCATTCACTAGCTTTCCTTTACTAAGGCTTTGAATTAATTCAATGCTTGTATGACCAAGCTTTCTATGCCATAGCCAAGATTCATCACTAGTAGACATAAGACACTTAGAGAAAAGGTTAGATATTTTGTGTAAGTCTATTATGTTAGTATTGACATCTTTATATCTTTTGAATATCTCTTGGTCACTTAAAGAGGTTACAATACATTCATTTAAGCTAAAGATAACTTGGTTTCCCTTATCACATATACTTAATATATTATGTTTCAAACCATCAACAAGCAAAACATCTTCAATAAAAGTTGTATTATTAGTACCAGTAGAGCCAATGTCAATTACCTTACCCTTAGCATTGTTCCCAAAGGTTACCTTACCACTATTAATTCTTTTGATGTAATTGAAGAGTTCTTTATTGCCAGTCATATGCCTTAAGCATCCACTATCCACAAGCCCAACATTTTCATTTATAGTGGACTTGAGGGTACCCAAATGAACTTGGGTCCTTGGGGGTTAGCACTTGAAGGTTCCCAATGAGCCTTCCTTATCCAACAATGTTTGTTGATATGACCAAATTTCAGGCAATAATTGCATTGTTTAGCTCTATATATGTTTTTCGGTTTTGACATGCTTTTAGGTCTTAGCATCCTTTTAGAAGGAGTTTGTGTGTAATGACATACACATGCACGATGAATAAGTTTTTTTTCCAGGTGTATACCTTTTATACATAAAAGCATGATTGGCCTTTTGAGGTTTCCGTCTTAAGCCAAGTGACCTTTGACTTTTCTTCTTTTGAATAGAAAGTTTTGTGTGTGCTATGCACTTGGCCTTTGGAACTATTTTCTCAATTGTGGTGCACTAGACTTAACAAATAAAGTCTTATGACATGAAGATGATGTTTCATTAAATCTTAGACCATGTCTTATTAAAGAAAGTCTTTGAGAGACTATGAGAGTATTTAGACTATCTTTCCCTTTATGAAACTTTGAAATTGAGCTTCTAAGTTCCACAACTTCATTTTTCGAAATTTTGTTTCTTTAAGCAAAGATTTAGTTGAGGGTCTAGAGGAATACTCATTTAAAAATTTTTGAAAAGTTTCATTAGAAGTTTTAAAATCACAGTTCTCTTTTTGTAAAACTTCCATTTTATTTTTCAAATCTAAAATATTATTTCTATAAGTTTTAAGTATACTTCTATATTTTTCTAATTCTAAGTTTAACACTTCTATTAAACTTTGCTTATCATCATCATCTTCATTATCACTATTATTATCACTACTATTATCATTAAAAGAGTATGAGTAAGAAGGACCTACCTCATCTGTGAAGTGATCCTCTAAAGCCATGAAGCATAGGTTGACCTCTTCTCCTTTATTATCATCTTTTTCACTTTAAGAGCTTTCGTAATCCCATGTGGCTTTGTGACCTTTCTCCCCATCATCTTTTTTAAATCTTTTCTTATGTTTCTTGAGTTTTGGACATTCTAGTTTGATATATCCTTTCTTCCCATATTCATAACACTTTACCTCTTCTTTATTTCTTTGAGAGTCATTTGAGGAGTGTTTGGGGGTTATTTGTTTGAAGTTTCGAGAATTACTAAGTCTCTTTTCAATTATTCTTTTTATTCTTCTTGAGAGCATGGAAATTTCTTCATTTTCATCATCTTTCTTTTCATTATCATCTTCAATTACTTCTTGAGATTTTGAAATAGAGGCTTTGAGTGCTAGAGACCTTCTCTTTTTCGGTTCAGCTTCAAGTTTTCTATCACTTTTTATCGTCATCTCGTGCATTAGAAGTTTGCTAATAAGTACATCAGTAGGCATGAGGCTCATGTCTTCATTGGCCTCTTCTGTACCTACAACTCTTGAACTATAGTCTTTGAGAGAAAGGCTTCTTAGAATTTTATTGTTCACATCTTCCAAGCTCAAGTGTTTTCCATGCTTTCTCATGCCATTAATGATGGCTAGAAGATGGTTTGTCATGTTGGTGATGGATTCATTGGATTTCATTTTAAAGAGTTCATATTCTATAGTGAGAAGTTGAATGTTTTTGGATTTTACTTGCTTGGTTCCTTCATGATAATTCCCTAATGTTTTCCATATGCCATATGCAGTAGGACATTGTTGGATTCTTCCACATTTTTCAATAGATAAAGAGCTTGCAAGGATTGTCATTGCCTTTTTGTTTTTAAAATTAGCTCTTCATTGAGGCTCCGTCCAATCATCTCTTGAAAGAATTTCTTCTTCACCATCAACTCCTCTCTTTGGTGGTGGTGTCCATTCTTTCTAAACATTATCCCAAACTTCAATTCCTTCACAATCGAGATATGTCTCCATCCAGAATTTCCAATGAGCATAGTTTGCTCCATCAAAGTAAGGCTTGAGACTTTGAAATTCCTCACTGGCTATTTCTTAATCTTTGCTAACACTGATTAGGCTTTGTTGCTAGACAAGCTCTGATACCAATTGTTTCCCAAACAATGAACCAAGAAGGGGATTGAATTGGTTAGCAAATAAAAATTTGCTTAATTGAAAGTGTAGAATAAATAAAATAAAGGAAGGAATGAGAGATATCACACACATGATTTATAGAGGCTCTGGTATTAACAAACCCTACTCCTCTCCCCATTCTCGATTGGGTGTTTCACTAACACACTAAGTGTTACAATGGAGTTTTTCAAGCTCACTCCCAACTATAGTGTTTCTCTCAGTGGCTAACACCTAACCCAGAAATTCCCTTTTGTTTTTCAATGGCTCATACAAAAAACCAATTCCTTGTGTTTTATAGCTCACATAATAAACCTTTACAAGTGTTTCACTCTTAACCCAATATACCCAAACTCACTTTTGAGTAATTGATTACAATGAAAAATACTCACCAACCTACAATGCTCATAATTTATGAGCAAATAGGTTTTCACAAAGAATAAAGGTTTGTTGAGAAATAATTAATGCACAAGGCTACAACAAGATTAAAATAATTGTATTCTTCTTGTTTTTCTTGTTCTTCTTGTTATCCTTCTTATTGGGATTCATAAATGACTTGCATTTATACTTCATCTATGAATTATAGTCGTTTGGGTGCATTTATTGCAAAAATAACCATTGAACCAACACTTTAATTCACGCCTAACATGTTTCTCTGTCTTAGTTCAGGGGCATAACTATAAGTGTTACGGGCATGAATGTTCTTCCAAGCCGTGGTCCAAGTGGCGACTCTAGCTGTGAAGCTCTCTGGAAGAATTGGAAGTGTTTGATCATGGGCATGACTAATACTTTCATGGGCGTGACTTGTATGATCATTCACGGTTGGTTTGATCATTCACGGTTGGTTTGATCCTTCATGGCCGTAAATTTTGAATGGTGGAAAGTTGGCGCTCAGCTATATTCACGGGCATGACTTTGCTATTTCTTTGATTTTTATCTTCAAAGGGTTGTCTTTCAATCTTGCTTCATGTTCTAATCAAAGTATTTCATGTTTAACACACTTAGAACACAACCATTGTCAAATACATTATTGTTATTTTATTTGTTATCATCAAAATGATGGAAATACCCCTCAAGGTTCAACAATTACAACGGCATTAAGTCAGATGGGACAATTGAGAACCATTTGTTTTCATTCAATGTATTGTAAATTCCATAACCTAAAGCTCAACAACTCACCATTCGAACTCACTCTAGCTTATTCACCCAAATCACTTTCATAACTTAGCTCCTCATTCTTCTAACGATTATTGTTATTTCCATGACTCTTCTTATGGCTACCCTTCTCATTTCCAAACCACTTGAATCTCTTTAAATCATAAGTACATGTAAAACACCCATTCCCAATCTATAGGTACTTTCAATTTCATATCCACCTAAAAACTTTCCAATCAATTCTTTGATTGGAATTTGTTTATGTTGTACAATTCCATCATATAAATTATTGAAAATTTGGATATTTGTTCTTTGATTATTTAGAAAATAGATTAAGGCTATTATTAAAATCGTTATTCCATTTTTTTGTTAAATTATGTAATGCTAAAAAAGAAAGAAAAGTGAGATGAGAGATAGAGAGAAAAAAATGAGAAAAGAAGAGCAAAAAATTGAAGAAGAAGAAAAAGAAAAAAAAAGAAGGGTGTAGGTCAAGTGGAATTTTCATGTGTCAAAAAATTATATAATCACTAATCCACATTAACAATCTATTTAGGAAGGTAACAGTGGCTTAATATTATAGGGATATACATGTTCCAAAATTAGACCTTAAGGTTTCATTAGATTTGTTTTCCACTATAAGGGCAACCGTATTATTTGGACTTAATTTTAAGAGCTTAATTAGATTAGAATACAAAAATGTAGAAAGGGAAAAAAGAGAGAAATGAAAGATGGAGAGGAAAAGAAATACAAAATGGGAGAAGAAGAAGAAGAAGAAGGGTGCAGGTCAAGTAGAAGTTCAACATGTTAAAAAGTTATAAAACCACTAATCCACGTCAGCAATTAGAGGGGTAATGGTTCTTAGAATTACAAGGATAAAAAATTTTTGAGGCTGAGCCTTTTTTTTACCATAGGAGCAATGGTGTTATTTGGCACTAACCTTAAAAGCTTAATTGCACCTTTGGCTTAAATAAAAAAATCTAATAGTCTATTATTTCCTCAACGCATTTGTTCCTCATCACTTTTAATGCTCTCTACTAATGTCCACACTTCTTTACTCTTCTTCCACCTTGTTATCCATACTCTCACCATCAATTTGTAAAATACTCAAAAGGCTTGTATTATTCACATTCAAGAATATACATCTATTTATACACCTATTGTCCTGTAAAGTAAGTTAAGACATATAGAAATGCAATGTAAACTAGAAAAATACACAATCCCAAATAAAATTGAATTATAATTATTTACATCAAATAGACTTTTGTATCTCCACTTTGCAAGTTGTATACATGACACAATCAACTTGTCACATATAGAAAATATTTTACATTTGACCAATCTCAATCTTATCCATTGCACCCTTAACTTATTTCCGAAAAGGGAGGAGTTCCATATGTGAATTTAACACCCTTAAGCAAATTCTACATCAATAAAAAAATGATAGAGATGCTAGATAAGGATTGTAAGAGCTAGAACCTAGGGAGGTGCTATCTTAATGTGCTTTTGAATCCCACATTAGAAAGGAATATAGAAAGAGAGAGTTTATAAGGCATATAGTTCAACTACTAGTAATAACTTGGGTTAACCATTATAGGTTGTATGATTTGACCATTTATAAGTTGTTTAAGATAATTAAGTTAAAGTTGTTACAATTAGTATCAAAGTCACATTAACATGGGCTTAAAAGGAGTTTGTAAGCCTATTGATTTGATTCAAATGCATATGGGACGTGTTCTAAGTCATATGAGGCAACACCAACACTTTGGAAGCTATACAAGTAATAATTTAGGTTAATAATTTTAAGTCATTAGTTTGATCATTTACAAGCTATTTTAGGACTATTGTACCAAAGTTGTTACAATGAAATTAGTTGATGGGGAAATTAAAGTAACAAATTCATCCCTTTGTGTTATCGCTCTTTTATTAATAATAATCCATGCAGGTCATTGATAGTTATGGCTTTAAACAAGCTTTAATTGTGTGAACAAAACGGCAAAACACAAGCCCAAGTCAATTGCTTCAACCAATTCTTCTTCAAAAATAATATGTTCAAACCTTGTTAATTTTTTTGTAATTTATTTTGCTCTTTGAAGAAGGGCTTCAGTTGTTTGAAGGATTCATGAGATAAGTCAAACACAATTTGTTTTCTTTATAGCAAGTGAAGTTGAGACCTCCATTTTAACATTTTCAATTCTTTCTCACCTTATTCTAAAAGTTAATATGAGTCTAACTTTCTTCCACTTCTTTTTTCTTTTTCTTTGTTTGATTGAAGTGCAAGTTGAGGAGAAGGGTTATGGCTGTTGATATGCCTATTAGGATGATGGTTGAGTTAAGAATTTTTGCTTGAAATGTTTAAAAGTGAGTAATTCTTGTGCCAATAAATTGTATGTTATGGCCAAGATATAACACTTCTTCTCTCTTTGGAAATTTTTTCATTTATTTACATGGAATCTTGCTGATTGAATCTCATCTCCTATTTCTCCTTCTTTCTTTATTTACTTGAAACTAGGAATTTGATGAAATTATAGTGGGTTACCTGAGTTATGCAATGAGTAATTGATTATGTAGTTATCAATTTAGACTAAGGAAATTGAAAGAGATGAGTGTTGTGGGTGTTAAGAAAGTTGGAATCGAGAACATAGATTAGCTAAGTGAAGTGCTTGTTGTCGAACTA